>BTPG01000002.1:286944993-287544993 GCA_036245525.1 Semisulcospira habei | reverse complement strand
AAAGGGACTAATGAAGTCACACTGACTCATCTAATTCACTACTTAAACTAAAAAAGGAATAAGTGTGTGAGTTTGCAAGTGTATGAATGAAATCGCAAATGAGTGAATGTGTGCATACCTGTTACATACCACACTTTTTGTTTCACATGCCAGTTTTATTTACACATTATTGAAGAAAATGAAAAAAATAAAACTGTTTACAATGTGAGATTCTGTTTTATTTCTTATGAACTGACATCCCTGCAGTTTAAAACGACTAGCAGACTTCAATGGCTTTCCATATGCAGCCACTGGTACCGTAAACAATACTGGTAGCTAAAAGGGGTGGCTTAACTGCTGAGAAAAAGTGAACACCATCTAACTGCAAGAGACACAGATCTTCATGAGCCCCTGCAGTTGTGTGTGTGTGTGTGTGGGGGGGGGGAGGGGGTGATGAGGATCTATGCCTCTTGCTGACACCACTGTGAATCCATGTTCTTAGGACAGCAGGGTGTTGAATTAACAGAGATTGCAGAAACACAATCTGCATCCACTGGCAGTGAAGGGGTTAATTCAGATAACCCATTTCAATAAAGTATACAATGCTATTAGCACTGCATACATTTGTATAAAGTATTTGTCCAGTGCATGTACTTATCACACTGACAGATCATTCAGTTTGGTTGTCAAATACAAACACGACCAGTGCACAGAGAATACACTACTTGCAGGTGATCTTCTTTGGAATGAAACTCAACACACCCTTCACCATGAGTCCAATACCATCAAAAATGTGATGGATAGCAGTCTCACACATGAACGCTGGAGTTGTCACAATCTTGTTTGCATGGTCTATATGGCATTCCTGAAAAACAACAACTGAACTATTACTAGTTACATGCTGACAATAATTACTTATGACATGAACACAATAAAGCAACACACATTTTCTAACTATTAACACACAAGCACACAGACACAAAGAGACATGCTACTGATTTGTTAAAACTTTCATCCAGTAGACCGAGATGCTTTGCTACTTCTGATTGCCTAAACGCAGTAAGAATGCTAGAAAACTGAAAAGTTACCTATACAGTAATTGTTGATTAGCCTAATTTATTAATGGGATACATCAAACAATACCCAGAACAGCCTCAATGAAAATCTCACTTTTCACAAAAATGGACTAACTAGTACTTAACAGCGCTATCTTTTGCCTTCACTGGGCAGAGTGAGGATTTATGCCTCTTGCTGGAATTATTCATATATCCATGGCAGATCTAGTGAGACCTCGATAATAAACAGCCAGATATAGCAAAAAATTAAAAAGGCAGTAATTTGTAAACCCGCAATCTTCAAGATAAACGTATCATGCTGGATCGTGTTTGAAAGATCTCAAGACAAATCTGAATAGGTTTCAAGGGTATTCAGTATTAGTGCTTCACGGTATTACCGGTATACTGACACAAGAAAAAACGGTATGGCACTGTACCGGTACGATATACCACTACGGATGCCATGTACCGGTACACTGGGGCTACACAGCAATAAACCAAAACAGAAAGTAGAGAGAAGAAAGTAGGGGATCGAGGGCTGGAGGTAACTAGTTAAAGTGTGCTCTTGTTCAGCTTAGTACATCATGTTTCCACATTGTCTGATACGTACATATAGCGGTGAATAGATCAACCACAAAAGTTCAATGATTGATTGTACATTGCTTAACGTCCCGACAGCAACAAGGCTTTACAAAAGTTCAAGGCTGAGAACTGACTGACCTGGCGCAAGGCAAGTCATGCACCACCCGGCCGGCGTTATACATGTGTGTGAGTGCGTGCATGCACATGCATCCATGTGTATGTGTGTGTGTGTGTGTGTGTGTGTATGTTTATGCAAATAGCAAATTGAAGGAATAGATTACGATAGTTATTACCGAATTTAGACGACAGAAATACATTTTGAGAAATGCTTTATTTGTTTATGTGAGGCTCCCATTAAAACTGGTCATCTACTAGCTACACCACCTGATATTCGATGTTCAGAAACATGTTCGTTGGGTTTATTATTGCAGTGGAAAAGTTTGAGTCGGAGTTGACGTTTCTGACATGTAGTTAACCGTGAAAACATTTAGTTTAACCCATTCAGCCCTGACGCGCTACAGCAGGAGATGGGTCGACCCTGATAATTCAAGGGTAGTGCCAGATTAGCTTGGTGCCTGTTGGCGCCAAGCTAATCTGGCACTGCCCTTGAATTATCATGGTCGATCCATCTCCTGCAACTGGTGCATAGTCATTAGATGAAACCTCCAAAATTTGGGAAAAATGGCCGTCAGGCTGAATGAGTTAAATTGATGATTAGCAAGAATTTTTCTTTTACAGCAAAACTGTAAAACTTCATCACTGCTTTGTTGCAGTAGACTATTAATCACTAATTCATTTATGTTGCTGTGTTTGGCCTAGTGGTGTTAAACAGTGATATTTGTGGTTGCCGGTATACTGAAAGAAAACATGACAACAAAATACCATTAAAATACCAGAGTTTTCATACTGGTATGCAACTCTATTCAGTATGATATGTGTCACCTGGTATGGATTGTGTTACCTGCAGCCGTTTAACCCATAAGTTAAACAAAATTGCAAGTTCATAAAAGAGAAACATATGTCATTTAAAAGATATTATATAGTTTTCAAGTGTTTCTAATATTTTTGCAATGTTTTTACCATACAGATGAAACAGCTGCTGACCAAATACACTTGAAACCTATATATACATATTTGAATTTGTCTCATCCAGATCTTTCAAATGAGTTCCTACATGATATGTTTATCTTAACAAGAAAGGCAAAGCCATTATGGCTCACGTGTATGACCAATTTATATATGTGTGACCTTTGTGACAAGGGCTGGCTTCTGCAGCAGCAAAACCCATGTTTTCTGAAAATGTAAGCATTTTTCACACATGTCAACCCCCTGCGACCCTTGACCTTTGTGATGAGTCGACTAAATTAGTATGCATAGGAAGGTCTTATCATCAGCTGTCTTTGTACCAAATATGGCTGAAAAATTTTGCAAAAATGTTGGTAATACCTACAATTTTATCAAAAACTGCCATTTTACACACCAGCCTGTTTAAAAATCGGCATTTTACACACATTTGCCAGCCTCTTGTGACCCTTGATCTTCCAAGGGGTCATCCAAATTAGTATGCATAGATAGGTCTTACCATCAGGTACCTTTGTACCAAATTTGGGTTTGAAGATGTAAATAGCATTTGAGAAAAAACATCTTTTGTCAAAATATGACTATTTCATACCTATTTCCTGATCCCTTCATACCCCACCCGGGTCTGCCCTGGGGGACTTGGGTGGGGTTAGGTATTTTTTAGTTCCCAGGGTCACCCTGGTCAGCCCCATAGGGTGGGTTTTTCTCTCTATTCTGGGGCATGTGTTTCTGTCTACCCTTTGTCCATTCACCTGTATTTGCCTTTTTAAAACTCTCCCTACTGTCTGCACTGCCTGTAGCTCTTGATATTGGATGTGTGTTGCTAAATGGTCTTAGCTTTATTTAGGCCCATGTGTTAGGTTTATTTAACGTATTTGACCGGCTGGCGACATACATTCAATGTTCTGTTTCTTTTTTATTTTTTCACAAGCAGTGCAGGCACGTCCTGAGAAAGCCTTGTTGCTGTCGGGACGTTAAGCAATGTACAATCTGATCCCTTCATGACCCTTGACCTTTCCGAGGGGTAATCCAAATTAGTATGCTTAGATAGGTCTTACGATCAGGTATCTCTGTACCAAATGTGGGTTTGAAATTGTGAATAATATTTGAGAAAAAACATTTTGTCAAAATATGGCTATATTTCACCTATTTCCTGATCTGAGCTCTTGTGACCCTTGACCTTTCCGAGGGATCAACCAATTAGTATGCATAAGAAGGTCTTACCATCAGGTATCTTTGTACCAAGTTTGGGTTTAAAGTTGTGAATAGTATTTGAGAAAAAATAAATTATGTCAAAATATAGCTATTTCTGACATATTTCCTGATCCCCTGTGACCTTGACCTTTGTGAGAGGTCACTCAAACTGGTATGTTTAGAAAGGTCTTACCATCAGGTATCTTTGTACCAAGTTTGGGTTTGAAGTTGTGAATAGTATTTGAGAAAAAAATAAATTATGTCAAAATATAGCTATTTCTGACATATTTCCTGATCCCCTGTGACCTTGACCTTTGTGAGAGGTCATTCAAACTGGTATGTTTAGAAAGGTCTTACCACAAAGTATCCTTGGGCCAAGTTTAAAGAATCTGGCTTGAATAGTCTCTGAGAAAATGCCAACGTTAAAGTTTACAACAGACGACGGACGACGGACGGATGACCACTGGCCCAAAACATAGAATCAATTATGCTTCACTCAAAGCCAAAAACTCTTGATTTTACGTGCGGATGTAAAAAGTGATGTCACATCAATGGCCATTTGAATTTTGTTATATTATTGTTATATTACTTAAAAGGTTTTATACATAGTTTCTACTGTTGCAATTAGTTCTCTTTATTTTCTTCCCCTTTCTCTATTTAAACCATGGAGCCCTGACATAACAGAACAGTTGCCAGTTACATTATTCTGGCTCCACCTTTTCACTGAAAGGTAAACTCCCAAATTGTATAATCTTGACATTAGGGGCGAATGTGATAATATTGCATACATATGTGTTAATATCATCTGAACATACTGTGACATTTTTCTTGACATGAGTGGAATTCATACTGAAGATGCTTTCAGCGGTTTCAAAGTACGGCCATCTCCCCCCTTCTTCCTTATCTGAACCCACAGTCACCTCACAGCCCGGGAACAGTTTGGCCGCCAGTACTGGGGCTATACAGCACATTCTGTACAACAACCATCAATCCTTTTCCTATAAAAAACAAAAACAAACACTTGTGCATGCTATCTATCTATCTATCTATCTATCTATCTATCTATCTATATCCCGTAGTCTTGCCGATCGTTGGGGCACCACTGATGACTTGGCAACCAGCTCCCTCCATTCCTCTCAATGCAGTCAATGGTAAAATACTGGTGTCTACACAAGGGGGTTAAACATTATTGGAACTGTCATGGTCAATTCATCTTCTACCACTTGTTTGTCAACCATGTACAATTAACCCATTACATCCTGAGGCTATTTTTAAAAAATAATTGCATATTGTCCTATGAATGCTGCATTATCGATTAGGAGATAGATCAAGCATTTTAGTTCAAGGGTGGTGCCAGAATAGCTTGGTGCCTCAGGTGCCAAGCTATTCTGGCACCACCCTTGAACTATCATAGTCAAATTAATTTTAAGCAGTAGTGTATCAGGATGAAAAGGGTTAAGTCACAGATGATAAATTAAATCTGACAGCTCAAGCATAGTGCCTGCATAAGCTTGGCATTACTCCTGCTGCATGCATGTTATATCACATATTAGAACTTCAGCCCATTTTAGGTCACACTCAGAGGCGTCTGACAGGCTCTGTAATGAAATGTGAGACACATGCTGCACCACCGTGTGCGCACGGCCACCACAATTACTCGATACCTACAACATGGGAACAAGATATGTCACGCCTGAAACTCAGACCAGGCAGCGCACTGCGATTCAACAACAGTTTTCCACCTTCAAAGCCATCTATATGCATAAAATCCTGCCAGGAAAAAACTCAGGAGATATTTTGCCATGAATCTATAGCAACCTTGTCTACAGATCAGGGCTTTTTGCCCAGTCAAACATCATTTTTGCAGACATCAGTTAGTTTACCCAATGCCCAGAAGTAAGCATCATACTCATGCCTGATTGGTTTATACAAAACATAGTATCATGGCCTCTTTCACAACATTTTTGTGGAAGACTTAATATTGCACTCTTACATGGTTGAGAGCATTTTTGAAAAACTTCCGATGCTGGGTCATCTTGGGCGTGACTTAATTTTATTAATTTTCTTGGTATTTGTATGGAGTGAGTGTTCCACTGAATGTGCCGGAGCCTGCACATCACGTCAGAGCGCGTCAGGTCCCATGGGCACACTTAACCCCATTTTGCATACAGTCATTTGTACTGAAAACAGTAAGATAGCAGCATGCAAAAGAAGGTTAATATGAGTTATGTAAAGACATAAACATACTTTTAATACTACTACTACTAATAATAGTTTTTATAAAGTGCTGCTCTCCAAATAACATTGTACTCACTGAGCAACAAAGCACACACAATGCGCAAGAGCACACAAATACAAGCATATACACACCATCCCTTCCTAGCACCTGTCAGTGAACAGTCTGGTATGAAAATAAAAACAACACAGACCGAGTTCTAAAGGCCTGATGGTAACAAATACTTTTCCATTAGATCCCCAAAAAGTGTTTGTTGTTGAACTATGAAATTTACCCTATAGGTTTCCTGGCTTCATGGAATTGTTTCAAAACACGCTCCACATCAGGGTTGATTTTCATAGCAACTCCATCCAAAGCAAAAGTAGACCTGCACAATGATATCACATGTAGTTGCTGATATGAATTACAATTCCAGGGTTGCACATCCTAAGAAAGCTAGGGGTTTTCACACTCCCACTGACAATTTTGCGGGTTTGTTTTCAGGGTTTTCATGGTCCCAAACACTTTGACAAGGGGGATCTTGGAGACTGGTGATATCTATATTTTACTACAATTGCATTATTCAGTCACACACATTATCTGTTTATTTATTTCATAACATGACATTAATGATTAGAGCAGTGCCAGTGTTTTCATTTTAGTGTTGGTTTGAACTGAGTTATCACTAATACTGGCAATAGATCAGCTGGTTATTACGAAACTCTTGGACAGAAATAATTTTTGATCAAACCCTTTCCAGTGATTCTGTAAGCATTTATACCTGTTGCACTGGTTCTAATACATATTCACACCCTTATATTTTTAATTATTACATGACTGAGGGCTCTAACACGTGATACACCCCAATTTGTATGTGATGTGCAATCCGTAATCTCCCCACCCACCCACCCACCCCCTGCCCTTGCCCAACCACCCAACTCTGACAAACAAATGCTGTTGAGTATTTTTATCGTAAAAGAAGACACCTGTAGAATTGATGGGTCAATTGCAGCAATTGTAGGTCTGAAGAACCCTTGCTTACTTCATCTATGTATACACAGTGAACATTTAAATATTTTCTTATCAGCCAACTTACAAGTTTTTTGCTACCCCAAAGCCACCCGGGAAAATGACACCATCAAAGTCAACAGTCTTCAAAGTGTCAAGTGCAGGAAGCTTCTTCCGAGCGATGCGCGCAGACTCAACCAATACAAATCTAAAACCAGATCAAGGAAAGATCATCAATAGTATCCTGCGTATAACCTGTAGGAAACTTTCATCAGTTAAGATTTTCAAACACCTCATATGTAAAAAAAATGTCTCACTCAG
Source organism: Semisulcospira habei (assembly GCA_036245525.1). Taxonomy (NCBI): domain Eukaryota; kingdom Metazoa; phylum Mollusca; class Gastropoda; family Semisulcospiridae; genus Semisulcospira; species Semisulcospira habei. The sequence continues at coordinate 287,537,559 of BTPG01000002.1, read as the reverse complement.
ATGGTTGACATGGCAGGTAGACTGGTGATTTTAAATGAGGGCTCTTCTTGCTAGCATAATGAGAATATATGCATACAAATGGAATGGGCTAGCTGGCTGCATGCAGTCTAAATTGATTAGCTAATCGGCTAGCTAGAGGGCGGGGCTATGAGTGCCTGTCCCAAAACCATAATGACTGCAATTCTGGTAACCTGAGCCATTGAGGATGCATGCTTGTAAGGGAAGTAACTGACAAAAAGATAGTCTCACAGAGTTAGATCCCTTCTTCATCTTCTAAAATGAGGCCACCTTCAAATGTTTATCATGCCACTTTACAGAGTTGCACCCCTCGCCCCTCCCCCCCTCCCCCTGCCCCCTCCCCCCCTTGCCCCCCGCCCCCCCCCCTCCCCCCCCCCCCAATGTACCGAATTTGGGTTTGAAGTTGTAAATAGTATTTGAGAAAAAAACATCTTTTGTCAAAATATGGATTTTTTACTGATTTCCTGAGCTCTCGTGACCCTTCACTTTTCTGACGGATCAACCAAATTAGTGTGCATAGAAAGGTCTTCCCATCAGGTATCTCTGAAGCAAGTTTGGGTTTAAACTTGTGAATAGTATTTGAGAAAAAACATCTTTTGTCAAAATATGACTATTTCAGACCTATTTCCTGAGCCCCTATAACCCTTGACAACTCCGATGGGGTCATCCAAATTAGTATGCTTAGATAGGTCTAACCACCAGTTATCTCTGTAGCAAGTTTGGGTTTGAAGTTGTGAACAGTATTTGAGAAAAAAACATCTTTTGTCAAAATATGGCTATTTATAACATATTTCCTGAGCTCTTGTGACCCTTGCCCTTTCTTAGGGATCAACCACATTAGTACGCATTGAAAGGTCTTACCATCAGGTACCTTTGTACCAAGTTTGGGCTTTAAGTTGTGAATAGTATTTGAGAAAAATATATAAATGTCCAAATATAGCTAATTTGGACAAATTTTTTGATCCCCTGTGACCTTGACCTTTGTGAGAGGTAACTCAAATTGGTATGTTCAGAAAGGTCTTGCCACAAAGTATCCTTGGGCCAAGTTTGAAGACTGTGGCTTGAATAGTCTCTGAGAAAATGCCAACGTTAAAGTTTATAACTGCGGATTGAGGCCGGACGGGTGACCACTAGCCCAAAACATACTTTTGCTTTGCACATGAGCCAAAAAGTATACTAGTAATTACATTTAAATTATTTTAATTTATTCTTTATTCGGTTTGTGTTATTATTATTTTATTTATTATGTATTTACTTATTTATTTATTTACTTATTGTCCTATCGACTTTTTTGCATATAAAATATAACATTAATATCAAAATAAATAAAGAAATAATATAATAATGGCAAGTACAACAGATTTTCCCTAGTACAGAGTACAGTCCAGAAGTTCTACAAGCCCTCCTGCACCTAGCAGCATTAGCTGCTTGATCAAGCCGCATGATGTGAGCCAAAAAGTATACTAGCGATTGCATTTAAATTATTTTAATTTATTCTTTATTCGGTTTGTGTTATTATTATTTTATTTATTATGTATTTACTTATTTATTATTGACTTATTGTCCTATTGATTTTTTACATATAGAATATAACATTAATATCAAAATAAATAAAGAAATAATATAATAATGGCAAGTACAACAGATACAGTACAGAAGTTCTACAAGCCCTCCTGCACCTAGCAGCATTAGCTGCTTGATCAAGCCGCACAGACTCTTGTGCGACTTTGACAACTTTAAGGATCAACATCTTTCTTGCCGCACATTTACATCTACATACTAGGCCTACCCATCCACATGCCCTGCTGTTAGTGGCAGAATCAGCCTGACCAAGTCAAGGAGTCTGTATTTTGATAAAGCCTCCTTCTTCAAGTGATAAACATTCTTGTCAGTCTCTGTAGTCTGCACGACATTCAATGGTCAACATCTTTCTGGTTATGTTACATTTACTTCTGTTTACTAGGCCCACCGCATCACATTTCTTGCCCTCCTATTGGCAACGTCAGCTTAATCAAGTCACATAGACTTTCATGGGTCTTTGCAAGCTCCGAAGCCGAAAGAGGTCAACCTCTTCCTTGTACTACATTTACCTCTGTATACTAGTTATAGCGTGCCAGAGCAGGTTTTGCTGTAGTGCAACCACCAGCGAGAGTGGCCTTGAGACGAGGCAGAATGTGAGGGATTTTCGATTGCACATACTTGTGTTAGAAAGTTCCAGCTGCCTGCCTACTTTTAATTTTGTGTGGGCTTGTATAGTCATACTTAACTGTGAAATCTAAAAAAAGCTTACGTGAGGCCGCCAATGAGATATCAAGAATACCCAAAATACACTCAAAACAAAACTATTAAATTAATTGCTGTCCATTCATGCATTTTTAAATTAAATTTTATCACATTCTGGATATTTTGAAAAATAACATTCTGAATGTGAGAATTCTTTTTTTTTAACTTTTCTAATGCTTTTAATACTGTTGAACCACTGATGCTTTTGCAGCGTATGATGGACTTTTATGTGAACACAAGCATTATTCTGTGGGTGCGAGACTTTTTGAAGGACAGGCCGCAACGTGTAAATGTACATGGCAGTCTGTCTGACCAAATGGTGTTAAATTCGGGCTGCCCTCAAGGTTGTGTCCTCTCTATGACATTGTTTTCTATCTCTCTTGGCTTGACTTCGCGAATGAAGATTTCATAGGGGTTGCCCACAACGTCTGCAGGCCTCCTCGTGGCTGCGGAGGCCAATCTGGGACAGGCAGGTTCGACCGCAGTGGCTGCAGGGGAAGGTCTGGTGAGGGTTCTGAGTTGCGGCATCTCTGTTTTTTCTCCTGAGCCGCTTGTCCTATAGGCTAGCTCTGCGAGAGTCCTCAAAGGAGACGGCTGCCTTGTAAATGGTGGAGCGCCAGGTGTCACGGTCCGCAGCAACCAAAGACCACTGGCGGTGGTCAATTTGGCAGGCACTAAGTGACTTCTTGAGACAGTCTTTGTATCTCTTCTTTGGTGCCCCTCACTTGGTGTCCAGTGGCAAGCTCGCCGAACAGGGTGATCTTGGGTAGGCGATGATCCTCCATCCTGGAGACATGTCCCGCCCAGCGGAGCTGCGTCCGTATCAGCAAAGCCTCAATGCTCACAGTTTCTGCCTGTTCAAGGACCTCGACGTTGGTGACATAGTCACTCCAGTGAATGCCCAGGATGGTACGCAGTCAGCGCTGGTGGAAGCGTTCGAGGAGTTGTAGTTGGCTGCGGTAGAGGGCCCAGGACTCGGAACCATACAGCAGGGTGGTGAGGACCACAGCTCTGAACACGCTGATCTTGGTGCCTGTTTTCAGCTGTTGATTGTGCCACACCTGCTTGAATAGTCACCCGAAAGCGCTGTTCGCTTTTGCCAGCCTGCTGTCAAGCTCCTTGTCCAGCTTGGCGCCCGACGTGATGATGCAGCCAAGGTAAGTAAACTGGTGCACTGAATTTAGTTCAGACTCGCCGATGGTGATGTGGAGAGGGCGATGCTCTACCGTGGGTGCCGGCTGATGGAGGACCTCTGTCTTTTTCAGGCTGACCTCGAGTCCAAAGAGCTGGGCAGCATCTGCAAAGCAGGACGTGATGCGCTGCAGGGCTCTCTCTGTGTGTGCAACGAGGACAGCATCATCAGCAAAAAGGAGCTCACGAATCAGTTGGTCTAGGGTTTTGGTGTGGGCCTGCAGTCGTCTGAGGTTGAACAGGCTGCCATCAAGATGATACCTGATGTACACTGCATCATCATCGTCGAGGTCCACTGTGGCCTGCTTCAACATCATGCTAAAAAAAAAAGGGTGAAGAGAGTCGGTGCCATCACGCAGCCCTGCTTTACACCGTTGAGAATAGGGAATGGTTCTGAGAGGTCATTGTTGAGTCTGACCTGGCCTTGCTGTTCCTTGTGTAGCTGGACGATCATGCTGAGGAACTTTGGGGGACAGCCAAGTCGCTCCAGGATCTGCCACATGCCTTGCCTGCTCAGTGTCGAACGCTTTTGTTAGGTCAACAAACGTTATGTACAGCCCTTTGTTCTGCTCGCAGCACTTCTCCTGAAGCTGTCTCAGCACAAAGACCATGTCGGTGGTGCTCCTGTTGGCTCTGAAGCCACATGGGCCCTCTGGGAGGTGGTCTTTGGCAATGGCAGGTACCAGCCGATTCAGGAGCAGCCTTGCGAGAATTTTCCCAGCAATGGACAGCAGGGTAATTCCACGATAGTTGGAGCAGACTTCTCGCCTTTGTTCTTGTACAGGGTGATAACGACTGCATCACGGAGATCCTTTGGTAGTGTTTCGTCCTCCCAGCAGCATAGAAAGAGGTCATGGAGCTTGTTGTGCAGTGCTGGGCCTTCATGTGTCCAGATCTCTGGCGGTATTCCATCAATGCCTGCTGCTTTGCCACTCTTGAGCTGGTGGATGGCTGTGAGAGTCTCTTCAGCGGTGGGCGGTTCGTCCAATTCAACCTTTACTGGGAGGTGTGGGATTTGGAGGATGACTGCTTCTTGAACAGTGCGCTCAGCGCTGAAGAGGCTCTGAAAGTACTCCGACCAGCAGTTCAAGATGGAGGTATTATTTGTGAGCAATGCCTGTCCATTAGCGCTTCGCAGGGGACTCTGTACCATGTGCCATACACTGCTTTCGGTGCTTCGTAGAAGCCCCTGTAGTCACCGTTGTCAGCGCAGAGCTGGGTCCTCTGTGCGAGTCTGGTCCACCACTCATTCTGGAGATCTCTGAGCTTGCGCTGGAGACTGCTGCAGACGAGGCGGAAGGCAGACTTCTTCACAGGGCAGGAAGGCTGGGCTAGGTGGGCCTGATGGGCGGCTCTTTTTTTTGCTAGGAGTTCCTGGATCTCTACACCGTTTTCGTTAAACCAGTCTTTGTTCCTCTTTCTAGCGAAACCCAAGACTTCTGCAGAGGATTTTGCAATAGCAGTTTTCAGTTGTTCCCAGAGTGTTTCAGAGGAGGAGTCTGCTGGGTCTGCTGTGTCTTTGAGCCTGCGCTGTAAATCTGTCTGAAAAGCAGCTTTCACATCGTCACGCTGAAGGCTGGCAACATCAAGCTTTTTCTTGGGGGGCCCCATTTCTTGGGTTTTGGCTTGAAGTGGAGCCTGAGTTTGCAGCGGACAAGGCAGTGGTCAGTGCGGCACTCTGCGCTGGGCATCACTCTGGTGAGGAGGACGTCGCTACAGTCCCTCTGACGCACTAGGACATAGTCGATAAGGTGCCAGTGTTTGGAGCGAGGATGCATCCAGGTGGTCTTTCGACTGTCCTTTTGCTGGAAAGTAGTGTTGGTGATGACCAGTTGCTGCTCTGCACAGAACTCCAACAGTAGGCGGCCATTGTCATTGCAGTTCCCGACACCATGCTTGCCGAGGACTCCTTTCCAGGCTTCAGAGTCCTGACCCACTCTGGCGTTGAAGTCGCCAAGGATGATGACTTTGTCATCTGCAGGGGTGCTCTGTAGGAGGCTGCGCAGGTCAGTGTAGAACTTGTCCTTTTCTGCAGGCTCTGCCAGGAGGGTTGGGGAGTACACACTGAGAAGGGTGACGTGTTGCTCCTGTCTCAGTGGGAGGCGCATGGACATGATGCGGTCTGAGTAACCCGTTGGTAGGTTTTCCAGCTTAGTCGCAATGGAGATCTTGACCATGAAGCCCATGCCAGGGAGCCGTCTTTCTGATGCAGGCCTGCCCGACCAGTAGAGGGTGTAGCCAGCACCAAGTTCTTGGAGGCTGCCTTCGTCCGGAAGGCGTACTTCGCTGAGTGCGGCGATGTCGATGTTTAACCTCCGCAATTCATGGGCAATGAGGGTGGAGCAATGTTCAGGGCGTCCGCTGTCTGCTGTGTCGTGCATGGTTTGGATGTTCCAGCATGCTACGTTGAGTCCGGTCGTGGTCGTCATGAGAGTGGATCCGTTATTCTTTCTTGTTTTCTGACTGCAGTAGAAGATGCCCATTGACCGCGGCTAGCCAACTGGGGTTGCGAGGGGACGAGCTTTGGTTAAGCCACCTTTTCTAGGCCCCTCTCTATGTGGAGCAAGCAGTACTGTCCCTAGAGAAGGCTGCTTGGTCGTTCAGGGTGTGCCGAGTGACGTTGTCATCCCCAGGTCAACATCAGGCGACCAATATCCATGCAGGTTTGAGACTGCGGCTTCCAGTGACATCTTTCACCTGCCATTTCGCCCCTCGCCCGTCGCTACAGGACTTGGAATGGTCAGTGTCATGGTCTGTGGACGTTTCCTAAAGCCTGCGAGGTGGATTTTTTTGGTGGAGTGCAGTGTGCGCAGTACTGGCCCCACCCTTTAAACCCTTGGTTCGTCTGCCATGGCCTAGCACGCTGGGACGATGGCATCGAGGTCCTCGGGTCGTAGGTTTTATATCAGACTGTCCTTGTCCTAGTCTCAGGGTCAAAAACCTTTCCCGGATACGCATGGGCTTTGATGTCAGGGTTTTTCCTCCCTTAGCCTTTCCGCAGCCAAGCGGCCAGGCCTGCAAGGCAGCAGGACAATGATTAATTTTCGAGGTTCTCTCCTCTAGATCCGCCGTGTTTAGCCTGGGGGCTCGTGCTGCCCAGTTTTGGGGGTCACCTCGGAGAGGATGTGGCCAGGGACCACACACAGGCGATCTTGGGATAGAGGGATGCTATGCTAGCCCGGAGGGATTACACACGAGGGTGCCTCGCGAAGGCCAAGAGGCCCTAGACTAGGGTGATCCCGGGGGAGGCGCTGTAAGAGTTCCCCACTACCCCCACCACCAACGCAACTCGTCCCCTGGGGCACCCACCTTTTGAGTCAGGCAGAGACCCCTTGACCCCTTGTTTTCTATATACACAGACCATATGCGTTGTCATACTGCCACTTCTTATCTCTCAGTGCTCTTGTACGCCTACTCCAAAAAGAAGACAGTCTGGCTGAGTACTTTGCACAGATAGCAGTATTAGAGTCATGGTGCAAAGACAGTTTTCTGGAAATGAATGTACTGTAGCAAGGGAGATAATTTGGCTAAGTGTTTTAGTACAGTAGTACCAATTTCCCCCAGAATGCCCGCAGGCCCAGTGGTCAGCAATGCTGCTAGTGTCAGAGCGAGTAAGTACCAAGCCAATCGGCAAGAGGCACGCCGAACACACCCTTAGGGGTGAGAGTATAAATAGCGGTACCTAGCAAAAGCGAGCAGGCTTTCCCGCAAGGTAAGACTCTGTTCTGCAAAGAACATTAAATAGGAGCAGGCTTCCCGCAAGAGAAGACTGTTCTGTAGAGAACATTAGTAAGTTAGATCTCCTTTAGTTTAAGGAACACTGTCCAGCAACGGACATACTGTACTTATTTAAGTAGATAATTTAAGTACATTGTTAAGTGAGTTAGGGACCTATAGAACTTGTCCTTAGAATCTGGTTTTTACTTGTGTTGATTGTTACGTCTAGTGTGTAGGCTAGCATAGCTTTGGGTGCATAGGGTCTAATGAGTAGGTAAGCATAGTTATGGTTTCAGGTGTCTTATGAGTGTCTGTATTATTGTGTTTTGTTTTGTGCTGCAATGAATGGTTTTTTGACATGTCTGACATCATGACTGATAATGAAATATATGTACTGTAAATAAACCTAAAGCACTTATAGAAATCTCATCTCTGAGAGTCAGAGATTGATGAATGCGAGGATGCGAGTCAGTATGTTTGTACACGTTTGAGTGAAACGGCAGTGCAAGAGTGTGTGTGTGCGTGTGTGAGACTGAGAACATGCTGAGAGTTTGTTGACGTACTTAGCCGTTTAAGTACCACGCACATGGCAACACACGCACAGCCGCTACGAACATATCGACTAGGGTTTCTCTGGATACTGTGGTAGGTCCATTGCGCGATTTGGTATTTTGAACACAACGTGAGGCAGACACACATTAGTAAGTGCGCATGCGAGTCCAGTGTAAAAGACAAAATAGACTAAGCAGTTGAATTACACTCCACAGCAATCTCCAGCCCTTCCCTAAACCGAAAATGGGATACGGACTCTGAAAAGCTAAAAACTAGCCTACTGGCACTTGCACGTTAGATGGGCAGTCCACTGAGTCTGACCATCTGATAATAAGCCAGCCAGGCTAGAGGCTAGCTAGTCAGTCCGGTTACAGTACAGAAAACCAAGGAACTCGTCATTGATGACAGGAAAGTTGATATTTTTGTACCTGTCTCAATTAATAATCAACCTGTAGAAGTGATCACTGAATTTAAATACATTGGCACAGTTGTGGATAGTAGTCTGTCTTTTACTGGAAACACTGATCAGATTGTGAAAAAAAGCAAACCAACGTCTGTACCTTCTTAGGAAACTGAAAAGTTTTGATGTCAGTTCCAAGATTTTAGAATCCGTTTATAGAAACCTGATTGAAAGCATACTGACTTGTAACATCACTGCTTGGTATGGCAACCTCAGTATGAAAAACAGGGGCAGACTGTCACGTATCGTCAGAACAGCGGATATCATTGGCCTAGGACAGTACCCATTAGATGATCTGTACCATAGGGCTGTCCAAAGGAAAGCTGCTAGCATTGTCAGTGATCCTTGTCACCCACTATTTGATCAGTTTCAAATGCCGCCATCAGGCAAACGTTTCAACATGCCACTTGCCAAAAAGAATGTTTTTAAGAAGTCTTTTATTCCAACTGTTGTCTCGATTTTGAACTCTTGTTTATAACACCGTGATATATAATAATAACTCTCCCCAAAAAAGGCAACTTACATCAATGCCAGAATTATCGCACTATCAGTCTTATATGCCACCCAAGCAAAGTCATGTTAAAGATCCGGCTGAACAGGCTGAAGCCACAGGCAGAGGAACAGGCAGGCTTCAGACCAGGGCGCAGCACAACTGAGCAGATCTTCAACCTGAGAGTTCTATGTGAGAGGTACCTCCAGCACCAGCAAGATCTCTATCATGTCTTTGTGGATTTTAAGAAAGCGTTTGACAGGCAGCCCATAGAATGGTCGCCCATGTACGGTCAGGTGTTGCAGGCATCTCGTCATGTGTCGCATGAAGGCAAAAAACGACCCAAAAATATATATAGTAAAAATGCATTTTTCTTTAAAAGGTATTTTTTCGAAAAATACTTACCGATGACATGACCTTATGGGAGGTGTCTACTACTTACGCAATTCTAGCCTAAGAGCTCGTTGTGTTACCACACAACCCGGGAGGCACTCGGGGAACCCCGAGAGGGCTGAGAGTTATCTCCCGATACTTCCCATCTGGGACAGAGTACCCATAGTCCTTCAGTCAGGATACTTAGCTTACCAGCGGCAAGCGGGGCAGGTGGGAGGGTCGTCCGAGTCATCGGTAAGTATTTTTCGAAAAAATACCTTTTAAAGAAAAATGCATTTGTTTCTTCAAAAACATTACCGATGACATGACCTTATGGGAGAATGGCGAAAAGGAGGAGGGTGCCGCGCTCTAGCACACCTAAGGCCCCAAGGGCCGTCCTCCCAACCGCAAACTCCCGACGACTCTAGGTAGGTGTAAGCGACGGCGCTGAAGCGCCAGGAGGGAGGAGAGCCCCCCGGGAGGTCGCCCACCAGAGTGAGTAACCTCGCTAGGCTGACAGAACTCTGCAATCGAGAGCACCTGCGCGCCAGCCCTCCAGTAGCCACGAAGAGGGCAGCCCAGTTCCTGGCGGCTGTGGCATTCGTGGCCCTGCACGTAGCTGATTGGACGTAATTAGCCTCTAAGCTCCCTGAGGGATCCTGGAATTCGGATCGTATGGCAGAGCGTAGACAGGAAGATCGACTGCCCTGTAGCTTCAGAGCTGCCGGGCACGGCCAAGAAGCGTGCGCATCCGCCCGGACGGCTATGTCGTCGTAGGTATACTATGTCGTCGTAGGCTATCCTGCCTAGTCTCCTGGGGACAAGTCTACCAGCTGGGGTCCGCAGGGTCGGTGGGGGAGAGGTGACGGACGCTGTCCAAGAGCACAATGCCTCGCCAACTTCATCGTAGAGGCGTCAAGTTGGGGAAGCGGGCCATAGCGAGGCTTCGACTGCTGCCCATGCAAAGACTCCAGCGTTGAGGGTCTGTTGCAAACCGCCAAGGCGCAGGGGTAGGCGCTCCAGCAAGGCGGAACAGAGACCATCGCGGCTGCATGAGGACCTAGTAGAATGCGGGAAGCAGTAGCGGGGGGTCCGCGGCGAGCTGAGGGGAAAGAGGTTCAGGACCGGTACGAGGGAAAGGGGTGACCAACAGGACGAGAGGAGGATCCTTCCCAGGCTAGGTCAGAGCGTTGGCAACTCGTCCAGGAGGGCTATACCCCACGAAGGCGCGGGGAAAGCCAGAGATCCCACCTTGCGGCGAACAGGTCCACTAAGCCATCTTGCCAGCGCGCCGATCCTCCGAAGGTATCCTGGTGCATTCCGAGTGAAGCAACTGGTTCCATCGGGGAAAAGGCTGGCTCAGACCTCCCACGAGCAGACCTCCTAGTCCGTGTCAGATCCAAGCCGTTCACGCTCTTGTCCGCGAGGTCCGGAGGCTAGGCTGGACCTCGAGAAGAACCACGGAAGTAGGGGGCGTAGCTACAGCAGCCGGGCTGCGAGACGACCGACGGAGAGTAGAGCCGACTTCCGAGCAGTGGCTAGGCCCTTCCACCGCGAGCACCGCCGCAGCAGTACCACCTGTCCAAACTCCGGCGTACCCCTGTGCGCCCAATGGGGATGTCGAGTAGGTTAGGCACCAAGGAGACGGCGCTGCGCTTTGGTTCCACAGTGTCCCCCGGAGAATCCAACGGAAAACCAAAACAGGAGCGGAGACTCCATCAGCGGTGACTCCTCCTTCGCAGGAGAACCGAGGAACGTTGTGGAGGCCGAGTGCACAAGTAACTGGAGTCAAGGGTCGGCAGCTCCGGAAGAAGGCGCAGCCCAAGATCTGGAGGCGGAGCCGAGGACCACCTGCGCGGACTGCATCCCATCGCCATCTGGCACCAGCGTAAGCGAAACCAAGGTCCTAGAAGCCTCCTCCGGTCTGCTCCCCAAAGTGAAGGCCAGGAACTCTGAAGAACCTGAGTCAGCCGAGTCGTCAGCACAGGGGGTCCTTCCGCGGCCAGATGACCTGCCAGGGGCCAGGAGCCGTACACTGGAGAACGAAGAGCAGGGTAAGGAGCTCCCCGATCCCACGCAGTGTAGGGTGTTACGGATGAGAGAGATCATCTAGTCCAAGAAGAGTCAAGAGCGGATCCACCGCCGGTAGGGGCAGGCAACTCCTGAGACCTCCCGAGAACCGGTCCTGCCGAGGGAAGCCAACAGCTGACCACTCCAAGGAGGGCGAAGCAAGAAGCTCCGGGAACCGAGAGAAGAAGCGCAGGGAAGTCGAAGCGCCTGTCACGAAGTGCGGCAGCCGCGGCCAACTCCGAGCTGTATCCGAGAGGGCACCAGTGGAGACAGAAGTCGAAGCGCTCGCAGACCTGTTTACCACCCGTGTGAAGTCAGAACCCTTCCAACTGACTAAGTGTAATTTGGATCTCACGCGTAAAGGTCACAAGCTAGTGAGTAGGCAGATCTCCAAAGGTGTATATAGTGTATAACTGTGTAGAAACGTGTACATGTAAGTGTAACCCAAGCAAATATGTGTACTTTAAGCCCCAAGTGTAGGTAAACAGGTCTGTGCTTGGCGAAGTAACGACAGCGTCCTCCCCGAGGATCCACCGGAGGGGGTCGAGCGTCCAGAAGTGGAGAGACTGCAGCCAGGCGCCCTGGGATGGAGCACGAAGAAGGGGAAAGGGCTGAGTGAGGGGGAGAGGAAAGGGACGAACGGCAGCCGGACGCGAAGGGGACCGACAAGCGAGACGGGACAGGATCCCTGGAGCGACGTGAAGAACGGCAACTCCTAAGCACGCCCGCAGTGGAGAGAGAGCGGAGTGTAGACGTAGAGTGTAGGAAGAGTGACTCCAACGATGGCGAACCGTAGCAGACGAGCATCCCATGGAGCGGAGCGGTCCCTCCTCGCGTGTATGAGTTCGAGAGAGGAGATCCGATGTTAAGTGCCGAGAGGATTCCAAATCGTGCCATGAAGTGTACGCGTGCGTGAATGTCTCCGCGAACCGAGCTCTATGGCGAGGTGGGCTCGCTGCCGGCGAGGAGACTCCGCGAAGGAGCCATCGGGCTTTCTAGGAGACGAGCGGGGATCGGCATTGGATCAAGGACGGATTGGCGCACGTCCCTCGGCACCGAGCTCCATGCCGGTGCTGGTTTCCTGTCTGTCATAAGGTTTGTTCTTGGTGCGTTCCCTCCTGGGAACGACCGCATCGATCAACCCACTCCGCGTATTGGAACGTTGCGACCGGCGTGGTGATCTCTCCACAAGATCGTCAAGGACTCAAGCGGTAAGAAACGGAGACTGGAACCTCGGTCTAGCTGGCTGGTCACCAACAGGACTCTGTAACCACTAGCAGCCGGCTCAGTGTGTCTCCCGACGAGCAGCGCTGTCCTGGTGGAGCCCCCTCCAGGGAGCGAGGGCGGTGCCAGCATACCCGCTCCGAGCGCGAAAACCTGCGCTACGTCGTCGGCCACCTGGACGGCTTCCCAGCTGACCTTGAGCGGTGTGTGGGTTCCGTACTGTGCGCCCAGCGGATTCCATTTGTGCCGAGACGATGCATGCGTGCGAGAATGTCTCCGCGAGGCTCTATGGCGAGGTGGGCTCGCTGCCGGCGAGGAGACTCCGCGTAGGAGCCAGCGGGCTTTCTAGGAGACAAGTGGGGATCGGCATTGGATCAAGAACGGATTGGCGCACGTCCCTCGGCACCGAGCTCCGTGCCGGTGCTGGTTTCTGTCTGTCATAAGGTTTGTTCTTGGTGCGTTCCCTCCTGGGAACGACCGCATCGATCAACCCACTCTGCACACTATACTGACGCGTCCGGCATGGTGATCTCTCCGTCATCTCGTCGGAACTCGAGCGATCGTAGTACCGGGAACAGCAGCCGGTATTACAGCAGGTCTGGAACCAGTCACAGGTGCCGGGCGAACTCGCCAAAGGAAGCCCCAAGTAGCGCCCAGCGCCGTTCAGGTCATGCGGAGCAAACGTCACACCAACGTTCGGAGGTACATCCGGCACCAGGTAGACAGACCTTGTGTGAGTCCGACGGTCACTGGAATCCTCCATGTAGTGTGCAGGTCGTCCAGAGGCCACTGCAACATATAAAAACCGAAGGCACGCGGGCGTGGGCCTGAGGGACCCTGCCCTGGTAAGGTTAACCTTCGCAACACATCATGCACAACAAACTCAAACATGTCATGACCAGTATAGGTCTGAAGCAAGCGGCAGGCACAGTAACCTTTGTCGGAGCGGTGCCCTCCGCTGAACACCGGCGCTGTACTATAGCGACGGGCCTCCAGGTGCAGCGTTGATCGTAGTTTTATGTTGCCTAAATAGGCCATTAATCTCCTTTCGACCGTAATTTGTATTCACATGCACAAGCCTTAGTCAAGGAGGAATTTAACCAAAGAGCATATACTAAGTTTTCAGGAGACATAGGGCTGTCTTAGCACTCTGTTTCCGTCAGGTAGGTTCGGGTTGGGATGAGGTCACTGGCGCCGGCCCTTAGCTGCCTTGGCGACGGGCTCCACCCGTCCCAAATCAATGTCCATTTTGTAGCTCTGTTCCTGTAACTTGCGGAACGAGCGCGTGCATGAATGTGAGCAGCACCTGTGGTGGCAAGACATTTTTTTTTTTTTTTTGTTGTTGCTGTTTATGATTTTCTTCTATTACAGCCACACAAAGGTCATCTTGAACCTTATCAAACGGCAGCAAGGCGTGGCTACCAGTGGCCCTGCGCTCAAGTGGGCATACGCCTGACATCCAAGAACAGAAACATGTGATGCCAAGTATAAAAGTGCACAAGAATGTTCACCCACCAGCCAAATTGTGTACCTAATAAGCCCCCGTGTATGGTAAACAGGTCTGCATTACGCATAACAACAGGCATTACGTGACCGACACAGTACCGAAGTAAGCGTCGGCTCTCGCCACACTCACCAACGTAATGCGTCAAGGAATGGCTGGAGCATAACACATTCCCCGAACCCCACAAGGTACAAAAGAGTAGGTAAGGAACAAGTGAGTAGGTAAGCGCCCGAATATAGTTAGACTTAACTTTCACCGATCTTTCACACCACTCCCATTCCATTAGAGGTTTTAACCGTGAGGAAAAGGTGCTCTGCATCGCTAGACGCCATCTTGGAAAACGAAGCTGACAACCTGTGGATCTGAGCCGTTTAAGAATGACCGTTCCAGATTAAAACGTCTCATTCCTTTCCTCACGCGTAAATGCCCTCTTTTGAGAAAGGGAGATTTTGACCATGTTAAATAATAATGCCACACCAACACAGAAGGAGAGAGGGAACGGGCGCGAGGCCCGCCAAGTAAAAGTCAAGAATCTTGGCGCAAAGCAACAGCGCCGAAGAAGACCGCCTTCGAGCCCGCTCAACCAGTGCCCAGCGCGGGGACCGGCCGAGGGCCAACCCAACTACCTTACCTTTTCCCGGAGCGGGACCGGGGAAGGGGGGAGAAAAATCTCAACCAAGGCACGCGCGGCGAAGTCACAGCGAAGCGCACAGCACAGCCCAGGCAAACAAGCAGCCAAGCGGGCAGCTGCCAACGAAGAGGGGACACCAGAGCCACGCAAGGCACAGGGAGGACGGACGAAGAAGAAGTCAAGCGAAGAACCAAGGCCATCGACGACCGGCGAACCGGTCGAAAATCCCAAGTCCGTAGGCTAGAGCAAACACGTCTGAACAGCGTAAGCCTAAGTAGACTGACTGACGGACTATGGGTACACTGTCCCAGATGGGAAGTATCGGGAGATAACTCTCGGCCCTCTCGGGGTTCCCCGAGTGCCTCCTGGGTTGTGTGGTAACACAACGAGCTCTTAGGCTAGAATTGCGTAAGTAGTAGACACCTCCCATAAGGTCATGTCATCGGTAATGTTTTTGAAGAAACAAATCTGAATTCCGGCCTATTGTCTATTCTTAATGAGCAAGCACTGTTTGGGTCGCCACAACTACATGCTTTCAACTTAATTCTTCACAATTTTCTTTTTTTTACTGTTTCAAAATGACACATGAAACATGAAACTCAAAATAACATCACACCACAGTGTGAAATACATAAATCAAAATTGACACTTCCTTAGACCTTCACCTCAGAAATACTCCAGAGACTCACACATGATATGAATAACCTCTTTTTTTTTTTAAAGAATACCTCCTACCTCCTCTCCTTCTCCATTGGATGACCATTCATGTGGTTCACAACATGTGCCTGCTTTATGTCAGGTGCAAATATCTCCACTTCTGCTTCATTTCTGCTGAGGTGAACGAGAACACTGACAGGAAAAGAAACATTGTTTAGTACACAGAAAGTGTAAACTCTGAACACATCAATAATGGCTGAATGAAATAACCCATATGCACAAGGCCATCAAGCCAACATCGGCCCTAGTTTGCCTGCACATAGCTGCGTGTGGGCCAATGTAGGAGCAACAGCCTGACACTCAATTGCTCATGGTGAATCAACAATTTTAAAGAACACCATAAGCATCCATATCAATTTTCAACAAGCCTGACACTTTCATCGATGCTTGCTCCTTCAGAATTATTGAAAATGTTCTAGCCAACCCAAAATGCTGCTGTCACTCAATACTTTCCTGAACACAGTACATGCACATACTGGTACCTACATATTTTAAGTGCTACAGAAAATAAAAAACTGTAATACTCTACTGGCTGATGATTGCTTACAGGATGATCTCTGTATCAGTTTTATAAGGTACTTAGTACTTACGCAGATGCTTCGTGTATCTCAGATCCATCGAATACGCCACACCCAGATAATACCTGCAAAACAAGGTAGGAAAGGTGCAGCGTTGGTGGAAGCAACCTGAGGAGTCCAGTGTGTGTGTGTGTGTATGTGTGTGTGATGGTGTGTGTGTGTGTGTGGTGTGTGTGTGTGTGTGTGTGTGCATGACTCACAAAAAAAAAACACAAATCCACTCACTTGTCACCTGATACTAGGAGATTTATTGTCAAGTGAGGTCAGTTGTGTTTCTGGGAGCCCAATTTGTCTTCTGTGCTTGTGTACACATGAAACTGTTCAGGCTACCAGAAAATAATCTGGGTTCCCAGATTTTAGTTGGATTGTGGTCTGAATGGCAACCATGATCTTAGGACATGTGCCTCTGGTGTGTGTAGACATGTACATAATTATGTGTGGAGAGGCATGGGGGCTGGTAGAAGGGGTGCATGAAGGGATCTTTTAGTTGATCTGCATAATTACTGACACTGTATGCTGTGTTATTCGTTGTGGAAGTGATGTGACATGTTCATTTTGAAAGTCTGTGTTCTTATGCATTTTGCAAAATGTGTGTTTACGTAGGTTGTTGTTGTTTTTTTTCCCCCCATTATGTAACATGCTTAGCCATTAGAAATAAGTGCTGTATTACTATTCATTATTTGTAGCTCCTTTAAAGCATGATATTTTTTGGTAAAGAAAACACTTTACCAGAATCAAACAGTGACTTTTCTGTGCATCAGGGGAGATAATGACAACTTGTAACCATACAATAACATGATATTGACGTATGATATTTCTTGAAATATCCGTTGCCCATGCATGTGTGCACATATGTGAAAAAGCATGTGTATGTGTTTGTGTCTTGAAACAAGAATGCGTTAAGAGTTGATTGTGAAACAAGAAAGGCAAAGCCTTTATGGCTCACATTTATGTCCAATCCACATGTGTGACCTTTGTGACAATAAGTAAAGGGATGGCTTCTGCACCAGCTAAATCCATGTTTTCTCAAAATTTAATCAGTTTTCACACATCTGTCAAACACCCATGACCCTTGACCTTTGTGATGAGTTGACTAAATTAGTATACATAGGAAGGTCTTATCATCATCAGCTACCTTTGCGCCAAATTTGATTGAAAAGTTTGAAAAACTGTTGATAATAACTAGAATTCTATCTATTTTACACACATTTGCTGACCTCTTGTGCTGACCTTTCCGAGGTCTCATCCAAATTAGTATGCATAGATAGGACTTAACATCAGGTATCTCTGTAGCAAGTGTGGGTTTGAAGTTGTGAATAGTATTTGAGAAAAAACATCTTTTGTCAAAATATGGCTATTTTTTACCTATATTTCCTGAGCTCTTGTGACCCTTGACCTTTCCAAGGGGTCATCCAAATTAGTATGCATAGATAGGTCTTACCATCAGTTATCTCTGTAGCAAGTTTGGGTTTGAAGTTGTGAATAGTATTTGAGAAAAAACATTTTTGTCAATATATGGCTATTTTGGACCTATTTCCTGAGCTCCTGTGATCCTTGAGTTTTCCAAGGGATCAACCAGATTAATATGCATGGAAAGGTCTTACCATCAGGCATCTTTGTACCAAGTTTGGGTTTGAAGTTGTGAATTGTATTTGAGAAAAAATACATTATGTCAAAATATAGCTATTTTTTAAACTTATTTCCTGATCTCCTGTGACTTTGACTTTGTGAGAGGTCACTCAAACTGGTATGTTCATAAAGGTCTTTCCACAAAGTATTCTTAGGCCAAGTTTGAAGACTATGGCTTGAAGAGTCTCCGAGAAAATGCCAATGTTAAGGTTTACCACGGATGACGGTGCACGGACAGATGACCCTCTTGGCTTGACTTCGCGAACGAAGATTTTATAGGAGTTGCCCACGACGTCTGCAGGCTTGTTCGTGGCTGCGGAGGCCAATCCGAGACAGGCAGGTTCGACCGCAGTGGCTGCAGGGGAAGGTATGGCCAGGGTTCTGAGCTGCGGCATCTCTGTTTTTTCTCCTGAGCCGCTTGTCCTTAAGGCTAGCTCTGTGAGAGTCCTCAAAGGAGACAGCTGCCTTGTAAATGGTGGAGCGCCAGGTGTCACGGTCCGCAGCAAGCGAAGACCACTGGTGGTGGTCGATTTGGCAGGCACTAAGTGACTTCTTGAGACAGTCTTTGTATCTCTTCTTTGGTGCCCCTCTGTCACGGTGTCCAGTAGCAAGCTCGCCGAACAGGGTGATCTTTGGTAGGCGATGATCCTCCATCCTGGAGACATGCCCCGCCCAGCGGAGCTGTGTCCGCAGCAGCAAAGCCTCGATGCTCACAGTTTCAGCCTGTTCAAGGACCTCGACGTTGGTGACATAGTCACTCCAGTGAATGCCCAGGATGGTACACATGCAGCGCTGGTGGAAGCGTTCGAGGAGTCGTAGTTGGCTGCGGTAGAGGGCCCAGGACTCGGAACCATACAGCAGGGTGGTGAGGACCACAGCTCTGTACACGCTGATCTTGGTGCCTGTTTTCAGCTGTTGATTGTGCCACACCCGCTTGAAAAGTCGCCCGAAAGTGCTGTTCGCTTTTGCCAGCCTGCTGTCAAGCTCCTTGTCCAGCTTGGCGTCCGACGTGATAATGCAGCCAAGGTAAGTAAACTGGTGCACTGACTTTAGTTCAGACTCGCCAATGGTGATGTGAGGAGGGCGATACACTGTCTTGGGTGCCGGCTGATGGAGGACCTCTGTCTTTTTCAGACTGACCTCGAGTCCAAAGAGCTGGGCAGCATCTGCGAAGCAAGACATGATGCGCTGCAGGGCTCTCTCTGTGTGTGCAACGAGGGCAGCATCATCAGCAAAAAGCAGCTCACGAATCAGTTGGTCTAGGGTTTTCGTGTGGGCCTGCAGTCGTCTGAGATTGAACAGGCTGCCATCGAGACGATACCTGATGTACACTGCATCGTCATCATCGAGGTCCACTGTGGCCTGCTTCAACATCATGCTAAAAAAGATGGTGAAGAGGGTCGGTGCCAGCACGCAGCCCTGCTTTACGCCGTTGAGAATAGGGAATGGTTCTGAGAGGTCATTGTTGAGTCTGACCTGGCCTTGCTGGTCCTCGTGTAGCTGGACAATCATGTTGAGGAACTTTGGGGGACAGCCAAGTCGCTCCAGGATCTGCCACATGCCTTGCTTGCTTACAGTGTCGAACGCTTTTGTTAGGTCGACAAATGTTACGTACAGCCCTTTGTTCTGCTCGCGGCACTTCTCCTGTAGCTGTCTCAGCACAAAGACCATATCGGTGGTGCTCCTGTTTGCTCTGAAGCCACACTGGCCCTCTGGGAGTTGGTCTTCAGCGATGGCAGGTACCAGCCGATTCAGGAGCAGCCTTGCAAGGATTTTCCCAGCAATGGACAGCAGGGTAATTCCCCGATAGTTGGAACAGTCAGACTTCTCGCCTTTGTTCTTGTACAGGGTGATAACGACTGCATCACGGAGATCTTTTGGTAGTGTTCCTTCCTCCCAGCAGCAGAGAAAGAGGTCATGGAGCTTGTTGTGCAGTGCTGTGCCTCCATGTTTCCAGATCTCTGGCGGTATTCCATCAATGCCTGCTGCCTGCTGCTTTGCCACTCTTGAGCTGGTGGATGGCTGTGAGGGTCTCTTCAGCGGTGGGCGGTTCGTCCAATTCAACCTTTACTGGGAGGTGTGGGATTTGTAGGACGACTGCTTCTTGAACAGTGCGCTCAGCGCTGAAGAGGCTCTGAAAGTATTCCTACCAGCGGTTCAAGATGGAGGTATTATCTGTGAGGAGTGCCTGGCCATTCGCGCTTCGCAGGGGACTTTGTACCAGGTGCCTGGGACCATACACTGCTTTCAGTGCTTCGTAGAAGCCCCTGTAGTCACCATTGTCAGCACAAAGCTGGGTCCTCTGTGCAAGTCTGGTCCACCACTCATTCTGGAGATCTCTGAGCTTGCGCTGGAGACTGCTGCAGACGAGGCGGAAGGCAGACTTCTTCACAGGGCAGGAAGGCTGGGCTAGGTGGGCCTGATGGGCGGCTCTTTTTTTTTGCTAGGTGTTCCTGGATCTCTACATCGTTTTCGTCAAACCAGCAATGTTAAGGTTTACCACGGATGACGGTGCACGGACAGATGACCACTGGCCCATAATATAGACTCACTTTTGCTTCGCACATGAGCCAAAAAGGGGTGTGCCTCAGGGGACACAACTGAAATGCGTAATTGCTAAGTAACTGATACTAAAAAAACATGTGCAATTTATACATATCAGGTGTGATATAAGTGATATAAGTGATATTCATCAAACAGTTTTATGCAATTTGGAAAATGCTCTTGAAGCGCTTTGGGCCTTTAATTCTGGTAAAAAAATTTTTTTTCTTTAAACATTTGTCATGCTTTAATAGAGCAGTCTGTTGTAGTTGTCATTCCTTAAGTAAGAGTTTGGCATCCTGTCTCGGAAGACAATGGAGTATATGCGCTTGCTGGGTCAGTCACTGGAGTGACCTCTCCAGGGCGCAAGCCTGGGCGAAGTGTATGGAGATCCTGGGGTGCCCAGTCGTCAAGATCCCCCTCTCGGCCTCGCTGATGTATCCAAAGGAATGCAAAGCAGTACGTTTGGCACCAGTTTGGCTGCAGGAGCTGCCAGAACAGTGCGTGAATACAGGCAGCTGTCTGCCTTCGGGGCTCCACTCCTGATTTGAAGGGTTTACTCCCCCACATTTGGCCGTTGGATCCAACCTGATCTCCTCCGTCCTCTAGCCGTTGGCTGTCAGAAACAGCTCATCCGCCTAGTGGTGCAATGTGAACACCACCCCCTCAGGTGGTTTAGCCCACCAGCTGAGGTGGTTTGCCAGGGTGTGGCGCTTGGAGCCAGCACGTGAGAGATTAAGGAGATGGATGAGGACCAGTGATGCCCGTCCGTCCTATGTAGGACGCAGCTGCCGAACAGCAAAGGTGCTACCTCTATCCAGAGCCCCCTACACCCCTAAGTAAGAAAATGTGTTATAAATGCCTCCTAACAAGTGGCTACAGTTGTTATTTCGTTCATAACTGCATGTTTACATCACTTTGTCTCCGTTTTACTGCTGAAGCGTATGCGCCACTCAACTCCACCAAGCCTCAGCAGGGGTGGATCAGTTACCTCCAGGGGGGGGGGGGGGGGGGGGGGGGGGGGGGTTGAACTCTTTGTTTGGGACCTTCAATCTGACACAAAAGCCCCCCCCCCCCCCCACACCCTAACCCCCCCCCCCCACCCCAACACCCCCCCCCCCCACACACACACACACACACCCACCCCCCACCCTCCGACACTAGACCTTGCTTTCAGGGGGCAAAAAAATTGAAAAGCGAGGGTGGGCGGAGAGAAGGCGCGTGCATGTTGAGACTTGCGCCATTTGCCAAAACAAGGGGGGGGGGGGGGGGGGAGGGGGGGAGGGGGGGGGGGGGGGGTGTTTCAAACACCCCAAAAAGGGACTTTGTTATAGCATTTTAAGGAATATTGGGTTGGGGGGGGGTCCGGAACCCCTGTAACACCCCCCCTTCCACCCCCCCCCCAAGATCCACCCCTGGTCAGAGCCCAGGTAAAAGCTATTGGCTCGAGGTCCTCAAGCAAAACTGAAAGTAGCTGGTGATCTGACATAACGGCCTTTGTGGAGTCAAGTGTCTTTATTAATCTGTCCGTGGGTGAAACATGCAGTTATGCCCGGAGCGCAATGTAACAGGTTTATACGGTCACCGCGTACGCATAGACAGATGTACCATAAATGTAATCCTCCACATTCCATCATCAACCACTAACGCGCATGCGCGTTATGCTAATTATACTCCATACCACTGGCCAACCTTCAACTCGGCTGAGACGCGCGCGGCCGCCAGCCCCGGTGTTAGCGCTCTGGCTATGAGCAGCCTAAACTAACAGAAATAAATTTTACGGATTATTCGTACTCACTTCTCCCTATATCAGACGATTGCCACTGTGTTGTAATGTATCTAGCGCGTAGTATTAAATGTACATAGTAGAATTTGGGTATTTTAAATACTGTATATATGGTCCTTTTTACCATTTTAACAATTTGATTAAAGTAAAATAGCTTATCCTTTTAAATAGTCTAAGGACCGTTGTTGCTGGTAAGATACAGGCCTTGGTGCCTATGACCCTATTAAAATGTATTTTACTTATGTTAAGTGACCTTTGTGTCACTGACTATTTTCGATTTAATTCTTCTTTTAGCCTTTTTCCCCCTCCCCCCCCCCCCTTTTTAAATTTTTTTTTACTATTTTTTTTTTATTACACCATGCCAAACTTGTTAGTCTCCCATACCCTTGTAGGTCGTGAGGACAGTAAATTGGAAATAATGAATGAATAGACAGATGTCAAGGGTTTTGTACATAACAATGACGAGAGTGCATATCGGGATGAGGTAGACATGTTGGTACTAATGGTAGGCTGGTGTTCTGACAACAACCTGGATTTGCATGTTGGTAAGACCAAGGAAATGATAATTGATTTCAGGAAAAAGAAAACTGACCCCCTCCCCTTAACCATCCAAGGAAACGATATTGAAATTGTTGAAACGTTCAAGTTCCTGGGTACTCTTATCTCGCACGATCTGAAGTGGGAGAAGAATATTGAACAGCTAGTAAAGAAAGCCCAGCAGCGCCTGTTTTTTTCTTCGGCGGTTGAAGTCTTTTGGCGTCAGTCAGCAGATCATGGTGCAGTTTTACCGCGCCGCCATTGAGAGCATTCTTACCTTCTCAATGACGGTGTGGTATGGCAGCGCAACCGACGAAGCCCGCAAGGAACTAAATAGGGTGATCAAAACAGCATCTAATATTGTTGGAAGCGATCTCCTCTCGCTGGAATCTCTGTACCACGCACGCACCATGAAGAGAGCGAGCTCCATCATACATGACGAGCACCATCCTGCACATAACCTGTTCGAGCCCTTGCCATCTGGCTTGCGCTTTAGATCCATCAAAGCCAAAACCACTCGTTTTCAGAAGAGCTTTTATCCCTTGGCTGTTCAGGCCTTGTCTAATGTGGCTGTGGTATGATTTAATTCGGCAGAGTGACTTAAAGTCCCTCATTAGAATTACCTACAGCCTATCTTAGTTGTTTATAGTTCTTTATATGTTCTATCAAACCTCTTCTCAAACAGGATATACAGTTTTAAGAATGAAAATGAATGTAGCTAATCTGTTTTCGCTGCGGCCTCACTTGGCGGCCTTTGTTGTCATATATGTTTATTATGCTATAGGTTTATTTTACTTCACTTACTTAGATGTGTGTGCACACTTAGTAGAATGACTGCTATACATATGTGTGTTTTGTTATTTTAGAGTCTGCTTGTTTGTGGTGTATGTATGTTTTATGTGTTGGTGGTCATATGGACGCTCGTCAGCTATGCCGCAAAAAATTCCTAATGTTTATGCATATGGCATAATAAAGTTTATCTTATCTTATGTATCTGTACATAAGGGGAGATAATCACAAATCGTTTCAACAGAAACCTTACCATTACAAATGATATGCACGTGTGATATTTAACAAAACTGTCTCTAACATTTTCAAAATAAACTAACTGATCAGTCTTTGACAAAAATCAATTCGACGTAGCTTAATGAAACAGACTGGCACGATTGCGTGCCAACTTTCATTTTTCTAACTGATGAAGAACTAGTTCTACTGATAAAAAAAAAAGAAATTTCACAATCGTACCACTGCAACTCTGGCGTTCAGAACGCTTGAAGTATGCAAGGCGTTGGTGAACGTGTTACATCCACGTGCATTTTGTAGAAGTGCAACAGTTCTTGTTGAAATCATGATCTATAAGCAAATGTGGCACAGAAAACAGTTCCGTTGTCCGGACAGCAGGACGCTGTTCTTGCTTGAGTATTGTCCCTTGCATGCTTACATACAACTCTGAAACCAAGAAAACAATTTTAAATTTTTAAAGTAACGGATTAATTTTCATATGAATATTCCCATATAAAATGCATCTGAATAGTCACCATAGACAAACACATTAATGTACCATAACAAAGGTATATCGTCTGCTATGTTCGTTTGAATTGAAGCCTTGAATATTAAAAACACAAGATGGCGACCTCCATCATTCTGGCTCGTAGACTCGCGCAAGTAGTAGGTTCTGTTGTGTTTTTGTTTGCACTGTTTCTATATTTGACAGTGACATGACTATTTGGCTGGTCTATGGCAATGTTCAGGACTTTCGAGTAATCATAAGTAATTCTGGCCTGTAATGTTTATTTGGAAAAAACATCTTGTTCTGTCAATGTCATGGGGGGGGGGGGGGGAGAGAGGGGGGGGGGGGAGCGCTGTTTTGGTATTGGTTATATCTGTCATCTGGCAGAAATGGGAAGATCGTACTCTTGTGTTTGCTACATTTGCCAAAATCACACACACACTGATGCAGAGTGCAAAACCCAGCATTGTACAACAGAGTATTATTTCAAATTTGCATTTGAATGTCAATATGTCAGAAGAATTTTGCTATTGATATATGTAGGTGTTTGTATCAGGCTCCTGTGTTTGATTCTTTTGTTAATAGGTCTAGCACTTGTCTACCCATACGCTCTCGATACCCTGTCTTAAAGTAGACACTAGAAAGTGTCTGATTAAATGTGTGTTGCCCACGACATATAATATGTCAACTCTGTCAATAGGGGCTACCTACTTGTGGATGATAAATTTGGAAGATGGCCACATACCAAAAGATAAGCTCTCGTACCAGGTATCAGTGTCGGATGCCTATCTCTCAGATTGGAGGCATCAGCAAGAGGGAAATGAAAGCCCATAACATTAGTCTATTGATGGGAGAAAGTGGCAGAGGATTTTCCACATAGTGGCAAACCGTGTAACAGGACACCAAGCAAGCTGACAAGAGCAGAGAAGAAAGCTGCCCGCAAACAATGTGCTGCAACCCCTCTACCATCATCATCTTTTGTTTGCCCCTGCTGTAATAGGAACTGACATTCACACATTCGTTTCACAGTCATAACAGATGATGCTTTATAAAAAATAAAAAAAAGACACCTCATCAGGGTTCATTTCTGGAATGCGCCCTGCGCCACTGGCGCATAATTTCTCAAAATGACCCATAACATTTTGAGCTAAGGGTTCAATGACCCATAGGTTTATGTATGCAACAGGCCTTTCTTTTCACGTGTTTCTAAAGGCCCATCCATCATTTCTTTTTATCTCCCCCTCCCTGCCAAGCTCATGCTTCTCGATATTTATGTGGCTGGCAAGAAGGTGCCTGCGCTTTTCAATATTTTGGCAGCTGGTGATCCCCCCGCCCCCCACCCCCCACCCCTTATTTGGCCCATCCCGTTTAAGAAATGACCCATTGGATTTGTACTCTGCGGGCCAATGACCCATGTGCGTGAATGTTCAGAATGAACCTCATGGCGCACTATAGTGATTATGCATCGTCTCTCCAGGCTGCCACTGATAATGAGTAATAGAAGAGTCTTGGTGATGATTATTGTCCCCATCACTATGGATTTAGACCATAGTCACTGGATTAACCCATTTAACCCCACATCCACATTTCCCAAAGTCAGAGGTGTTACCTAACCACTGTGTACCACCTGCAGGAGATGGATTGACCATGATAATTCAAGGGTAGTACCAGATTGGCTTATCGCCTTCAGGTGCCAAGTGAAATTGGCACTCTTGCATTAGGGCTTTGGGGCTAAATGGGTTAAAGTGTATGAGGAGATTAATTAGGCAGACAGGAGCCACATATGAGCTACATCTTTCTCCACTTTTTGTGAAAAGTGCACAGCTTTCCTTTCAGTGAACATGACATATAGACACCTAATTTCTATCCTTGTTGTTCCAGGCACTTCATTGCATCCGATCAAATGGCAGAGATGTTCATAGACCATCTGCTTGCATATTATCCCGCAACAAATCTGTGTCGGCCCCTCATGTAGATCTCAAATCTGGTGACACAAATGTGCAGGTGCGCCCCTCTCCACTGGACATGTTCTCTGATGAGGAGAAAATGATGAGAGATGCTGGTAAGAACACTGCCCTGTACTTTTCTTTAAAATAATACACCTGCTTTTATCACATTCAATTAATGGGCAGGATCAGTAGTCAGACTTGTGCAAAGGTCACCTATGCAACACAAATTTTGCTGGTAAAAGATGGATTCGAGGGTCGAATACACAATGCTTTTTAAAAGGTCCTGACTAAAAATTTTCTATGTACATGTGAATTACATCACTTATAACCAACTATGGATAACAGCAAACATATCTGAGTGTTTTGTTATATCCAAAGTTTACTGTAATTACTTTAGGTGCATGACAACTTTAATGATGGCTAGCAAAGCTAATTTACTATGCTAGTAAAGCTAATTTACTACCAGTACCATAGTCTTTCTGGTCTGGATTTCATGTTGGATGTTTTTTTCATACCGTACAATTACGTACTTGTCGTTGGTGTAAGGGGTTCAGTGGCAGTGCCATATTAGCGCAGTGGGTAAGGCGATCGCACCGATAGAAATTTCCTTTCGAACCACGTCTGGCGTGGTTCCAACCACAGCCCGTCCGATATTTAAAGAAGGAAGGACGACGGACCCACACACCTTGTGTCTCCCTTGTTCGGGCCTCTCCTCTGCACGTCCATGCGAGAGATGCACTTCTTGGAAAGAGTAATGTTGGTCGCAGTGGTGGGAGTTTTTACCGCCCGTCTTCCTCCTCGGCCGGTGCTCTCCCCACCCCCTTGGTGGGCGACCTCAGACATCGTGGGCCTTGCCTCCTGTCGCACGTTGCTCGCCACACCTGTTTTGGCCCCCTCTGCTGTGCTCCCCCCGGCTAGACCTCGTCGCCGGACTGCGGAGGCTTCGCCCAGCACTCGGCGCTCGGGTTGTCCGGTTCACTGGCCTTCAGTTCAAACGGAGGTACGCTCGCTTCGGCGCCCTGGCTCCCTGTCAGTCGCTGTATCTCATTCCCCGCATTCCCCAGGCCGCTCTGCCCTTGGCACCGTGGCTTCCGGATCCCTCGCCGCTCGCGTCCAGACGTCTTGTGACCGGGACCCAGCCTGTCTATGGCGCGGGGCGGCTTCCCGGGGCCCAATCTCACCCGGTCTGTCTACAGCACAGAGCGGATGCCAGCGATCAGCGGGACCCACACTGTATACGTCAGAGGTCCGCTCCCTGAGTCCACCGGCGGCCTGCCTGTCTACAGCGCAGTGCGATGCCCATGAGCGTCGGGTCCCCCGACTATCTACAGTACAGGTCGGCTTTCCTAGATGGACTGTTTTCCTGCCTGTCTACTGCAAGAGCAGATGCAAGCGAGAGACGGGACCCAGCCTCGCTACAGCGCAGGTCAGCTTCCTCTTACCAACGGCACCCTGCCGCGCTACAGTGCAGTGCAGATGCCTGCGAGTGACGGGACCCCCGACTGTCTACAGTACAGGTCGGTTTCCCGAGACCGACGGCTCCCCTGCCTGTCTACTGCACAGAGCAGATGCAAGTGCGCGATGGGACCCTCGACTGTCCACAGCACACCCCCGACTGTCCACAGCACAGGTCAGCTCCCCGAGACCGAGGGCGGCCTGCCGGTCTACAGACCACAGCAGATGCCAACGAGCAACGTGACCCTGCCTGGCTACAGCACAGGTTAACGTCCTGAGACCAAAGGCACCCCGCCATGCTATAGCGCCGTGTGGCTGCCAACGACCAGCGGGACCTAGACTGTCTTCAGCACAGGTCAGTGTCCCAGGATCAGCGCCCTTCAGGGCGCCTCCAAGATGGGCGTGATTCTTCAAGTGTCATCCGTCCCCGCCTTGTGCGCCTCCGTAGTCGCGATCGGACACCCCCCTGCATCCGGACGTCTGCCCTCCGTCTCCGCCGAGGAAGAGGAAGGCCTCCGCTCTCTTGTGGATTGTGGACGCGCCGCGCCGCGCCGGACCAAGATGGTTCGTCTCCCCCCCCCTTGTCCCATATTTCGGGACCTGCCAAGGCATTCAATGCTCAGCTCCCGCAAGGTTTCCGGTCGGAATGGGCTTCTTCTCCGACGTGCATTGGCCGGCGGGCTTGCGATATCCGGCTCCGGCAGAGGGGAGGCTGGTGAGCCCTACGGCATTGCATCCCCCTTCGGGATCATCTACACGGCGACTTTGGTCCATATCTCCTGGGCCGGCACAGGTTTTTTTGGACCTGGCGACAAAGGCCATGCTCCACTGCATGTAGGAGTCTCTGGAGAGCCCTCACGTGGATCCCTGGCATGACTTCCATGCCTTGGCGGTCGCGGCCTGCCGAGCGGCTTACCATGCTTCCACCTGCGCCCTTCTGCGCCGGGATGCCCTGTTGGATGCTCACTACCGTTTCAGTGGGCCTGCGGATTTCCTTCCGACTTCCCCCACCGCTTCACCATGCTCCTGTCGGGATGTGGGTCCCTGCCGACCGCCGCAATGCGGATGCTCTGCGGGACGAGTTCTCGGCCTTGCTCCTCAGGTTTGCGATGGAGTTGATCACACAGCATGTTTTCCTTGGCCCTTTCTACAACCCCCTCTTCCCGGTGCCGGAGTCGGGCGGCCGGTGATGCCCTATCATCGACCGGTCCGCGCTCAACAAGTTCATATCCGCTCCCCCTTTAGCAGTTGGAGACAGCGCGGGCCCTGAAGGCCGCCGTGAGCCCCATGAACCTTGCCGTCAGCCTCGATCTGGCAGACGCCTACCTACGCGTCCCCGTTCACCCGGCCTCTCGGTGGTTCTTGCTCTTCGCCTATTGCGGGACGGTCTATCAGTTCCGGGCTCTCCCCTTCGGCCTCAACCTCAGCCCTTAGGTGTTCACCCAGATCGTGGATGAGGTGGTCGCCAAGGCCCGTCAGACGTCCTCCAGCCCCACCTCCCATTATTTGAATGATCTGCTGCTCCGGAACCAGGACTCTGCCGCCCTCGCCTTTGACCGGGATGCGTTTCTTGCCCTCCTCCATTTACTTGGCTTCCTGGTCAATAGAGGAAAGTCCGATCTCTCTCCGTCCCGCTGGTTGTGCTCTCGGTGTGGAGTGTGGACTGACTGCAACCTCATGAGACTGCCGGAGGCACGCGTCGCGATGTTGGCGGAGTTCTCCAGCGGGTGCCCCGCGTGGACGTGGTCCCGGCACGGGTCTGGTTGCAACTACTCGGCCTTCTGAACGCAGCGTTGGATCTCTTGCCCCGGGCTGGCTCTTCTCGCACCTGCTCAAGCTCCACCTCCTTGCCCTTTGGCGCCCGTCCTCCCGCGAAACCTTGCGATTCCAGTCCCTGTCCTCCCGCTCGTCCGGGCCCACCTCCAACGGTGGGCGGACCCCGCCTGGCTTGTCTTGGGAGTCCCCCTCTGCTCTCCCCCGCCGCGGCTCTCCCTCTGCACTGACGCCAGCCGGCCAGGTTGGGCGGGCACCTCCTGCCAGACATCTCTGCTGCCTCAGGCCCGTGGCTTCGGATATCTCGGACAGGCACATCAATTGGCTGGACTTAAAGGCGGTGTGGTTGGCCCTCGACCATTGGCAGTCTCGTCTTCTCCACCAAGAGGTCCTGGTCATGTACGACAGCGCGACAATCGTCGTGTACATCCAGATGCAAGGGAGCATCCGCTCCCCGACCCTCTGCTCCTTACCAGCTGCTCATGTGATGCAGGGACCGCTGCGTCTCATTATGGGCTCGGCACGTTATGGGCTGCCTGGACATCCTCGCAGACTCCCTTTCGCGGAAAGGTCAGCGCCTGCACACCCGGTGGTCGCTGGGTCCAGAGATCTTCCTCATGATTTGCGCACACTGGGAGACCCCGATGATCGACCTGTTCGCGACTCGGTGGAACAGACGGCTGCCCGTCTTCATCTCTCCCTTCCCGGATCCCCTAGTGTGGGTGGTGGATGCTCCCTCCATCTCTTGAGAGGGCCTTGTGGCCTACGCATACCCAACGACGGTGCTGGTGCCCCAGGTCTTGCTGCAGCTCAGGGGCTGCAATGCGATCCTTCTCCTCATCACTCCATTCAGCTGGAACAGGAGTTGGACGACCGATCTCCTTTGCCTTGCCGCGGATTTCCCCCCCCCCCCTACCCCCCCCTCCCCCCCCCGCCTTTGCCCGCCCCCCGCACATTGCTGTAGCAGCCCCGGCAGCAGATCTTTCACCCATGCCCGGAGCGGCTCCTCTTACTCGCCTGGAGGTTGTGCGGCAAACCCTCTCCTCAACAGGTTTCTAGCATGTGGCGATGGAGGCTAGAGCTGTGGCCCACAGATCTTCCACCCACCGGGTGTATGAGGCAAAGTGGCGAGTCTTCCGGGGATGGCGCGAATCTAGGCACCTCTCCCCCACGGCTCTGACAATTCCCCCAGCTAGCCGAGTTCTTCTTGTGGCTATTCCAAGAACAGAACCTGGCCCTCTCACCATCCATGGATACTTCTCCATGGTGGCAGACACGTACCGCCCTCTCGGACCTAATGTGCCACTTCGAGCTCCGGTGATCTGTCCCGCCCTCGCTCGTCCCTTGCTGGGACCTCCCCTGGGTCCTTACCTGGCTGAATTCGAACAGGTGCGCGCCTCTGCCCTGGGCCAGTCCGGCGGACGTAACCAGGAAGACCTGCCTCCTACTGGCGCTTGCTACAGCGTCCAGTGTCAGCGAGCTGCATGCAGTCTCTGTGGACCCAGCCTGTCTACAGCACACGTTGGATGGTTCTGTGCACCTCCTCCTGAACCCCGCCTTCTTGGCGAAGAATCAGCTCCCCTCGGCCAGGGCCCCAGTCCTTCCCCTGCGCCCTCTCTGGGGACCAGACCAGACCCACGACTCCCACCGTCAGGGCCCGGTCTGGGCGCTGCAAGTCTACCTGTGCAGGACTAAGCCTCCTCTCCTGCCGCTATCCCCCGGCTGGGATGATTTCTCGGCACAGACGACCTCCTCGGGGCTGCGTTGGGTCATCCGCCCTGCGTACGAGGAGCTCTCCCCAGCGGGCGGCGCTATGCGGCTGCATGTACAAGCACATGAGGTCTGTGCGGTCTCCGCCTGTGTCGCGTTGATCCGGCCGGCGTTGTGTGAGACATTGTGGCGGTTGTCGGGTGGCGGGCTAATTCCACCTTTGCCCGCTTCTTCCTCAAGGACCTCATGGGCCAGCGGAACAACCTAGCCCTGGTGGGGGACTTCGCTGCGATGCAACACTCCCTCCCGGCACCTGAAATTGTCGAGAGGTTGCCCCTCGCGGGCTGCGCTGAGTTGTGCTGGCAGGTTTTGGGGGTGGTGCCCTCCTCCTTTTCGCTATTCTTCCATATAGTAATGCCATCGGTAATGTATTTTGAGGAAACAAATGTATTTTTCTCTAAAATGTGTTTTTTCGAAAAATACTTACCGATGGCATTACTCGAATGGCCCTCCCGCCTACCCCGCTTGCCGCCAGAGCGCTATAGCGTTTGACTAGCGTGGCACCACTATACATGTGACCGGATAGGGAGGGAAGGAAGGCTACTCATGGTGTCTTGGTAACGACTCCCTAGAGTCGCCTCCCTGGTTGTGTAGGTATACACAACGGATTCTTACGCTGAAATTGGTAAGCTAAGTGTATCTTCCATATAGTAATGCCATCGGTAAGTATTTTTCGAAAAAATACATTTTAGAGAAAAATACATTTTTCAGACACTGTACTGACCAGTGCTGAACTATACCCCATGTACAATGCCCACTGTTAAACTGTCCAAGACTTTTCAAGTCTCAAGCGAGAGGTCACATGAATAGGCCAACGATCAGGACTTCACAGATTACTAAAATGAATCTCATTCTGTGGGGGAAAAGCATGGTTTGGCAATGTATGAATGTGTACATTACTGCACATTTACAGAGTAAGACAGAAACGGATGTCAAGTATCTAAGCTCCTCACAACTAATGTAAAATGGGCTTTCTGTTTCTTAATACGAAAAGGCTACGCGTGCACGTGCTGAGTGAGGAACTTGTTCTGCTGGTATGCTTACTTACTTACTTACGCCTGTCACCCCTACCCGGGTATAGGCCGTCGACGAGAGACCTCCAGCAACTCCTGTCCTGTGCTTCTCCTTCGATTCTACTCCAGGTGGTTCCCAGTCTCTTGATG
This sequence comes from Semisulcospira habei, assembly GCA_036245525.1. Classification (NCBI taxonomy): domain Eukaryota; kingdom Metazoa; phylum Mollusca; class Gastropoda; family Semisulcospiridae; genus Semisulcospira; species Semisulcospira habei. The sequence goes on along the minus strand of BTPG01000002.1, from coordinate 287,505,639 downwards.
TCTGCTTGGAGGTCTCGACGCCAGGAGTTTCTCGGCCTACCTCTTTTCCTCTTTCCCTGAGGGTTCCATGACAATGCCTGCCTAGTGATACTGGAAGCTGGCTTTCTCAGACTGTGACCGATCCATCCCCATCTTCTTCGCCCAATTTCATTCTCTGCTGTTAGCTGGTATGCAGATCAGTCAAAATTTCTTTCCTCTGACAACAGATCATTTTCATGTGAAGTTCATTGTGTTTCTGTTATATTTTATGTGTACTACACTCAGTCAAGAACTGGACAACCAGAAACCGGACGCTTTAAAGCATGATGAGTGACACTTTCGTAGGAAGCGAGACTTGCAAGTCTTGGACATTTTAACACTGGACTGTGTACATAGTGTACAGTTTAACAGTGTACATGGGGTATATATACACGGCATGATGAGCAACATTTTCGTAGGAAGCGAGACTTGAAAAGTGTTGGACATTTTAACACCGGCCAGTGTGCACAGTGTACAGTTCAACACTGTACAGTGTACATGGGGTACAGTGTCTGAAAAAGTATACTATAGTGACCACTTCAGCCGAAGGAACAATAAAAAACCAACACATTAGACTAAAAATAGGTAGTTGCCTTGGTAGTCTGGAACAGGTGCTCACTTGGACAATATTGACTGAACTCCTATCATTTGGAATACACCAGTGTGTGAAATAAGTTTGACTAAAATAGTTCAAGGGTAATGCCAGAATAGCTTGGTGCCTCTAGGCGCCAAGCTATTCTGGCACCACCTTTGAACTAAAGCCATTGGCCTATATCCTTAACTGTAAGTACTATAATGTAGCTTGCATATGGCAGTGTCCAAATTTGAAGCTTTTAGCCTCATTATGATATGGGTTAACACTGGTTTCATGTTGATTGACTGAAGATGTTAAAAGATGTTATGTGTGTTTTTATGCATCTTTTTGTAGTGGCGCGGCTGGCTGCTGAACAGATTGAACCTTTGGTTCGAGAGATGGATGAGAAAAGCCAATTTGCCCCTTCTGTCAGACAAGCGCTCTTTGAAAATGGGGTAAGTCAAGACAGGTCAGCCTCATAACGTTCAAATTCATGATTGTCCTCTGGCTGACACCAGCCTCAGTTGGTCTGTGCACAGCCATGCTTGGGTCAACCAAGGCTGAGCCAGCAGAAGACTTGTTGCTCATTGGGTGTCTAGATGAGATCCACAAGACTGACTGCATGTGCATTCTGAAGTGCATAATACTGAAGCTGACCAGTACATTCTTTGCTGTTATTTCTGTGGCACTTCAAAGATTATAGACATTTTTTCTGGTGCAGGAGAAGGTGGGGGGGGGGGGGGGGGGGGAGTGCGGGGGGTGCTCAGTTTAAAATAAAAATGATGTTCATTTGCATGTTGTTGTTTTTTTGGTGTGTGCTGTCTGCTATGAGTTAAGGAGAAAATGATGAGAGACACAGGTAATGACACAGCCCTGTCTCTTTCCTGAGTTCCATATGCAATATTTGTTATTGGTGTGCCTTTTCCATGTTTGATAATTTGTTGACAGCTGATGGGGATCGAAGTTCCAACAGAATATGGAGGCACCAACTCCACATTTTTCGTTGCCATTCTTGTGATTGAGGAGCTGGCTAAAGTGGACCCAGCAGTCAGCGTCGTCTGTGACATTCAGAACACTCTCATCAACACACTCTTTATGAAGCTCGGCACACAGGAACAGAAGGACAAGTACCTGCCACGCCTAACTACTGACATGGTAATAATGTTTGTCTATTTGTATATTTTTTATTCATTCATTCATTTATTCATTCATATTCATCCATTCATTCATTTATTGGCTCACGTGCGAACAAAAGTGAGTCTATTTTCTGGGCCAGTATTCGTCCGTCTGACGCCCATCCACGGTAAACTTTAACGTTGGCATTGTCTCCGAGACAATTCAAGCTACAGTCTTCAAACTTGGCCCAAGGATACTTTTTGGCAAAATCTTTCTAAACAGATCAAGGTTCACAAGAGCTCAGGAAATAGGTCCAAAATAGCCATATTTTGACAAAAGATGTTTTTTCTCAAATACTATTCACAACTTCAAACCCAAACTGGCTACAGAGATATCTGATGGTAAGACCTTTCTATGAATACTAATTAGATTGATCCATAGGAAAGGTCAAGGGTCATAAGAGCTCAGGAAATAGGTCCGAATACTATTCACAACTTAAACCCAAACCTGCTACAGAGATATGTGAAGGTAAGACCTATCTATGCATACTAATTTGGATGACCCTTTGGAAAGATCAAGGGTCACAACTCAGGAAATAGGTAAAAAATAGCCATATTTTGACAAGAAATGCTTTTTCACAATTACTATTCACAACTTCAAATCCAAACTTGGTACAGAGATACCTGATGGTAAGACCTATCTATTCATACTAATTTGGATGACCCCTCGGAAAAGGTCAAGGGTCACAAGAGGTTGACGAATGTGTATATAATGCCAATTTTTTATAGAAATGTCATTATTATCAACATTTTTGCAAACTTTTCAATCAAATTTGGCACAAAGGTAGCTGATGATAAGACCTTCCTATGTATACTTATTTAGTCAACTCATCACAAAGGTCAAGGGTCACAGGGGGTTTACAGATGTGTGAAAACTGATTAAATTTTGAGAAAACATGGATTTATTTTACTATAGTATAAACCTATTCAGCCCCAACACACTATGATATGAGATGGATTCACCATGATAGTTCAAGGGTAATGCCAGAATAGCTTGGCGCCAAGGTATTCTGGAACCACCCTTGAACGTAGTTATAGGAGGAAATATGGGAACACTGACTGAAGCAAGTTAATGTGTTAACATTGAAATCGGGTAAAAGAATCATCTGTTGGGGGTTTTTTTTGTGGTTTTTTTTTAATTTTTATTATGGAACTCTATTTTCTGTATGGATGGCACCATGAATATTCTCATGAATGTACAATCATTAATGAGTTTTGATGATGCCTTGCTTGGGATGTCAGTTCCATATATGTATGTGTTACTTTCATTAGATTTTACACCAAGTATTAGTACAGTACTTTAACCCGTTCAGCCCTGACGCACTGCAGCAGGAGATGAATCAACCACAATAATTCAAGGGTAGTGCCAGATTAGCTTGGCGCCTGTTGGCGCCAAGCTAATCTGGCACTACCCTTGAATTATCATGGTCAATCTATCTCCTGCAACAGGTGCATAGTTGTTAGATGATGTCTCCAAAGCTTGGGAAATACGTGTTGGGCTGAATCAGTTAACTTGTTTGTCGCAGATTGGGAGTTTTTGCTTGTCAGAACCTGAAGCTGGTTCAGATGCTTTTGCCTTGCGGACACAGGCTGTGAAACAAGGTGACCATTATCTCATAACAGGACAGAAGATCTGGATCTCCAGTGCTGACATGGCCGGGGTCTTCCTTGTCATGGCAAATGCTAAACCCAGTGATGTAAATCTTTCTTTATTTCCTTCCTTGTGTTTTTTCTATATATGGCTTATTTTAAATTACATAATTTACAGGGGTATCTGAAATGTAAATATTTTTGTTGTGGATTTTTTCTCTGTTTATACTCTTTCCTCTCATATTTTTGTCTTGATTTTCATGTACTTATGATAATTACCATGCAACTTTACTGTCTTTTGTTCGTTAGTATTAAATATATACTAAAGTGATATAAACAAAGATGTATGTTAAATTCGGTAGCTGTTGTGGGTCAGTGAGGCAAAAAAGTGGTGACTATGTTCTGTACGATTAACAATTGTTTCACATAATATTGGAGAGGGATATTAAACATTTTATGCATTAGGTTACTGTACTGGAATATGGTCACTGATTGCTATTACACTAATGTATTTATTTTTTAATTTTTTTGTGTGAATGTTGGCACCTTTAGATAAGATACAGATTTAGAATTTTAATACTGCACATTTTCCTACTTTATAACATAAACTTTTTATGTTCAGGGTTACAAGGGCATCACATGTTTCATTGTTGACCGAGACACACCAGGACTGAGCATCGGAAAGAAAGAGGACAAGCTGGGAATTCGGGCCTCTCACACTTGTGCTGTCCACTTTGATCAGGTCAAGGTAAGATGGGTAGCACTTTGCATCATGTGTGGTGATTTTTGGCTCACATGCGAAGCAAAAGTGAGTTTATGTTTTTGGCCAGTGGTCGTCTGTCCGTCGTCTGTCATCCGTCTGCCGTCGTCCGTCTGCTGTCGTCTGTGGTAAACTTTAACGTTGGCATTTTCTCTGAGACTATTTAAGCCACAGTTTTTAAACTTGGCCCAAGGATACTTTGTGGCAAGACCTTTTTAAACACACCAATTTGAGTGACCTCTCACAAAGGTCAAGGTCAGAGAGGATAAGGAAATAGGTCAAAATAGCTATATTTTGACATAATATATTTTTCTCAAATGAGCAGAACTCAAAAGGTCGCTTGTCTGGAACCCTGGTCAGAAATAAGTTTGTATTGACTCAATGAATGTAGATATAACTTTGCTTTCTTTTGCAGCTGAATCTGAACTGAATTAAAGAAATTCTTATACCAAGTTGTGTGTCATTGTTTTGAGTGGTTTGTTTGTGAGATGATATTAAATTTAAAAAACATGAGAATTTCGGCACAAAAAAACATTACACATAATAGGTAACTCTGATAAGGAAGCTTCAGCATTGAAACGGAAGACAACTTGAAGTAAATCTTTTTTTTGTGTGTTGCATGGGGATTAAAGTATGTGGACAGGGCAAAGTGTTTGGTTGATGATGATTTTTTTCTAATTTATAATTTGAATTTGAAAATTACGGTGTTGGGTGTTACCTCTACGGTCATAATAGTCCTGAAAGTTGAGTACAACAGATGATACAGCTAAAGGAACATAATGACGAAAGCAACATAACCACACGATTATTAATGCATTTGTTTTGAAGAAAACGAGCTTTATCTGTTAAAATGAGTCGAAAACAATTATTTAGCAGGGGACAAAAATAGGCATCATGATTCCGGTCATTTGTAACATTCTGCACCTTGACTGTAGCATGACACCATCCTTAGCACAATACAAATTCATCTCTAACTCCCTAAAAATGTTACAAAAAGAAAACAATTCCTGGATACTGTTGCAGTAGTGTCGGATACATGCAATCAAACCAAAATCAGTTCTCAAAATGAGAGATGAAATTTCAGCTCTGTGTAATGTTTTTTCTCTGACCTTTTGAGATTTGCTCAAATACTATTCACAACTTCAAACCGAAAATTAGTACAAAGATACCTTTCTATGCATACTAATTTGGTTGATCTCTCAGAAAGGTCAAGGCTCACAGGAGCACAGGAAATAGGTGAAAAATAGCCATATTTTGACAAAAGATGTTTTGTTTCCTCAAAAACATTACCGATGCCATTACTACAATGGAACAACCTATAGCTAGCGTAATTATTTCCTCAAAAACATTACCGATGACATGACTACATGGGAATATCTACTTCTAGGCTCAATTTTAGCCTACTTGCCCGTTGTGTGCCCACACAACCCGAGAGGCCCTCGGGGAACCCCCCAGAGGGGCCGAGAGTTATCTTCCCATACCTGCCTTACCAGATCCGGTCACGAGACCCTTCAGTCTTTCTACTTCGCTCGTGGAGAGAAGACGTGTCTGGCCCGCGCTCTCGCTGCCTCGACCGGTCTTCTGCCTACCGACACGGTCGCGCCCCCGACTCATCCCGTTCCACCGTCAGTTCGAGACACTCACGCTCGCCCCTCGAGCGTCGCTGGAGGGATCATTCACCTCGCCGGGATCGTCGCCGCTTCCCCCGGAGGATCTGAACGCCGGCATAGCGCCCTGCTCTCGGAGTCTGGCCAAGAGAGGCTTCTGCCTTAGCTTGCGCGACACGGTCGCGCTCCAACTCCCTCCGTTCCACTTTCAGGTCACTTGATGGCTGATCAGAGGACTGCCACTGCTGCCACGCCCGCTGACCCTTCCGGAGGGTCTGTTTGCCGGCACAGCGCCCGCCTCACTGAGCCCGGCCTGCAGCAGTCCGCCATGTGCCGTCCCACGTGACTGGCCTTCCTCTCCCGTCTCTCCCTGTTAAGCCCGCTGATCCTTCCGGAGGATCTGTACGCCGGCGTAGCGCCCTACTCACTGAGTCTGGCCAGCAGAGACGTCAGCCCTAGCTTGCGCGACTCGGTCGCGCCCCCAACTCCTGCCATTCCACTTTCAGTTCAGGACACTGATGCGCACCGCTTGAGCGCCTTCGGTAGGATTGCCGTTCGGACTCAACCTCCGCCCCTGGGTCTTCACTCGGCTGATGGACGCCTTAGTCGCCTTAGCCCGACAGTCCTCCTCCAGTCCACGTCGAACTACCTGGACGTCCTCCGGTTGCGCACCCATTCGGAGACTGCGCTAGCCACGAACAGAGATGCTCTCATGCACCTCCTGGCACACCTGGGCTTCCTAGTAGACGACGGCAAGTCGGATCTCTCTCCCTCCCGCCGGTTTGGGCATCTGGGTATGGAATAAGCTACCAACCTCAACACGGTACGCCTTCCGGCGCCCCGGATCAAGAAGATGGCGGCTCTAGCCGACCAGTTAGCTCGGGAGGATGCAGCCCCCGCCAGAGTCTGGCTTCAGTTGCTCGGTGTCATAACCGCCGCAGCGGATCTTATCCCGCTAGGGCGTCTCTACTCCCGGCCAATTCTACTGCATCTTCTTCTCCATTGGCTCACGTCTTCTGGAGACTTGATGACCGCGGTCCCAGTGTCCCAGATGCTCCGCCTGCACCTTCGTCGGTGGACCGACCCTACGTGGCTAGCGTCGGGAGTTACCTTAGCCTCCCCCCCCCCCCCGCCACAGGTCTCTCCTTGCGTCGATGCCAGCCTTCGGGGTGGGGGGCCCACCTCCTGCCCGGTTCCTCGCGACGGCGGGCTCCTGGCCCTCACACTTGGCGCACACCCACATCAACTAGCTGGAGATGCAGGCCGTCTGGCGAGCCCTTCAGGCTGGGGAGTACCTCCTCGGACACCAGGAGCTTTTCGTGCTTTCGGACGACACGACGGTGGTCGCTTACATCCAGAAGCAAGGTGGCACACGCTCCCCTGACCTGTGTATGCTCCTCTACAGGAAGATGTGTTGGTGCGAGGACCGGAGCAGTATCCTTCAAGCCCGGCACGTTCCCGGATACCTGAATGTCCTGGCCGACTCTTGGTCTCGCCGCTACCAACTCCTACACACGGAATGGACCCTGCGACAGGACATCTTTCGGATGATCTGCGCCCGCTGGTGACTCCCCAGGTCGACTTGGTCGCCACGAGGTGGAACCACCAGCTCCCCCTCTTCGTCGCCCCGCTTCCCGACCACCTTGCCTAGGCTGTCGATGCGCTCTCCATTCCCGGGGACGGACTTGTGGCCTATACCTGTCCCCCTACCGTCTTGGTTCCCTAAGTCCTCCTCTAACTTGGGGCTGTTCGGCGTTACTCCTGTTGGTCGCGCCGTTCGTCTGGAACCGCTCCTGGACTACCGACCTGCTCAGCCTCGCCACAGACCCGCCCCTGCTGCTGCCCACCCCGCGGGCCATGCTCAAGCAACCGCGCCAGCCGCTGTTCCACCCCTGCCCGGAGTGTCTCCTCCTTCACGCCTGGAGGTTGTGCGGCAAGCTCTCGGAGCTAGAGTCTACTCAGGTGCAGCAATGGAGGCGATCGCTGCGGCCCGGAGACTGTCGACCCTTCGAGTCTACGAGGGAAATGGCGAGTCCTCTGTTCCTGGTGCACCGATCATGGCCTTAAGCCCACGGATCTGACGCATCCTCCGCTGGCGGACTTCTTCTCTGGCTCTTCCGAGACCAAGGCCTAGCCCTCATCACGGTACGCGGTTACTTGTCCATGATTGCGGACACCTATCGTCACCTGGGACGACCCGATCCGGGCGCCTGCAAGGACCTAGCCGACCTTATGGGACACTTCGGCATCCAGCGCCCGACACTCCGCTCGTTCCTTCCTCGCTGGGACCTACCCTGGGTGCTCACGTGGTTGAACTCCGCCCGCTTCGTACCATTACCTCTAGCCCAGCTCGCGGACTTGGCACGCACGACTTGCTTCCTGCTGGCACTTGCTACCGCTTCGCGCGGGAGCGAGCTACAGGCGCCTTCAGCGCGCCCTGCCGGTCTGCAGTTCCGAACAGACGGCTCCGTCCGGCTGCTCACGGACCCGGCCTTCTGGCAATAACAGGTCTCCTTTAACTCCGCCTGAAGGGATCACCATTAGGCCGCTGAGAGACTGACCCCGGTCCCAGGAGACCAGGCTACAGGATCCCGTGCGCGCCCTTCAAATCTATCTGCGGCGATCTAAGCTCGTCCGCAGGGGGCGGTCGCGCCTCTTCCTACCTCTAAGACCCAAACAGCGTGACATTATAGTCCAGATGATCTCTTCCTGGCTCCGCTGGGTCATACGCTCCGCTAATCAAGAGATAGCCCCTGAGGGAGCTAAGAGGCTGCACATTCTCGCACACGAGGTACGAGCTATGGCCACGAGCGTCGCGTTTGAGCGAAACGGCACTGTCAGGGACATCGTGGCAGCCGTGGGCTGAAACACCGAGTCGGTCTTGCCCGTTCTACCTCCGGGACCTGGCTAGCCAGCGAGACAATCTCGCACTGGTGGGGGACATCGCCGCGACGCAACACTCCCTCCCGGTGCCACCGGCACCGTAGGTATGCACTTCGCTAAAATTGTCGGGAGTGTGCCACGGGGTGGACGGCGTTGTCCTGTTGGGGGAGTTGTGGGCGGCACCCGCCTCCTCTTCGCAATTCTCCCATGTAGTCATGTCATCGGTAATGTTTTTGAGGAAATAAATTCATTTTTCTCTAAAAGGTATTTTTTCGAAAAATACTTACCGATGACATGACTCGGATAACCCTCCCTCCTGCCCCGCTTGCCGCTTTCGAGCGAAGTATCAGACTGAAGGGTCTCGTGACCGGATCTGGTAAGGCAGGTATGGGAAGATAACTCTCGGCCCCTCTGGGGGGTTCCCCGAGGGCCTCTCGGGTTGTGTGGGCACACAACGGGCAAGTAGGCTAAAATTGAGCCTAGAAGTAGATATTCCCATGTAGTCATGTCATCGGTAAGTATTTTTCGAAAAAATATCTTTTAGAGAAAAATGAATTTTTAGCCCAAAAACTTACGATGTGTACTTTTAGGGCCAGGGGCGGCCACTAGGGGTGCGTGACCTGGTACCTGGGTAGCCTCCCTTCCCACCCCATAAGGGTAACTGCCCGAGCAGCCAAGCCAAACCAGTTCTTTCCTTTAGCTTGCAGCATATAGACGTGTTCGCTTAGCCCTCTGCTGTGGTGTATGGTTCAGGCTGTACTTGAATATTTTCGGCAGTGGTCTTCGTTCCCGGCCTGTGCTTTTGCCTTGCCTTGGAACTTTCCCTGCCCTTGTGTGTTCCTACGGCTGTGTATGGTTCAAGAAGTACTTGGACTTTCGACAGTGGACTTCATTCCTGGCCTGTGCTTCGCCTTGCCTTGGAACTTTTCTGCCCTTGTGTGTACCTACGGCTGTGTTGGTTCAAGAAGTACTTGGACTTTCGACAATGGAATTCGTTCCTGACCTGTGCTTTCACCTTGCCTTGGAACTTTTCTGCCCTTGTTGTAGCGTAGGGTCGTTTTCTTAGACCTCTACTGTGCTACCTACAGCTGTGTATGGTTCATGGAGCCCTTGGACTTTTCGATAGCGTGACTTCGTTCCCGGCCTGCGCTTCGCTTTCTGTGACTTTTAGAAAGTGAGTGTCACTGGTGCTTCTGTGCCTCGTTTGCCAGAAGATAGGTTCCCGGGCCGTGGGGCCGGCCTTCGCCCCTCGTGGGAGCGCTGTCCTGCACCGGTTCCGGCATTGAGAGACTTTTACAGCTTGTGCGGTGCCTCTCGGAGCTTCGTCCTGGCGTCCGGTGTGCTCCTGCTTCGCTCTCTCCGGTCAAGTTTGCCGGTTGGACGACCGGGACCTTCGTCGAGGACCCAGCCTTCCTCAACCTGGATGCTTCTGGGCCTCTGCCGCGTGGGCGCTTCTTCGTCTTCTTCTTCGGCTACAGGTGCTACTTTCCCCTGCCCCTTGCGAGATGTCCAGGTAAGGTCTCGATGTTTTGCCAGCGCTGCGCCTCTGACGGCCTGCGCCGGCGTCTTTTGCTATATCGTTGCTTATTATTAAGAAAGCGATATTGCTTGGCACAGGATAGTGGGAAAAGATGAGGAGTGGTGAGCGGTTTTCGTCTAAAGAAACGTGGCCTTCTGCTATGACCAGTCGCTTCGTTGTTTCACTCTATGTTGCAGTGGTCAAGTCCGCACCTGCACACAATGTGGCGACTTCCAGTGGCCGAGTGACAAGCATGCGGTCTGCCTCCCCTGCGCTGGTTGTGCTTCGGGCCACACCTGTGATGTCTGCGCTATCTGGGTGGAGGACCATTGGGAAAACACAGCTGCGGAGCCTTTTTGGCGTGACAAAATCGCCGCCCGCCCGCAGCCACAAGCATGCTTCGGCCCCGGATCCAGCAGAAACGCTCCTACGCTGCCGTTGGGGGACGGCATACAAAGGCTCCCCCCTTGCGCACCCACTCTCTCGAGTCTGGTCCGCAGCGAGTCCGCTCGCCCCGCTCTGCGGAAAACAAACCCCATCTCTCTACGTTGGGGGACGCCTTTCTCCCCTATTGCGCACCAGCTCGCTCGAGCCAGGTCCGCAGCGAGCTAGCTCGCCCCGCCTTGCGGAACCCAAGCCTCACAAGACCACTGACAGAACTGGACGCCGCTTCTCCCCGACGCCGGACCCTTGGCTTCTGCGTACGACCCTCAACATGTGGCCCCGGGTTCGCGACCGCCTGGACTCAGCTCCTCGCCCCTCGCCCGCGTACGCCCCCTCGGACTTCGGCGTCCTACACCGGACCCGCAGCCCTGTGTCTTCGGTCCTCGCCTCCCACCGCTAGCACTCTTCGTTCTCTGCTCGCTCTTCGCGCCCGGCTTCGCTCGCCGCTTCAGCTTCGCGGACGTCTCGCCCTCCTCGTCAGTCTTCCCCTTGGGCATCGCTGGTTTCCTCTTCCAGTCGCCGCCCTTCCCGGTCGGTGTCCTCCTGGGTCGTCCGTTGCTGCTCGTCATTCCTGGCCTTGTCTTCCCCCCACTCCTTCCCCGGCACCCTTTCCCCGCCTTCCCCGCTCCCCTCCCCTTCGCGCCGTCGACCATGTGCTCACCGCCCTCCTTCGCGCGGACGCTCCACTCATCGGTCTCGCCGCCCGCGCCTTCCCAGCCGCTCGCCCTGGTCTCGCTCCGTCTGGCGGCGGCACCCGCCTCTCCAGCTCCTGGTGCGTCGGCCTCCTGCGCTGCCCGTCGATGTGGATAGAGGCCCTCAGCATCGCTCCGGAGGATTCCGCCTCGGCTCCCTCCTACCGTTCGACCTCCGCGCGCACTCTTCTCGCCCTTGACCCTACGTCCAGGACGACCAGGGCGGAGACCCTTCCCTTGTTCGACGGACCGCGCTTCTGCTGTCTCGTGTCTTCCCCAAGCCCGGAGCCTGTCCCCTTCACCCGCTTGGACACTGTTTTCCCTCCTAGAGGTTTCGTCCCTGCCACGCCCCGAGGTTTCACGGGTTTGTGTCGCCTTCTCCGCTCCTGCAGCAGGGTTCAGGCTCCGACGCGGTTTTCTTCTTCACTGTCGTTCGCTGGCCAGCGGATTTGGACATCGCCTTTCAGCACAGCTGGTATGCTGGACACTCACAGGCCTTGCTTCTGCCCTCCCCAGTGGATCCTGCCGCTCAGCAGCTGCTGGTGGACTTCGTGCCTCCCGCCATTGCATCCCCCCCCCCCCCCGGCCTGGAACGGACGGCGATCCTCATCCACAACGCTCTCGCCTGTGCTGGATTCCTCGACTTGGCCAAGCAAGCGCTCGTCTACCTTCTGGAGCTGGCTCTTCTCCTTCTCGCCGTTGTTAGGGCACCTCCTCGCTCTGGCTGTGGGGAAGAAGTACCGCCTTCCGAGCGGCGTGTCAACGCTTGTCCTCGCTTCGCCACTGCCGCGCTCTACGGCCTGCTCACCAGAATGCTGTGCTCGCCGTCTGCCCCTACCTCTCGCAGGACCTACGGAGACAGCTGCGACAGGCTCCGCTCGGCGATCCCTCCTCTTCAGTCCAAAGACCTGGCAGTCGGTGAAAGACGCGATGAGGAACTTTGCCCTGCCCGCGTCATCTTCTCCCGCGTGCGGCCGCCCGTGAGGCCCTGGGTCGCTCCCTGCGGACTGCCGGACCCGCCCAGCACCTGCCCTCCCAGCGGCGCCGCCTTCCCCCGCACGTCCCCGCCGCCCGCCGCGCCCGCCCGACCCCCGACCCCGCCTCCTCCCCCGCCTGGCCTTGGCCGGCCACAGGTGGCGTCCGATCATTGACCTTCAGCGCGGCACAAGTTCTTCGCAGCGCCTTCCTTCCCTTGGGGACCGCCAGAGCCCTTCGCGCCGCGGTTCCTCCCATGGGCTTCACTGTCAGCCTGGATCTAGCGGACGCCTACGTTCACATCCCCGTGCATCCGGCTTCCAGACGCTTTCTGCGCTTTTCTTCGACGGCGTCGTTTCCGATTCCGCGCCTTCCCCCTCGCCCGCAACCCCAGCCCTGGGTGTTCGCCTGTCTCTTGGATGGCGTCTTCGCCACGGTCAGGCGGGCTTCGTTGAGCCCCTCCTCGAGCTGCGTCGACGATCTGCTCCGGCGCCACCGGTCGGCACCCTCCCGGGAGCAGCAACAGGATGCCTTGCTGGCCTCCTCGACAGCCGCAGCTTCATAGTCAACTTCGGTAAGTCGGATGTCGCCCCGTCCCGCCGCTTCGCGCACCGTGGTATGGAGTTCCTTACGGACCTCATCTGGTGTGACTCCCGGACCCGAGGTTCCAGAGGTTGGCGAACCTGGCTCGTCTTGGTGCACAGGAGGAGACGGTCCCCGCCAGAGTCTGGTTGCAGCTCTTAGGCCTGATGAGCGCGGCTGCGGATCTTCTTCCCTTGGTCGACTCTACTCGCGCCTGCTTCAACTTCATCTACTCCTTCCTGGCACCCTCGACCGGAGACATAGAGGCTTCCGTTCCGGTTCCTCCCTTGCTTGTTCCACTCCTCCTCCACTGGGCAGTCCCTGCCTGGCTTGCGTCTGGAGTCCCTCTCCTTCGCCTCCCCCCCCCCCCTCCCCCCAGTTGTCCCTTGCGTCGACGCCAGCCGCTCCGGTTGGGATGCACACCTGCTGCCGACATGCCACGGCTTCCGGCAGCTGGCCACTGGTCCTTGCGGTCAAGCATTTCAACTGGTTGGAGTTACAGGCGATACGGCAAGCTCTCCTCGCTTGGGAACCGACTCTCGGACATCAGGACCTGATCGTCCTTCCGACGACTCCGCTGTCGTGTCCTACATACAGAAGCAGGACGGGACCCGCTCCCCTTCCTCTGCTTTCTTCTTACCAGCGCCTCCATGGGTGTGAGGATCGCCGCGTCTCTCTCCAAGCGAGATACTTCCCCAGCCACCTGTATGTCCTCGCGGACCACCTCTCCCGGCGCGGTCGGCTTCTCCACACCGAGTGGGCGCTTCGCTCGGACTTCTTCCGGATGATCTGCGCCACGTGGGAGACCCTCCTTATCGTTCTTCGCGACAGGGTGGTACCGCCAGCTCCCCCTCATCTCGCCCGTCCCGGACCCCCTAGCCTGGGCGGTCGATGTGCCCCCCCCCCCCCTTCCCTGGGACGGCCCCTGCGCTTCCGCTTACCCTCCCTTAGTCCTTGTCCTCTGAGTGCTTCTCTAGCGCAAGGGATGCAACGTGATCCTGTTGCTGGTGGCGCCGTTCTGCTGGACCAGATCCTGCACCACCGATCTCCTGAACCTTGCCACGGGCCCTTCACTGCACTCCTCGCACGATGCTCAAGCTACTGCGCCAGGCGCCCTACCATCCGTGCTCTGAGAGACTCCTGCTACACGCTTGGAGATTGGGCGGCAAGCCCTCGCCGCTAGAGTTTTCTTGAGTGAGGCAGTGGCAGCTATCGCTTCAGGCCGCGGACCCTCGACCCTGCGTGTCTACGAGGGAGAGTGGAGAGTACTGGGAGCCTGGTGCGACCTCCGTTGCCTCTCCCCTACCAATCTGACTTCCTTACTACTGGCCGAGTTCTTCCTCTGGCTCTTCGCCGAACAGCACCGATCACCTTCAGGGGCTACCTCGCAATGATCGCCGACGCTTACCGGCACCTGGGCCGAGCGGACCCCGGCAAGTGTAAGGACCTCGCTGACCTTATGGCCCGCTTCAGCATACAGCGACCTGCCCTCCGCTCCCTGATCCCACGCTGGGACTTACCCTGGGTACTCACCTGGCTGAACGCTAGCGTTTTGAGCCGCTTCCCCTAGCAAGCCTGGCCAACGCTACGCGAACACTTGCTTCTGCTCGCCGTAGCCACAGCCTCCAGAGTGAGTGAGCTGCCTGCGCTCTCTGCGCGCCCGCCTGCCTGTAGTGCAGGTCGGATGGCTCCGTGCAGCTACTAACGGACCCGGCCGTCTTGGCCAAGAACCAGTCCCCATTGGCAGCCCCCCAGGTGATCACTGTACGATCGCTGAAGCCGATCGACCCCAACAAGGAAGTCAGACAACAGGACCCGGTGAGAGCCTTACGCGTGTACCTACGCCGAACTAAGCCGCTCCGCCAGGGACGCACCCGCCTCTTTCTCTCTCTGTCCCCAGGTAGACAAGACATCTCAGCCCAGACGATCTCTTCCTGGCTAAGATAGGTGATACGCTCCATCTACCAGGACCTCTGCCCCGACGCTGCCAAGCGACTACACTGCCGGGCCCACGATGTCAGAGCCAGGGCTGCTAGCGTCACATCCGACCACAACTGCGCTGTCCGAGACAGTCTGGCTGCCATAGGCTGGCGGACCGAGTCGACTTTCACCCGGTTCTACCTCCGTAACCTGGTTGGCCAGCGAGACAACCTGGCCCTGGTGGGGGACATCGCGGCGGTGCAACACTCCCTCCCGGCACCTTTGGTGCCGTTGGTAATCCTTTAGCTAAAATTAACGGGAGCTTGCGCCGGGGAGGACGGGGCTTGCTACCACCCACCTCCTCTTCGCCATTCTCCATTGTAGTAATGGCATCGGTAATATTTTTGAGGAAACAAATTAATTTTTCTCTAAAATGTATTTTTTCGAAAAATACTTACCGATGCCATTACTCGGATGGCCCTCCCACCTGCCCCGCTTGCCGCTCGCCAGCTAAACGAAAGAACTGGTTTGGCTTGGCTGCTCGGGCAGTTACCCTTATGGGG
This sequence comes from Semisulcospira habei, assembly GCA_036245525.1. Classification (NCBI taxonomy): domain Eukaryota; kingdom Metazoa; phylum Mollusca; class Gastropoda; family Semisulcospiridae; genus Semisulcospira; species Semisulcospira habei. Next base: position 287,490,337 of record BTPG01000002.1, on the reverse strand, counting down.
TGGGAAGGGAGGCTACCCGGGTACCAGGTCACGGCACCCCTGGTGGCCTCCCCTGGCCCTAAATGTACACATCGTAAGTTTTTGGGCTAAAATTACGCTAGCTATAGGTTGTTCCATTGTAGTAATGGCATCGGTAAGTATTTTTCGAAAAAATACATTTTAGAGAAAAATTAATTTTTCTCAAGTTCTATTCACAACTTCAAACCCAAACTTGGTCCAGAGATACCTGATGATAAGACCTATCTATGCATACTAATTTGGGTGACCCCTTGGAAAGGTCAAGGGTCATACGAGCTCAGGAAATAGGTCCAAAATTGCCATATCTTGACAAAAGATGTTTTTCTCAAATACTATCTCAACTTCAAACCCAAACTTGATACAGAGATACCTGATGTTAAGACCTATCTATGCATACTAATTTGGATGACCCCTTGGGAAGGTTGTCACAAGAGGTCGGCAAATGTGTTTAAAATGCCAATTTTTGAAAGAATTGTAGCTATTGTCAACCGTTTTGCAAATTTCAATCAAATTTGGCACAGAGGTAGCTGATGATGATAAGACCTTCTTAATTTATACTAATTTAGTCGACTCATCATGAAGGTCAAGGGTCACAGGTGTTTGACAGAAAACTTATTAAATTTTGAGAAAACGTATATTTTGCTGGTGCAGAATTAGCCATCCTGTTACTTATTGTCACAAAGGTCATAACATGTAGATTGGACATACACGTCAGCCATAAGGGCTTTGCCTTTCTTGTTACTCATTGAAGTGTGTGTGTGTGTGTGTGTGTGTGTGTGTGTGTGTGTGTGTGTGTGTGTGTTTTCATTTTGACTCGCGTGACAGTAATAGTGAGCATTTACTGAGCCATCCATCATTTGTCTGTCCGTCTGCTTTAACATTGGCATTTTCTCGGACTCTATTCAAGCTGCAGACTTTAAACTTGGCCCAAGGATACTTTGTGGTGGAACCTTATAAAACATACCAGTTTGATTGACCTGTCATAAAGGTCAAGGTCAGAGGACAATAAATAAATTGCCATAATTGCCACAAATTACTATTGATATAAAATGCAATGTGTATCATACCGGTAATCCACAAATATGGAGTGTTGTTCAAGAAAAAATAAACCAATTGAATTGATATTTTTACATCTCTTGATAGTACATGCACAGTAGAACTTCCAATGAACGGTCACCTCTGTTGTCAAGAAAAAGTGACTGTAAACAGCAGGTGACCGTTCACAGGAGGTTTGATAGAAACGGACGTAGGTGTGCTTGTGACACTAGGATAGGAGCATATAGAAGTGCCATGACCAAAACATGACCCCTGTTGATCTCTTCACGCTTCTGTGAAGTGTGATACATGTACCAGTGATGCCGATGTTTCCTTATCTTCATGATAAAATAAAATAAAATTGTGTTTGTGTGTACTAGTAATGGAGCGAGAAAGAGCAACGCATGTCAATGTGTCACTGCCGTGTTCTTGTCTTAAACAAATAGGAATTAAAGGAATTGCACATGTACACACTCAGTTCCTCAGTCTCACGAGCCCCTTCCATCTGCAGGGGTTCATGAGAGTTTCTGCCAACTCGGCACTCTGGACAAAAGAGCAGTCAATTTTTGTTCACCTCAGAAGATTACATTACTGCACAATAAGCCAACTTCAAACATATGTGGACAAGGTCAGATAGATAGTGCGACCTTTGTTACGGACCATGCACACAGCTGATGGCATGACTGTCATTGCATTTTGACTTGACATCTGGGCTTTGTCACTGTGTGTGCCGGCTGGCTAGGTGTCGAGCGACTGTCATTGACCCATTGCATGTGACAGATTTATCGCGCCAGTCTGGCCGTGGCCGTAAATTTCATGTATTTTTGCCAATTTTTTGCTCCGATATGCCAACCATTGGCCACGTTCAGCAGAACATACAGAAGTAAGGCCAGCCGAATTCTTTCACATTTTTTTGTTTGTGTTGAGTTTGGACTGAATCTGTAAGTCTTGTACGAAAAAGTGACTGTCGCTTTTTTAGACTGCATGTAAATGATGGTGTACCCTGTATTTTTTCTCTCACATCATTGCGTCAAAATGCAACAACAATTTATAGAAATTGTTGAATAAACATGAATATTGATGCCTTAGACTTTGACCGTACATGACTCTGTTTAGTCTTCAACCATACATACTGTCCCATAGCAAAGGAGGTGTTTGTTCTACTTGAAATACCAAACATTATTTGAAATATTTATGGCGACAGTGATTTTCAAGTTACAGTCATGTTTCCCCTGTTCCGCTGTAAGTCATCACTATTGCTAGCAGGTGACAGTGTACATTTGTGATGTCAGACACTATCATCAGGCCAAACACAATGTTCCGGGGGCTACCACTCGAGAACCAATGCAGGAACTGACATAGAACAGGCATAATTTACAGAGATTCTTTCAATCTGTGCAATAAAATAAGAATTTAGCAAGATATATATATATATGCATAATTCCCCAAATGTTTGGGCTCATGTGCGAAGCAAAAGTGTGTATGTTCTGGGAGAGTGGTCGTCCGTCCAACGGCCGTCCGCCGTCATGTGTTGTCATCTTTAATGTTGGCATTTTCTCGGAGACTATTTAAGCGGCAGTTTTTCAACTTAGCCCTAGTATACTTTTTGGCAAGACCTTTCTAAACATACCAATTTGAGTGACCTCCCTCACAGAGGATCAGGAAATAGGTTAAAAAAAAAATGCCATATTTTGACAAAATTGAGTTTTTCTCAAATACTTCAAACCCTAACTTGATACTAAGATATGTGATGGTAAGACCTTTCTATGCATACTAATTTGGTTGACCCATCAGAAAGGTCAAGGGTCACAAGAGCACAGGAAATATGTTTGTTTTAAAAAAAATAGCCATATTTTGACAAAAGATGTTTTTTTCTCGAATACTATTCACAACTTCAAACCCAAACTTGGTACAGAGATACCTGATAGACCTTTCTATGTATACTAATTTGGATGACCCCTTGGAAAGGTCATGGGTCACAAGAGGAAATTTGTCACAAATAGCCATGCATTTTCTAATAAAAAATGTTTTTTTCTCAAATACTATTTACAGCTTCCATCCCAAACCTGGTACAGAGATACCTGATGGTAAGACCTTCCTATGCATGCTAACTTGGAAGACCTCTTGGAAAGGCCAAGGTCATGAAAGGTCAGCAAATGATGTGAAAAATGTCTATTTTTTGTAGAATTTTAGTTTTTATCAGGATTTTTGCAAAACCTTTCAAGCAAATTTGACAGAAAAGGTTGCTTATTATAAGATCTTTCTTTGCATACTAATTTGGTTCACTAATTCTACTAAAAAGGTCAAGGATCATGGGAGGTTGACAAAAGTGAAAAATGCATAAATTTTGAAAAATCATGGATTTTTGTGGGTACAAATGTCAAATGTCAACCCTTTCCTTATGTTATGTTAGAACACTTGAACAATTGCTTATTTCTTTCACCTGTTGGAAGGTCAAGGTCATAAAGGTAATTAATCATATGGATCGGTCATGCACGCGAGCCTTGAGGGCTTTGCCATTCTTGTTTTATAAAGCTGTAGGCCAAAACATGTCCTGTGTTCAGAGCATAGAAAATCAGGTACTTTGGCAATGCATTATTTTTAGCTTTGATAAAAGTACATGCATGTACACAACAAATCATGCCAGTTCAGCCACTGTTCTTTGCATGAACTTTGTCGTCCATTCTAGCTCCTTGGTTCTTTCTAAACGTTGGTCATTGAAAATCAAGTAAATCAGCAACTTGATACGACTTACAGATAGGTAACTGATTAACCCTTATCATTTGGAATACACCAGTGTGTGAAATACGTTTGACTAAAATAGTTCAAGGGTGGTGCCTCTCGGCGCCAAGACATTCTGGCACCACCCTTGAACTAAAGCCATTGGTCTATATCCTTATCTGTAAGTACTATAATGTAGCTTGCATATGGCAGTGTCCAAATTTGAAGCTTTTAGCCTCAGTATGATAAGAGTTAAAGATCACATTAACCCATTCAGCCCTGACGCACTACAGCAGGAGATGGGTCAACCATAATTCAAGGGTAATGCCAGATTAGCTTGGCGCCTATCGGCACCAAGCTAATCTGGCACTGCCCTTAAATTATCTTGGTCGATACATCTGCAACTGGTGCATAGTCATTAGATGACACCTCTAGAATTTGGGAACTACGGCCGTCAGGCTGAGTGAGTTAATCTCAGCTGTCTCCATTGTTGCAGTGTGGCATTAGGTTACAATAGGTGAACCTGTGTTTCTGTCATCGCTGTTTACTGCTATGTGACAGTACAGTAAGAGAGAATCCTACCTCTAATATGTGTGATCTTACGCCTAATGTTTGGTACAAACGAGTTCAATATGATTGGTATATTGTGAGCCTTTGTATTTTCAGCATTTTGCTGAAATCATGCACTTCTAATCATGGTTAATGTATGCCTAAAAAATTGTGTGTGACAGATAATATGATACTCACAAACCAGATAGGTGAGGCTAGCGCTGGCAGAATTGTATAACAAACCAAGGGGAATTACTCAGCGCTGGACAGAACAGTTAGATCCCCTGCCCCCGCCTATCAGGCGGGGGCAGGGGATCTAACTGTTCTGTCCAGCGCTGAGTAATTCCCCTTGGTTTGTTATACAGATAATATGGTTGCATGTGTGATCCCATATCCTTGAAAAGCAATATATCGGGGGTGATGAAAGCCTAAGAACCTAACCAGCTGGGCTGCCAAGATTTAACTGTTTGTAGCCCAGGACAAAAGTCAGTCACCCTTCAGATTAAAATGTTCCTCTAAGCTTAAGCTTTTTAGGTCATCAGCCAGGCTACTGTTTATGGAGTTTCAAGTGGCCCAAAGCTGAAATTGAATGTGTTCTTTATATCGTTTGAAGTTTTATAAATTTGATGTTTGTGTTTACAGGTTCCAGAGAGCAATATCCTTGGTCAGTTTGGTCAGGGCTACAAGTATGCCATTAGTATGCTCAATGAAGGCAGGATTGGCATTGCCGCTCAGGTAAGTCACTACTCTGGTAGGTTTTGGCTCATCTGTGATAGCAAAAGTGAGTATGTAGTGGGCAGTCCGTCATCCTTGGTAAACTTTAACGCTGGCATTTTCTTGGAGACTATTCAACCCTCAGACTTCAAACTAGGCCCAAGGACACTTTGTGGCAAGACCGTTCTAAACATACCAATTTCAGTGACCTCTCAAAGGTCAAGTTCACATGGGGTCCAGAAAGGGATCAAAATAGCCATATTTTGACATGCAGTTGTTTCTCCTTAAATAATATCTTCAACTTCACACTCAAACTTGGTACCACTATTTACAACTTCTATCTCAAACCTGGTACAGAGATACCTGATGGTAAGGCATTTCTGTGCATATTAATTTGGATGACCCCCTCAGAAAGTTCAAGGGTCACAAGAGGTCTGCAAATGTGTGAAAAATGACAATTTTTAGTAGAATTGTAGTTTCTATCACAGTTTTTGCCAACTTTTAATGCAGGTTTTGCACAAAGGTAGCTGATGTTAAGACCTTTCTATGCATAATAATTTAGTGGTCCCCTCACAAAGGTCAAGAGTCATGTGGGACCCAGAAATAGTTCATAAATAGCCTTATTTTGACAAAACCTGTTTGTTCTCAAATACTATTTTCAACTTCAAACCCAAACTTGGTATGGAGATACATGATGGTAAGGCCTTTCTATGCATACTAATTTGGATGATCCCTCGGGGGGTCACTAGGTCGGCAAGTGTGTGAAAAATAAATAGTTTTAAAAGAATTGTAGTTTTTATCAAAGTTTTTGGAACGTTTCAAACAGATTTGGCATAAAGGTAGCTGATGATAACATCTTTGCTTCTATGCATACTACTTTAGTCAACCCTTCACAAAGATCAAGGGTCACGGAGGGTTGACAAATTTGTGATAAATTCATGCACACATTTTGATAAAACTTGGATTTTGCTGGTACAAAAAGTCAACCCTTTACTTATGTTTAGACACTTGAATACTTGCTTATTTCAGTGACCTGTTGGAAAGGTCAATGTCATATGTGGATTGGTCACACGTGCGCCATAAGGGCTTTGCCTTTTTGTTGGCTCAAGTGCAAAGCAAAAGTGAGTATGTTTTGGGCCAGTGGGTCGTCCGTCCGTCTTTTGTGGTAAACTTTAATGTTGGCATTTTCTGGGAGACTATTCAAGCCACATTCTTCAAACTTGGCCCAAGGATACTTTGTGGTAAGACCTTTCTAAACATACCAAGTTGAGTGACCTCTTATAAAGGTGAAGGTCACAGGGGATCAGGAAAAAGGTCAAAAATAGCTATATTTTGACATAATTTATTTTTCTCAAATACTATTCACAACTGCAAACCCAAACTTGGTACAAAGATACCTGATGGTAAGACCTTTCTATACGTACTAATTTGGTTGATCCCTGGGAAAGGTCAAGGGTCACAAGAGCTCAGGAAATAGGTGAAAAATAGCCATATTTTGACAAAAGATGTTTTTTCTTAAATACTATTCACAACTTCAGACCCAAACTTGGTACAGAGATACCTGATGGTAAGACCTATCTATGCATACTAATTTGGATGACCTCTCAGATAGGTCAAGGGGCACATGGGCTCAGGAAATCGGTCTGAAATAGCCATATTTTGACAAAAGATGTTTTTTCTCAAATACTATTCACAACTTTAAACCCAAACTTGCTACAGAGATACCTGATGGGAAGATCTTTCTATGCACATTAATTTGGTTGATCCCTCGGAAAGTTCAAGGGTCATGAGAGCTCAGGAAATAGGTCTAAAATAGCCATATTTTGACAAAAGATGCTTTTTCTCAAATACTATTCACAACTTCAAACCCAAATTTAGTACAGAGATACCTGATGGTAAGACCTATCTATGCATACTAATTTGGATGACCCCTTGGAAAGGTCAAGGGTCACAAGAGGCTGGCAAATGTGTGTAAAATGCTGATTTTTGATAAAATTGTAGGTATTCCCAATTTTTTGCAAAGTTTTCAACCAAATTTGGTACAAAGATAGCTGATGATAAAACCTTCCTATGCATACTAATTTAGTCCACTCATCACAAAGGTCAAGGGTCACAGGGGGTTGACAGATGTGTGGAAAATGCTTACATTTTCAGAAAACGTGGATTTTGCTGCTGCAGAAGCCAGCCCTTGACACAAAGGTCACACATTTGTAAATCGGTTATACACGTGAGTCATAATGGCTTTGCCTTTCTTGTTTTTTAAGCCCGGCTGCCAAGCCACAAGAAGCTTCCCCAATCAGCAAGAGGCGTGGATCCACATAACTCCCATGGCCAAAGGGTTTCACGAGGAGGTCAGCTTCTTGCTGACACCATTCATACCAGTGTTCCTCAAACAGAATGGTCATTAGGCTTCCTGTCTGAGATAGTTTCTGAGACTTGATTTATATCTGCTGAAAGTGACGCAGAGATGTAACATATCATCCTGATGATTGTCTTGTTGCTCGTTTTCCTTGAGGAAGTATAATTATAACCCATATAGAGATTTTTCTGCTTTGATGAACTTATGTACAGCACTTGTATGCCAGTATTGGGTTTACAGTGTTGATTTTGTTTTTTTTTTTGTCTCCAGTCTTTTTGTGTCATTATTTTGTACCTGGTTCTAGTACATCCTCACTGATTATTTCAGATGCTTGGCCTTTCAGAAGGATGCTTTAATAGAACTTTGCCTTACACTTTTGAGAGAAAGCAGTTTGGCCGTCGTATTTGGGACTTTCAGGTAAGAGGAAGAACTAATTTTAATTTTCTGGCATTTTTGTTAGTCTGCAGTTGTATGTCTTTTTTCCTTACAAATTCCGAGGTTGCAGACTCCCCTAACTAGACTGCTCTCTAGCGCATTAGGCAAGAAAGCGCAGTAGGCTGTGTGCATAAAGTGCCTGTCACTATGGATGATAGGCATGGTGAACATATTATTTCTGTGAAATTGCCCCATATTAAAGGCGCTTACATGAATAAAATCCTGTACTGTTGGTATAACAAAGCTGAATCATTTTACTAGCTACTAAAATGACATGACAGACCATTTCCAGAAGCCACTATGACTTGGTTCATCATGTACCATAATTATTCAGTGTTAATGTATGTTGAGAAAACGTTTTACTAAAAAATTAACAAGATGAGGATTTGATCCCAAAGTCTACCATATTGTTTTGAGCTCACATGCGTTTTTCTTTTAGAAACATTCAAAGTTGTTTCTGTTTTTAAGCTTATCCTGATGATCTATCTGTCTCCACCTTAACCCCTCCCCCCCTCAACCCCCACCCCTCCCGCTCCCCACCCCTCCCCCTCCCCTTTGTACTGTGGACTAGCATAGCCCCAACTATTCTGAAGAAAAACAAGATGGGATGCCCACAAATACATTTCTGTATGAGCTTGCATGCATTATGCCCACCTTTTCCAAAATATGTTCGCAGACATCACAACAAAAAATAGAGAGTGTCTTCATAGATCAAATTGTCTCAGAGACAGAGCATGTGTAAACTTATACACATGTATAACCCTGGCGTGCTGGTCCTTTGCATCAATTAGGAACACTGCATAATACTGTCGCGTTTGGTGCTTTTATGTCACCATTACTTCTGTGATTCTTCTCCTGTCGAGAATTCTTACTTTTGACATTTTTTTCTGTGATGAATTTTTATTTTCGAAAAAGTTGAAGAGGTAAAAAGCTGGCTAATAAACTCATCCAATGTCGTTCTCCAAACTAGCTATTTCTTCAATTTTAAGTGAATATAACCAAAATTACGGACTCTGATGTGGGTCAACCGACTTTCTATAAATGGTCATTTAATTCTTCAATGAGACATCCAGTTTCAGTATGCTCAGAGACTACCCTAAACACCCTCTGAATGAAGCATTTTCTCTGTTTTCAAGCATGTAGGAACTTGAACGTCAGAGATTTTTGTGTTTACCTACATACGCATGTACACATGCACACACACACACATACACACACACATACGGCGCTTCGCGGCAAAAGTGCTTTCAGTTGCAACGTTAGCGTAGCTAGATGTGACGTCATTTTTATCTTGTTACTTCTTTGCCAGAATCAGGCCCGCCCACCCAAAACATCATTTGCATCCTACTAAATGAGCTGCGACAAGCCCCATCTCAAAGTCTACTGTGTTTTCAATATGGTAGAAAAAATTGGTTGTATTTAGCAAACGTATGACTAGGATGCAATCAGTCAGTTTTTTTTGTCAATCTGAGCTTACGTCTTGACACATATTGCATGTGATTCACAGAATAAATTGGCTGAGTGTAACTATTAGCTGAGTTGCCCACATTTTGTGGCTCGCTGAGTCTAGTCTTGGCGCAAAGTCACGTAATCTACCGAGCGTTCTTGTGCTACTCAGGAACTGGCAGCCAGTCTATTCAGGCTTAACCCTTACCATTCGGAATACACCAGTGTGTGAAATAAGTTTGACTAAAATAGTTCAAGGGTAGTGCCAGAATAGCTTGGCGCCTAGAGGCGCCAAGCTATTCTGGCACTACCCTTGACCTAAAGCCATTGGTCTATATCTTATCTGTAAGTACTATAATGTAGCTTGCATATTGGAGTGTACAAATTTGAAGCTTTTAGCCTCAGTATGATATGGGTTAATACTTATAGTATAGCAAGATGCCAGTGGCTGTATGTATTTTAAGGTGGTTAATTTGAGAAACATACATGTGAGCAAGAGTTGTAGATAGAGGGACATGAGAATCTATGCCTCACATAGATGACTGAGGCTTGCACAGAAACTAACAGCTCTTGTGAATAATAGCATCTTTTGTACAGGCGATGCAGCACCAAATTGCCCATGTTGCTACGCAGATTGAGGCTGCCCGAATGCTGGTCTATAACGCTGCACGCCGCAAAGAAGCAGGACTTCCAGTAGTGAAGGAGGCCTCCATGGCCAAATATTTTGCTGCAGAGGTATTTTTTACTACTTTGTTATTGTAGAAGAGGTTGGGGCAGTCATTTGTACATGTACGTAAACGCAGTCAAAATCCAGACCGAAAAGGTGAATGTCAAGTGGGTAAAGTGCACAGAAACAGCCAATACAAAAGAAACATGCTTTGGAAGTACAACAGGACAAGTGCAAAACAGTTCTGTACTAGTTTTTCCAAAGTATGTTTCTTTCTTTCTTGACTGTGAGCACACTTGCATATGGAAGGTTAGGATTCTTTTGGATCTCATTGTTACAAAAGCACTGTTGAAGACACCAGAATCTGCTTTTGTTTTGCACTGATTTCCTAACTTGTTCTACTTACAGGTCGCAACTCTGACAACTTCCAAGTGCATCGAGTGGATGGGAGGGGTTGGCTTTACTAAAGACTACCCAATAGAAAAATACTTCAGGGATTGCAAAATAGGTAGTAAAGAGTCCCCAGTTTGACTGTTTTGTTGGCTCACGTGCAAAGCAAAAGTGAGTCTATGTTCTGGGCCAGTGGTCGTCTGTCCGACGTTCGCCATCGTCCATGGTAAACTTTAACGTTGACATTTTCTCATTCAAGCCACAGTCTTCAAACTTGCCCAAAGGATACTTTGTGGCAAGACTTTTCTAAACATACCAATTTAAGTGACCTCTCTCAAAATTCAAGGTCACAAGGGATGAGGAAATAAGTAAAAAAATAGCCATATTTTGAAAATTGATTTGTTCTCAAATACTATTCACAACTTCAAGCTGAAACTTGGTACAAAGATACCTGATGGTAAGACCTTCCTATGCATAGTAATTTGATTGATCCCATGGAAAGGTCAAGGGTCACTGAGATCAGGAAATAGGTCAAAAATAGCCATAGTTTGACAAAAGATGTTTCTTCTCAAATACTATTCACAACTTTAAACCCAAACTTGGTATAGAGATACCTGATGGTAAGGTCTGTCTACGCATACTAATTTGGATGACCCCTCAGAATGGTCAAGGGTCATAAGAGGGCGACAAATGTGTGTAAAATGACAATTTTTTTTATAAAATTGTAGTTTTTATCACCATTTCCTTCAGTTTTCAATCAAATTAGGCTCAAAGGTAGCTGACGATAAGACCTGCATATGCATACTAATTTAGTTGACCCATCACAAAGGTCAAGGATCATGGGATAAACCCAAAATAGGTGTAAAAAATCCCTATTTTGACAAGAAAAAAATTAATTTTTCTCTAAAATGTATTTTTTCGAAAAATACTTACCGATGACATGACTAACCGGAAATAGTCTACTTGCTTACCAATTTTAGCCTAAGACCCAAAGGGTCCCCCCAGGAGGCTCTCGGGGATCCCTGAAAGGGACGAGAGAGCTATCGGGGATCCCTAACAGGGACGAGAGTAGCCTCCCCTGCCCATCCGGTCAGGCGCCAGGTGGTGTCTCCTTTAGCCAGTTGTCTACGGAGTTACCAGCGGCAAGCGGGGAGGAGGGAGGGACCTCCGAGTCATGTCATCGGTAAGTATTTTTCGAAAAAATACATTTTAGAGAAAAATTAATTTGTTTCCTCAAAACACATTACCGATGACATGACTAACCGGAAGAATGGCAAAGAGGAGGAGGGTGCCGCACAATCCCCTTTTAGAAACCTCTTCAGGGACGAAGACGGCCCGTCACTCCTGATCACCCACTCCCGACAATTTTAGCGAAGTGCCGCCTAAGCGCCGCGGGCGCCTGGAGGGAGTGTTGCGCCGTAGAAGCCGCCCACCAGCGTAAGGTTGTCGCGCTGGAACGTCAGGGCGTGAAGGTAGGAGTGGGCGACGGTAGATTCGGCCCCCTACCCCACTACAGCCAAGTCCTTCACCGCACAGGTGCGGCCGCAGGCGAGACTTACGGCCAAGGCGCGAACTTCAAGGCGCGGACCGTGAGTGTCTCAGCTCCCTGTGGGAAAGGTCGCGAAGGCGGACCGAAAAACCCAGCGGAGCGAGGAGGAGAACGTTGGGCTGAGAAGTCGGATCTGCCAGCGGCAAGGAGACGAGCCCGTCCCCTCAGCACGGACTTGGAGCGACGCAGGTAGATACGAAGAGCCTACACCGGGTCTTGCTGCGGAGTCCCCCGAGGAAGCCGGGTCGTGTAAGCGGCTGAGTGGCGATGACCAGAGGCGCTGTCAAGGGAGACCTAGGCTGAGCGAGAAGGAAGGATCCGGGAGTAGCTGAACGGAGCCAACCACTCGGAGCTGCAGGCCGGCGGGGAGAGACGAGAGTGTGTGGAGCTCGCTGACGCAGGGCGCCGAGGCGAGGGCCATCAGGAAGCAGGTCTCCGAGTCACGTCAGCGAAGCGGGCCAGATGGAGCGATTCAACGGTCCGAAGTCAGTCAGGGGAGGACCAGGGAGGTCCCAGCGCGGGCCAAGGGGGCGGAAGACCGGATGCTGCACGCCAAACGCGCGATAAGGTCGGGCAGGTCCTTGCAGGCGCTGGGTCGGGACGGCCGAAGTGACAGTAGGCGTCGGCGATCCAGAGGGGGGCTGGTGCACCAAGGGGAGCCAACCTTGGTCTTGGACGAGCCAGAGAAGAAGTCCGCGAGCTGAGGAGTCGTCAGGCCGACGGTGGAGAGGCGGCGGTCAGAGGACCAGGCACGAAACACGCCACTTTCCCTCGTAGACACGTCTGGCAGGTCAGCGGGCTGAAGCGCTAGCGTCCGCTGTCGCGCTCGAGACGTCTCCAGCAGAGAGAGCTTGCCGCACAATCGCCAGGCGTGTAGGAGAAGTCGCTCGGGCAGGGGTGGAAGAGCGGCTGTCGGCGCAGCTCGAGCATCGTGCGGGGGGTGGGGAGAGGGAGGGTGAGCCCGCGGCGAGACTGAGAAGGTCGGAAGTCCACGATCCGGTCCAGGAGAACGGCCACCAGGAGAAGGACTGCGTTGCATCCCCGGAGGCTGAGGAGGACATGAGGACCAGGACCGCCGGAGGGTAGGTGTAAACGACCGGTCTGTCCCAAGGGAACGAAGTGCATCGACTGCCCAGGCCAGAGGTCGGGAACGGGGAGATGAAGAGGGGAAGCCGGAGGCTCCACTTCGTGGCGAAGAGAACAAGGGGGGAGTCTTCCAACGAGCGCAGAACCAGTGAAGGATGTCCCAGCGTAGGGCGCAAACCGTGTGAAAAGCTGCCTCCGTCGCAAGCGGTAGTCTGCCAGTACGAACAGGTGCCCTGGACTGTGGCGGGCTGGGAGGGAAAAGTCGCTGTCCACTCGCCAGCAAAGGGGGCGATAGAGGAGGAAGCAGAGGTCGGGAGAGCGGGTTCTTCCTGCGTCTGAAGGCAAGCCACGAAGGGGGTTGTCGGAAGGACGCGGAGGTCCTGTGTCCGAAGATCGTAGCGCCAAGCGCAGAGGGCCTGCCAACTGCAACCAGTCCCAGCGGGTTGACGTGCCGCGAAGTCAGGTTCACGGGCCAGCGGCCGGCCGACGAGCGGAATACGGAAGAGGGAGAGCGCCCCAACCGGCGAGACTGGCAACGACGCAGAGCGAGCCGGGCAGTGGCGAGGTCAGGGGGAATCCGGGAGCCGAGCCAAGAATGTCCGTCCAGCGAAGCCGAAGTGGCGCAGCACAGGAGAGATCGGCACCAGGGTAGAGAGATCGCCGGAGGACGGCCTCCAGAGGCGGAGTACAGACGACCGAGGGAAGGAGATCAGCCGCCGCACTCATCAGGAGGAGGAGCTGGAGCCGCAGTCAGGAGGGGACCGCCGCGTCCGCAGCTACCCACGGGCTAGAACGGCACGAACTGGATCCGAGGCTCGTGAAGACGCACCAAGTTGCGGTCGGTCGCCAAACCAATCCCAGGTGAACAGGTGGCGAGAGGGCGAGAGGTCGGACAGTAGGCGCTGACCAGGGCGACCAGGTGAGCAACCGGAGGAGGAGAGCATCCCTGCCCTACGAAGAGGGAGCACTGACTGAAACCGCAGAAGCAGGTCCACCAAGGCGGAGAATGGCTGGCGGAAGATCGAAGGTCTCGGGCAACCAAGGCATCCACGATCCACGCAAGGACCCAGGACTGAGGGGAGACCACACCAGAGAGGCCGAGCTGGGAACGGTCCCGTCGACGGCAAGCGACGACAACGGCGGGTGGCGGGAGGCCTGGGGACGTGTAGAAGCAAAGGGTAGGTCCCGGCTGGCGGCGACGACCCAGGGCTGAAGGCGACGCGAAGGGTCCGAGGCGGGGGAGCCGTACCGAGCGAGGCGCAGCATCGCAACTTCCCACGGAAGAGTGGAGACCTGCACGCGAAAGGCGAGGGCCTTGGTCCGAAGGGCGGGAACACAACCCACAAGGTTGACGCAGGGCCCACAGGCCTAGAAGGGTTCCTTCAGAGACTGCCAGGCAGGGCCGAAGGGCGCGGGTACCCACAGGAGCACGGTAGAGCTGTGACGTCGCATCAGGGGAGATGGTCAGGAAGGAGCCAAGCCGCCACGAACGAAGGAAGGCAAGGGCGGAGGGTTCGAAGCCCAGCGGAAGATCCACTAGAGCTGGGAAGGGTTGCCGCAAGCACGAGCGCCGGCAGAACACCGGAGGCAGCGAGCGCGAAGGGGAGCGAGAGGCCAGCGAACCGGGAAGCCGAAGGCTAAGACGCCGGCAGGCCAACGGCGAACGCCGGACGCCGAGTCATCCACCGGAGAGGGTTGGGGAGACGCTGGAGGCGAAGGGTGCAGGGAGTGGGGAAGAGGATGTCCCGAGGAGAACGACAGCGCCGAGCACAAGGCGAAGGTCGACAGGGACACTGGAGGGAGTCGAGTGGGCGGGCGACGAACGTCGGGCGCCGCAACTATCCAGGCGACGAGGGCGAGGACGTCGATCCCCACTGCACTGGGTGTACCCCTAGGGGCACCCATCCAAGCGCCAACAGCGCGACGTAGCTTCACTTCGGTGAACAGACGAGAACCGGTGAACGTGGAAGGGCGTATACAAGAAGGACGATCCCGAAGCAGTGCCCACGGCTCAAGGAGGGGGCCCGTAGCTGGCTGGGTGACTCAACGAAGGAGTCAGCGAGTTGGGAGGAGGGCCAATGACCGACTAGGGTACCAACAGGCGATAAGGGTCGCGGTGCCCGGGGCTCAAGGAGGGGGGCACCAAGCGGCTCGGCGACCCGCCGAAGGAGTCAGCGGACATAAGCTGTGGCCTTAGCGCCGACACGTGTGGAGGGGTCCGCCGACTTAGGAGGGGCCGCCTCAAGGAGGGGCACGTAGGCCAACACGTCTAGAACCAGGCGACAGAGGTCGCAGTGCTCGGGGCTCCTTCTCAAGGAGCGGGGCACGACTAGACGGAGAGGCCGAAGGCCAACGCGTATAACTACCGGCGACAAAGGTCGCAGTGCTCGGGGCTCCCTCACAAGGAGCGGGGCACGACTTAGACGGAGGGGCCAAAGGCCGACGCGTTTGCGAACAGGCAACAGGGGTCGCAGTGCACGGGGCTCCTTCACAAGGAGCGGGGCACAACTAGACGGAGAGGCCGAAGGCCGACGCGTCTGCGAAGAGGTGACCGAGGTCGCAGTGCTCGGGACTCCTTCACAAGGAGCGGGGCACGAGTAGACGGAGAGGCCAAAGGCCGAAGTGTCTGCTAACAGGCGACAGGGTCGCAGTGCACGGAGCTCCTTCACAAGGAGCGGGGCACGACTAGACGGAGAGGCCGAAGGCCGACGTGTCTGCTAACAGGCGACAGGGGTCGCAGTGCACGGAGCTCCTTCACAAGGAGCGGGGCACGACTAGACGGAGCGGCCGAAGGCCGACGCGTCTGCGAAGAGGTGACAGAGGTCGCAGTGCTCGGGACTCCTTCACAAGGAGCGGGGCACGAGTAGACGGAGAGGCCGAAGGCCGACGTGTCTGCTAACAGGCGACAGGGGTCGCAGTGCACGGAGCTCCTTCACAAGGAGCGGGGCACGACTAGACGGAGAGGCCGAAGGCCGACGTGTCTGCTAACAGGCGACAGGGGTCGCAGTGCACGGAGCTCCTTCACAAGGAGCGGGGCACGACTAGACGGAGAGGCCGAAGGCCGACACGTCTGTGAAGAGGTGACAGAGGTCGCAGTGCTCGGGACTCCTTCACAAGGAGCGGGGCACGAGTAGACAGAGAGGCCGAAGGCCGACGTGTCTGCTAACAGGCGACAGGGGTCGCAGTGCACGGAGCTCCTTCACAAGGAGCGGGGCACGACTTACCAGGGATGCGAGCTGGGTGCTATCCCAAGTCCGAGGGGAGCTTGAACAATCCCACCGTGCTGCAGGAGGTCCCAAGGAAGACGGGCAGTCGCGGGTCGATCCGCGGGGAACACCAGGGTAGAGACCAAGAACCTCCAGTCAAGATGCGCAGCCCGCGCAGCCGATGACAGAGGGGCAGCAGGCACCCGGTCGATACTGTGTGGTGGACACCGGGTCACGGGAAGTCGCCGTCCGGGGCAGAGGCGCACTTGGTAACTGCAAACATACCCATACATGAAAGGCGACGGGTGGCGGTTAGCTAACACCGCCAGTTAAAGCTCCGAAGTAACAAGCGAAACTCACCGTGAAATGCGGAAGAAATAAACAGAAGGCCGAGCCAAGCACCACGTCCGGCCCAGCAGGGCGAGACGTAGAAAGCGGCCGGGACTGTACCTTTTCATGGTGGAACGGCAGAGTGACGAAGCCCAAGGCACCGGCCACTAGGTCACTGGAGGTCGCCGTACTGGGGAGCGGCGCACTTGGAAACTGCAACCCAAACCCAAACAAGAAAGGCGACCAGTAGCGGGCAACAAACCCCGCCATTTAAGGCTTCGAAATATGAGAGACACGCTAATTCACAGTGAAATTTGGTTATTTATTTGGGTTTAACGCCGAGCAGGCGGCTAAGGCCATGTCACGGCGGTCACAGTGAAAGCAGAGAGAAAGCAACAGTAGCTCGAGCGAAATCCGACGTCCGGCCCAGCCAGGCCAGACGTAGGAAGCGGCCGAGACTCTACCTTTCCAAGGCGGAATGGCCGAGTGACGAAGCACAAAGCACCGGACACTAAGTCACTGGAAGTCGCCGCAGAGGGAAGAGGCGCACTAAGTAACCGCAACCCATACCCCCACAAGAAAGGCGACCGACGGCGGTAAACGAACCCCGCCATTACAAGCTTCGAAATTAAGAAACATGTGAACTGCCAGTGCCGAAATGCGGAGAGAAAAGAACAGCCGCTCGAGCGAAGCCCGACGTCCGGCCCAGCCAGGCGAGACGTAGGAAGCGGTCGAGACTTTACCTGTCCATGGCGAAATGGCGGGGTGACGAAGTACAAACCACCGCGCGACGAAAGCCTAGAAGGTTCCAGGGCCAGCCAACTGCACGAGGCACAGACGAGGGCTAGCAGGGAAGACGGGCCACGTCAGAGCCAGTAGACGAGGGCTAGGCGAAGGCAGGCTGGAAGGACGGTCGAACCGTACACAGTCTATCCAAGGGTCAGAGGCTCAGGTAAACGCGTGCGAACGCTAACAGCGAAGTAGACAACTGGCTAAAGGAGACACCACCTGGCGCCTGACCGGATGGGCAGGGGAGGCTACTCTCGTCCCTGTTAGGGATCCCCGATAGCTCTCTCGTCCCTTTCAGGGATCCCCGAGAGCCTCCTGGGGGGACCCTTTGGGTCTTAGGCTAAAATTGGTAAGCAAGTAGACTATTTCCGGTTAGTCATGTCATCGGTAATGTGTTTTGAGGAAACAAATTCTTAAGTACTATTTTCAACTTCAAACCCAAACTTGGTACAAAGATACCTGAAGGTAAGACCTATCTATGCATACTAATTTGGATGACCCCTTGAAAAGGTCAAGGGTCACAAGAGGTTGGTAAATGTGTGAAAAATGCCATTAAAAAAAAGAGTAGTTTTTGCAAACTTTTTAATCAAATTTGGTGTGAAGTTTGCTAATAGCAAGACATTTCTATGCATACTAATTGTAGTCGACACATCGCAAAGGTCAAAGGTCATGGGGGTGGGGGGGGGGGGTGTTTGATGTGTGAGAAAAATGCTTCGATTTTGATAAAACATGGATTTTGCTTGTGCTTAAGCCAGCCCTTTACTTATTGTCACAAAGGTCACACATATGCATCAGTCTTTCTTGTCTCGCTTGTGATGGCAAAAGTGAGTCTATGTACTGCATGGGCCATCCATTATCTGTCCATTGTCAACTTTGATGCTGCAAGATTAACAGAAAGCAAGGGTTTGGAACAAGCCCAATAGAATCGTGATTTTGAGTGTGATTCTGACAAAGGACGGACAATTGTTTTTGAATAGTCAGTATATGCTATTTGGTTGACCGCTAGCTGATAAAAGCATACCTGTCAGGGCTTCTATTTTAGTGCGTCTGTGCATCTCCGACGCACTTAAACTCAAAATGACGTACTGAAATGTTGCGAAGGGGTTGGCAGACACATGCTAATTCAGTGCATTTGCGTCTGAGACGCGCTATGCTTGCTTCACTGTGCGTAGTGTCAGTTCTGTTTTAGTGATGAGTTGGCTGGCTTAGCCGTGGCTAAGTTCAGATTTGACCGACACCAGGGTCTGCGCAAGTGTAACTGGAGAACCTGTTTGTTTATGAGTGGTGTCAGTATATTATCACAAAGCGCACACTGCAGGTGAACGCGTTATTTGCTGTGACGTCAGCTATTCATACTATTATGGGATACGGCATCATTTTGCATTGACATTCGATTTTGAGCCCTGTCAAGTTGTGGAAAATGGTGCTCAACAACGCACACCAAAACTGAGACATGTTAATTTCTGCCTGGTTCCGGATTGACTATATACACAAAGTTTCATGACACAGGTCTACATTAATTCGTCCCTTGTTTCTTTGTGTATTTCGAGCATGTTTTCACTTTGGTAAGCCCTATCTTGCTACATTATAAGAAGTCTTAAGCCTGCAGCTTAGATTTGTTCATCCTGTGAAAGGACTGTGTGTCTTTGAAGACCTTGTGTAAACAAATTATGACGTCTCTAAGAAATAGCCACGTTCCGTTGCTCTCGCATTGGTAGATTATTCTAGCATTGTTTTGCCATTCATTGCGTTTGTTGGGAGGGGGTTTAGATGTGTAGCTTTCTTTCCCCTGCGGTTTAGTTTGGTTTGTTGTGCTAAATAACTGTGTGTCTTTTGTGAGACATTTTGTAAACAGAAGACGGCGAGCGAAATGAGTTAATATCTTTTTTTTTTTAAACAGCGACATTCAAAAGATTAATTTTTCTTAAATCAAATTTTGACCCTTTATTATGCCGAGATGGGTTCTGTGTACCCTCTAACATTACCCCTGGGGGTCTACAGACCCTTCAAGCTGTTGTGAAAACAGGAACTCTGCCTGTCAAGTTTTGAAAATGAGAAATCCGGAGATTTTTCACACCCTCATGGTGTTTTCTTAAAACTGGCAATAGCAATAGCACAAAAAGTGCAAAAACATATTCAAATTATTACTTTTGTATATTTCTTAACCCAATGATCTGACACTGCACCATTTAATATTCCATTTATGTGAAATCCCTAAAAAGAATGTGATTTTATTTCAGTTAATTCACATATCTGAAACTGACGCTGCTATCTGCACTGAAACCAGGGCATGCAGAAAAAGAGCTAGCACACCTCCAGTAACATTTATGGTACTCTTGAAGAAAATTTCAACATTGAGACTAGAATTACTAGAAATGATTGTTCTTTCATGATTTGAATTCTTCTAAACTGAGTGGAAAGGACATGCGTGCAGTTTGCATATCTGCCTACTACCTGCATTCGGTATATGCCGTCTGTAAAACCACAGACAAAGATAAATGTCTGTGGCTGGTAAGATGATGACTTGCTGTTGGGTACTGCACTCTGCCCCGCACGTTTTGTTGAAAAGCCTTTTGTACGTTGTACTGAATAAAATCTGATAGTAACTGTCCACAAGTTCTTTACTTACCATTGTCTCTCGCTAGAAACATCTGCATTTTCATTTTGCCTTTGATTGTCTTTTTAGAAATAGCAAACAATCTCTTCGGTTCAAATCAAATCAAACCGGAAGTAACCAGAAATAAACAGAGCATGTGGGTGGTCTTCCTTCATTTCATGTCAAAATGGCTGGAAGAAAAACAAAACTGCTAATGAGATACGCTTTCAGAATTTTTGTATGATTCAAATTTTATCAAGTCGGGAAAATCATGAGGAAAAGTCTTGAAAACGGGTAAATTGGGAGGTTGGGAGAAAGTGGGAGATGGGTTGTGAAGTCGGGATTCTTCCGCCAAAATTAGGAGACTTGACAGGTAGGTAAAAGTCAAAAAGTCAATAAACTTCAAAAGTGCAATTTTTGGGACAAAACATAGTACTTCTCAGGTACTATGCAACTCTGACCCTCAGTTGTTTGACCTTTCAGAAAGGTCAGAGTCACAGATCAGAAAAATTATGCATATTGGTCAGACATGTGAGCCATGAGAGCTTTGCCATTTTTCTTTTTTTTTTTGCACACAGACCAAGACATACTTTGCTGCTTTTTGTTTTCTCAAAACATATTACCGATGGTATTACACATAGGAAATAGCTCTTAGCTAGCCTAATTTTAGCCAAATTTTTGTTGTGTCCGTATAAGGGAGTGTTGGCAGGAGTGGGGTGCCATAGACCATGCCAACCCGAATAGTCTCCCCTTACTCACATCCGGTACAAGATTACCCAGCATACCCCAGTTTTAGTTCTTAGCTGGCAGGAGTAGGTTGTGTCTGTTTCGAGCTCTGCTTTTGGTACTTGGACCGGTCGTGTTCGACCTTGACTGTTAGTTCGTTGGAACTTGAAGCTTTTGGAGATTGTGGCGTGACTGGGGTTATTAGTGCTCATGCCTGTGACGCTTCGTCGACCTGTGGGTGCTATGGGCCGACTGGTTTGTGCCATGGGGACTGTGACTTGCGCCATTTCTGGACGCTGCTTCGGCCCTGCGTTCCTACCCGGTCGTGCCTTGCGGCGTGCTGTTACGACCTGGTGTCGGTGGTTCCTCTTCACTGGTGATACGTGGGTTTGCTCCTTTTTCCGCCATGGCCAGGTAATATCTCGGTGAATGCCCTCGACCGGCGCCCTTGGGTGGGAAGGAGCGCCGAGCGTCGGCACGCGCTGTACACTCGTTTGATTCGACTGTATTCATTTATGTCCGATTCACCAGCGCGCGCTCTTTGTTATTGCGTGACCTTAGAGGCCACGCTCGCTCATTCATCATTGTACCCTCTTGTTGCAGTCACTAGGTTCGTATCTGCACGATGTGTGGCGATTTTCAGGGCTCCTCGGACGAGCATGCGGGGTGCCGTCCCTGGGCAGGATGCGAGTCGACCCACGCTTGTGATGTGTCCGCCACATGACTGGGAGAGAGATGGTTACAGCTGGGGGGCCTTACCGCCGATTGCGTCCAACTCTATCAGAGATCGCCCGACAGAGACGCCCAAGAGTAACCAGGGGGGACCCAAGTCAGAAGCAGTGGCTTTGTTGTCCCACAGAGAGCGTACGACGCCTTTCAGAGATCGCCGGGCACTGACGTCCGAGAGTAACAAGGTGGGACCCAAGTCAGAAGCAGTGGCTTTGTTGTCCCACAGAGAGCGTACGACGCCTATCAGAGATCGCCGGGCACTGACGTCCGAGAGTAACAAGGTGGGACCCAAGTCAGAAGCAGTGGCTTTGTTGTCCCACAGAGAGCGTACCACGCCTATCAGATCACCGGGCAGAGACGCCTGACAGTAACAAGGTGGGACCCAAGTCAGAAGCAGTGGCTTTGCTGTCCCACAGAGAGCGTGCGACGCCTATCAGAGATCGCTGACAGAGGCGACCAAGAATAACAAGGTGGGACCCAAGTTGGAAGCAGTGGCTTGGTGGCCACATCCCTTTTACGAAAGAAGATAAGTAGCGGCTGATTCTCTGTTTGTTTGTCTATTTTGACAAGGGGTATTTACCTGAAATATTACTAAATTGTGTTGCTTTATCGTTCGTTGTTACTTAGTGGCTTTGTTGTCTCTCAGAGAGCGTTCGGCGCCTATCAGAGGTCGCCTGACAGAGACGCCCAAGAGTAACAAGGTGGGACCCAAGTCAGAAGCAGTGACTTGTTGTCCCACAGAGAAAGTATGACGTCTATCAGAGATCGCCGGACAGAGACGCCCAAGAGTAATAAGGTGGGACCCAAGTCAGGGTCAGTGACTTTGTTGTCCCGGACCAGTAAAGCACAAGATACCTTTTTCTGGACTCTTGTCAGCAGGAGGGATAGCTGACAAACTCTACTTAAATGGCTAAAACCAATGATTCTTCCGCCGGCTCTGGACCCGTACTCTTACCGGACCCGGCCTTGAGAGTTGACCGCTCCACTGTCCTTCCGCAGGCCAGAGTGGACAAGCAACAGATTGACAGAGCCGGCCAGAGTAACTAGGTGGGGCCCAAGTCAACGGCAGTGACCTAGGCGTCCCGGCCCAGTAGCTTGTAGTCGCTTTCGCGGAGGGCTGGCGTCGGCTACTGAACCTACGATGCTTCCACTCCCGGGCCAGACGACAATTCATAGACAGGACATGCAGAAGCTACTGCTCGGCTTTTCGGGCTCAGGACAGTGACTAGTGTCTATGTGAGAGCATGTTTTGCGCGGTAGCGAACACGATTGGGTATGTGCGTTTGTCGTGGTACGACACATAGGGTCTTCCCGTTCCAGCTAGGCGTTTTTTAACCCTTTTGCCACAGGTGTAAAAAGGTTGCATTCCCAGCGGCGCAGCAGTTTGCCAGGTCGCTGGGGCGCAACACCTCTTATCCTTAAAAGGTTATAATCCTGGAACCTCTGAACTGCTTACTTCAGTTTGAGAAATGGAGATGAGAAAACAGAGGGGTATTCTGTCTCTCATATTTCAATTTAATTTAAATAACTTGATTATTCCTTTAAGGGCAATTACAATCAAATAGTACTCATGCAATAAGCATTGATTATTTAATTTATTATTATGATTATGTTGGGCGCCCTCGCCCGGGCTATTTACGCGTTGGCGCCACCTCCAGTCGCGGGTTACACCGGCACTTCTTGGCTTGTGGCGACCGCAAGGACTACAGGACCGCTGCACTTCACACGACAAGATCCCGGCTCAGTGATGTTGGGCCACGCCTCGCCCCGACCGTGCAGACGAGAGCCCGCTCTAGATGCAGTGCAGAGAGACGACCTCACGATGGGATTCTGGTCCCGGCAGTCGCTCACGATCTTTCAGTTCGCCTTATTCGGAAGCAGGTGCTCACTACACAGAGACCAGGGGTACAAGAGGAACAGGAGACGACGTCCCAGTTCCTTTGGCTCGCTTCGCAAGGAGAAGACAGGCGCTCCGAATTATCTTCGTCGCCGTTCGTGGGAGCAGCTCTCTGAGACTACGTTGTTCCTTCCAAGTGCTGGGTCCACCTTCGTTGGATCACCGCCGGCCGGTTTCCCGGACTTCGGAGCGGTTAGACATCCCTTCTCCTGCGTGCGGGACAGACGTTTTTTTCCGCTGGACTCCAGAGGACGTCGTTCGCCGTGGTTGGACGATGATAGCTTCTCCTCGTCACTACGCTTGCAGTTCCGAGAGGTCTTGGATTCGCCGCCAACTGCATGGAGATAGAGGAGAGAGTCTCCTCGGGCCTTGGACGAAGCAGGTCCCCTCATCGCGTCCAAGCATTTCAAGTCCCTTCCTCATCTGTTCGGCTTCTGTCTCCGCTTCAGGGCGCCGGGGGAGGCGCTGGTGGCTTCAACTTTGTGATCATACTTCTCTTCCGCTGCCAACGGTTTGCTGCGGCTACAGACTTCGATCGGATGACTCGAGAGTCCGTCCTACACGATTACTCGCGGCCGACCGAGTGGGAGAGTCGGCCACGCAGGGCACCGCGCAGTGGAGAACTTCCTTGGCCCCCCGGGCAGACCGACAAGGAGGCTTACAAGGACTGTGGCACAGCTGATTCACGCTGCTTGCACCGCTGGTTGTAGCAGTCTTCCAGGAACACTGTGGCAGGACAGGCGCAAGGTCATCGCAGACCATCAGACGGGATTGGCAGGGACCACTCTTCCGCGGAGGCGCAGTTCGTCTGCTGCACTGGATTGTGTGGCTTACATCCAAGAGACGGAGGCGACGTTTTGTGACGCCGACGGCACAGTCCCGTGAACGTCGGTGGCAGCATACTCCAGGCGGGCGATTGTTGACTAATATATATAACAAACCAAGGGGAATTACTCAGTGCTGGACAGAACAGTTAGATCCCCTGCCCCCGCCTATCAGGCACCCATTCGCCAGCCCACAGAGAAATACGCAGGTATAGAACAAGACGATCATCTACATCCCTAAAAAGGATGCATCAGGTCTCTTATATAACCCATGTCTTTCTCCGGAACTTAGGAAGTAGGCAGGAGAAACATACATACACAAACACGAAGGTGCATTACTATATGTGGTCGGGTAAATACCCTGAATTCCCACAGTAGATGCACAGAACATTACACAACAATGTAACGATACAAATTTGCCTCAAGTTATACTGAGATCAGGGGTCTGATGTATGGACAGAGACTAGACAAGTCCCCGACGTAGCCCTAGTCGGAAACTTGTTACGTAGGGACTAACTGAGGCATACATTTCCAATGCATGAACTGAGACTTGAGTCAGACTATCAAGTCGGAGACTAGATATGGTTAGTCCGCGACTTGTGTCAAGTGCTATTTTTAACTTGGGAATATCCAGTTCCAAATGCCACTGAGCATGCGCCGCTGGGAACAGTTTTCGCCCTGCACGTGTTTTGACAGCCACTGTCCTCCATCTTCACTCTGCCTGTAAACTCTGCTAATCGATTTCGGTTTTAATAATATTAATAATAATAATATTGTACATTTATATAGCGCTTGACCTCCAAATAAATGGTGCTCTAAGCGCTTTACAAGATCAAAAATCACAGAACAATAAGTACAAGAAAAATAAATTTCACGGCGCTTGAAACGAAACTTTTTGTGAAGCTTCGTATCATCAAACTCATCTAGTGTGTATCAAGGGTCTCTAAATACTCGATTTCGGCGTAGATTTCGTCGAGATAGGAACATCATGTAGACAGCGGCTGCCATTTTGATTGCTTTTAGTCAGAGACTAGACGCTTTACACCTAGTAAATCGTGGGCTTAAATTTGGGCTATTTAGTCCCTGCGATAGTTTCAGACTTGGCCTAGTTTCAGTTCATGCATGTCTTACTAACATGTTAGTCTCAGGCGTATGAAGATAGTTTCGGACTTAGGCTCTAGTCTCTGTTCATACATCAGTCCCCAGTACTCACAAACCAGATATGTGAGGCTAGCGCTGGCAGAATTGTATAACAAACCAAGGGGAATTACTCAGCGCTGGACAGAACAGTTAGATCCCCTGCCCCCGCCTATCAGGCACCCATTCGCCAGCCCACAGAGAAATACGCAGGTATAGAACAAGACGATCATCTACATCCCTTAAAAGGATGCATCAGGTCTCTTATATAACCCATGTCTTTCTCCAGAACTTAGGAAGTAGGCAGGAGAAACATACATACACAAACACGAAGGTGCATTACTATATGTGGTCGGGTAAATACCCTGAATTCCCACAGTAGATGCACAGAACATTACACAACAATGTAACGATACAAATTTGCCTCGAGTTATACTGAGATCAGTACTCACAAACCAGATAGGTGAGGCTAGCGCTGGCAGAATTGTATAACAAACCAAGGGGAATTACTCAGCGCTGGACAGAACAGTTAGATCCCCTGCCCCCGCCTATCAGGCACCCATTCGCCAGCCCACAGAGAAATACGCAGGTATAGAACAAGACGATCATCTACATCCCTAAAAAGGATGCATCAGGTCTCTTATATAACCCATGTCTTTCTCCGGAACTTAGGAAGTAGGCAGGAGAAACATACATACACAAACACGAAGGTGCATTACTATATGTGGTCGGGTAAATACCCTGAATTCTCACAGTAGATGCACAGAACATTACACAACAATGTAACGATACAAATTTGCCTCGAGTTATACTGAGATCAGTACTCACAAACCAGATATGTGAGGCTAGCGCTGGCAGAATTGTATAACAAACCAAGGGGAATTACTCAGCGCTGGACAGAACAGTTAGATCCCCTTCCCCCGCCTATCAGGCACCCATTCGCCAGCCCACAGAGAAATACGCAGGTATAGAACAAGACGATCATCTACATCCCTTAAAAGGATGCATCAGGTCTCTTATATAACCCATGTCTTTCTCCAGAACTTAGGAAGTAGGCAGGAGAAACATACATACACAAACACGAAGGTGCATTACTATATGTGGTCGGGTAAATACCCTGAATTCCCACAGTAGATGCACAGAACATTACACAACAATGTAACAATACAAATTTGCCTCGAGTTATACTGAGATCAGTACTCACAAACCAGATAGGTGAGGCTAGCGCTGGCAGAATTGTATAACAAACCAAGGGGAATTACTCAGCGCTGGACAGAACAGTTAGATCCCCTGCCCCCGCCTATCAGGCACCCATTCGCCAGCCCACAGAGAAATACGCAGGTATAGAACAAGACGATCATCTACATCCCTAAAAAGGATGCATCAGGTCTCTTTTATAACCCATGTCTTTCTCCGGAACTTAGGAAGTAGGCAGGAGAAACATACATACACAAACACGAAGGTGCATTACTATATGTGGTTGGGTAAATACCCTGAATTCCCACAGTAGATGCACAGAACATTACACAACAATGTAACGATACAAATTTGCCTCGAGTTATACTGAGATCAGTACTCACAAACCAGATAGGTGAGGCTAGCGCTGGCAGAATTGTATAACAAACCAAGGGGAATTACTCAGCGCTGGACAGAACAGTTAGATCCCCTGCCCCCGCCTATCAGGCACCCATTCGCCAGCCTTGGTTTGTTATACAATTCTGCCAGCGCTAGCCTCACCTATCTGGTTTGTGAGTACTGATCTCGGTATAACTCGAGGCAAATTTGTATCGTTACATTGTTGTGTAATGTTCTGTGCATCTACTGTGGGAATTCAGGGTATTTACCCGACCACATATAGTAATGCACCTTCGTGTTTGTGTATGTATGTTTCTCCTGCCTACTTCCTAAGTTCCGGAGAAAGACATGGGTTATATAAGAGACCTGATGCATCCTTTTTAGGGATGTAGATGATCGTCTTGTTCTATACCTGCGTATATTTCTCTGTGGGCTGGCGAATGGGTGCCTGATAGGCGGGGGCAGGGGATCTAACTGTTCTGTCCAGCGCTGAGTAATTCCCCTTGGTTTGTTATACAATTCTGCCAGCGCTAGCCTCACCTATCTGGTTTGTGAGTACTGATCTCAGTATAACTCGAGGCAAATTTGTATCGTTACATTGTTGTGTAATGTTCTGTGCATCTACTGTGGGAATTCAGGGTATTTACCCGACCACATATAGTAATGCACCTTCGTGTTTGTGTATGTATGTTTCTCCTGCCTACTTCCTAAGTTCCGGAGAAAGACATGGGTTATATAAGAGACCTGATGCATCCTTTTTAGGGATGTAGATGATCGTCTTGTTCTATACCTGCGTATTTCTCTGTGGGCTGGCGAATGGGTGCCTGATAGGCGGGGGCAGGGGATCTAACTGTTCTGTCCAGCGCTGAGTAATTCCCCTTGGTTTGTTATACAATTCTGCCAGCGCTAGCCTCACCTATCTGGTTTGTGAGTACTGATCTCAGTATAACTCGAGGCAAATTTGTATCGTTACATTGTTGTGTAATGTTCTGTGCATCTACTGTGGGAATTCAGGGTATTTACCCGACCACATATAGTAATGCACCTTCGTGTTTGTGTATGTAT
Organism: Semisulcospira habei; assembly: GCA_036245525.1. Lineage (NCBI taxonomy): Eukaryota > Metazoa > Mollusca > Gastropoda > Semisulcospiridae > Semisulcospira > Semisulcospira habei. Next base: position 287,462,494 of record BTPG01000002.1, on the reverse strand, counting down.
GTTTCTCCTGCCTACTTCCTAAGTTCCGGAGAAAGACATGAGTTATATAAGAGACCTGATGCATCCTTTTTAGGGATGTAGATGATCGTCTTGTTCTATACCTGCGTATTTCTCTGTGGGCTGGCGAATGGGTGCCTGATAGGCGGGGGCAGGGGATCTAACTGTTCTGTCCAGCGCTGAGTAATTCCCCTTGGTTTGTTATACAATTCTGCCAGCGCTAGCCTCACCTATCTGGTTTGTGAGTAGAGATTGTTGACTAGCAAGTAGCAGCCTACCTTCATAGAGGTCAGCGCGGGTGGAGGACTGGTCCGACCGACTTCACTGCGGGCGCAGTCTTCGGTCTACATCGGGGGTAACGCACACAGTTCAGATTTAGCTCCGGCTGAGACGAGTTTTCAGTTCGTTGCATCCTTCTCCCGGCGGGGTGCTACACTTCGCTTGGTCTGGCCGTGGTCAGCGGTGACCGAGCACTTTGTCTTCTCCTAAGACGACAGCTTCGGGACCTAGCGGAAGCGTTCGCTTGCCTGGGTGGAGACGACTTGGAGTTCCGGCATGCTGCAGCGCCTGACCGGAGCGGATGGACTTGCCCTCGATAGCTCCTTCGTGAAGTTACCCATTCGGCGCTGTGGATCCTGCGGCCGGGGGCGCAAGTACCGGGAGTTAGACGTGACAGCATGGCAGGAACTAGTTCCTGAGAGGCGGTTTGCGCTCGGTCCCGCGGCAGTATGGTCGACTCTTCTCTTACACTAGACGGTGGATATGGAGCACGATCTTCGTCCTTTGACTCGACACAAGTGCCTCGTCATCTGGGCAGATGCTAGACAAGACCTGAGAGCAGCGGTGCATCTCCAAGACTTTGGGACTACTCGAGGTTCGAAGTCGTAACCAGTTGGCAAGCCGGGCGGTAGGCTGGGATCCTGCCCACTTCGCCGTCAACTAGAGTGCCTACGCTACGGGACAGGTACTTCGTGTTTCTTCGCGTGGATTCCGTCGAGGATGGAGTGCGTGGCTGTCCTGTTCGAGTGGGACGCCCGTAGGACGGGAGCAGGGCAGAGTAGGAGCGACCCTCGGCACCTTCTTCAGTTCTCTTAGGACTGATGACATGCTAGGGGATCACCGTTCAACCTGACACCTCTTCTGCTTGGAGAAGGAGGGCGTATTGGGAGATGCTAGCGCGCTGGAGGCCTGCCGCGCGGGGAGGCGTCGCTGTGTCCAGATCTTCCAACTTCACTGCTCGCCATCGAGATTGAATGCCGAGTTATACGCTTTGTTGTCCGACATTCCTTGTGTTGTAGGTTGTGGATGTAGGTGCGCATTCCTGGCTCAGGGCGCTTGCCTCTTCACCAGTCAGGGTCAGCTCGTCACCTCATGCCCCCCTCTGCAGCTCTCCACTACTCGCACGATGCTCTAGCAACCGGGACAGCCGCCATAACACCCGGGCCCTGGACTCCTCCAACACACCCGGAGATTGGGCAGCAAGCCCTCTACCACAGAGGCTTCCCTAGGGCGGCCATGGGTGCTACCGAGACAACCCGCAGACCCTCAACCAGACGAGTTGCGAGGGTAGACGACGAGCGCTGTGTGACGGGACTGACGACAGCCTTCTTTCCTTCTGGACTCGACGAAGCCCCAGCTGACGGAGTGCTTCCTCTGGTTTTTCATCGCCCAGGGACGGTCTCCGTTACCGTTCGGGACTATCTAACCATGATCGCCGACTCCTACAGGCGATTTCGCTCATCAGACCCGGGTAGCTGCAAAACCTCGCCTTCGGAGGCTCTCTTCGCTCTGGAATGCCCAGCTCTGCTGCGCGTGGACCAAGATCTACCATGGGGGCTTACGTGGTCTCAACCCCGTCCGTTGGAACCCTGCACATGACGCGCTTGATGGATGTAGCAAGGAAGAGAGCTTCAGGGCAGTCCTTGACTCATCCTCCAGGGTCAGTACTACGCACACTGTCCACACACCCAGATTGCTTGCAGTGCCAGACGACTGGTTCATGCTACTGCTACCTGAAACATCTTCCTGGACGAGACGCGGCCTCCCTGATGGCGACAGATGTTCGCCTTGCGCGTGTATGGGCGCCACCCGGGAGAACAGACTTCAGAACCCGGTGAGAGCCTTACGTGTGTCCTAGCCACCTCTTCCAGGGTCAGTAAACGTACGCGCTGTTGTCACACACAGATTGCTGGCAGTTACGGACGGAAGGCGCCGTGCAACTGCTAACGGTACCAGCCTTCAGGGCCAAGTCGTGGTCGCTTGGCTGCCCTACAGTTGATGACTTTCCTTACGAGTGTCAGATTCCACTCAGTAGACCAGACAATAGGAACCGGTGAGAGCCTTACGTGCGTACCTGCGCCGGACCAAGCTTGCGCAGAGGACGCACACACCTGTTTTCTCCCTCTCTCCACAGGTAGACGTGACATCTCAGCCCAGACCTGCTCCTCCTGGTTCTGGGGAGTTATCCGCCCGGCCTTCCAGGACCTTGATCTGTTGATGCCACATGTTGAACATCGAGGCACACGAGGTCAGAGCCATGGCCGCAAGTCCCGCTTCGGCAGCACCTGTGCAGTCAAAGACATTGTGGCGGCTATGAGATGGCGAGCGGAGACCACTTTCGCCCGCTTCTACCTGAGGGACCTCTCCACCCAGCGACAGAACCTATCGCTGGTGGGAGACATCGCAGCAGCGCAACACTCCCTCCCGGCGCCCTAGGCGCCGCAGGTATCTTAGCTAAAATTATCGGGAGTTTGCTGCAGGAGGGCGAGTCTGTGGGCAATGTTGTTGGCAGTAGGGGCGCTATAGCGGCACCCACCTCCTCTTTGGGATTCTTCCTATGTGTAATACCATCGGTAATGTGTTTTGAGAAAACAAATGAATTTTTCAATTAAAATGAATTTTGTTGAAAAATACTTACCGATGGTATTACTTGCCGCAGTTCGCTAAGAACTAAACTGGGGTATGCTGGGTAATCTTGTACCGGATGTAAGGGGAGACTATTCGGGTTGGCATGGTCTATGGCGCCCCACTCCTGCCAACACTCCCTTATACGGACACAACCAAAATTTGGCTAAAATTAGGCTAGCTAAGAGCTATTTCCTATGTGTAATACCATCGGTAAGTATTTTTCAAAAAAATTCATTTTAATTGAAAAATTCTTTTCTTTTTTTTTCTTTTTTTTTTGGGGGGGAGAACACCTTTCAACAATTAACTTACAATTTTAATGTCTGTGTATTGGTGTTATTTAAAAACACTGAAATGCATTGCACAAAGGAAAGTTTGTCACTGTTTCTTCAGATAAAATACTTTGTAGGATACACAAAAATGAGTATTGTGGATCTCCATACCACCCTTTTACCACATTTTTCATATGATTTGATTATATGGTCTGTTTTAGGGACAATCTATGAAGGGACCAGCAACATTCAGCTGAACACGATTGCCAAGTGTATTGAGAGGGAACCAAAGTAAAAGAACTGCCAGTGTGTCATACATATGTTTTATCTCATAGAAGTATCAACTTTATAACAGTGTGGTTCTGTTATACACGTTCCGTACATTGCATTCTATATTTAGATGGTGTGAGTTATCGGTCAGACTTGGTTATATGGCAAAGTGTTAAGCTATTCAGCCTTGGTACACTAAAACAGGACATAGAACTATGATAATTACCCATTTAGCCCCAGCACACTGCAGCATGAGATGGATCGACCATGAGAATTCAAGGGTAGTGCCAGATTAGCTTGGCGCCAACAGGCACCAAGCTAATCTGGCACTACCCTTGAATTATCATGGTTGATCCATCACCTAAAAAATTTGCAGCCTTGGGGTCAAATGGGTAGAAGGATGATACCATAATAATTTGGGGCATCTAGCCACCAAGTTATTCTGGCAGCACTCAGGGACTGCGTATCTTGGTCATTCCCTCCACTGGGCGGTAATTTGTACAGAGGACAACTCCCACCTTTCGCTGGATTTTTTAAAACTCTTTGGCTGTCAGTAGGGCTTCTTGGCTTATGTGTGATGGCAAAAGTGAGTATGTAATGGGCCAGTGGTCATCTGTCTGGTGTCCTCTGTGGTAAACTTTAATGCTGGCATTTTCTCGGATACCATTCAAGCCACAGTCGCCAAACTTGGCCTAAGGATACTTTGTGGCAAGACCTTTCTATACATACCAGTTTCAGTGACCTCTCTCAAGGTCAGAGTCACAAGGGATCAGGAAGTAGGTAAAAAAAAATAACCTTATGTTGACACAATGTATTTTATCTCAGATATTATTCACAACTTAATAATAATTATAATACATAGTTCTTGTATAGCGCAGTTCTCCAGGAAAACACTGGACTCACTGCGCATGCCCAACAGCACACTCTCTCTCAGACACACGCACAATCATACACTACTTTAACCCACCCCATCCTTCCTAACACCTTACATCCACTTCCCTCCACAATCAGAATAAAAGGCAGTCAACAGTTAGCTAAAAGTGAGCTAAATGTTAAATACCTGACAGAAAAGAAAAGTCTTTAAGTGAGCTTTGAACTGTGACAATGTGGGCAGATTCCGCATTTCAGTTGGCAGAGAGTTCCACACACTTGGGGCTAAAAAGGTGAAAGAACGCTCCCCGACAGTTTTCATGGTAAGCTTCAGGATTTTTTTTTTTTTTCACTGGAGGAACGGAGGCTACGTGATGGCTGATAAACAAACAGCTTGGCAAAAAGGTGCAGCGGGAGAGATCCATCAAAATGCCAATAGGCGAAAATTTCAATTTTGTACTGGCAGCATAATATCACAGGCAGCCAGTGCAGCTGCTTCAGCAGAGGCATAACATGGTCTCTCTTTCGTTTCTTCAACTTTAAATTCAAACTTACCTCAGTAAGACCTTTCTATGCATACTAATTTGAATCACCTTTTGGAAAGGTCAAGGGTCACGAGATCAGCCATATTTTGACTAAAGATTTTTTTTTTCTCAAATACTGTTCACAACTTCCAACCCGAACTTGGTACAGTGATATCTGTTAGTAAGAACTTCTTAGGAAAATGTGTTTTGCAGATACAAAAGCCAACCCATTACTCATGTTAGAACACTTAAGCACTTGCTTATTTCAGTGACCTGTCAGTAAGGTCAAGGTCATAAAGGTCAGCTTAATCATCTGGATCGGTCAGGCATGTGAGCCTTAACTCATTCAGCCCCGACACACCACAGCAAGACATAGATTGAGCATGATAGTTCAAGGGTGGTGCCCAAATAGCTAGGCGACAAGCTATTCTAGCACCACCCTTAAACTATCATACTCGATCTGTCTCTAGAATTGTCATACAGTCCTTAGAGGGCAACTTCAAAATTTGGGGATTTGGGTCCTGGGGTAGAATGTGTTGACCCTTATCATTCAGAATACACCAGTGTGTGAAATAAGTTTGACTAAAATAGTTCAAGGGTAGTGCCAGAATAGCTTGGCACCTCTAGGTGCCAAGCTATTCTGGCACCACCCTTGAACTAAAGCCATTGGTCTATATCCTTATCTGTTAGTACTAGAATGTAGCTTGCATATGGCAGTGTACAAATTTGAAGCTTTTAGCCTCAGTATGATATGGGTTAAGGGCTTTGTCATTTTTCTTGTTGAACCGATTTCCTTCAGGAATCAACTGGACAAAAAGTGCAACTGACAGTCAAGGGGTGACACTTTCAGGAAGTGCCTACTGTGTAAACTGTTGTACATCCGTTTGGTTTTATGGTGATCATTTAGGGCAACAACAACAACAAACATTATTCAGTTACTTTTGCGAAGTTAAGTGATTTTGATATGACTGCTGAAATGTGTACAGACTGATGGAGTGTGGTGCACAGTGATTATGTGGGTGAGGGTCAGTGTTTGAATCCTGATTCAAGTGACTGAAGTTGAATAATTGTTATTGTGTGGTGGACATGTACAGTGGTTAACCCTTTAAACTCCCAGAACTAAGTGACTTGCATTCTGTAGAACGGAAGTCACTAATTAGTTCTGAGAGTTACAGGGTTTTGATAGGTAGGTGTGTTTGTACAGTTCCTCAGAATTTGTTACTTCTTACCCATTTGTTGTGTACCCATATGCACAGCAATTAAAACAAAATCGGAGTGTCTTATTTTATCGTGATTTAAATGCTTCGATGAGTTTGTTTTTATATCCCGTGCTGGGTGTATACCATTGATGTACCTGGCCAAACTTGTATCCGACTCCTAAATATATGTCAGAAATGAGGTTGGCCAGTCACACCATCAGTATGCTGGGAATGGCATTAATTTACCCCTTCACCACCATTGGACACACATTGTAAATCTTTGTTAATTTAACGCTCCCAATCTTCCAAGGAACGATACAGCAAGAGGCACGAATCTTCATGAGTACGCGCAGTAGCTTGGGATTGTGGATTGTATTCAGTTTTTCCTGGCAGTGAAGGGTTTAATTTTGTACCTAAATGCTGTCAAACTTGATAGTCTTTATCATTTTTGGTTCAAATGCGATAGCAAGAGTGCGTCTGTGTAATGGGCCATCTGGCGTTTGTTTCCATGGTAAACTTTAACGTTTGCATTTTCTCCGAGACTCTCAAGCCTCAGGCTTCAAACTTGACCCAAGGGTACTTTGTGGCAAAACCTTTTTAAATATACCAATTTCAGTGACCTCTCTAAAAGGTCAAAGGAACAGGGGGTCCAGTAAGGGGCAAAAAATTCTAATTCAAAAACTTTATTGGTCAGTCTAGCTGACAAATTTTCTTTCGTTGGGATCACATGCGCGCGTACGGTTTTAGCCACATTATGGCAATGGTGAAGAAGAAGAAAAAAAAAAAACCACCACCACCACTACATGACCACAGTGTTAGTGGTATAGGAGTGAGTCTGCCACTTGCAAGATGCCACTGCGACATCTGCTGTGCAAATTCCTTGACGGCGTCAACAAGGAGAGAGAGAGATACGCTAGTTAACACACTCTTCATTTAGGAGACAGATGGCCGAGGGTACAAAGCTGCCCTTGTAGTATTTAGTTTTAACAAGAGGAGCCTTGAACCTACGGCCAGACGGGAGCTTTTGAAGGTGCTTAGAAAGGCAGTGGGAAGCGTCAGCTGCCAACCTCAGGCCCTTGCGTATCATTCTCGTCCTGGTAAGGCCGTCAAGGCTCTCCAACCTGCCCCCAACGATTTTCTCACTAAGCCTGACCATCTTATTCAGCTTCCTAAAGTTCTGCTCGCCCAGGGAGCTGAAACATGAGACAAAGGAGAACGTAAGAAGGTTCTATAAAGCAAAGGTAGAAGGATTTTGGGGCTCACATCAAAGGAGCGGAGTTTGCGCAGCATATACAGTCTCCCTTGGGCTTTCTTAAAGATTAGGTCTGTGTTGTCGGTGAAGGATAGCCGTGAATCAATCAATCAAGGTCCCTAGGTATTTGTAAACATCTGTGCAAGTGACAAAAGTGCAATCAATCACCAGGGACTGAGGAGGTGGGAGTGGGTTCCCGGAAGTTGGCGCACTGCCAGGCTTCCGAAAGTCACAACCATCTCCTCAGTCTTGCCAACTTCAACTGTAGGTGGTTGTTATGACACCATGAGACAAACTGACCCACTTCTGCAAAGTAGTCAGCATCTGAGTTTGACAGATCTACAACTGCTGTGTCGTCTGCAAATTTGACATAGTGAGTCCTGTCGGAGCTGGTACAGTCATTTGTGAAGAGGATGTAAAGGACAGGCGAGACCACACATCCTTGGGGGATGCCCACGGACGTGGTGATGACGGAGGACATCAAGTTGTTTACGCGAACACACTGCGTCCTTTCCACTAGGAAGTTCAAGATCCATAGGAAAAAATAGCCATATTTTGACATAAATTGTTTCTCCTCAAACCCAAACTTGGTACAGAGATACCTGATGGTAAGACCTTTCTATGTATACTAATTTAGATGACCCCTTGAAAAGTTTAAGGGTCACAGGAGGTCAGCAAATGTGTGGAAAATGACATTTTTTGATAGAATTGTCTTTTTTTAATCAAACTTTTTGATAGAATTGTAGTTTTTATCAAAGTTTTCACCAACTTTTAGTTAGATTTGCCACAATGGTAGCTGATGATTAGACCTTTCTATGCATACTAATTTAGTGGTCCCCTTGCAAAGGTCAAGGGTCATGGGGGTCCAGAAATAGGTCAAAAGTAGCCATATTTTGACAACAAATTTTTTAAATTCTCAAATGCTATTTTCAACTTGAAACCCAAACTTGGTATGGAGATATCTGATGATAAGGCCTTTCTATGCATACTAATTTGGATGACCCCTTGGGAAGGTCAGGGGTCACGAGGTCGGCAAGTGAGTGAAAAATGCCGTTTTTGATAGAATTGTAGTATTTATCAAACTTTTTGTAAACTTGTAACACTTTTCTATGGGTGCTAATTTAGTCGACCCCTCGCAAAGCTAAAGGTCTAGGGTCATGGAGGTGGACAGGTGTTAAAAAAATGCATACATTTTGAGACAACGCTGATTTCGCTGGTACAAAAGCCAACCTTTAGACACTTGAACGCTTGCTCATTTCAGTGACCTATTGGAACGGTCAAGGTCACAAAGGTCGCATTTATTATGTGGCTTGGTCATACATGAGAGCCATAAGGGCTTTGCCTTTTTTGTTAAAATGTTTCTACTGATAATCACAGCTGGTGACAGAGAACACTTGCATTTTAATCTTTGCCTGTCGATTGCTTCCATAGAAGTCAAACAGTATTAACCCCTTCACTGCTTGACACTGCAGGCACAGGCAGGTCAGTTTCTAGTTAGAAATTCGACTTTCATATTAAAAATTGGTGCAGCCATGTAGTCATCCCTGATTTTTCTGCATAGAAGTACAAGGTTTGCTCTCAAGCTGAGATTATAAGTTTGTTTGTGCCATTGTATTTCACCAAGTGTTTATTCACTGCAAGGATTTGCTGTGATTTATTACTGGGTATAAAGGGTATATTGTTCTGTGAAACTCAGTGACCGACAGTAATCTGACTAGTTGACATTGCATGTACATACAGTATATTTGTATAGATTATTAAACATGTAATTGATTTGTTGTCACTGATGCAGTATTTACAAAATACTGGATGGGGTACTTTGGTTCAAATCGCTGTACAGATCATTATTTTATAATCTCACATGTCAGTGTTTGCATCTCTTTCCTGCCACAAGTACACTTCAATTCAAATGAGATGCGTAGCATCTCATTTGAATAGAAGTGCACGTGTGGCGCACTTAGTAAAATTAACTTAAAATTGTCACTGGAAATTGCCACATTAAGTTTTCCTTTTTGCTGGTACTTGTTTGACGTGTTTAGAATTTTATACATATACTACAATTTGCTTTTGTAATAATAATAATAATAATAAGAGCATTTATATCACGCTGAATCCCCAGGAGCAGTGGGCTCTAAGCGCGTTACAAAAAATGTATATATGCAGAATCTCACTACCTTTAAAAAAGTCTAATCTATGCACTTCTAATCTGCGCGCGCACATACAACTAAAACACACATAACAAAACCATATGTATGCAGACCAAACCATCATCACACACACGCACACATAATCTGTGGATTAATGGTACGCAAGCTGAAAGAAGTAGGTTTTAAGTTGGGTCTTAAAGACGTCGATGTTTTCAGCATTCCGGAGGTGATGGGGAAGTGATTTCCAGACAACAGGGGCTTGATACTGGAATGTCCGGCAGCCAAACTGCTTAGAGGAAAAGCTGGGGACACGGAAACACTTCTCAGAGCAGGAATGAAGGGAACGGGAGGGCCGATAGATGTTGAGGAGGGATGAGAGGTATGGCGGTAGGGATCCATCAAAGCAGCGAAAAGCCAGGACCGCAATCTTGTACTCGACTCTAAACTGAATGGGTAGCCCCAGTGCAATTCCTGAAGTAGGGGGGTTACATGGTCCATTTTAGATTTGCCAAAAGCAAGTCTGGCAGCATTGTTGAGGACTGTCTGCAGACGGGAGAGTTCTTTCTGGGGGACACCTGCCAGGAGGGAGTTACAATAGTTTAAGCGGCTAAGAACAAGGGAGCAAATAAGTTGGTGGGACCTGACTAAGGGAGTGGTCGGAACCAGCGCGGTGTGTTCACCGTTCATAAATTTCCTAATAGGAGTCATTTCTCTATCAGACTTATAGAGGTATTTCTAAAAAAGAATCGGATGAAAGACAGTCGGTTGATGCTCTTTATAGTAAGGACAAAGTACAGACTAAAATTTGACTGTTTTAATGGGTTACGCCATGATCACTGCGGCGTGCATCCTCTTAGCAGTCGTACTGTCAATATCAAATAAGTACCTCAAACTGTGAATGTTAATGAGTCGACTCCTTGTGAGTGAGAGGTGTGTATTCTCATGAGCCTCTGTAGCTGTAGGGCTTCGTAAGAATATACACCTGTTGTAGATGGATTGGGATGGACAATTCCAAACAAAACTGAAGTCTTTGCAATGCTGGACCTATTTCTAATTTAGGGATAACCTGTACTGATTATTTGACAACACTTTTATATAGCTCTTGGAGAGTGCATCACAGCTTGTGCTAACTGGGAAATGAAAGAGATTGATTCATGATATATGTGTACTGTGGTTGATATATAAAACAGTGTGCATTTATTTTTGGTGGACTTCATTTTTTAAGGCATTGATGAGCACAATGTTTCCAATGGTGAGCTCCAGATACATGGACTTAATATTGACAGATTTTGTTTTATGAAGTTTTGATCTTGTGCAGATTTGTACATTAAAGGCTGTGGTTTGCAAGTTCACATTATCTGTTATTATCTTTTTTTTTTCCTAACTGTATGCAAACATGTTAACCCATTCAGCCCTGACGCACTACAGCAGGAGATGGGTCGACCATGATAATTCAAGGGCAGTGCCAGATTAGCACTGCCCTTGAATTATCATGGTCGATCCATCTGCTGCAACTGGTGCATTGTCATTAGATGACACCTCCAAAATTTGGAATATATGGCCGTCAGGCTGAATGAGTTAATCCCTTGACCGCCACTTACAATACTGCCGAGCAGAAGACAAATACCCATGCATCTATTCCGCCAAACACTATCATCAGTAGTACTCTAGTAGTAGCAGTCGAAGGGTTTACACTGATCAGGTAAACATAGACACACATACCAGCAGCTGGACGACTCGTTTAACCTTAACCCACTGACGCATGCATCAAATACTGTACATAGCACTGCTGCATGGACAAGGGGATTGAACTTCATTAGTATGAAATATCAAACATGGTTTGGCAAGCAATGAAGCAATGTGACATTTTCCTGTGGCCGAGATCAACGCCTTGTGGCCACCTCCTTTTTCAAGTACCAGTATTCACAACTTTCTTTGCGAGCACAGGGGGCAGATGTCCCTGTAAAGTGAAGGGTAGCCCCTCTGTGCATGCAGCCTCCAGTATTTTAAACAGTTCTGGTGACTGCATGCACAAGGGGGTTATTGCCTTCTACATATTCTTTTTATATTTGGCCACATGTTGAGATAAGAATGATCAACGACACTGAGAGATGTAGCGAGCTCCCTGTTGCACTGGATACAATTTCAGAAGGGCTGGATTTCTTCAGTTTACGTGTTCTGTTGATATGACATTTAGTGGCATCCATATTTTGTGGTCTTTTGCTTGTGATTATACCAATTTATGACTGGCCAGGAAACAAAAAATCACGCAGGATTGGGACTCCAGACTTTGTATGAATAAAGATATATAAGTACATTTTGCAAAAAACACAATTTTCCAGACATTACAAAATTTTAACTTAGATAAAACTGATATTATAAAATTTTCACTTAGACTTAGATAAAACTGATAAGAAAACTGATGAGAGGAAAGGAGGTCATGATGCAATTTCTTATCTCTTTCACACTACGCATGAACATGCTGGGCCTCGGCTGTAAAAGGTCAGCTAAAGGGCAAACGATCCTAACAAGATAAAGCTAAAAGAAATGTGTACTTTCTTTGACCGTTTGACCAGCCATGCACTTGTAACAACATAAGGGAAACATTACAACTGGTAAGTAGTACAAACAGTATGGCGAGTTATTTTACAACAAAATGCCCTGCACTATGTATGAAATATCAACTTTGTGCTTGTACATAAAGTAATATAGTCAAGTTGATTCATAATCAAAGTTCTGTTATTGGGTTGTTTTCTTATGTGAAGTGGTTGGTAAACCCCCATGTGCATGCAGCCATGGATACTGTATTCAGTGCTTGTGGCTGTGTGCACATTTTGACTCATTCAGCCGGACGGCCATATTTCCCAAATTTTTGAGGCGTCATCTAATGACTATGCACCAGTTGCAGGAGATGGATTGACCATGATAATTCAAGGGCAGTGCCAGATTAGCTTGGTGCCGACAAGCGCCAAGCTAATCTGGCACTGCCCTTTAATTACCATGGTCGACCCATCTCCTGCTGTAGTGTGTCAGGGCTGAATGGGTTAAAAGTTTGCTGCAGCTAATCACAAGACATTATATTTTGGCAGTATTTCGTTATGGACAAGAAACCAAGAAACTCTACAAGGAAAAGCTCCTCAGTAATGCCGAGTTGCAGATGCTCCATGTTCTACATGCTGATGTCCCCTTACTGCCGGTTATGTCTGTGCATTGGTCTCAGTTTTAGCACTGGTTTCATTGTGGGGGTTCTTCTGGATGAATACCTGCTATTCGACACCTTGCTATCAGCGTCATCTCAACATCATCACTTTGTGCCAGGAGAAACAGAGAATGTGATCGACAGTGGGCAGAAAAGATACGGATCAAGCATCAAGAAAGACCTGAAATTTCAATTCAAAGATTATGTACCTGAACATGTGTTTGTTAACTGTGCTTTGGGGCCTTCTGATAGTCTGGAGTTGTTCCTAGAGACTTATCCTGATGCACACAGATATCACCTGTACACCTTTCTCATCGACTCTTCTTACAAACCGATTTATGCTAAATTTCACAATTTGACTCTCTACCCTGCCACTGTGCTGTCAGATTCAAACAACACATCAATGATCAATATCCCAGACACTAGAAAACCTGGTAGGAATGTCAGCACACCAGTGATGCGAATAAACTTCTCCAGCTGGTTGAAGGATACTATGCATCGTGATGATGTTGTAGTTGTGAAATTATGTGATGATAAAACTATGCTTTGGCTTATGAACAGCCTCATTGAAACAAGCAGTTTGGAGTGGATCGACAAAGTCTATGTGCCATCAGCAGATCTTCTGTCGGAAGTTCATGCTCAGGAAAAGTCTAATGCCTACAGGGAGAAACTATTTTTGTGGAATGATGATATGCTTACATACAGTGACTTTGCCCTCATCAACCAGCCTGCAAATGCTGGAGAAAATACTGTGGAGGTAACAGAGTGTCATGACGATGATGCTGATAGCAATGAGGCCCAGTATTCTCTGCTTCTCTACATGTCCTCACTGAACCAACACTCTCAAGATGCCATACGCTTACTCAACAAAATATCCCAAAAACATCCCTTCCAACTGCCACTTACTCTCTTCTTGCCAACACAGTACATGGAATCTTATGATTCGTGTGCAAAGCTATCGAGCCTTGGAGCTGAAATGGAGCTGGGGCTTTACCTTTCTGGGTCTTTCAATTCAGCTGTTCGTGATTTTATTGATGATGATGCAAAACAGAGTAATTTAGTCAGGAATAAGCTTGTCCAGGCTGAACACTGCTTCATGGATGGTGGGCTCATACTTAGCTATATTCTACCAGAGTATGTTGTGTTTCAAGCAAAAACTATGAAACAAGAAAAGAAAGTGTGTCATTCTGAAAGCAACAAGCTGTTCAAGCAGGCCATCCATGAGCGTGGATACACAGTGATGGCAAAAGTGAAGGATGTAACCCATCTTGTTGAAGTGCCTGACATGGACTTTTTCAGGCTTTTAGCAGAGAACACAGGGAAGGGTCTTGTGGCTATGGACATAAGCATGCAAGGCACCGACACTCTCCTGATACGGACACTAAATGCTCAAATCACCTCCCTCATTCCAGCTCAGATTTGCAGCATGCAAGGGAAAATGGCGATTTGATTTTGAACATGGAAATCAGCAGAGCTCTTTGAAGGCGATGATTTATCATGGCTAAAGAATGATATAAAACTCCAATGGATTTCAGAATTACCACCATAGTTCATGGTGATTCACGGTTAATAAGTACATGTGTACTGAAATAAACCGTGTAGACATGTTGATGAATACACCGTTTTGAAACTAAATCATGGATACTTTTCCCTGATTCTGCCATTGCACCTGGTACACATCTAGAACAGTTGCATTGCTGAATCTTGTGACAAACAGAAAAAGTGTGCCAAGTGACCAGCCATTCCACCGACTCTGAGGTACTGCCAAATGCAAAATAAACTCCTCTGTAATATTACTTAATGTTTTAATATCAAACCATATTTTCAAGAAAGCACTCACATACCGGTATATGTACAATATTCTCAATCAGCTTTCATATTTCACATACGTTCTTACTCTTAGCAAATTCTATCACAAAATTCAGTTTTCAACCCTTTGACTGCTGCAAGTTTTTTTTGTGGCAACAACTCCTGCAGGAATCATCGCGACAAAAACTGCCACCAACAGTCAAATGGTTAAAAAATGAACCAACATGCTACACACATAAACTTCACATAAACATGCGCACACAAGTTTGAATAATCATGCATTTGAGTTTAACCCATTTATCCCTGATGTATTACAGCAGGAGATGGATCGACCATGATAATTCAAGGGTAGTGACAGATTAGCTTGGCGCCTGATGGCGCCAAGCTAGTCTGGCAATACCCTTGAATTATCATGGTCGATCCATCTCCTGCAAATGGTTGTTAGATGACACCTCCAAAACATGGGAAATGTGGCCGTGGGTTTAAATGGGTTAACCCTATTGTACCTGCAGCAACCAGTACAGTACCAATGACTGCATGCACAAAGGGGTTTACAAAGATGCAAATGCCTGGCACTACTCAGTCCCATTTGGATGTCCGAGGGCGCGAGGACATGCTTCCATCTTCGTTTAGTGCCACATATGTATTCTTTTCATCCCTGCTCATTTTCATGAAAAAGATGTACCCCAGGCTGCCCAGAAATGTCACAGCTCCCACAGCCATTACAAATTTATTCTGTAAAAGAAAACAAAAGGTACATTTCTAACTACATGTACAGTTATCTCGATGTGCATACATGTGTATTAACAACAGCCAGAGTCATGCTTCTGGTTTAACCCTTATCATTTGGAACACACCAGTGTGTGAAATAAGTTTGACTAAAACAGTTCAAGGGTAGTGCCAGAATAGCTTGGCGCCTCTAGGCGCCAAGCTATTCTGGCACCACCCTTGAACTAAAGCCATTGGTCTATGTCCTTATCTGTAAGTAAATAAAATAATAATAATAATACATAGTTCTTGTATAGCGCTGTTCTCCAGGAAAACACTGGACTCACTGCGCATGCACAACAGCACACCCTCTCTCTCTTAGACACATGCACGATTATACACTACTTTAAACCACCCCATCTCTTCCCAACATCTTGCATTCACTTCTTCTTGAATCAGAATAAAAGGCAGTCAACAGTTAGCTAAAGATGAGCTAAGTGTTAAATGCCCGACAGAAAAGAAAAGTCCTTAAGTGAGCTTTGAACTGTGACAATGTGGGCAGATTCCGCATTTCAGTTGGCAGCGAGTTCCACACAATTGGGGGCTAAAAAGGTGAAAGAACGCTCCCTGACAGTTTTCATGTTAAGCTTCGGGATTTAAAAAAGTTTTACACTGGAGGAACAGAGGGTGCATGATGGCTGATAAACAGACAGCTTGGCAGAAAGGTACGGTGGGAGAGATCCGTCAAAATGCCAATAGGCGAAAATTGTAATTTTGTACTGGCAGCGGAATTTTACGGGCAGCCAGTGCAGCTGCTTCAGTAGAGGCGTAACGTGGTCTCTCTTTCGTTTCTTCAAGATGAGACGCGCCGCATTGTTTTGAATCATCTGCAAGCGTGAAATCTGATCTGCCGGTAAACCTGCCAGTACAGAATTGCAGTAATCGAGCCTGGACGTAATGAATGCATTTACAAGTCTTGATGCCGCACTTTCTGTGAGATACGGTCTGAGGGAAAAAATTCTGCGCAGCTCAAGGAAACCAGCTCGGCAGATGCTACTGATATGATCATGCATGGAGAGCATCGAATCAATCTTCACATCCAGATATTTGACAGTTCTGGAAGGGAACGCTGCAGCCACCAATGTTTGTGAACTCGCCGTCAATCAGACTAAGGCGAGACTGAGAGCCAACAGGCATGACTTTGGTTTTGTCAGTGTTAAGCTTAAGTTTGTTGCTTGTCATCCAGGACAGGACGTCGTCTATACAACACTGTACGCTCATCTTAGCGGAGCTGAAATAACTAGGCGCACTACTTATTGACAATTCAGTATCGTCAGCATACTTGTGAAAATCACACTCATGGGCGGCAATTACATCAGAGGTTGTGAATATAGAGTGAACGAAACAGGCCCCAATACGGAGCCCTGAGGGACTCCACACAACAAAAGACTAGAAGCAGATAGCTGGCTATTAACAATAACAGCCTGAGAACGATCCTGGTACTATAGTACTATAATGTAGCTTGCATAATATATGGCACTGTACAAATTTTAAGCTTTTAGCCTCAGCATGATACACGGGTTAAGAGGCATCTAAGCTAGAATGTTTCAGGAGGGCGGACATGGCCTGCCTCTAGTGCCCCTTACCATTTACCTCTCCGTTTCCCTGCCCTGCTGCCTGCCCCTCCGCCTCTGGATTCCCACCACTATTGCCTCTTTGGCACCTTGCCTCTTGTTCATCAGAACTGAGGCTGCCTGCCTGTCAGTCACTTAACTCCTCCAACTATTCCTGCTCATCCAGTTAACCCATTTAGCCCCATCCCCCTTCTGCAGGAGACTGATTGACCATGAGGATTCAAGGGTAGTGCCAGATTAGCTTGGCGCCTGAAGGCGCCAAGCTAATCTGGCACTACCCTTGAATTATCATGGTCAACCCACCTCCTGCAACTGGTACACACTTGTTAAGTAACACTTCCAAAATTTGGGAAATGCACCTGTAGGGCTAAAGGGAAATGCACCTGTAGGGCTAAAAGGGTTAAGGTACACCAAAACCTGACTGATAGTGATAACGTCTTTAGCACAAACCCTCGTCTGTAAGAGATGCAGATTATCTTGAGCCCCTGCAGTCCTTGGGCACATGAATTACCGGTGCGTGGCCTTTTGAAAATATACGAGCGCCTTTCATTGGCATTTTCGGTGATTCAGGGAAACCAAAACCACTCCCATGTGCAACAGGCACAGGTATTTATGAACCCGTGCAAGGAGCATAAATTCTCAGAGCTCCTCAGGCCACATGGGTGCCCGAGGGTCACATGAGAATGAATGCCTTTTGCTGCCACGTGTAGACCTTGTTTGAAGTCTCGAAAGTACTTGGTGTTTACCCCTTCACTGCCAGGCTATTTGTGTTCTGTGCTGAGGAAAACAAAAGAAGAGATTATGACCTGTGTCACTGAAACTTACACCGTGTCCGTATTTCTTGCACTACCGACTGCATATTTGCCAGGATAATGATTGTCCATATGTTGTACCGTGTCTATAAGCAGTTTAGTCGTATATGACTTTTACAACTACATCTAACTGCTTTGTAAGCAACCCCCCCACCCCCACCCGCCTCCCACCCCACACCCTCCCCCCCCCCAAAAAAAAAAAAAAAAAGCTAAGTAAACAACCTTGTTTTTCAATTTCAGTGAATTTGGTATAATAATTAAGTCTAGGAGTACTAGGACATGGAAACTCCGCAAACTGGATGAAATTTAGTTTCTAAACACAGACATGTCCTATCTTATCTTACACCCAGGAGATAATAATAATAATAATAATAACACTGTGGGTACCATAAGGTCAGATGTGATAGGCAGTCTGGCACTGATAACCCATGCACACAAGCAATTAAGCACGTCCCCCCCCCCCCCCCCCACCTCCCCCCTTGAGAAACGAGTCTAATGGTCTAAGAGAACTAACTAGTGATTTGACTCTAGAGTCAATTGATGTCAAAACTACACAGTTCATTCCCCTCAAACAGCATAAGCAAAGACAGTATATTATAAATATTATAATTATACTATACTGTCTTTGGTACAAGATCTGACATGAAATCCATGTCTAATAAGCAAGAGTGATACCACTTTTTTTAAAACATGAAATCTGCATCCAAACGCAGGGAAGGGATTAGAGGCCCACTACTGCCATTACTGTTCAAAGATACACTTCTATAACAGATGGTTATAAACGCTTCACACAGGTCTAGTTATGGTTTGTTTAGACACAGGAGAATCCAGTTCAGCACACGTCGTCTTTATATCAAGTAATCTGACAATGACTCCACTCCGTTATACAACGCTATCAGTATGAGAAACAGCTACAAATAGATTGAGCCACTAATGGCTGCACAAAATAAATAAGTGCGATTATGCGTGTGCCTTTTGCTATGTGTCCAAACCGCTGTTAAAGTTCATTAGGTGTTCGACAGGGCATAACAAACACAAACGGTGCTGAAACAAACGGTGCTGAAATGTGTCTTCAGATTTATGTGTAATGGTACTTTAAATAATAATAATAATAAATAGTTCTTGTATAGCGCTGTTCTCCAGGAAAACACTCACTGCGCATGCACAACAGCACACCCTCTCTCTCAGACACACGCACAATCATACACTACTTTAAACCACCTCATCCCTTCCCAGCATCTTACACATCCACTTTCCTCTAGAATCAGAATAAAACAAAAGGCAGTCAGTCAACAGTTAGCTAAAGGTGAGCTAGATGTTGAAATGCCCGACAGAAAAGAAAAGTCTTTAAGTGAGCTTTGAACTGTGACAATGTGGGCAGATTCCGCATTTCAATTGGCAGCTAGTTCCACACATTTGGGGCTAAAAAGGTGAAAGAACGCTCCCCAACAGTTTTCATGTTAAGCTTCGTGATATTAAAAAGTTTTTCACTGGAGGAACAGAGGGTGCGCGATGGCTGATAAACAGACAGTTTGGCAGAAAGGTACGGCGGGAGAGAGCCGTCAAAATGCAGATAGCTGAAAATTGCAATTTTGTACTGGCAGTGGAATTTTACAGGCAGCCAGTGCAGTTGCTTCTGTCAGTCTCTACCTTTTTGCTCATCCCTCCTTTGAATCTGTCGAGGCCGTAGCAACACTCCCTGGCCAGTCCCTCATCTTCTCATGTATATATCACGCCCCTCCAAGCTCTCAAAACAAACTCACAAACTCCATGTTCCTCACCGAGTTCGACCTCCTTGCCCACTACAGCACACGACCCGGAAAACACATCCTTCTTGGCGACTTCAACTTCCACTTCGACAAACCCGACCACCCTGACACAAAACGCCTTTGCACGTCACTTTTAAACCACAATCTTACACAACACATCACTAAACCCACCCACCGACTCGGCCACACCCTCGACTGGATCATCACCCGCACCTCCCATCAACTCTTCCTCAACTCTGACACCTCTTCTGTGCTTCCCTCTGACCACCTCGCTATTTTCGTCGCCCTCAACCTACCTCGCCCGAAAAAAACCAAGCTCTTTGTCTCTCGTCGAAAACTAAAATCTGACAACAGAGGGAGCTTCTTCGACGAAGCTGTTGACCTTCTCTTGGACCCCGCCGCCTCTCCCGATCTTGCATCCCATTTCGATTCCTCCCTTCGAAAACTTCTAGATATCCAAGCCCCTGTCACCACCTGCTCCTTACCCAACCGACTCCCCTCCCCCTGGCTCACTGACGACATAGCTGAGGCCAAGCGCGAGCGCCGACAAGCGGAACGCCGCTGGCACTCATCCGACCTCCCCGTTCACAGACAGATCTTCCAAACCACCAGATCCAAAGTCTGCAGAATGATCTCCGACTCCAAACGTAAACATCTTCAAAATAAAATCCTGGAATCCACTTCATCCAAAAACCTCTACACTACCATGAACACACTCCTAGGCACTTCTAAAGACTCTCCTCTTCCCAACACACACAGCAAAGAAGAACTCCCGTCCGCTTTTTCCACCTATTTCTCCGACAAAATCCAAACTCTGTGCAACACACTCGACACTCTGCCTTTTCCGCCTTGCCTTCCTGACCCCCTCTTTTCCGGCACTCCCCTCTCGTCCTTCCGCCCCGTCTCTCAGGATGAAGTCCTCAAGACCATAAAGTCCATGCCTTTCAAAACCTGCGAACTAGACCCCCTCCCAGCTTCTCTCTACCAGGACGGCCTTCCAAAACTTTTGCCCTTCATCACCGACATCATCAACACATCTCTAGAGAATGGCTCCGTCCCGGATATCTTCAAGTCCGCCATTGTCCGTCCTCTCCTCAAAAAATACAACCTCGACCCGAACGAACTCAAGAACTATCGCCCAGTCTCCAATCTCCCTGTCCTGTCCAAGCTTTTTGAGAAGGTTGTTCTCAACCAGCTCAACCTCCACCTCGCCGACAACCTCCTCAGTCCCTTCCAGTCTGCCTATCGCAAACATCACAGCACTGAAACAGCCCTTCTACATATCCTAAACGACCTGCTTCTCTCCACCGACTCGGGCAACATCTCCCTTCTTACGCTACTCGATCTCTCTGCGGCCTTCGACACCATAGACCACTCTATCCTCCTCCACCGCCTTTACCACTCCTTTGGCATCACTGACTCTGCTCACTCCTGGTTTCTCTCCTACCTCTCCGACAGACAGCAGTCTGTCACCATTGACAGCGTCTCCTCCAACCCAGTCAGGCTCTCCTGCGGTGTTCCACAGGGGTCCATCCTGGGTACGGTCCTTTTCACACTCTACACCTCTCCCCTGTCCAACATCATCCAGTCTCACCACATACACCACCACCTCTACGCTGACGACTCACAACTACTAGACAAAGACAAACTCGACAACACTCAGTCACTACTGACTCGCACGGCTGACTGCTACGAAGACGTGAAAAACTGGATGACAGCAAACAAGCTCAAATTGAACGACGACAAAACGGAAGCCATGCTGGTAGGCACTCGCCAGAAACTTTCCC
This sequence comes from Semisulcospira habei, assembly GCA_036245525.1. Lineage (NCBI taxonomy): Eukaryota > Metazoa > Mollusca > Gastropoda > Semisulcospiridae > Semisulcospira > Semisulcospira habei. The sequence goes on along the minus strand of BTPG01000002.1, from coordinate 287,441,341 downwards.
AGCTCCCTCCACCTTCAACTCGACAGCACCCCCATCTCCCTCTCTGACTTGGTCAGGAACCTCGGCGTCATCCTCGATTCCTCTTTCCATGACCAGCTTCGTCTCCGTCACGGCCCAGGCATGTTATTTCCACCTCCGCCGCATCAGTCAGATCAGAAAATACCTCACTACCGAAGCTGCCACCAAACTCGCTGTCTCTCTCATCTTATCTCGCATCGACTACTGCAACTCTCTCCTTTTCGGCCTTCCTCACTCTACCACTCTCACTCTCCAGCGCGTCCAGAACAATGCTGCCCGCCTCATCCTCAGAAAGAAAAAATCCGACCACATCACTCCCTTGCTCAAGCTCCTTCACTGGCTCCCCATCCCCCAATGCATCCAATACAAGATTCTATCTCTCTGCTACAAATCCCTGAACAACTACGCTCCTACCTATCTCTCCAACTTACTTCACCCCTACACTCCTTCCCGCTCCCTTCGCTCCGCCTCCGACCCTCTCCGCCTCCTCATCCCCCGCACCAAACTCAGCACTTTCAGCCCCCGCTCTTTCTCCGTCTACGGTCCATCCACCTGGAACACTCTCCCACTCTCTCTCCGTCAGAAACACTCTCTCTCCTCCTTCCAGTCCGCCCTCAAAACTCACCTCTTTCAACAGTTCTAGCACTATATCACCACACTCCCCACCCCAAGCTGACCGTCGTAATGTATTTTCACTATTTGTGGTACGTGAGTCATTGTCTAAAGTGTGCGCATGCGTGTGCGAGTTGTGAGTGCGCACTTAGTTATAATTATTATAAGATAAGGGCATTATAAATACCGTAATTATTATTATTATTATGTAGAGGCGTAATGTGATCTCTCTTTCGTTTCTTCAACATGAGGTGTGCCGCATTGTTTTGAATCATCTGCAAGCGTGAAATCTGGTCTGCCAGTAAACCTGCCAGTACAGAATTGCAATAATCGAGCCTAAACGTAATGAATGCATTTACAAGTGTTGACGCCGCACTTTCTGTGAGATACGGTCTGAGAGAAGAAATTCTACGCAGCTCAAGGAAACCAGCTCGACAGATGCTACTGATATGATCATGCATGGAGAGCATCGAATCAATCTTCACACCCAGATATTTGACACAGTTCTATACGTGAACGCTGCAGCCACCAATGTTTGCGAACTCGCTGTCAATCAGACTAAGGCGAGACTGAGAGCCAGCAGGCATGGCTTCGATTTTGTCAGTGTTAAGCTTAAGTTTGTTGCTAGTCATCCAGGACTGGATGTCGTCTATACAACACTGTATGCTCATCTTAGCGAAGCTGAAATACGGACAATCAGATAATTAATCATTTAATGGGAGGATTATAGTTTTATACCGTCTGAGTTGCAAACTATTCTTACCTGAAAAAAATCTCCTGTTCACAGATTCTCATGAGCCCCTGTGGCCACCGGGGCAAATGAGAATTGCAGTCTCATAAGAATCTATGCCTCTTGCTGTTATATGTTGGTTAATTTTTTCGCGGAGGTGTCGGGGATCATCACAGTCCTAAGCTGAACTTTCCATCTACAAAATAAAAATGAAGCTGAAGTGGCACAGATTTCCATGCGCTCCTGTTGCAGGGAACCCTAAGAATCCATGCCTCATGCTTTCAGTGATCAGCTACAGGTACATTATCAGACTGAGGAAGATGTTGGGCTTTACAGGTAACAGGACAACATGCAATGAAAGAGGCATTATGATGAAGGGTCACGACAACTGCTTACACTCATAGTCTTATAATTATTATAAGATAAGCGCATTATAAATACCGTAATTATTATTTATTATTATATATATGGCCTTGGCTTGGATTTACCGTAAAGGGCCAATTTTCTGCACCCGCTAACTTTCAAACGAGATTAAATTACTTTAGACTTGTCAAAGTTTAAAAGTAATGACGGCTTCTTTCAGACAAAAGGTGGAAGTTATGCAGAGATTTTTTCCTTGTCCCCAAAACTTTTATTAATTGATGAATTTTATTTTTTTGGTGTGTTTTCGGCGCCACGTGCGACTGCTGATTTTGTGACACAGCTATTGGTAAGATGATTTATCAATCAACAGCAACGACAATTTTGTACCTACCACATTGCTTTTGATTGCAGCCGCATAGCAAGAGTCCGTAGTCTCCAAAAAAAAATTAGTTTTGAAATTAAGTTGCTTAAAATGTTTGATACGATCATTTTTTCTGAATCGTTGAGTAGGTCGCTTGATGTCACAATAATACAACAGCGGTAGAAACAAAATCGTCAGTCTATGTTCACAATAACGACATAAATAAAGTTTTTATCAACACAAAAATACCACAGGGTGTGGTGCTGCAGATTTTTTTTTTAATTTGATGTGTCATATGTCTGTACCTTTAAATATGAAATTTAATTTTGGATTTGGAGTGTCACAACTTCTTGACAGTAAATGTGAGCCAGGGCCATATATATATATATATATATATATATATATATATATATATATATATATATATATATATATATATATATAGATATAGATATATATATATATATATATATATATATATATATATATATATAATATATATATATATATATAGATATATATATATATATATGAGCAAAATAACAAGACAAGGCTCCTATTCTTGTTCGTCTGGTCCCTGGTTGTTCTGGGAAGTGCGGTGCCAGCACCAAACAGGGGATTTACTTCTGTTTACTTCATATATATTTATGCCTCAGTTGTTTTTAATACCCACAGGCAGGAGTGAACAGTATAAAAATGGTTATTTTGTGAATCAACATTGAGTGGAACCAACTTGAAGTTGAACTACCAAGTTGCAGAAGACACCGTTCACCAGCCTTCTGTAAATTCATTCCATGCTAGAATCGCCGGCACCGAGTACAGGCCAACAGGTCACTCTCAGCACTCTCATACTATACACTCTACCAAGGCAAGACACTTCCTGTCAAAAAAGATGATGGGAAACCCTTCAGAAAATACACAACAAATATTATTCACCAACCACACCACCTAGACTCCTGAAAATTGAAATGAAAAGCATCCCCTCCCAAAATGTTCCAAAGCACTGATTCCTCTGGCTTTTGGCAGCTAGAGCCATTCAAATGACTTTTTCTGGAGAGCAGTCACTTTGCAACTGAACAGCAATCCCGTGACATCACCAAATGTAAGTATGGTGGTGAACTGAGCTGTAACTGGTCCAATTTGTATTGTGACTTCACACACCCGTTTGGTGAGGTCATGGATTGCCGTTCAGTTGTAATGTGACTGCTCTCCAGGAAAAGTCATTCAAAGTGGCTTTAGCAGACAAAGCCAGTAAAAACCTGGAAGGTGAGGCTTTTAATTTCAGGAGTATAGGTGCTGGTGTGGTTGGTGAATAATTGTTTGTTGTTGCATTTTCCCCGAGGGGTCTCCAACCATCGTTTTTGACAGAAGTGGCTAATTACTTAATAGTATGAGAGTGCTGAGAGTGAGAGCAACCTGTTGGCCTTTTCACTAAGCTGGACTAAGTAGTGCCTCTGAGCAATCACTCAATCTATTGTGACTAAGCCAGCAATTGGTGCCTGCAGTATACCTTGCAGATCCTGAACATTGTTCGCTAAGAGGATTGGGGTGGGACTACGGGATGGTGTTCCATGGCGAACTACTGAATTGATCGGCTATCGCTCACATACTGAGCAGAGAATAACTAATTATTGGAGTTTTACGTCCTTCGGCACAAGGTGTGATCAAGGACGGGCGAGCAGAGAGATCGGTACCACACACAAATTTATAACTTATTAATACTGTTAACCTGAAAATTGCGTTTTCGCCACAAGCCTTATTTCGGCGGCCCGGCGCGACTTGCCATTTACGATTGTAACAAAGTATTGACCAATTCGTGCCCCGCTGCCTATGCCTGTGATCAGACGTTCATAATCATGTTCAAGGACTTACCGGACGGACAAACAACTCAAAGTTTATAGCACGAAACGCACTCGTCGACTCCATAGTCGACCAGCCAGGAGTTCTCGTTTTGAACACATCCTGCGCTTTGCTTTGTGGTGCGCTGCCCTCGTTTTTTTCAGACATTTTTTTAGTTAAATCAGTATGGACATCTCACGTCAAACAAATGAGTAGGGCATTGCCATTTTAAGGGAGGTCCTACTGCACTATCGTAAGTCATCATTTATTTTATCTTTCATAAGCAGACTTTGAATAGAAAAGCACCTTGCATGTGCTATAACATTATCAAGTGAAGCAGGTGCTTTTTTGAACTCTTATTTTGTAAAATTTAAAACATTTTCAAGCAGAAATAACTACTCCCTTTTTGTTTGGTTGTGCCCCTTGAACAAACGGCATTCTTTGATAGCGCATTGGTAGGCTACCTGTGCTGTAATTATAAAAATTACGGCTTAAAGGCCGTAATGCCCCCTAGTGTCCGATGTTCACATCGCCGAGGTGTACGTCGCGCAGTAGACATCGACAAGTTCTTGCGTCATAATATGTTGAAGCATTTTCATTATCTGCAAACCACCAAGGGCCGCCACCTTTCCATATGCACACCGGCTCAGTTGGAATATTAATTCTCTCGAATTGATGCTATGGCTAGAACACATTTTTGTGTGTTGTTCTGTTGTGGGGCAGGTTTACCTTAGGTAGCATATAACCTCTGCACATACTTTTGTCGTTGTGAAAGCCCCTCAGATTTTAGAATTGGACTCTGTGGGGCGATTTCAAAAGAACACATGACATCATAGGCAGAGTGGCCTGAAACTTTGACAGTGAAGTAACACGATAAAAATTATGTCAAGTCTAGTTACGCAAACCTTGCTGTAGAACATACTTTTGGCGCGAAGCACTGCATGCGTGTGTGTATGTATGTGTGTATGCGTATATAAACAAGAAAATCTCCAAAGGTTGCACTATACACATAAGCTTGATGATGATGATGATGATGAAACTTTATTTTTCAACAGTAAAAAGTTTTGGCAGAAAACAAATGGTCATTTTACAAACTTGCCGTTGCTAACATCTACAGGATAAATAAAAAATAATTTTAAAAATAAATAAATAAAAAAAGGGAAACTATAAAAATATATATTTACATACAAAACCCAATAGCATCATTATATACAGAAAAAATAATAACCCTCATCACACACACATGCACAAACGCACGCGCGCCGCTCACACATACACCCACATGCACAAACAAACACGAGCACACACACGCGTGCACACATATAAAAACCATCTGTATGAAATACATGAGGTGAGGGGATCGAGTTGCTTCATTCAGGGTGTGTCTAGGAGAGCCTTTAAGCACTCTGAAATTGAATGTCTCATTGAAGAGTTAAATGATCATTGTCAGTTGACCCACATTAAAGTCCGTAATTTTCATTGTAATTTTGGATATAGCTACTTATAGATTGGACAAAGACATTGGATGAGTGCGTTAGCTTGCTTTGTATCTCTTTCACTTGTTAAGTAAAAATTAATTCTATACACATTTTGTTAAAAGTAAAAAACATCGACTTCTGGAGAAAATCAGACAGTGATGGTGACGTAAAAGCAGAAATTGTATCACCACACAGACATTGAATATTCTAGATGTGCCATATTTCTCTCTCACTGTTTCTCTCTCTTACACAAACATACATGTGTGTACAGTAGAATATCATACATGTACATGTATCTAGGTAAAGTCAACCTCACTTCACACAAATTATAGCAAGACTGAAACTGTACCGTGAAATTCAATTTTTCTGTCACCATTTTTCTCAAGTCTAAAAGTCGAAGTGAAATTCATATCACATAAAATATAAAATTACATCATGACAAATAACGTTTTTCAAACCAATGACATAATTTATGCACTGTGACCCTTACAGAGCTCACTGATGCATTGGCAAATCTGCGAGGCTTTTGCAATAGGAGATATTTAAAAATCAGAATCACTGCAATAAGGTCAGAGACAACAGGTAGAGACCCTTGACAGCGAGTTCACCACTGACACTGTGGTCATGTGGTGGGTTGTGTGTGTGTGTGTTTTTTTTTATTTTTTTATATTTTTATTTATTTTGTCACGGGTGGGGGGGGGGGGGGGGGTCAGGCCAAAAATTGTCACAATGTGGCTGAAACCGTACGTGCGCATGTGGCCCCATCGAAAGAAATTTGTCAGACTGACACAATAAAGTTTTTGAATTGAATTGAATATAAAAGGGACTTTGTGGGTTGGGTTATGGCTCTCAGAAGACACTTTGTGGATTATGATTCATCCCATCTTGTTATTAATGTGCCTTTTTGTATCTGGTGGTGCAACACTGTAAAAAGTGTCTGGAAACCAACTGTAGATACCTCTTTATGGTAGGCCATTCTACTTATAACAGATTAATTCATCCTATGACAAAATATTTAATGCGACTAATAAATAACTTATGCAAGGAATAATTATTTATTCCAACTAATCAGACAGCATGAATCGTCCCACGTGACACGTCATGTGGTGATTGGTGGAAAATATGTTCATTCATTGTAACTATGATTTCGCCCAAGGCATCACGGCTGATTGGTTGGATTAGTAATTTGTCCTACGATTAAATTGAATTTGTCCTAGGAGTAAATCAATTTTGTCCTAGGGTTGAATCAAATTTGTCATAGGATAAATTATTTAGCTTCAAAATTAAATATTCTGTCCTAGGATGAATTAATCAGTTATAAGCTGGAACTGTCTGCCATACTCCATCGCTAGGGAGAATGTTGGTGCACAGAATTTCACAGCATTCTGCATACCCAAACTGGCCCAGAGGAAGGGAAAGTGGGGTTTGGGTGGTTGTGATGAGATTTCTGTCTAGAATTTATAATCTGGCAACAGACCTTCATGATTCAAGAAATAACCAGGACATTTTCACTGATCAAGAAAATCTTAATTTTGGCTTGCATGTTTCACGATGACCTCTGCTTTCACGGCTCACAAGGCGGAAAAACTTGCAATCACGAACCAAAGAAACACCAATCACACATGACAATTTTAGTGCGTGCCCCCCACCCCCCACCCCTTTTTTTTATCTTGCATTTGTTCATTCCAGAGAAATTAATCAAATATTTAAAAAAAAAGGTTTTATTTGAGTTAGAGCAGCCGACTCCAGGCAGTAAAAGTTTGCAGGAAGTTTGAATGTTATAAAATGAAAGACTTTACTGTTCTTCTCATTTTTATGTAGGAGAGTTCCATTTAGCAACAAACATCCAATATCAAGAGCTACAAGCAGCGCTGACAGTAGGGAAAGGAAAATGCAGGTGAATGGACCAAGGGTAGACAGAAACACATGCCCCAGAATAGAGGGGAAAACCCACCCTGTGGGGCTGACCAGGGTGACCCTGGGAACTAAAAAGAAGTTAACCCCACCCAAGTCCCCCAGGGCAGACCCGAGTGGGGGTATACTCAAAAGGAAGTGGAAAAACCTGTGGTACGCGTGCCTACTCACACGGATTGTGAAAAGAACAGCAGAAAAGTCTTAGTCGAGGCCAGACAACATTGACATTGATAACCTATTGAATTGGCAAATGTTAGCAAAGCCCACCAGGGAGCAGATTGCTTTAACCCATTCAGCCCTGAGGCACTACAGCAGGAGATGGGTCGACCATGATAATGCAAGGGCAGTGCCAGATTAGCTTACCGCCGACAGGCGCCAAGCTAATCTGGACAGGCGCCAAGCTAATCTGGCACTGTCCTTGAATTATCATGGTCGATCCATCTCTTGCAACTGGTGCATAGTCATTAGATGACGCCTCCAAAATTTTGGAAATACTGCCGTCGGGCTGAATGAGTTAATGTGCATGTTTAATTTTGGCTAAATGCATGTGCTTGTATTTAATTTGTCTTGTTTTCAAACAATAAATACAGATACATATGCAGCTAATCACTCTGATACGCTCAGTTCTCACCAACACAAACATGCACAGACACCTGCAGTTCAAACTGGAAGGTAGTCGCATGGATGCAGTGTGATTAATCCCTTCACCGCTAATGGACGCAAATTCTGTTTTGGAAATCACTGAAAATGAAACGCCAAAGATTTCCAGCCACCAAAGGAACATGGGTACAAAGTGGCTTCAGCAAGAGGTATGGATCCTCATGAGCCCCCCCCCCCCCCCCCCCCCCCCCACGACTGCCTGGGCTCAAGAGGATCTACACCTCTTGCGTAATGTTCAATTTTTCTAGGCAGTGAATGGGTTAATGGTAGAGTGCTGACATGACTTTGGCCGATGCTACAATAGGATTCGCAACCACAGTCGATCACACAACAGAAAGGAGAAACTCGTTTGGTTTAATTAAGCAAGCATTTTACAGTCTCAAAAGAAGGGTACACCATAATTATACCTTTAACCCATTCAGCCCTGACGCCCTACAGCAGGAGATGGGTCGACCATGATAATTCAAGGGCAGTGCCAGATTAGCTTGGCGCCAACAGGCGCCAAGCTAATCTGGCACTGCCCTTGAATTATCATGGTCGATCCATCTCCTGCAACAGGTGCATAGTCGTTAGGTGACGCCTCCAAAATTTGGGAAATAAGTGCGCTGGGTTGAATGAGTAAAATCACATTCTCAGATCAAACATTTAATCCCCTTGTGCATGTAGCCACCAAAACAATGTACTCATGTTTACAGTATAAGTGGCAGCATGCACTGGGATAATTTTGTAGAAGTGATCACACAGTGCACTGTAGACAAAGGCTTGGAGGAATTATGTCTTACTGTTCTATCTTCTTAACCAGCTGTCAGATTAACCCTTTTCACCCCACGGCCGCATTTCCAAACTTTTGGAGGCGTTGTCCAACGACTATGTACCAGTTGTAGGAGACGGACTGATCATAATAATGCAGAACAATGCGGGAGACCACGTTACGCCTCTGCTGAAGCAGCTGCACTGGCTGCCTGTGAAATTCCGCTGCCAGTACAAAATTGCAATTTTCGCCTATCGGCATTTTGATGGATCTCTCCCACCATGCCTTTCGGCCAAGCTGTTTGTTTATCAGCCATCATGTACCCTCCGTTCCTCCAGTGAACATTTTTTTAAAACCCCGAAGTTTAACATGAAGACTGTCGGGGAGCACTCTTTCTGGAACTCGCTGCCAATTGAATTGGGGAATCTGCCCATATTATCCCAGTTCAAAGTTCAATTAAAGACTTTTCTTTTCTTGTCAGGCTTTTACCATGTAACTCACTGTTTTCTCCTAGTGAACTGCTAACTGCCTTTTATTCTGATTCTGGATCTATTGTGACAAAGTGGATGTAAGGTGCTGGGAAGGGATGGGGTGGGTTAATGTAGTGTACAATTGTGCGTATATCTGAGAGAAAGTGTGCTGTTGTGCATGTGCAGTGAGTCCAGTGTTGTCCTGGAAAACAGCGCTATACAAAAGTTATGTATTATTATTATTATTATAATTCAAGGGTAGTGCCAAATGTGCTTGGTGCCTTCAGGCTCCAAGCTCATCTGGCACTACCCTTGAATTATCATGATCAATCCATCTCCTGCTGCAGGGTGTTGGGACTAAATGGTTTAACAGATTTACAGTAAATACAGATGTATGCAAGAAACTGTCCTCTTTCTCAATGAAGCAAAATAAAATGTGCATCTGCATTTGGTGGCTAAACCTAAATATGTTTATATATATATATATATATATATATATATATATATATATATATATATATATATATATATATATATATATATATATATATATATAAGCTCATGCACATTTGACACAATCTCAAGCACATTTGTATGTGTACTTCATGTTAACGGTTGGCAGACAACAAAATGATGTACATGACAACATGTTATAAGCACAGAAGTGTACCAAAACAATTCAAATTATAACAATGTGCTTTGTGGAACAGACACCTGGCTACAAGAAAATGATTATGTAAAATACCTCTCCTTAGAAAAACAGAAGACGTAAAGTGGTTGAAACACAATGTGTAAAATAAACAAAAGTACATGTATATCCATGTTGAAACAGATAGTGGAATTCTTTGTTAAAATATGTTCCAGCAGCATAGCATTTAACAGCTCTTTTTTTTTAAATTTACCAACCATGCAATTACTTGTGAATATAATGTAAATATGATTACAACTGTGTGTAACATTCTGCAAAATGTAAATGTGTACCTCAGGAAAAAATGCAGCACTGGTAATTCTGGCACTTCCATCTTACAACACTTATATACTTCAGCTTCTACTATATGCTTCAGCAGATAGGGCACATACTGAAATGGCATGTTTGTATTCAGTGGAAATCTGTTGCAGTCAACTGTCCCAGTGAGCAAAAGGTTACTTGGGCCAATCTGTACACATACCAAGGGGAATTACTCAGCGCTGGACAGACAAACAGTTAGATCCCCTGCCCCCGCCTATCAGGCACCCAATCGCCAGCCCACAGAAAAATATGCAGGTATAGAACAAGGCCATCATCTACATTAAAGGGGCACACCTGAACTTTTTGAAGGCTTCAGTTCACAAAAAGCTTTTACTGGGCTTCAGTATACATACCCTTAGACACTGACCAGCCTATTGTCCCACCAAATGCTTTCTTTTGTCTGTTCAAAGTGAAAGGAGGCCACCGGAATCTTGTGACTGGACACCATCAAAAGATTGCTTGTGATAGGCGATGGTAGCTGACGTCATAACTATTCTATACGACCTTAGGTCATCTGCATAATTATAACCAATCAGAGACAAGATGGCGGATAAACCTGCAAAGAAAAAAAAAAGTATCATCGACTCGCGCCGACAATGACTGAATTAGGACACCATCAAAAAATTGCTTGTGATAGGCGATGGTAGCTGACGTTATAACTATTCTATACCTTAGGTCATCTGCATAATTATAATCAATTAGAGACAAGATGGCGGATAAACCAGCAAAGAAAAAAAAAAGTATCATCAACTCGCGCCGACAATGACAGACTCAGAATTGAAGAGGAGAAAGAGGAAGAGAGACAAGATACCCCTAAGTAGAATTGACATCGGACAAGGGAATATTTACATCAGTGTGGCAACACATAAAGCAAGAGCTTGGCTTGACCGCCCATCCGGAATTTGTCGCTTTCCTGCTCTGTAAATCAGTAAGTAATCTATGGTCTTTATCGATCTTCATATAGTTCCGTGAGCACTAGTGATTTCAGAATTAATTTTCATGATCTTCAGTAGAATTTATCTCTTACTGATTTCGCAAGATTTTAAACCTGTTTTATCATAAAGTTTTACGAGCTAGTTATCAGATTTTATGCTGCAAGGATCTGAAAACTACGGTGTGTGTCAACTTGAAATCATGTTGCACATCGCTGGTCATGACACGTTTTTGTATGTGCGGGCTCTCGTTCACTCGGATTCACAGAGGTAGTGTTTCTGCTGGGATGGTGCATTTGTCGTTTCCAGTGATGTTTTCAGTTACGTAGACTTCGATGTGTGAGATGTGAAATTGACTGCCGCAGTGCAGAAAGTGGTATAATTACCAATGTTCTGTTTCATGTTTCTGAGGGATAAAGGATTAAAGGTCAAACTAGGCACCGTAGACGCTGGCTCAGTCGAGTTGTGCAGAGAGTCGAACAAGCCACGCCCCCCGCCATGCACTGACCATGCAGCTCGATCATTACTACCGAGTAAATCTAGCAGGTCAAGCGGAACCTGCATTGTGATTTTGACAGCATATGGAGTATGGAAGGTTTATTCTACATTCTCGTGGAAAATTACGTCAAAGGAATGCTGGAGAACATCAGTATACACCGATGACCTCGTGACCTGCAGTATTGCGATACACTGACAGTCGGTCGGGTTCTGCGGCCTTGTGACGTAGGCTCATAAATATGCATATTAATTCAAAACCAGGCCAATGCAGACGATAACTAAATCCGCGACTTGGGTACAAAAACAATACACCCTGCAAATGATGAATTTCGACATTTGGCATTGTACTTACATGACAAAACTCTAAGATAGTACACAAAGGACCCATACACATATTGTTAGCAGTATCTGTTGCAGACAGTTTTTTTTTTTACTGTGTTGAGATGCTTGATCCTAGGCAATATAACGTTAAAAGGATGCATCAGGTCAAGCCTATATCCTAAACCCTTGTCTTTTTCTGGAACTTAGGAAGTAGGCAAGAGAAATACAAAAACAAGAAGGTGCGCTACTAAATGTGGTTGGGTAAAAACCCTGATTTTCCACAGTAGATGCACAAGACAATACTCAACAATGTAACAATGTTTGTGAGAGTTGGGCCAATCTGTTGCAACTGGCCCATGGCCAACCATGCACTGGCCAATGATGGGTGCACTTCTGCATAAAGATATCTGGTCACTATGGAGGGCCACACACAGCAAAATATATTAACCCATTCAGTGCTGACACACTACAGCAGATGGGTCGACCATGATAATTCAAGGGTAGTGCCACTGCCCTTGAATTATCATGGTCGATCCATCTCCTGCAACTGGTGCATAGTCATTAGATGATGCCTCCAAAATTTGGGAAATACGGCCATCGGGCTGAATGAGCTAAATAACTTACATGGTTATTTTGATTTAAAAAACAAAAACAAACCAAGAATATAACAAATTTTAGTAAGGGTTCACTCATTTGAGATAAAGTCATCCGGATACGCGGCTTACGCTGCAAATCCGGATGCTGTTCCTTAAACGAGTTAAAGGTCACAGAATAATTTCTCTCTGTTTTTACATAAAAGCTAAAAACACAACTTTTCCCTGCTGCAAGTACTGAAGACCAACCAGTATTTCTCTGCCTGTACCACATTTGTGTGTGTTTGTGTGTGTGTTTTCAGAGTTTTTGCTCCTTGCAATGCATGTTTTTGTGTCATTGTTGTGATTGTAAAGCCCCTAGAGCATCTTGTGATTATGTGCTACATAAATTGCCTTATTATTCTTCAGAGAACAACTCAGATTTAACAATTTCGACCTCTGGGCTCAACAGCTTCAAAAGTGGTGCACAGCAATGCCACCAGCAACACTATACAACATATTTAGCAGGTACTAAAGCAGGGCCCTTGAATGAGTTACCTAACCCCCTTGTGCAGGCAACAACCAGTACTGTTCATAGTACTGGGTGGCTGCAAACATAAGGAAGGCTAACATATGAATGACAGATTTTACCACCATTCAGATGTCAGTGCATTTAGTTTTCAAAGACATATCCGACAACAGCAGCATCTTTGCGGTACTGTTCAAGCTCAGGAAGCGTCATCTCTTCCACAGCAAAAGTGGTGTTCTTCCATTTTTTGGGGGCATCTCGCTTTCCAAACTCGTCCACGACAATAAAGCTGTCGATCTTGATCACTGGGAATTTTGTTTTGCTGTAGCGCACGATGATGCCCCAGTCATGGCCACATGCCTTGCAGTGAAGCTTACCCTTCTTCTCAAGGCCCTCACCTGCAGAGATAAATGATCTCAGTAATATACATCATACTGTGAACTTCTGATATATAACAAAATGTCAGGAGACCAACATTTCTTCGTAGTTACAACTTAAGTTTGTTATAAGCAAAGTACATAATTTACAAATTTAAAAAAAGTGTTTTGGACCACTGAAAAAAAAATGTATTTTTATCTAAAATGTATTTTTTCAAAAAAATACTTACCGATGGCATTACTAATAGGAAGGTACACTTAGCTTACCGATTTCAGCCTAAGCATCCGTTGTGTACACTACACAACCAGGGAGGCGACTCCAGGGAATCGTTACCAAGAAACCCCGAGTAGCCTCCCCTGCCTCCCTATCCGGTCACGTGCCTGGTAGTATCCCGCCAGTCTTTGCCTTAGCTCAATAGTGGCAAGCAGGGCAGGAGGGAGGGTCCTCGGAGTAATGCCATCGTAGCATTTTTTTGAAAAAAATACATTTTAGAGAAAAATACATTTGTTTTCTCAAAACTCTTACCGATGGCGTTACTAATAGGAAGAATAGCAAATAGGAAAAGGGTGCCGCCCACTATGCAATCTCCAAGCGTTAATTTCACAAGGAACAACTGCACCCCCCGTGCGTTAAGTTATCGAGGCCCCACCATGCAACCACTCCCGACGATTTCAGCTAGGCATAACCTATGGTGCCTGTGGCGCAGGGAGGGAGTACTACACTGCCGAGATGTCCCCCCACTAGGGCCAGGTTGTCATGCTGGCCGGATAGGTCCCGTAGGTAGAAGCGGGCGAAGGTGGATTCAGCTCGCCAGCCCACGGCCGCCACAATGTCTCTCACTGCGCAGTTGTGGTCAAAGGTGATGCTCGCGGCCCCTGCTCTGACCTTGTGTGCCCGGATGCGCACCTTTTTTGCTCCCTCTGGGGAGAGCTCTTGTACGCAGCCTGGATGACCCAGCGTAGCCAGGACAAGATCGTATGAGCGGAGATGCCATGTCTGCCCGGAACCAAGGACAGGAATAGGGCGGAGCGCCCTTGTCTGAGTGGCTTTGTTCTGCGCAGGTATATTCTCAACGCCCTGATGGGGTCCTGCTGACGGGACTCCTGGGACTGGTCCATCCCCTTAGCGGGCGCATTGTTTAACACCTGGGGTGCAGCTGCAGGTGGCCGATTCTGGGCCAGAAATGTCGGGTAGGTGAGGAGCTGCACCGATCCCTCGGCCCTGAACTTGGAGACAGGCGGGTCACACTGAAAAAGAGTGGATCTCGTTCACCCTGGGCAATGTGGCGAGGTCTAGAAGGAAGCAGGTCTTCCTGGTTAGGTCTCTGAACCGTGCCAAAGGACGAGGTTCGAAACGGTCTGAGTTGAGACATGTCCGCACCTATGACAAGTCCCAGCGCGTGGGAGACCGGCCACTGAAGGTCCAAGTGTGCCATCAGGTCAGAGGTCCTTGCATGCACCCAGGTCTGGCCAACCCAAGAGGAGGGAAGTGTCCGCAATCATGGCCAGTGAACCTCTGATGGCCAGGCTCTGCTGGAAGAAGAGCCACAGAAGAACTCGGCCAGTCGGGGATTAGTCATATCTGTGGGGGGGGGGGGGGGGACCTACTCGGCGGAGCACCAGGACTGGAGGACCCACTACTTTCCCTCATAGAAGTTTCAGGTAGAAGCTCTGCGTACCGCTGTGACAGCTTCCACCGCTGCACTCAAGAAGCCCCATGCGGCGAGGGCCTGCCGCACAATCCCCAAGCGTGTAGTAGCAGCCGCTCCGGGCACGGGTGATAACGATTCTGCCTGGGCTGCTTGAGCATCATGAGAGGGGTGGGGAGCCTCAAGGGAGGGTCCGTGCCTAGGCTCAGGAGGTCGGTGGTTCAGTTCTTGGTCCAACTGAACGACGCCACTAGGAGCAGAGCCATGTTGCAACCATTGAGCGTCTGGAGTACCTTGGGTACCAGGACGTAAGGCGGATACGCGTATGCTCGCAGGCTGTCCCAAGGGATGGAGAGTGCGTCTACTGCCCAGGCCAGTGGGTCCAAAATGGGTGAGACAAAGCGAGCGAGCTGTCCGTTCCCCTCGTGGCAAAGAGGTCGATCATGGGCGGCTCCCAGCATGCGCAGAGTAGTCTGAAGATGTCTGGGCGCACCGCCCACTGTGTGGAGACATTGGCCCCAACGTGAGAGGGAGTCCGCGAGGACATTCAGAGGGCCCAGGATGTGAGGCGCCCAAAGCATGATGCCGCGATCTCTGCACCACAGGAGGACTTGGTACAAGAAGATGCAGAGGGAGGGTGAGCGCGTCCCGCCCTGGTTCTGTATGTAGGCCACTACCGTCGCGTAGTTGGAGAAAACCAGGATCTCTTGGTGACAGAGGTGATCCACCCATGCGACGAGGGCGAGCCAAACGGCTGACAACTCTAGCCAGTTGATGTGTCTGCCTGCGTGGTCCCTTGGCCAGCTGCCCAAGGCTGTGACGAACTCCGGCAGCAGGTGTGCTCCCCAGCCGGGGCAGCTCGCGTCCATGCAGATGGTTAGCTGGGGCAGCAGGGAGGAGAGGGGAACACCCGACGCTAGCCACGATAGGTCCGCCCACCGCTGGAGATGAGGCCTGACTAAAAAAAGACACTGGGATCAGGGCCGCCAGGTCGCTGGAGGACGGGCGCCATTGGAGAAGCAGATGCAACTGGATCGGTCAAAAGTAGAGCCTGCCAAGGGGCAGGAGGTCCTCCGCTGCACTCAAGAGTCCCAAAAGTTGAAGCCAGACCCTGGCTGGTAATGTTTCCGCGCGAGACAGGTGAAGCGCCCGCCCTGCTAACTTCTGAATCCGTGCCTCGGGGAGCCGCACCCGGTTGAGGTCGGTCAGGAACTACATGCCACGATGGAAAACCTGTGGGACGTTGTGAGGTCGGTCTTGCCCCCGTTGACCAGGAATCTGAGCCGGCGGAGAAGGGTGAGCAGAGCGCCCCCGTCTTCCTCTAGGGCTGCCACAACCTGGTTCTGAGGAGCAGATCGCCAGGTAGTTGGAAGTCAGACTCACAGCCGTGTGTCTAAACCTGGCGACAACCCTGTCGATTATCCCTGTATAGACCCAAGGGCCGAGGCCAAGTCCGAAGGGAAGCGCACGGAACTGGCACTCCACTCTGAGGTAGGCAAAGTGAAGATGCCATTGGGAGGACAGGTGCACAGGCACGAGTAGACACGCATCCGCTAAGCCGAGGCTTACTGCAAAGACCAGGGGTTGTACCGATGCTCTCAAGGCTCTGGTTGTTTCCACCTGGAAGCAGGGAGCCAAAATGTACCTGTTTAGTGCCAAGAGGTCTATGATGGGTTGCCACTTGCCGCTGGGCTTGGGGACATCGAAGAGGCGGCTGTAGAAGGCCGGGGAGTCGTGTCGAGAGACCACCTCCATGGAGCAGTAAGACCACTTCGCCTTGAAGAGCATCTGCCTTGAGGTGGTCGCCCGGAACTCGCGTCCAAGTGGGGTAGTGGCACCATGGAGGAGGAGACTGAAACGAGATCCACAGACCCTCGGAGATGGTCGAGGAGATCCAAGGGTCGTCCTGAAACAGTGACCGCCACGCACCGCTGTGTAGAGCTAGCCTGCCATCGACTTGAGACCCTGCAGGCATTGGCGGGGGCATGGGAGTCACGTCAGCGGGCCCGACACTGCCCGGGGCTCTGGGCGCTCTTGGCCAGGCAGGGGTGCAGGTGGGGAAGATGCGGGAGGGGGGGCGAGTGGAGCCGCGGGAGCCACAGGTTAGGCGGGAGGAGGGTCTGAAGATCCGCTTGGCGCGACCCACCGCTTTGCAGGCCACCTGCAAGCATGCGGATGAGGCTGGCCTGGGCCAGAGATCCTTTGATGACTCCTTGACTGCCAGGTCTGTCCAAACAGCAGCGGACCCCCGAATGGCGCCTGGCGGAGCTGTGCCTTACTGAAGCCGGAAGGGAGGAGCAAAGCCCAAGAGGGCATCCCAATGCATCAGGTCGCAGTTGGCGGCCGCCGCCAGGCATTGGCCGAGGTGAGATACGCCACCCAATTCACCGCCTGTAGCGCAGAGTGTATGCCACGTACAGGAGCCGAGGACGAACGCTCCCAGGTGTCTTCCAAGCATCTCACCACTGACTGCGTCACCAACACTAGGAAGCCTCCACATGCCAAGGGACCAGGGTCACCGTCTTGTGTCTGAAAAGAAGCCCTTGTCTCCGAAGTTGTCCTGAAGGAGGTGTGCCGAAACACCACTCGGCTGAGGGAGGGGCTTGTGTCGCTTGGACTGTCGAGGTGCATATACCATCGCCGCGGCTTTTCTCTTCATGGGAGGGGATGGGGGGCAGGCGTCTGGAGGGAGAAAAGACGAGAAAGCCGGGCGGCCTCATCCAGGGAGTGGAGGTTCTGAGAACTCAGAGCTGCGAAGGCCGAAGGAGCAGACAGGGGAGACCACGCGCTGGGTGACGGTGAGCGAAGGTCCTCCTGACCTAGGGGAGACGCCGAGTCCTCCGGGTGGAGGCTGAGCGTCCCGTCATCGTCCGATGCGGCCCGCGGTAGTGGGGAGCAAGTGCCCCAGCGCAAAGAGCAAGGCATGTTGACCGACGAGCGCCTGCTCCCACGATAGAGGACCAGGAGGGGGGAGGGGGGAGGGGCTGCGAAGAGGCCGAGGGGAAGCCTTTGCTGAATCCATCGAACGGCCACTCCCAAGGGGGCTCCGACGCCGGGGGTGAGGGAGACTAGCCCGAGAAGCAGAAAGCTCCTTGGAGACACGACTGGACGAACTGCCGCTCTGAGATGTAGAAACAAGAGAGCTGGCGCTGGGAAGGGGAAGGACGCTGTGATGGACGAGGGTCCCTCCTACGCCTTGGGGAGGCGGAGCGGGGAGAGGAGAGATCCAAACGAGACTGGTGCCTGCACTCCTCCCCATGATGTACCTCCTGGTCACGTGGTTCCCACAAGTTGGGTTGGTGACCCCTTTCAGAGCATCCACTGGTGGCCGAACGAGATGATCTCCGCCGCCGCCAAGCCGATTCGGGAATCGAGCCATGGTAGCCATGAGTGTCTGGCAATACCTCGTAAAGCTCGTTGTGGGGCAAACACTGCCGCCGACTGCGTCTCGTCGAACGCGAGGTTCCAGTGGATGTATTGGGCCCAGGGGAACTGATAAACTCTGCGAGGCAGGATGCCCTAGGACGCTGCCAGCCCCTGACAGGTCCTATGGAACTGTGGGGCCGGGCTCCTGAGTGCTGTTCCTGACAGGAAAACCCGTCCCGTCGTTGCCTGACCAGCTCCTCTCTCCCAGAGTGGCGGGGCCCATCCATTAGAGGAACTTCTTTCACAGCATAGCATGGCAACTGAGGTCGCTGTGTGCCCCTCTCAGCTCTCCCAAAGCGGGGGAGGGGGGGGGGCAGGGCTCCTGAGGCCTGGTCTAGACGGGGAAGTACATCCCGTCGGCGGCTGACAGACTTCTCTCTCTCAGAGCAGTGGATCAGGGCTCCTGAGGTCTGGTCCAGACGAGGAGGCACGGCCTGTCAGAGGCTGTCAGGCTTCTCTCTCTATGGGCAGTGGGTCAGGGCCCTTGGTGCCTTTGTCCTGACGGGGAAGCGCATCCCATCGGCGGCTGATCAGCTGCACTCTCTCTGAGTGGTAGGTCAGGGCTCCTGAGGCCTGGTCCAGACAGGAAGCACGTCCGTCGGTGGCTGACAGGCTTTTTTCTCTCTGAGCTGAGAGGCCCGGTCCAGAGGCCCGGGGGTGGGGGTGGGGGTAGCTGGGCCCGACGCGTTGACAATCCAATGATATCCGAGATGGCGCACCTATGCGGTCCTGGGATGGCGGCGGCCACGGGTGGGGTGGGTGGCTCCTTGGACCTAGTGTAGAAAGCCCACAGCTGAGACCACCGCTCCTCGACTCATGTAGCGCAGGTACTACACGACTGCTCGGAGGAGCACCTGAACATGGCCGGCTAACATCGTGGGAGTCACTGGGCCACTGAGAATGTTCGCACCTGGTGCAGGTCTTCACCTGTGTACTGTAACAAAACATAGACCTATGCCACCGTGGGAGCGTGGGGCCTCTTGGTAGAGGACACGCGCTCACGACCGGTCACCAACAAAATCCCCCGCCAATGCCGCCACCTGGGAAAAAACGCTGGCTGAGAGACATTGACCGAGGCTTTACCTTTTCAGCAGCCGTAATCCACACCAAAGGTAATTCACACCAACACAACACCAAGCACAACACCAAGTCCACCGGTAATCAAACCATACACAGCCGAAGCTAGAGACGAAGGCTGAACACAACCGTACACCGTGAGCTAAGCCTAAAGACTGGTGGGATACTACCAGGCACGTGACCGGATAGGGAGGCAGGGGAGGCCACTCAGGGTTTTTTGGTAATGACTCCCTGGAGTCACCTCCCTGGTTGTGTAGTGCACACAATGGATGCTTAGGCTGAAATCGGTAAGCTAAGTGTACCTTCCTATTACAGTGGAGTCCGCTTAACACGAATTTCTGGGGACACGGAAAATCACTTCGTGTTAAACGTATTTCGTGTTAACCAATATGGCCTCAAAATTTTTCACGGCCCTCAAGGAGACATGTGCGTAAATGAGTACGAGGTTAAAAGTGCACATTATCGTACTTTATGTGCATACCTTCAGCTCGCTAGGAAAACAAAAGGAAACGTGTACAGCTCGCGTATTTAATGTAAAATCCATAGTAAGTTACAATCCATCAGGTAAAAGCAACACAGGCTGAAGTACAATCCCGCATCGGTAAAATTGTTGTGTTGGTACACGAATGATACAACATGAATACAGTTCAGAAATGCTAGCCAATGAAAAGACGGATTACAAAAGCCGAAGGCTATTCAGCCAATCACAGACTAGAGTTCACTCTGATATGTCATTTGTACCACCACAGAGCGAGAGCGACATGTGAATTGGTTTTCGGTGAATGGAATCCGTGTTCGTGTTAAACAGGTGAATAATAGTGAAATTGCCCTGGTTGGGAACCGAAACCAGCTTCGTGTAAAGCGAAATTTCGTGTTAAGCATTTCGTGTTATCAGTGAAATTTTAATACAGAATAAGAAGGCTGTTGGCCGGGAATGCAAAAGCGGTTTGTGTTAACCGGAATTTCGTGTAAAGCGAGTTCGTGTTAACTGGACTCCACTGTAGTAATGCCATCAGTAAGAGTTTTGAAAAAACAAGTGTTGTTATATCTGAACAGTGTTATAGGCAAAGTAATTTACACAGTAAAACTGATGTCAGGAGAGCTGGAAAAGTTCTGTTATATCCGAGTTGTGTTATATCGATCTAATCTTGTTATAAGTGAAGTCAACTGTATTTGCAACTTTGCTTAAGCAGTCAACCAGGCAGCAAACAAACCAACCAACCATGGCATCTATATTATAACTACCAACTTACTAGCCAATCAACCACAAAAAAAAACCACAATGCATTACATGCAATAATCCCTTCACTGCCAGAACACAGCAAAACTGCAAGGGGAATAGATCCCCATGAGCTTTTGCAGTCATGGGAGCTTATGTGGATCTATGTCCTTTGCTGGATCCATTCATATCCCAAATAGTCACTGGGCTTTTTTTATGTCATGGGAGCTTATGTGGATCTATATCCCTTGCTGGTTCCATTCATATCCCGAATAGTCAATGGGCTTTTTTGTTGTTGTTGTCATGGGAGCTTATGTAGATATATGTCCCTTGCTGGATGCATTCCTATCCCAAAGTCACTGGGCTTTTTGTTGTTGTTGTTGTCATGGGAGCTTATGTAGATCTATGTCCCTTGCTGTATCCATTCATATCCCAAAGTCAATGGGATTTTCTTTGTTTTCTCAAAACACATTACCGATGGTATTACTTAAAGGAAATGGTTTCTTAGCTAGTCTAATTTTAGCCCAAAATTGTTGTGTACGAGTATGGTCATGATGGCAGGTGAGGGGCGCCATAGCCTAGACGGAAACCCGGGTAGCCTCCCTTCCGGTTCAACCACGCATGCGCCACACCACTCATACGCCAGTCAGTTTTCTTTGCTAGTCTCAGAAGGTTGTGTACGGGACTCGCTCTGTTCGTTAGGACTCTATCTTCGTTAGGGAAGTCTAGTCAGAAGGAAGCTTGTTCAAGGTGGGAAACCTGGCTTGAGGTTTCCGTCGGTCTACGGACTTAGGAACTTGTTCCTAGTGAACGTTACTTGTGAATTTCACCCGTCGGCGCCATCTTATCCTACCGGGCGCGGCGACGCCAGGTTGAACTGTACTCACGCCTAGTGCCGCTCGGGCCCTAGTGCGTGCTGCTCGGGTGTGCCAAGCTTCTACTTCGCTCTTCAGCCTGCTCTGAGTGCCTGCTGTTGCGGAGACTTCGTTTCGACGCCTTCACTGACGCCAGTGGCTTCGCCCGGCATCAGCGTTACGTGGTCGCCGTCCGACGCTGGGCCGTGTCTGCGTGCTAGACTTTCTGGTGGGTCTTCAACCGGGTTGGTGCCTCACTTCTTCGGATGGCAAGTTGGCAAGTCCGAACATGCACTCGATGTGGGAAATTCCAGTGGCCGAGTGACGAACACCTGGTTTGCCTGCCCTGTTCCGGTTGTACCTCCACGCGTCCGTGCTCGGTCTGCGCCCCATGGCTGGAGGAACAATGGACCCAGCTGTGGAGTTTCTACGGCCGCAAGAAACCTACGCAAGCACGGAAGAACGATCCCACACCGGTACGCGCCACAGTCCAGTCGAGTGGCCCTGACCGAGTGTCTGAGCAGACGAACCAGCGGCTTCGGTCGCGTGCTCGTGCTCTAGTACCGGCAGCCACCACAGTCCAGTCGAGTGGTCTCTGTACGGTCAAGGATCCTAGAGCGCCTCGGGCTAGGCCTCTAAACAAGACTCCGGTAGCCACCACAGTCCAGTCGAGTGGTCTCTACCCGGTAGCAACGCCTCTGCAGGCAACTGATAACGAACTGATACAGGCTCCTACACCCGCTCTGGTTGCGGGCCTGACTAATACGGATCTCCAGGTAGCTGACAAGCTCTCGCCACAGATTCGTCCTGCTGCTTCCGCTACCCTGTTCTCCGCTAGGGACCAGCGCGGAACGCCAGCGCCCCGCCCAGCTCCTTCCGTCCGGGCGTCAAGTTCCGACAAGTCTTCTCGCCGGACGCGCTCCCGCTCGCGGGTACGAAGTAGTCGCCTCCGCTCTGCTGCGGTGCGAGTTACTCCCCGTCTTCAGTCCGAGCGAACCTCAGCTGTTAGTCATCGTTCAAGCTCGAGCGACAGGTCTACTCGCCCGAGGACCGATTACTACCGGTCGGAATCCAGCCGACATTCGCGGACACAGTACAGGCATGACTCTGCTTTGCGTTCAGCTTCGCGCCATTTCAGACGTTCCCGGTCCCCGCATCGCCGCCCCCGTTCCCGTTCACGCTTCTCTCGGCGGAGTGCCTCTCGTCGCACGCGACACCGTCGTAGGTCAGGAGTTCGGGCTTCCCGCTCAGCGTCGAGTGCTTCACGGGACCGTTCATCTAGCAGACACTGGCGGCGCCACGCACCAGTGAGAAGATCTCCTCCACCAGCTACGACCGTTACCCGCCCCAGTGACGGGAGTCTTCCTCCTCGTTTGGGAGTGGACCCGATTCCCCACTCAGTTCCGGCAGAAGAGGACACCCTTAGTCTGAACCCCGAGGAATCGATGTCGGCACTACTACAGGTGGCCAGCCCCGCCCCGTCCAATCCCTCGGGTGGTGACGAGGAATTCCCGCCGGCTGCCATTGGACATAGGTTAGAGACACTGCGGGCCCTTGATGAAGCGGCACGGCTTATCGCGGCTTGCCTCCCTGCAGAAGACTGCCCTCCCTCTCCAGTTCTTAAAAGAAAAGCGTCCGCCTTTGTGGACGCGGAACGACAGGCCAAGCGATTCAAGTCTCTCCCCCAGCCGCCGGGTTTCCGGGAGTTACGTGATGCGTTTTCTGCTCATCTTGCGCAAGGGGCATGCGGTACAGGATTCTTCTCAGACTCCAAGTGGCCGACAGGTATAGACATCGCCTTCCGGCAGTCATGGTATGCGGGCCATACACAACACTTTTCCTGCCCTCTACCGACAGCGGACCCCGCGGCAGTGGCGTTCTCTGGGACTTCCTTACGTCAGTCTCTCCTCCCCAGGGTAGAACAGACCGCGACACTCATTAGGAACACCCTGGCAGCAGCGGGATTTCTAGATTTGGTCACGCAAGCCATCGTCCGACGTGTAGAGGACTCCTGGCATCCGTCAATTTCGCCTCTGCTGGGAGACCTGCTCGCCCTAGCAGTTTCGGGGAACCGCGCTGTATATCATGTCGCGGTCAACTCCATGGCAGCCGCCTCTAACTGTGACTTACTGCGTCGAGATGCGATTCTCCGTTCCTGTCCCATTCCGCTGGATGTGAGGACTCAGCTTCGGCAGGCGCCCCTCGGCGGTGACTTACTGTTCGGCCCCACCTGGCTCGCTGTAAAGGAAGCTAACAAGGACGCCTGGCCCAACCGCCCAGCTCCAACTTCCTTTCGACCAACCCGCAAGGCTCCGGGTCGCCCCCTGCGGACTGCTAGACCCACCGCCCGCCCGTTCACCAGAGGTGGTCGCCTACCCCCCAGAGCTCCAGCCTTTCCTCGCGCCCGCCCTTTCCCCAGTACCGAGCCTCCCCCATCCCTCCCTGCCCGCACCTGGCCCAGACCTGCCCGGCGCCCCGGGCGGGGCCGGGCGCACTGACTTTCTCCCCCTCCGGCCCCCGCCGACCTCGTCCGGAGTTCCGGTCGGCGGGAGGCTGGCGCTTCACAGCGAAGCCTGGCGCTCGCTGTTTCCAGACGACCCGTGGATTCTCTCTACCATTACTCAGGGACTACTGATCTCCTTCCAGTCCCCACCTCCCGTGCGCCGGAGCCCGGTGTGGACTACAGTTCCTTCAGACCAGCTCAGAGCCGAAGCTCTCCGCGGCGAAGTTTCCTCCCTGCTTCAGAAGTCCGCCACGGAGGTGGTGGTCCGGCACGACTCCCCAGCCTTCTACAGTCGGCTCTTTGTGGTGCCCAAGCCGGGCGGCAAATGGCGCCCCGTCATAGACCTCTCGGCGCTGAACAAGTTCATCGTCGCTCCGGCCTTCCGCATGGAGACTGCGCGGGCCCTTCGCTCAGCGGTACAGCCGATGGACTTTGTGGTCAGCCTGGACCTCTCAGATGCTTACCTGCACGTACCCATGCATCCTGCTTCCAGACATTACCTACGCTTTGCCTTCGAGGGGGTCGTCTATCAGTTCCGCGCGCTCCCCTTCGGCCTCAACCTCAGCCCCTGGGTCTTCACTCGCCTCATGGACGCAGTGGTAGCCAGAGCCCGTCGAAGTTCCACGAGCCCTACGTCGAACTACTTGGACGACCTACTTTTGAGGAACCAGGACGAGCGCTCCCTGAGGGAAGACCGAGATGCTCTGCTTCAACTTCTCGAGAACCTGGGCTTCCTGGTCAACCTTGGCAAGTCCGACCTCATTCCCGCACGCCATTTTATTCACCTCGGTATGGAGTTCCTCACCGACCACAATACCGTCAGACTGCCGGAGAAGCGCATCCAGAAGTTGGCGACTCTAGCTCGGCAGGTGTCCCAGTTGACGACGCTTCCAGCCAGGCAGTGGCTTCAGCTGTTAGGTCTGATCAGCGCTGCTGCGGACCTGCTACCGCTAGGACGTCTCTACTCCCGCCCTCTGCAACTGCATCTCCTCCTTCACTGGCGACCGTCGTCGTCCGACCTCGAGGCCCCGATTCCAGTACCTGCCATGCTCCGTCCCCACCTGTTGCGCTGGGCGGATCCTTCCTGGCTCGCGACGGGAGTGCCGCTGTCCTCACCGCCGCCCACTCTCTCGCTCTGCGTCGACGCAAGCCTCGCAGGTTGGGGAGCTCACCTCCTTCCGTCGTTCGAGACTGCCTCCGGCCTGTGGCCTCTGGAATCGCTGTCCAAACACATCAACTGGTTAGAACTGAAGGCAGTATGGCAAGCTCTCCTGGCCTGGGAGCACCGCATCCGACATCAGGAACTGTTGGTTCTCTCGGACAACTCCACGGTCGTCTCGTACATCCAGAAGCAAGGCGGGACCCGCTCTCCATCCCTTTGCATACTACTCTACCAGGTGCTCAGCTGGTGCGAGGATCGGGACATCTCTCTTCGCGCACGTCACATTCCGGGTCATCTGAATGTGCTGGCCGACTCCCTCTCCCGACGCGGTCAACTGCTCCATACAGAGTGGGCGCTGCGACCCGACATCTTTCGACTGATCGCCGCCACCTGGGAGGCTCCCATGATCGACCTCTTCGCCACGAGGTGGAATCGACAGCTTCCCCTCTTCGTTTCACCCATTCCAGACCCTCTGGCCTGGGCAGTCGACGCTCTATCCATCTCTTGGGACGGCCTGGTCGCCTACGCCTACCCGCCCACCGTACTAGTCCCCAAGGTCCTACTCAAGCTCAGAGGGTGCAACACGATCTTGTTCCTGGTGGCGCCATTTTGCTGGACTAAGTCATGGACAACCGACCTCCTGAACCTTGCCACGGCTCCCCCGCTACCGCTCCCCAAACCGCGGACGATGCTCAAGCAACCACGGCAGCAGCTGTTCCACCCGTGCCCCGAGCGTCTCCTCCTCCACGCCTGGAGGTTGTCCGGCAAGCCCTCGCAGCTAGAGGCTTCTCAGGTGCGGCAGTGGAAGCGATCGCTACAGCTCGTCGAGCCTCGACCAGACGAGTCTACGAAGGCAAGTGGAGAGTCCTCTGCGCCTGGTGTGACGACAGACACCTTCACCCCATCGGCTTGACAACTCCCCAGTTGGCGGATTTCTTCATCTGGCTTTTCAGCGACCAGCAGTTAGCACCGATCACCATCCGGGGCTACCTGGCCATGATTGCCGACACGTACAGACACTTGGGACTGCCCGACCCGGGTTCCTGCAAGGACCTAGCCGACCTGATGGCCCACTTCGGTCTACAACGTCCTGCCCGCCGATCCCTGGTGCCACGATGGGACCTGTCCTGGGTACTCACTTGGCTCAACTCGCCCCGTTTCGAACCGATCCAGTTGGCGCGGTTGCCGGACGTGACTCGGAAGACCTGCTTCCTTTTGGCCCTCGCGTCAGCCTCCAGAGTCAGCGAACTGCACGCACTTTCAGCACGCCCCGCCTGCTTACAGTTTCGGGCTGATGGCTCGGTTCAGCTGCTTCCTGACCCGGCCTTCCTAGCCAAGACCAGATCGCCTTTGACGGCCCCTCAACTGGTCACCATTCATCCATTACGAGACCCAAGCTCCACCCGGGAGTCCAGACAACAGGACCCGGTGCGAGCCTTACGTGTGTACCTGCGCCGGACCAAGCCGATACGCAGGGAACGCACCCGCCTTTTCCTTCCTCTGTCCCCAGGTAGAAACGACATCTCGGCCCAAACGATATCCTCTTGGCTCCAGTGGGTGATACGATCAGCCTACCAGGAGCTTGCCACGGATACAGCCAAACGCATGAGCATCAGGGCACACGAGATCAGAGCCATGGCCACCAGCCTAGCATTCGACCGGAACTGTGCGGTCAAAGACATTGTGGCGGCCGTGGGCTGGCGAGCGGAGACCACCTTCGCACGCTTCTACCTGAGGGACCTCTCCAGCCAGCGCCAGAACCTATCGCTGGTGGGGGACATCGTGGCGGCGCAACACTCCCTCCCGGCGCCCTAGGCGCCGTAAGTATCTTTGCTAAAATTAGAGGGAGGTTGCGGGAGGGTGGCCGACTCGAGCGGCCAGGATGGCAGGGGATGGGGTCGCTATAGCGGCACCCGCCTCCTCCTCGGGATTCTTCCTTTAAGTAATACCATCGGTAATGTGTTTTGAGAAAACAAATGTATTTTTCATTAAAATGTATTTTTTTGAAAAATACTTACCGATGGTATTACTCGAAGGTCCCTCCCACCTGCCCCGCTTGCCGCTGATTCGCTAAGAAAACTGACTGGCGTATGAGTGGTGTGGCGCATGCGTGGTTGAACCGGAAGGGAGGCTACCCGGGTTTCCGTCTAGGCTATGGCGCCCCTCACCTGCCATCATGACCATACTCGTACACAACAATTTTGGGCTAAAATTAGACTAGCTAAGAAACCATTTCCTTTAAGTAATACCATCGGTAAGTATTTTTCAAAAAAATACATTTTAATGAAAAATACATTTTTTAGTCATGGGAGTTTATGTGCATCTATGTCCTTTGCTGGATTCATTCATATCCCGAATAGTCACTGGGCTTTTTGTTTTGTCATGGGAGTTTATGTGGATCTATTTCCCTTGCTGGATCCATTCATATCCCAAATAGTCACTGGGATTATTTTTAGTCTGTGATCATGTCACAGATTTCATTCATGGCCACTAGCAGTGAAGAAGTTAGCTCACCAGCTCAAAAAGCTAAATGACTTCTATTCTACGTAAAGGAATTTAGTACTGGAGTTCAAGAGCTATGTACAGCGAAATAACCCATTTAGCCCTGATGCCCCTAATGCAGGAGATGGATTGACCTAGATAATTCAAGAGTAGTGCCAGATTAGCTTGGCGCCTTCAGGCGCCAAGCTAATCTGGTACTACCCTTGAATTATCAGGGTCAAACCATCTTTTGAAACTGGTACACAGTCATAAGTACCACCTCCAAAATCTGTGAAATGCAGGCTGTGGGTTTAAATGGAATAAGCAATTATAGCATTTCCCTGAGCAATATTCTGTCCATTACAACATATGCAGCAGGCTTTAACCAGCTAACAAGAACAGCAAAGCCCTCAAGGCTCATGTGCATGACTGATCCACATCATTATATGTCTGGTTGGTTGGTTGTACACTGTTTAACGTCCAGACAGCAACAAGACTTTCTCAGGACGTGCCTGCACTGCCTGTGAAAAAAAAACTAAACAGAATATTGAATGTATGTTGCCAGCCGGTCTAATATGCTAACACTCTCTCAGAAACACTCTCTCTCCTCCTTCCAGTCCGCCCTCAAAACTCACCTCTTTCAACAGTTCTAGCACTACATCACCATACTCCCCACCCCAAGCTGACCGTCGTAATGTATTTTCACTATCTGTGGTACGTGAGTCTTTGTCTAAAGCGTGCGCATGCGTGTGCGAGTTGTGAGTGTGCGCTTAGAGTTATAATTATTATAAGATAAGCGCATTATAAATACCGTAATTATTTATTATTATTATTAAATAAACCTAAGACCATTTAGCAACACACATCCAATATGAAGAGCTGCAACAATCGCAGACAGTAGGAAGAGTTTAAAAAAGAAAAATACAGGTGAATGGACAAAGGGCAGACAGAAACACATGCCCCAGAATAGAGGGGAAAACTCACCCTGTGGGGCTGACCAGGGTGACCCTGGGAAATAAAAAGTAGTTAACCCCACCCAAGTCCCCCAGGGCAGACCTGGGTGGGGGATCATTATATGTCTGATTAACCTTCTGTGACCTTGACCTTTCTGATGTAAGTCGCTCATAGGTGTTTAAATGTCAAGTGGTAGTAGTACCTGCAAAATCCTATGTCTTGTGAACATACGTGCATTTTCCATGCATTTGTTGACCTCCCTTGACAAGAGGTTAGTTAAATCAGCTTGGATAGAAAGGTCTTATCATCAACTAGTCTGCAGCCAAGTTTGACTGAAATGTTTGCAAAAGTGCCAATGAAAACATATTTAATACAAAAAAATGCATTTTTACACATGATCTGACCTCTTGTGACCTCAGACCTCTGAGTGGGGTCACCCAATTCAGTATGTGCAGGAAGATATTATCATCAGGTATCTCTATACCAAGTTTGGCTTTGAAGTTGAAAATAGCATTTGATAAAAGACAATTTTTGTTAAAACTATTTTGAACTTATTTCTTGACCCACTGTGACCTTGACCTTTAAGCAAGGTTACTCATATTGGTATGTTTAGAAAGGGTTTGCCACAAAGTATCCTTGGGCCAAGTTCGAATCTGTTTCTTAAACAGATTCTGAGAAAATGCTAACAATAAAGTTTATCACAGACAACATACAACGGACGGATGACAGATGCCCAATACATAGATTCACTTTCGCTATCGCATGTGAGCACCCCCAAAAGTGCACATAAGCATCATACATTTACTTACCATATGTGCCAGGTCGTGGGTGAGGCTTTTCAATGCTGCGGTTTCTGAAGTCAAGGTCAGTAATGACATGGTGCGACCTCTCCACCGTCTTTATGTCTGATGACAAGCATGCAAACTGATCACAAGGGCGGCAGCGAAGCACAACCTCTCCTTCTCGAAGGCGCCTTCCTTTGTGTTGCGATAACTCAAAATCGCGAACACTCTTCTCTTCTCGTTGTATGTCTTCAACTTTCTTGCGGTAGACTTCATTTCTGAAAACAACGAAGTGTGATTACTTATTTTCCAATATCAAACTAAACAACTTTGGCTGGACCCATATTTTTAATCTAATCTTAAAAGGCAAACATTCAAAACTTCATAAATTTGCTTTGGAAAAATTTGATGCAGATTCGCTGCTCAACTTTCTCTGTCATGGTCAATGCGATGACCGCACACTACACACGTTCCTTCCAAGCACTGCTGTAAAGAGCGGAAGTGAGCTAGGACATTAAAACTTAGTGTGCATGCACAGTTGGGGTCAATGCAAATCTGTGCCAAGTGGCTTCACTCTGCATATTTTAGCTCCTTTACTATGGCACCAGTCCTGATACTTTTTGATCACACCTCATATCTTGATAACAATGCTGGCACCATACTAGTTATTGGCAAGTGTAAAGATCAAGCAGGCATGGGCAGGGCTGTCAGGATGAAACTTCACGTAAAGGTCCTTGGAGCTGACATCGGCTGTCAACAAATGGCCAATGTTAGCATTAGGACCTTTTGTTTACTGGGGAGTTTAACTCATTACTTCCAGAGGCTGACTTTTTAAAAGTAGCTTATTGTCATATGAAGGATATATTACAGATTACAGACCTTCCACAGGGGTGAGAGAAAAAAAAAGGAAAATGGTGGGGATGTTTGTATGGTAAAAAATAATAATGAAACAAGCAAGTAAGACCTCGTGATTTAGGTCTCACTTGTTTAAAACATGATGAAAAACAAAAAGCAGTCCATTTCTTGCACATTTTCTGAGGTCTGAAACATGTCACTGGTAACATTGCCACACTTTCACACACCCCTTCCTCCCACCCCCATGCAGCTTTAGGCACCAAGCTATTCTGGCACCATCCTTGACCTATCATAGTCAAATTATTTCAAGCAATAGTGTATCAGGATAAAAAAAAAAATTTTAACATTCCACCACCCTTGAACTAACATAGTCAATTTTATTTCAAGCATCTGGATGAAAAGGGTTAACAAAACATCAGTATGGCTGCCAAAGAAAACACAGAATTTGACTGTACCGTTTCTTCATCTCTTCTTGCAGTTCCTTGATAGCTTCACGCATCATGATCTCCCGAATAAGATTGATCTCGTCCTTTTCCTGCACGCCTTTGCCCTGACTGGCCAGTGTGATAAACTTGCTGTTCTCTGCACGAGCTCTCCCTGCAAGGTATAATCACATGCACACTTTAGAAAAAAACAAAACAAAAAACAACTCTACTGTTAGGCTAAGTGAGCCACAATTCACAGTACTGGTGGATGCATGCACAAAGTGATGAAAATGAATCCACAAAGAAGTACCTCTAGCCTGCACCATAGCTATTTCGTTGGTGACATGGTTGTAGCGGATGACAAGGTTACACTTTCGGATGTCCAGACCCTCCTCCGCCACGGACGTTGCAATCATGACGCGGTGGTCCCCCTCCTTGAAGTAGGACATCACATCCACCTGCTGGTTCTTTGTCATACCTGTAATACACCAGTCCATATTGCATTGGTTAAAGCACATCATACTGGATGCCTGCCACACTGGCTACCATCCTCGATACACTACACATAGTGGATGAAGGGAGGAAACAAGTGTGACAGACTCCTGTGTGAAATTCGGGATTTAATCAACTAGGTTGAATCTTTCAAGTCTTTAAAGCAGCACCATTCATGATAATGAGCAATAACATTTACGGACCTCATCTGCCCTGTCTTAATTTCACATTAAATCTGATCAACGTAAGTAAGATATCAGAACTCTGAGGAGTGGCATTGAGCATGCACAGGCTTTTCTGAGTGCAGAGATTCCACCCTCAACTGAACTGACCTACACAGCAGTTTGATAGTCACTGGTGCATACAATAGTGTGAAACGACCACCCCTTTATTTAGCATGAAGCATGCTTCTATAAATTAACACCCGTGTGCATGCAGCCACTGCTACTATACGCACTACATGCACAACAGGGTTAACTCATTCAGCCGGCGCACGTATTTCCAAAATTTTGGAGGCATCATCTAACGACTAGGCACCTGTTGCAGGAGATGGATCGACCATGATAATTCAAGGGTAGTGCCAGATTAGCTTGGCACCGACAGGCGCCAAGCTAATCTGGCACTACCCTTGAATTATCATGGTCAACCCATCTCCTGCTGTAGTGCGTCAGGGCTGAATGGGTTAACCGTCTTTACTGTTGAGAAATACTGAACACCACCCAACTGCAAAAGGTAAAGATCCTCATGGGCCCCAGCAATGGTAGGGGCTCACGAGGATCTACACTTTTGCAGAAACCACTTTGTATCTATGTTGCTTGGATCTTTAACCCTTCTCATTCGGAATACACCAGTGTGTGAAATAAGTTTGACTAAAATAGTTCAAGGGTAGTGCCAGAATAGCTTGGTGCCTCTAGGCGCCAAGCTATTCTGGCACCACCCTCGAACTAAAGCCATTGGTCTATATCTTTATCTGTAAGAACTATAATGTAGATTGCATACGGCAGTGTACAAATTAGCCTCAGTATGATGTGGGTTAATGTTGCATTCACAATGATTTCATAACAAGACCTGCATCCGCCGGTAGGGAAGAGGCTAATTTCACAAACCTCCTTTTTCTGTTGACGGTCCAGCTCCCACAATCTTCCCAGGCCTGAGCTGTGCCAGTTTAGGTCTGCGCAGCATCCACTGTTGTAGGCCAGCGGCCAAGTCCCGTGTCTTGACAAAAACCATGGCTCGTGAGTCTGGCTCTTCACGGTAAGCCCGAATCAGCATTTCCTCCAGTCTATTCAGCTTGGGGTTAGTGTTGGCCTGACTTTTGCTCACTTCTTCCAGGTAACGTTTGTTTTCTGCAAGATTAAAAAAAAAGCAAGCAAGAAATCAGTATATTCTCTAACAGGTATCTTCAGTTAAGTTCTGTAAAGAAGTCCTGTTACACCAAAAATTGTACAGGCAAAATTGTTTACAAAGCAGAACACACACTGGGTATGAAAAAATGGATATTACATATAATGAGAAGCACATCTCACCTATACCTGCTCACTAGCAACCAACCTCAACACACCAACACCAATCTAACAAAAAGTTCTCGACCTTCGTATAATTACTATATTCATTATGAACCTTCTCAGAGCCTGCGTTGCAGGGATTTGTCACCTTATAAATGATGCTATTATTATCATTAATATTATTAAAATATACCAAACGTCTTGCAGGATGTGATCTTAACCCTTATCATTCGGAATACACTAGTGTGTGAAATAAGTTTGACTAAAATAGTTCAAGGGTAGTTCCAGAATAGCTTGGCACCTCTAGGCGCCAAGCTATTCTGGCACCACTCTTGAACTAAAGCCATTGGTCTATATCCTTATCTGTAAGTACTATAATGTGGCTTGCATATGGCAGTGTACAAATTTGAAGCTTTTAGCCTCAGTATGATATGGGTTAACCCCTACACTGCCTGCAAATGCAAATCATGCTTTTAAAACTAAGGGCAAATTCAACACCAGATAATTCAAAGTCAGCAAATTTAACACCACATCCGTCCAAAGTTACATAGATACAAAATATGGACAGCAAGAGGCAAAGAACTTCATGAGCCCCCGCATCTGCGGGGGCTCATGAATTTCTTTGCCTCTTGCAGTTGGGCGGCAGTTGCACTTTCGTGGCAGTGAAGGGGTGAGATCAGTCTAAAACACTCACTTTCAAAAAGATCTTTGAGGAAGGTGTCGATGGGGGCGGGCCGCGTGCCAACGTTTTCATTCAGTGTATCAAACTGTTTAGTCAGGTAGTTCAGAGCATCCTCTGTATCACAGTCATCATTGATTCCAATGGAGATGTTGTAGAACTGTAATAATTATCAGCTGACTTTGAATGAAACTGTACTCGGGAGAAATAACTGCTGAAAGCCCTTATGCACTGATCATAAAAAAAATGTACAAATATGCTGAACTTCTGAATTATATACTAACATGCCAGGTGAACCAAATCTGTTTGTTGTAGTAAAAACGTTTGCTCTTAGTTTACTCTTATGCAGCCCACTGTATTTTCTCTCTTCTGGCACTAAAGAGCAGTCCAGTTTGGGGGAACAGGTATATATGTAAATTAAGAACTAGAGTAAGGTCAATGCAAAAACCGCTGACTGTCTAAATGGCTGTAAGGTACCAAAATACTGCGGATGACCTGTGTAAAAGCATTCTTGTGTGCTGACCTCCAATTGACGCCTGCATGATTCGAGAAATCTGCGAGCCTGGGGGTCCTCAATGATCGCCACAGGTTTACGGAGCTGTGTGACCCAAATGGTGTACTGGTCCACTCCGCGGCGAGATGGGGGTTTCAACTTGTCTTTGATGCCAGTCTCAGCATGAACATTTTCCGTTACTGTAGAACATGACAAGTATTGTCATAATTTGTATCTCTTGAAATTTTAATTAGTTTTACACAGTCATGTGATCATAAAGCAAATTTCCCTCTTTCTTTTGGACAGTGAAGTACTTTTTAATATGAAATTGAACTGCATTTTGACATAAAAATGACTAGTATTTTATTTTGACATTAAATGCTAGTAAATATGACCGAGACTCCAAAAGCAAAGAATCCTCAGTCCAATATCAGCCAATACTGCACAGTTCATGCATGACTGTGTGCCTTTCTGGTTAAACAGTACCAGTGGCTGCAAGCAAAAGGGACTTACATTCAGATTTCTCCATCTTCTCTTCAATGACCTTCATGATTTCTTCTATTTTTCTCTGGAACTCATCATCAGGTCTTTTTTCCACTGTTTGTAAGTCTGAAAAACAGAAGACAATATGAAAAATGTCACATGCTTTGCCAAGAAAAAAAAGAAAAAAAATGAAAAGAAGAGAAAAGAAACGAAAAGAAAAGAAAAGTAAAAAACATCAGCAAAATCTACAATTTGTACCTTTGGTGGACTATCGTTCTTTTAGTGCTATACCACGTGCTGTACTGCCAATTGCCTCTCACTCCCAGCTCTATGTACATACTTTTAAACTGCTTTTAATCCTTTGAGTGTTGGTATGGTTTTAGTTGTGATGATTCCTGCAGGAATCATCGCGACTAAAACTGCTACCGACACCCACAGGGTTCAGAGCACTTCTGGAATTTCTGCAGATTTTAATACATGCTCAGCAGAGCCTTGACAGCTCACAGGAAGAAGAAGAGTAGAAGAAACGCTCTGTAGATAACAAAAATATCTCATTGACAACACACATAACCTCTAACAAGAAAATCAATCTAAAAAAATAGTTTGTGCAACTATGAACCTGCTACTTGCCATATAGTGGGTCATTAGAGAACTGTGCCAGCTGCTCCACATTGTCTTTGACAGTACAGATGTAGTCGGCATCTAGGTGGGCGCAGAGCTTCTGGATGTGTTTTTTTGCTGCTTCCTGGTTACCAGCTTTCCCCACGCCCACCGAGGCAGTCAGACCCACCACCTGCAAGGAAGAAACATTATATCTGCTCCCCAGCAAGCAAACGGTTCTTGGGGTGACACTGGCTGCAGCTGGCCTGCGCACATCTACTGCAGCTGATGTTGACCTGAAATCTGTGCACAGGTGCAATGGCTGACATCAGGGTCAAACCTTTTGCTCACTGGGTCACTAAGTATAATGTTCACAGGAGAATGGGGCTTCTGGGTGCACATTTGTTTTACTGCTTTCTCATATGTAGCCTTTCGGCTCAGCCTTTCATTGGCCCACTGGGGCTGAGAGGTCTAACTTTTAACCCCATATCATTCGGAATACACTGTTGTGTGAAATAAGTTTGACTAAAATAATTCAAGGGTAGTGCCGGAATAGCTTGGTACCTCTAGGCGCCAAGCTATTCTGGCACCACCTTTGAACTAAAGCCATTGGTCTATATCTTTATCTGTAAGTATGTATTTTTTTCTCTAAAATGTTTTTTTTTTCAAAAATACTACCGATGGCATTACTATATGGAAGGTACACTTAGCTTACCGATTTCAGCCTAAGAACCCTTTGTGTGTACCTACACAACAAAGGAAGCAGCTCTAGGGAGTTGTAACCAAGAACCATGGGTAGTCCCTCCCTTCCCTCCATAAGGCCATGTGAGCAGTGGTGCCACTCCAGTCTTACGCTTAGCTTCCCGTGAGCACGGTTCACCAGTTCAGCCTTCCGGTTTGGTTTGGATAGCATTCTACAGCTACTATGCTTGCAAGCTTGTATCTAATGGCTAAGAAGATGGCGAAGTAAGGCCTCGGGTTATGGCTATGAGAGTGGCCGTCTTGATTTTACGGCTGACGATGGCATCTCCCGTGGGATAAGCACCCAAGGTAGGTCCCAACATGGCAACAGGGAACGTAGAGCGGGATGGTGTAGACTGAAGTGGCCCATCAGATTGGCGAGGTCTTTGCAGGAGCCCGGGTCAGGTCGTCCCAGATGCCTGTAAGTGTCAGCGATCATGGCCAGGTATCCCCGAATGGTGACAGGTGCTAACCGCTGATCGTAAAAAAGCCAGAAGAAGAAATCCGCCAGTTGAGGGACTGTCAACTCGGTGGGGGAGAGGCGTCTGTCGTCACACCAGGAGCTGAGAACTCTCCACTTGCCTTCGTAAACTCGTCTGGTCGAGGCTCTGCGGGCTGTAGCGATCGCGTCCACTGCCGCACCTGAGAAGCCTTTAGCGGTGAGGGCTTGCCGGACAACCTCCAGGCATGGAGGAGGAGATGTTCTGGACAAGGATGGTACAGCGTCTGCCAAGGTTGCTTGAGCATCGTTCGCGGGGTGGGGAGCGGCAGCAGGGGGGCTGTGGCCAGATTCAGGAGGTCGTTCATCCATGACCTGGTCCAACAGAACGGAGCCACCAGAAACAGGATCATGTTGCTCCCTCTGAGCTTGAGTAGGACCTTGGGGACGAGCACCGTCGGTGGGTAGGCATAGGCTACCAGACCGTCCCAGGAGATGGTGAGGGCGTCCACTGCCCAGACCAAGGGGTCTGGAATCGGTGAGACGAACAGTGGGAGTTGGCGATTCCATCTCGTGGCAAAGAGGTCGATCATGGGTGTCTCCCAGGTAGCGCCGATCATCCGGAAGATGTCTGGACGCAGCGACCACTCGGTGTGTAGCAGTTGACCGCGACGGGAGAGGGAGTCAGCTAGCACATTCAGGTGACCCGGAATGTGACGCGCACGGAGAGAAATGTCCCGATCCTCGCACCACCAGAGCACTTGGTAAAGGAGGATGCAGAGAGAGGGCGAGCGGGTCCCGCCTTGCTTCTGGATGTAGGCGACGACCATGGAGTTGTCCGACAGCACCAGTAGCTCCCGGTGTAGAAGGCGAGATTCCCACGCTAGTAGGGCTTGCCAGACCGCTTTCAGTTCCAACCAGTTGATGTGTCGGGCACGCGAATCCAGGTCCCACCGGCCGGCGGCAGTCTCGAAGGATGGAGAAGGTGTGCTCCCCAGCCGGAGAGGCTCGCGTCTACGCAGATGGAGAGGGAGGGTGGTGGAGAGAACAGCAGTACTCCTGTCGCAAGCCAGACGGGGTCCGCCCAGCGTAGAAGGTGAGGACGGAGCAACGAAGGAATCGGAACCGGAGACTCTAGGTCGGATGACGATGGACGCCAGTGAAGAAGTAGGTGCAACTGCAGTGGGCGGGAGTAGAGACGCCCTAAGGAAATAAGATCTGCTGCAGCACTCAACAGCCCCAGAAGCTGAAGCCACTGCCTGGCAGGGATCGAAGACAACTGGGACACCTGCCGAGCGAGGTTCACCAACTTCTGGATACGGGGTTCGGGCAGCCTGACGATGTTGCGGTCGGTGCAGAACTCTATGCCTAGGTGAACGAACTGGCGCGACGGGACGAGGTCGGACTTGCCGAAGTTGACTAGGAAGCCCAGCGTCTTGAGGAGCTGAAGCATAGCATCCCGGTCCTCTTGCAAGGCGGTGACGGCCTGATTCTTCAGCAGGAGGTCGTCCAGGTAGTTGGACGTGGGGCTCGTGGATGTCCGTCGGGCCTTGGCTACCACGGCGTCCATGATGCGCGTGAAGACCCACGGGCTGAGGATGAGGCCGAAGGAAGTGCGCGGAACTGGTATACCACACCCTTGAAGGCGAAGCGTAGATAATGTCTGGACACTGGGTGCATGGGAACGTGAAGGTATGCATCCGAGAGGTCCAGGCAGACTGCAAAGTCGAAAGGTTGCACCGAGGCACGGAGGGCCCGAGCTGTCTCTATGCGAAAGTGTGGAGACCTGTTGAGAGCCGACAGGTCGATCACAGGACGCCACTTGCCACCTGGCTTGGGCACCACAAAGAGCCGGCTGTAGAAGGCTGGGGAGTCGAGTCGCATCACCACCTCTGTTGCGGCTTTCCGAAGTAAGGCGGCCACCTCGTTGCGCCTTGAGCTGATCTGTCGGAACCAAGGTCCACGCCGGAGTACGTCGCAGTGGGGGCAGATAACGAAACGAGATCCGAAGACCTAAGAAGATGGTCGAGAGAATCCAGGGGTCGTCCGGTAACAACGCTCGCCAGGCGGCGCTGCGCAGTGCGAGCCTCCCGCCGACCGGAGACCCCAGCGTGGTCGACGGGGGCCGAGGGGAGAGAACGTCAGTAGGCCCTGCCCCGCCCGGGGCGACGGGCAGGCTTGGGCCAGGACCTGGTAGCGGAAGCTGAGGCGGATCCCGGAGTCGGAAGGGCGCGGGGAAAGGCCGGAGGCCTGGGGGGAAGACGTCCACCTCTGGTGTAGGGCCGGGAAGCGGGTCTGGCCGCCCGCAGGGGGCGACCCTGAGTCCTGCTGAAAGGGAGGAGGAACTGTGCGACTTCGCCAGGTGTCCTTATTTGCTTCCTTAACTGCCATCCACATGGGACAGAAGAGAAGTTCTCCGCCAAGAGGCGCCTGACGAAGCTGAAGCTTCAGGTCATTGGGGAGAGGACAGGAGCGGAGGAGGACATCCCGTCGCAAAAGGTCACAGTTGGCAGCTGCGGCCATGGAGTTGACACAGGTGTGGTAGGCGGCATGGTTACCGGAGACAGCTAGAGCGAGCAGATCTCCCAGCAGCGGCGTGAGGGACGGATGCCAAGCATCCTCGACGCGACGGACAATGGCTTGAGTCAGTAGGTCAAGGAATCCCGCCGAGGCTAAGGCGTTGCGTATGAGAGTTGCTGTCTGATGGACACCCGGAAGCAGAGGGTTCCGTGCAGGAATAGCCGAAAGAAACCAAGCGGCCAAGTCCGGTTTGGGTAGGGCGCAGGTAAAGCTCTGAGTATGTTTCGCGTACCAGGATTGCCGAAAAACCATGTGTAGATCTGCTGGCCACTTGGTGTCAGTGAAGAATCCAGCGGAGCCCAAGTGACCCTGAGCGAGTCGAGCGGAAAACGCGTCCCGTAAGCTGCTGAAACCTGGAGGTTGGGGAAGAGTCTTAAAAGTCTTGGCGTGACGTTCCGCATCCACGTAAGCCGTGGCCTTCTTCTTCATTGGTGGAGATGGAGGAGAGTTTTCCGTCGGAAGGCACGCCGAGATGATCCGAGCCGCCTCGTCCAGGGCGCGGAGAGTCTCCAACCTGTGTCCCACCGCCGACGGTTGCTGCTCCTGCACATCTTCATCAAGGTCAGGGTGAGCCGGGTTAGAGCGAATGGGGCTGTCGTCCCGAAGTAAGACGGAAACTGAGTCCTCAGGGGCCAGGCTGAGAGCGTCATCATCTAAGTGCAGCGCGCGAGGGGGGGGGGGGGGGTGGCCTAGTTCGGGCTATGAGAGCGGGCCCAGTATCCGCCACGGGTCGGGAAGTAGCCGAGGAATTAGGCGGTGAAACCCCCACGGAGCGGTGACGAAACGAACAAACTGGGGAAGGTTCTTGAGACCCAGACCGAGAACGGTGAGCGTCTTGGCTTCCCCTCTTGGCTTGACTTCGCGAACGAAGATTCTATAGGGCTTGCCCACGTCGTCTGCAGGCATTTTCGTGGCTGCGGAGGCCAATCCGGGACAGGCAGGTTCGACCGCAGTGGCTGCAGGGGAAGGTCTGGTCAGGGTTCTGAGTTACGACAACTCTGTTTTTTCTTCTAAGCCGCTTGTCCTTAAGGTTAGCTCTGCGAGAGTCCTCAAAGGAGACGGCTGCCTTGTGAATGGTGGAGCGCCAGGTGTCACGTCCGCAGCACGCGAAGACCACTGGCGGTGGTCGATTTGGCAGGCACTAAGCGACTTCTTGAGACCGTCTTTGTATCTCTTCTTTGGTGCCCCTCTGTCTCGGTGTCCAGTGGCGAGCTCGCCGAACAGAGTGATCTTGGGTAGGCGATGATCCTCCATCCTGGAGACGTGCCCTGCCCAGTGAAGCTGTGTCCGCAGCAGCAAAGCCTCGATGCTCACAGTTTCCGCCTGTTCAAGGACCTCGACGTTGGTGACATAGTCACTCCAGTGAATGCTGAGGATGGTACGCAGGCAGCGCTGGTGAAAGCATTCGAGGAGTCGTAGTTGGCTGCGGTAGAGGGCCCAGGACTCGGAACCGTACAGCAGGGTGGTGAGGACGACAGCTCTGTACACGCTGATCTTGGTGCCTTTTTTCAGCTGTTGATTGTGCCACACCAGCTTGAATAGTCGCCTGAGAGCACTGTTCACTTTTGCCAGCCTGTTGTCCAGCTCCTTGTCCAGCTTGGCGTCTGACGTGATGATGCAGCCAAGGTAGGTAAACTGGTGTACAGACTTCAGTTCGGACTCGCCGATGGTGATGTGGGGAGGGCGATGCTCTTCCTTGGGTGCCGGCTGATGAAGGACCTCTGTCTTTTTCAGACTGACCTCAAGTCCAAAGATCTGGGCAGCATCTGTGAAGCAGGACGTAATGCGCTGCAAGGCTCTCTCTGTGTGTGCAACGAGGGCAGCGTCATCAGCGAAGAGCAGCTCACGAATCAGTTGGTCTAGGGTTTTCGTGTGGGCCTGCAGTCGTCTGAGGTTGAACAGGCTGAAATCGAGACGATACCTGATGTACACTGCGTCGTCATGGTCGAGGTCCACTGTGGCCTGCTTCAACATCATGCTGAAGAAGATGGTGAAGAGGGTCGGTGCCAGCACGCAGCCCTGCTTCACGCCGTTGCGAATGGGGAATGGTTCTGAGAGGTCACTGTTTAGTCTGACCTGGTCTTGCTGGTCCTCGTGGAGCTAGACGATCATGTTGAGGAACTTTGGGGGACAACCTAGTCGCTCCAGGATCTGCCACATACCTTGCCTGCTCACAGTGTCAAACGCTTTTGTTAGGTAGCCCTTTGTTCTGCTCGCGGCACTTCTCCTGAAGCTGTCTCAGCACAAAGACCATGTCGGTGGTACTCCTGTTGGCTCTGAAGCCACACTGGCCCTCTGGGAGGTGGTCTTCAGCGATGGCAGGTACCAGCCGATTCAGGAGCAACCTTGCGAGAATTTTCCCGGCAATGGACAGCAGGGTAACTCCACGATAATTAGAGCAGGCAGACTTCTCTCCTTTGTTCTTGTACAGGGTGATGATGACTGCATCACGGAGATCCTTTGGTAGTGTTTCTTTTTCCCAGCAGCAGAGAAAGAGGTCATGGAGCTTGTTGTGCAGTGCTGGGCCTCCATGTTTCCAGATCTCTGGCGGGATTCCGTCAATGCCTGTTGCTTTGCCACTCTTGAGCTGGTGGATGGCTGTGAGGGTCTCTTCGGCGGTGGGCGGTTCGTCCAATTCAACCTTTAGTGGAAGGTGTGGGATTTGGAGGATGACTGTTTCTTGAACAGTGCGTTCAGCGCCGAAGAGGTCCTGAAAGTATTCCGACCAGCGGTTCAAGATGGAGGTATTATCTGTGAGGAGTGCCTGTCCATCAGCGCTTCGCAGGGGACTTTGTACCAGGTGCCTAGGGCCATACACTGCTTTCAGTGCTTCGTAGAAGCCCCTGTAGTCACCGTTGTCAGCGCAGAGCTGGGTCCTCTGTGCGAGTCTGGACCACCACTCGTTCTGGAGCTCTCTAAGCTTGAGCTGGAGACTGCTGCAGATGAGGCGGAAGGCAGACTTCTTCACAGGGCAGGAAGGCTGGGCTAGGTGGGCCTGGTGGGCGGCTCTTTTTTTTGCTAGAAGTTCCTGGATCTCTGGATTTTTTTTTACGGTGAGCGTAGCGAAGAGGTGATCTCCTGTCCTGCGAGGAGTGCTCACGGCGGGAGCAGGGACTCCTAGAACGGGAGTGTCGGCGGTAACGGTGCCTGACCCTGGAAGACGAACATCTAGAGCATGGAGAAGAATACGGTTGCGCTCTATGAGGAGAATGACACTCAACTGGGGGACGCGGTCTGGACTGACGATCATCCTGAGGCGATCCGAACCTGGACGCCGTCCGCGAGGGCCTACTAGCACGGGAAGAGGGGGAGGTAGACCTATGACGCGGTGACCTGCCCCTTGAAGGCGAACGGTGGCGAGAAGAGCGGCGGTTATCAGATCGAAGCCGTTTAGGAACTACTCGTTGGTACGCTTCCTCTCGCGAACTGACACCTGAAAAGCAGGAGATCGTCCGGTGCTTCTGCTCTTCTGGACGATGTGTGTGCAGGTCTGGTCCGGAGCGCTGAGCTCTCTCGATGTGCGGAGGAGGAGAATCCTTCTGCTTGGAAGCGGCCACCTCCTGTGTAGAGACCGCTACCGGTACTGAAGCCTGTTCCTGTAACATACGTCGAGCCGATAAGTTCGGCGGAACCGGACAGCGTGCACTAGTCGGGTCTGTGTTAGCTGCTGGTGTAGTAGAACGAGCTAGCGACCGAAGTCGTGAAGATGAGTGTTCTAACGTCTGATAAGCACCACTAGTCAGGTCTGTGGGGATTACCAGAGTGTCTTTATTGTTCAGAGAAGCAGGTCTGACTGGAACCTCAGTTCTAGTCTCTGCGACCGGACAGCGCGCACTAGTTGGGTCTGTGTTCGCTGCCGGCACAGGAGGACGTGCTCGTGGCCTAAGCTGCGATGTTGACTGTCCTCTCACCAGGTAATAACCACTAGTCGGGTCTGTGGTTCTTACCGGTGTTTGACCCTTTATCCGTGCTGGTGTCGGAAGTTCACGACGGTAAAAGCCCCACAGCTGAGTCCATTGCTCTTCCAGCCAGGGGGCGCAGACCAGGCACGGATGTGAAGATGTACAGGTGGAACAGGGCAGGCACACCTCATGTCCGTCACTCGGCCACTGGAATTGTCCACATCTGATACAGGTGCAGACTTTCCAACTGCAAAACATAGCGTAACAATGAAAGCAAACGAACGTGCCCCTGCAGGCACGCAAACGAATCGCAGAAAACGAAGAAAGTTATGGCGTATGCTGACGCACGGCGCTCTACCCCTTCCCCGCCTGAGCGCCGTACGGAAGCAGTGACCAAGATTTTACCTTGCCATAATGCAAAAGGAGAGGCACGAAGAACGGTGCAAGCAGTGAAGCCAGAAGCCGTCCTACCAAAATGGCGCCGAAGACCGGTTCCATCAGGCCAAGGGCTGCGACCGGCGCCGAACGCAGAGACGATAGTCACAACAGTACGGCGAAGAAGGAACAGCCCCGCAAGTCACAGTAAACAGGGCCTTCCCGAATGTCCACGAAGTTAGCCAAGGTCGAAGCCCGAGGGCACAAGAAGCCGAAGGCGACTGGCCCACCAGTGAGTACAGTTCACAAAGCGTCGTCTAAGTCACCCCGAAAAACGTAATCACACGAAAGCATCCAAGCCCAAAGGCCACAAACTACTCTCCTCAGGAAAACCTCAAACACCAACTTCCACCGAAGCAAAAACTTAATCACGAAGAGAGCCACAGGCGTACACAACCTACTGCAGACTAGCAAAGAAATTGACTGAAGTGATAAGCGCTGAGCACATGCGTGGTTGAACCGGAAGGGAGGCTACCGGGTTTCCGCCTAAGCTATGGCGCCCCTCTCCTGCCATCATGGCCATTATCGTACACAACAATTTTTGGGCTAAAATTAGACTAGCTAAGAAACATTTCCTAGTTGTAATA
Organism: Semisulcospira habei; assembly: GCA_036245525.1. Taxonomy (NCBI): domain Eukaryota; kingdom Metazoa; phylum Mollusca; class Gastropoda; family Semisulcospiridae; genus Semisulcospira; species Semisulcospira habei. Next base: position 287,397,584 of record BTPG01000002.1, on the reverse strand, counting down.
CCATCGGTAATGTGTTTTGAGAAAACAATAATACATTCTGTCGCAGTAAGATCTTTCTGGTAAACACTGATAACTCCACAACCAAACAAAATGCTAATGGAGAGTGTATTGTTTTTGGGGGGATCGCTTCAGTTACAGACTGATGAAAAAGTTTTAAAATATCTTGATGCAAAATTTTTAGCTGGTTTGGTTTTCAACAGTAAGAATCCTAGCACTACCCAGCAAGCAAAATGTCCTCAGGCTGTCAGACTGAAGACATAAGTTGGCAGAGGTACCTGTGGCAGCTTGCGCACGCGGTGCTCTGTGTCCTCTGGTGGGAATTTGGCAGCCATGTAGTGATGCATTAAGCAGTTGAAGGGGTGGCGCCCACCCGTGTGGTGGCACTCATCCAAAACAACGAGACTGAACTCACAGATGTCTGTGATCTCCTTCTTGTCCAGCGCGTCCAGAAGGATCTGGGCGGTCATTACCAAAATGTCAGCTCTGAAAAGTATATTTCTGAGGTTCAGTTAATAACTCATTCTACCCCAACACCGAAATCCTTAAATTTTGCCGTTTTCCTCTGAAGACTGCGTTGCAGTACAGGACACAGATCGACCATGATAGTTTAAGGGTGATGCCAGAATAGCTTGGCGCCCATAGGCGCCAAGCTATTCTGGCATCACCCTTGAACTATCGTGGTCGATCCTTATCTTGCTGTGGTGTGTCTGGGGTAGAATGAGTTAAGGATGCAGATTTTGGGTGTGCACACAAAAAACAAACCCATGGTGAACCGAACAAAATTGGAACTTTATTTCTGAAAGATGAAGAAAGCAGATGCTTTAACTCTTAAACTCCCAGAACTAAATGACTTCCATTTTATAGAATGGAAGTCATTTAGTTCTGGGAGTTTAAGAGTTATATGAGAGTTTCATGAGAAATAAATGGACAACATGCAAAGATGCTTAGAAGAAACTAAACTTAATATTAAAATTAAAAAGTTATTTCGAGCACAGCATCAATAATTTTGGTGTGGAGTATACCTCATGAGCAAATGCTTGAGAGGGACCCTGGTTCCATTGGCTGCGTCGCCACTGACCAGCTGACAGCGGAATGGGCGGAGGTATTTGTCACACTGTTTGTACTGCTGGTCGGCAAGGGCCACCTGGTTCACGAGGAACACCACTTTGCGCACACCCATCTCCCGCTGCTGCAGGTGATTCTGTTTGAAAGGGAAATTGAAGCCCCTTCAGCGTGCAGCCACTGGTACTGTTTACAGTACTGGTGGTTGCATGCACAAGATGGTTAACCCTTGGACAGCTGAGAAAAATGAACGCCACCTAACTGCAATAGACATAGAATCAGCTGCAAGGACTAAAAAGAATCTGTGCCTCTTGGACAAATGGGGCTCTTTGGTATTGGCCTGATTATGTGAATGTCAATGGATTTATTGAAAATGGCTGGACTCAAAACGCTAAAGAGAAAGCATCCCTTTCACAGTTGTTCGGTCTTGAAACTCTTCACTGCAACAAAACACCTAAATCACTCTGTGCTCATTTACCTGTTTTATGTCTCACTGATTTCTATCATTTGACTCACACAACAAACTGACATCTACATGTACCTCTGAAAAAAACTTGAATATTTGCAACAGCTGGAACAAATGAAAGAACCAATTTCTTATCTTAAACCCCTTGGGGCCTCGTGCATGCAGCAACCAGTATTGTAATCAGTACCACTACCAGCCGCTGCATGCACAAGGGTCTTTGTATACTTTATGCACCTGCATGGTTTTTAGTGCCACGTGTGTTTTGCCACTGCCAGTGGGTGCACAGATGAGGACATTTTTGCCTTGGAGTGCTCTTTCAGCCAGCTCCTGTTGGTAGTCGCGCAGTTCGATTGTTTCACCAACCTTCTCTGACTCATCCCCATTGCCCAGATCATCAAGCTCTGCATTACTGTTGTCTGCTTCAAACGAAAAGGGGCCTTAGTATGATAAACCCTCTCACGTTGTGCATGCAGCATCCGTTACCGTAACCCATTCAGCCCTGATGCACTTCAGCAGGAGATGGGTTGACCATGATAATTCAAGGGCAGTGTCAGATTAGCTTGGCGCCTGTTGGCGCCAAGCTAATCTGGCACTGCCCTTGAATTATCATGGTCAACCCATCTCCTGCAACCGTTGCATAGTCATTAGATGATGCCTCAAAAATTTGGGAAATACAGCCATCGGGCTGAATGAGTTAAACAGTACTCAGATGTTGATATAAAACATTTTTATTGAAAGTTGCACACATTTTTTATGTCTTTTAACTCATTCAAAACACCCCCCACTCCCCCATCAATAGTGGCAGAAGTGCCATATAGCGTTTCTGCCGGTAACGCTATACGACAATTTTGTAGCTATTGATGCAGAATGCCTTGAATGAGTTCCCCTTGTTTACAGTACTAACTAAGCACATGGGGGTGGGGGTGGTAAGCTGGGCCCTATATTCTGTTTTACCGTTCAAAATACAGTAGAACCTCCAATGAACGGTCACCCCTGTTGCCAAGAAAAAGTGGCCATAAATGGCTGGTGACCGTTCACGGGAGTTTTGATGCTGTCACTTTTGTATGTCAGCATGATTGAGTCTGTTTTGTCATTCTGCACGATCTGTTTCTTCCCCGCATTTTCTGCAGCAAACAAAAACGTGCTGCACCACGTTACCAAGACGGCCGCCAAAATCATCAGCTTACCTACCAACAGCCTCCTACAACTGACTGAGAGAGCGCTGGCTAGGAAAGCACGTGCAATCCTGAGTGAGCCCACCCACCCACTTCACTTGCATTTGGAACTCCTTCCCTCCAAATGACGCTATCGCTGCCCGAAATGTAACAGGAACAAATTCAAACTCTCTGTCATTCCGCAGGCAATACAGTTGTTGAACAAGTCTAAACTATACCCCCCTCCCCCTCTACCCCCCCCCCCCCACCCCAGGATTGCACGTGACTTTCCAGCTGAGCATACTTACACCTAATGACCTACAGTTCCCTTTGGGGGGAAAAACACGATAGTTCCAACATAGTTATGCTGGACTTGTCCTGTTTAGCCTTCAGAGGGCTGTACTGCCAAAAACTAAGTTTGTGAGTCTGTGCATGTGTCTGGGCGTGCGTATGATATCAGTGTTAAAACGTACTATTTTATATTTTTGTTTAGTTGGGGATTTAGACTTGTTTGTTTGATGTGTAAACTAAATTCAGGTCATATTGGCAATTTATTAATAGCTTTATATTTAGTTTTTCATGTGATTCTGCAATTGTCCACATTTTTGTTTAACATTTTGCGATATTATGTTTCTAACCTTGACCTACGCTCGGCAGGCAAAGACAAATATCTTTTAATGGACAATAAATTTCTTGAATCTTGAAAATGGACCTAGGTGTGCTTGTGACATTCAGATATGAACTTATAGATGTGCCACCACCAAAACGGGACCACCGTCGGCCACTTCATGCTTCTGCGAAGTGTGATAAATGTACTAGTGACACCGATGTTTTGTTATCTTCAGTGATGAAAGAAAATCAAATTGTGCTTGTGTGTACTAATATGAGAGGGAGAAAGAGTGATGCATGTCAATGTGTGGCGCTGCTGTGTTCTTGACTTAAACAGATAAGAAAGGAGGGGGCGGGTGGCGGAGTAATGAGGGAGCAGCACTGACACAAGCCAGTGTCAATCTCACTGCCCCCATAATTACTGAGTGGAGGCAAAGTGCGTTGCACTTTTCCCGGCCTATGTGTAATCATTTTCTTTACCTCACCATTTTTACATCAGCTAAGCACTTTTTTCCTCAGTGTGTAGCATAGAATCGTTAGACATGACTTCATAGCTTGAGGCTGGCGTATAGAAACTGACGAGTCATTCATTACAGCACTAACTGGCAGCCACCAATTTGTTTTGATGTCAAGACTTCTTGACTGGCCATGGAATTTACAGATCTCCTGAAGAAACGAATGTTCTGATTACACATCAGTCTAAAAAATTACAAACACAAAGACACGCGCATCGGTGCAAGTATGCACTAGATTCTCATGAGCCCCTGCAGTCGGCTGCAGGGGCACATCAGTCGGAATGTCTGTCCACAGGCCTACAAGTCCATCTCAGCACTGTTGTACAACACACTGTATTATTGTATGAGTGCTGAGGTGGATTTAGAGGCCTGTGGTACTGACACCAGCGTTTGCACATGTACGCACTCAGTTCTGATGAGCCCCTTCCATCTGCAGGGGTGCGTGAGAGTTTCTGCTAAGCGGGCATCCGGGGTGAAAGAACAGGTAAAATTTTGGTCACATCGGAAGATTATGTGACCGCACAGTAAACCTACTTCAAAAAGATATGAGGACATGGTCAGGTACATAGCGCGACCTTTGTTACAGACCACATACACTGCTGATGAGCTGATGGCACGTTCGTTATTGCATAATGACACAACGTCTGAGCTTTGTCTGAGTGTGTGGCTGTTGGCTAGGTGTCCAGCGAGCAGTCACTGACCCATCGCGCGTGACAGCTTTAATGTGGCAGTCTGGCCGTGGCCGTAAATTTAAGGTATTTTTACCATTTTTTGCTACAATACGCTGACCTTTGGCTGCGATCAGCAGGTGGCCATAGAATCAAGGTACTTTATATAGTAAACATTTGTCCGTACATCGCGAAAGTGACCAGAAATGACAGATGACCGTACAAATTGATGACCGTTCAAAGGAGGTTCTACTGTACAACATAATTATTAGTCTCAATGTTTAAAATATTTGAATTAAATTGGTATTTTTTAGTTAAACACGCACAACAGTGCATGCACACGTACTACCTGATGCAAGAACATCTTTAGTGCCAATCTGCTTTCCAGTCAATGATTCTCGCTTGTTTGCATCCTGATCAGACCCATCAAACTTGTTTCTTGCACCACCACCAGAAGTGTAGTCCACAGTGGACTCAGCGTCTGACATCATGAGGGTTTTATCATACGTTGCATCTGATGAATCATCCTGAGTGATGTTGAGTGAAGTTGTCTGTGCTTCATTAGTTGAGGTGGTAGCATCACTGTCCACGTCAATCAAAATATGTGGGTACAGGCAAATAAAACAGACAATATGATAAAAATTGGTTAATTACATCATAAGGCCAATGGCAGAACACACACACACACACACACACACACACACACACACACACAAACACACACAATGTAATGCATACATACTGGTATATATAAATTGTCTCGCCACATGCATAAAACATGCAAAAAACATAACTATAAGCAACAATTTACAGGAAATGTTATGTTAGTGCTATTGGAAATAATTTAATTACATGTACTGAGACCTCCCTACAAAAACTGTACAAAAAGAAAAATGAAATCCAGACCGAAAAGGTGACTGCCAAGCATGTAAAAATGCAGAGGAGAAAAGAAAGAGAAAGAAACATGCTTAGAAATGAATAACAACCCAACATGTATTGTTAGAAGAAGGATGGACACTTTAAATATCGGTGGCAGTACATACATGATTTTACTTTTCCAGATGCACAGTTGATTGGATGATGGACTGATTATTAGAGCTTCATGCTGTGTAAGCAATGAGAAATATCTCACATTGCACAGTTAGGGAGAGTGAAACATGCAAAAGGAAATCGTCAGTACTAACTAAGCTCATTGTTATGCCCAAGACAAGACATTACACACACATGTATAGCGTGTTTCAGCAAAGCTTGCTTCGTGCTTTTTTCAATTAACTTTTGAACAATATATATTTCAGGACAACACTAAGAACAAGAATGGCAAAGCCCTTAAGGCTCACGTGCATGTTCAATCCACATGATTAATCTAGCCTTTGTGACCTTGACCTTTCCAACAGGTCACTTAAATAAAGCAAGTGTTCAAATGTTCTAATATAAAATAATGAAAGGGTTTGCTTTTGTACCCATGAAATCCACGTTTTCTCAAAATTTAAGCATTTTTCACTTTTGTCAACTTCCCACGACCCTTGACCTCTGTGAGTAGTGAACCAAATTAGTTTGGATAGAAAGTTCTTATCATCAGTGCTTTTTCTACTACATTTGGTTGAAAAGTTCTGCAAAAATCCCCCAAAATTAAAATTTTCACATCATTTGCTGATCTCTTGTAACCCTTGATCTTTACAAGGAGTCATCCGAATTAGCATGCATTGGGAAAGTCTTACCATCAGGCATCTCTGTACTAGGTTTGGGATGAAAGTTGTAAATAGTACTCGAGAAAAAAATTATGTCCAAAAAATGGCTATTTGTGACATATTTCCTGATCTCTTGTGACCCTTTACCTTTCAAAGGGGTTATCCAAATTAGTATGCACAGGAAAGTCTAACCATCAGGTATATCTGTACAAGTTTGGGTTGAAGTTGTACATAGCATTTGAGAAAAAACATATTTTGTCAAAATTTGGCTCTTTTTGACCTGTTTCCTTATCTATTGTGACCCTAGACCTTTCCACAGGGTCAACCAAATTAGCATGTATAGAAAGTTCTTACTATCAGGTATCTTTGTACCAACTTTGGGTATGAAGTTGTGAATAGTAATTGAGAAAAATAATTTTTTTTCAAAGTATGGCTATTTTTTTTTACCTATTTCCTGATCCCATGTAACCTTGACCTTCGAGAGAGGTCACTTAAAATGGCATGTTTAGAAAGGTCTTGCCATAACGTATCCTTGGGCCAAGTTTCAAGACTGTACTGTGTAGCTTGAATAGTCTCCGAGAAATTGCCAACGTTAAAGTTTACCATGGATGACGGTGTACGGACAACCACTGGCCCAGAACATAGACTCGCTGTTGCTTCACATTTCTTCTTTTTTCTTACGCCTGTCACCCCTACCCGGGTATAGGCCGTCGACGAGAGACCTCCAGCAACTCCTGTCCTGTGCTTCTCCTTCGATTCTACTCCACGTGGTTCCCAGTCTCTTGATGTCTGCTTGGAGGTCTCGACGCCAGGAGTTTCTCGGCCTACCTCTTTTCCTCTTTCCCTGGGGGTTCCATGACAATGCCTGCCTAGTGATACTGGAAGCTGGCTTTCTCAGACTGTGACCGATCCATCCCCATCTTCTTCGCCCAATTTCATTCTCTGCTGTTATCTGCTCTGTTCTCTCCCAGAGTCTGATGTTGCTGATCTTCTCTGGCCAGTGGATTTTCAAAATTCTTCTAAGGCAACTGTTCATGAAGGTCTGTACTCTGTTGACTGTGGTTTTTGTCAATCTCCATGTCTCTGCTCCATATAGGAGAACTGCTTTTACATTGGAGTTGAAAATCCGGACTTTGGTGTGTTGTGACAGCTCTCTGGAACTCCACACCTTTTTCAACTGGAGAAAGGCTGCTCTGGCTTTACCGATTCGTGCTCTGACATCTGCATCAGTGCCGCCTTTTTTGTCTATGATGCTCCCGAGATAGGTGAAGGACTCCACCTCCTCCAACGGGGTGCCAGCAAGCAAGACTGGTTCTTCCCTGGTTGCGTTCAGCCTCATTGTCTTTGTTTTCTGTTTGTGAATGGTGAGGCCCACTTGGGACGAGATGTCAGCAAGCCTCGTGGTCTTGTCCTGCATTTGTTGATGAGTGTGGGACAGTAATGCCAAGTCATCTGCAAAATCGAGGTCGTCAAGCTGTGTCCACAGTGTCCACTGTATTCCACTTCGTCTGTGCTCTGTGGTCATCTTCATGACCCAGTCTATGGCCAGTAGGAAGAGGAACGGAGACAGCAGACACCCCTGCCTGACACCAGTTCTGACCTGGAGCTCTCTGGTGAACTGCCCTTCGTGGATCACGCGACATGTCATGCCATCATAGCTGCTCTTGATCAGGCGGACGAGCTTTGTGGGTACACTGTAGTGTCGTAGGAGTTTCCACAGAGTCTCTCGGTCCACGCTGTCAAATGCTTTCTCATAATCCACAAAGTTAACGTACAGCGGGGAGCTCCACTCCAGAGACTGTTCCACGATGATGCGGAGAGTGGCGATCTGGTCTGTACATGATCGGTTCTTCCTGAATCCTGCTTGCTGGTCTCTCAGCTGGGGGTCAACGGAGCTCTTCATTCTCTCTAGGATGATCCTGTTGAAGACCTTTCCTGGTACTGACAGCAATGTGATTCCTCTGTAGTTGGAACACTTGCTGAGGTCGCCTTTCTTGGGAAGCTTGATTAGGTACCCCTCCTTCCAGTCAGCTGGCATCACCTCCTCTTCCCAGATCTTTCCAAACAGTGGGTACAGCATCTCAACTGTTGTCTCTAGGTCTGCTTTCAGAGACTCCGCTGGGATGCCATCTGGCCCTGCTGCTTTGCCATTCTTCAAAAATGCCACTGCTTTTCTGATCTCTTCCCGGCTGGGTCTGTCACAGCTGATGGGTAGGTCGGTCTCTGCCGGCTGGATGTCGGGGGGGTCGGGTGGGCTAGGTCTGTTCAGTAACTCTTCAAAATACTCAGCCCATCTGTCGAGTTGGTCTGCTCTGTCTGCAATAGGCTTGCCTTCTTTGTCTTTTACTGGTCTTTCTGTATGGCCATACTTTCCCGACAATCTTCTGGTAATGTCGTAGAGCTGTTTCATGTTGCCGCTGCCTGCTGCCTTTTCTGCCTCTGCTGCCAGGCTGTCTGTGTAGGCCCTCTTGTCTGCCCTGATACTCCTCTTCACCTCGCGGTTGGCTTCCGAGTATTCCCCCTGTGCCCTTACTTTGGCTGCTCTCGTGCGACTGTTGTTGACTGCTGCTTTCTTCTGCTTCCTCACTTCTATCTTCTTCAAGGTCTGTGCCGACAGCCAGTCCTTGTGGTGGTGTTTCCTGAACCCTACAGTGTCTTTGCAGGTTGAGTTCAGCGCCTCTCTAACTGCCTTCCACTGTTGCTTCACATGTGAGCCCAAAAAGGGATCACCAAACTTGGTCCTAATTTATTTTAATTTAGTTGGCTTCACACCTACCGGTAACGGTTTAGCCACTACCCCCGGCAGATTATGGAGATGAGCTGTTTAAAAGTTGAAATACATACCCTGTTCAGGCCTGAGTGACCACTGACCTGCATCACTAATGCTGAAACTGTGACAAGCTATACATGGATCCAACGGATTGCAAGACCAATTATGGTACTCAACATTCACCATGGTGAGCGTGAAGTTTACAGAAATAAATATGTCAGTGTCTTTGAGTGGGGCTTGATAGGGTATATTTTAGCAGGTTTAAATGGGTCATGTTAACAATTTCCTGAGGGCAATGGCTAAACCATGGTTGTCATGACTTCACCCATATCATACTGAGGCTAAAAGCTTCAAATTTGTACACTGCCATATGCAAGGTATATTATAGTACTTACAGATAAGGATATAGACCAATGGCTTTAGTTCAAGGCTGGTGCCAGAATAGCTTGGCGCCTAGAGGCGCCAAGCTATTCTGGCACTACCCTTGAACTATTTTAGTCAAACTTATTTCACTGGTGTATTCCGAATGATAAGGGTTCAGAAAACTTGAAATTAGGACAGTTGGTGATCATCTTTCCTTCTTAGAGTTGTTGTGAAATCATCTGCGTTCAAAAGTTATTTGTAAAAAACATAAATTTTTTTCTAAAATGTATTTTTTTAAAAAATACTTACCGACGGCATTACTACTAGGAATACTTCACTTAGCTTAACAATTTTAGCCCAAAAAACTCGTTGTGTACATTACCACAGGGGAGGCAATCACTAGGGGTGTCGTTACCATGACACCCGGGGTTGCCTCCCCTCCTTCCTATCCGGTGGCGTGCTCACCGTTTCCTGGCAGTCTCCGAGTCTTAGCTCGACTGCGGCAAGCGGGGAAGGCGAGAGGGACCTCTGAGTAATGCCGTCGGTAAGTATTTTCCCAAAATATACATTTTAGAAAAAAAAAAATTTATTTTCTCAAAATCATTACCGACGGCATTACTACTAGGAAGAATGGCGAATAGGAGGAGGGTGCCGCAGTTCCTGGGCCACCTGTCCCACGCCCAAGCGCCTCTGCGCGTAAATTGAGGGTCCCAGCCTACGCGCCCACTCCCGACAATTTTAGCTAGGCGTTACCTATGGCGCCAGAGGCGCCTGGAGGGAGTGCTGCGCTGCTGATATGTCCCCCAGTAAGGCCAGGTTGTCGCGCTGGCCGGATAGATCTCAAAGGTAGAAGCGGGCGAAGGTAGATTCGGCCCGCCAACACACGGCTGCCACAATGTCGCTGACCGCGCAGTTGCGGTCAAAGGCCTATGCAGTTGCCACTGCTCTGACTTCATGTGCCCTGTCTTGGTTTGTGCAGGGCGAGATCTTTGTATGCCTCCCGTATCACCCAGTGGAGCCAGGATCAGATCGCCTGCGCAGATATGTCTCATCTGCCCGGAGCCAAGGGCAGGAATAGGCGCAAGCGCCCTTGTAATAGTGGCATAGTTCTGCGCAGGTAACTTTAAGCGCTTTGACGGGGTCCTGTAGGCGGGATTCCCCATCCTGTTCCGTTGTCCTGAGAGGACGGATGGACAATACTTGGAGCGCCGATGCTGGGAGACTCTTCTTTGCCAGAACGTAAGGTCTGTGAAGAGCTGTAGTAGCTGAACTGGCCCTTCGTCTGTCTTGTACTGTGTTTGTCTTAAATGGCGTAATCTGTGTCTGTTACGTGAGAGTGCGTGTTGGGTTTCAGTCGCGACGCTTTGAGTCGATTTGCCCAAAAATTGAGAAAAAGCGCCTATATAATAACGGTATTATTTTATTTATTATTAGCTGTATCAAGCCGTCTTCCTGTTAGGTTTTCCCTCAACGTCAGCGGAAGCCGGCCGTCTTGCCGACGACGGTGCTCGCTTAGGTCCGAGAGGTCTGTACCGGCGCTGGTCCATGCTAGGTGTCAATAAGTGGCTGCTACCCGGTAAATTCGAACGCTGCTGAGGGGTCCGATCTGCTTGGAAACCCCTAGATGAACTCGGCCAAAATGGGGTTAGTTCGGACTGTGGGGAGAGTTGCTCCGCTGCACATCAGGCCTGTAGTACTCTCCACTCTCCCTCGTGTCCGTACTGTCAGAGACTCTTGAGTCGCTGCAATCACATCCACTGTCACACCCGAGAAGCCTCTTGGTGTGAGTGCTGACTGTCCATCTCCCAGCGTGCCGCGCCAACTGCTCTGTGTCTGTACAAACAGTTGCTGCCAGGGTTGCGATCATCTCGGATGCGGAGCTGAGGCAGGGGTTCGCCGCGTGTCTCCAAAGGACTGTGATCCAGCTGAACGGTCATCAAGTCCTAATCCCCATGCCATTCCTGGGCTTGTGGAGCCCCTATGTACCCGTCCTGAGGGAGGGAACGCGCTGCCGCATCTTAACCCATATCAGCCTGAGGCTAACAGTTTCAATTGTGCCCTGCCATACACAGGTTATACTATAGAAATAAGAAAATAGCCCACAGGCTTTACTTGAAGGCAAGCCCGGATTAGCGTGAAGCCTAGTGGCGCCAAGCCACTCCGACGCTACCCCTTAACTATACTTATTCAAACGTATGTCCCCCTCTGGTGAACAAGATAAGGGTTAAGATGACTTCCACCATACCTGTTGTTCCCAGGGGGTTAACCAACCAAGGATTAACCACCCCCAACGGCTTAACTTCGGTGAACAGACGAACCGGAGAATCCGTATGTAAAGGGGGTTGGCTATGCAAGGCGTCCGTTCCTCGAAGGAGCCCATCGAGGCTTGTGGATCCGGTCTGGAGGCGACAGAGGAAGCAGCTTCCTGTTCCACTACAGTAGGACCGGCCTATCATCAGAGACTCCTCACACGCATAGAAAAGTTGGAAGGCAGCTGGGTGTAGTAACACTCTTTACGCTGCGGCTGACCCTGCCACAAGGGGAATCCGCACGTACGTTGAGCTGACCTTCGACGTGTCTGACGAGTGCTGGCCCAATCTCTGCACGACCGGCAGAAGTGCTACACGAAGAAACCCCGACCTCTAGTAGCCGGAGCGCACCCATACCTTCCGTAGTGTCAGCCATTGTCGAGTAGCTGGAGCGCACCCATACCTTCCATAGCGTAAGCCATTGTCGAGGAGCCGGTGCGCACCCGTACCTTCTGTAGAGTCAGCCATTGCTTTCATCTGACGAGCACCAGCTGCCCTGCCATCACGCCAGCCAGCAGATGTATCTGCCTGTGTGTTCACTCGTTGCTATCCCGCTGTTATCGGTCAGGCACTCCCTGCCTAGGCGGCAAACCTGGGTGCTGGTCCCACGTCGGACTTGCCTCCGAAGCCCCGGAATCCACGTTGGCGGCGTTGCGTCGGCCATGAGTCCGGGTCCTCCAACGCTTCGCCATCTGGTCCAGAGGGCTGACCGTCCAAGTAGTTGCAAGCGCCTTGCCGAAGCTACTAGTAAGCATCAAAGCCGACACTAGACGTCACGTAGTCTCCGGGTCCGGGATCCGTCAGGGCCTACTGTAACCTGTCGGGCGTCAGGGTCTCGGCTCACCTCCGTGGTCTCCTTCTAGGCAGGGCATCACAAAGTCGCGCTGTAGCCAAAGCTTCCCTCTTGCCACCACTGATTGGAGCGAGTGGAGACAATCCTGCCGAGGTGACAAGGGATCCTGTGCTGTTGACTTATCATCTGCCAAGTCGGTTGCACCGAAGAATGTCCTCACGCGGAGCCTTCCACCGCTGTGTTATCCCCCAAAAGACGGGCGAGCGTGGAACCTGTCACAACAGCACGTCCCTTCATATCCCGTAGTTACCGGCGATCTCCGCCAAGGAGTAGGCTGCGGGGTGGTACGCCATCCTAAATGCTGTCACTAGCTCCGTGCGTGTCCTGCTCCGACTGTTCCAGATGTTTTCCAGACACTTGCTACCGGAAGGCTTCACCCTCTCGATGAATCCCCACGTCCGCTAGGGGGAAGCGAACCCTGGGCACAGTCCTGACCAAGCCTCGCTTCCACTTCCTCGCGCCCGAGTCTGTAGTCTGTGGGGCGCCGCCGACAGCATCCACGCCTCCTTATCCACCACTGGCACAGTACCGCCCAGAAGAGACTCCACATCACTGCCGGCGGAAGTAAATGTTCATCCTCTCTGGTCATCGGGAGTCTTCAGAAGAACCTCTGTTGTCTGCCGCCGTCTTGCCGAGTGGTCGCCCAATGCCTACGCTAGATCCCGAAGTCTGCGAGGGAGCGACGTGACGCACTGGGCCACTTGATGCGTCGGTCATCATCGCAGCTTTCCTCTCAGGGCGATGACGGCCAGCAAAATGACGCGACGAACCCAGACGCTTCGTCCAAAGAGCGGCGAATCTGCGATGTGTTGGAGCGCACCGACTGTCTGCTAGGCGTGTCCGTTGTCTACCCCCACTCCGAACCACGTCCTCCGGGTGTAGACTTAGCGCCTCCTCGACCTTCGGTTCTGGATGTAGGCCACCACTGTCGAGCAGCCGGAGATTACGCGTACTCCTGCCCCAAGATATGCTGCTCCCACCCAGAGAGAGTGCGAGTCACGCTGCTTTCTCTCCAGCCTGTTGAAGTGTTAGAGCGGCTTGATCCCTCGTCCACATACAAGGATGTCCTGACTTGTGAGCCGCTGCTTCCACTCGGAGAGAATTCGGGGCACACTGCTTCCATCTCCTGCCTGTTGATGTGTTCGTCCGCTTGATCCTTTGTCCATTACGAGGATCCTGACTTGTGAGACGCTGCTTCCCACGGAGAGAGCGCGAGCCGCCCTGCTTCATCTGCGACATGTTGAGGTATTTGACGGCTTGAACTCCCGTCCAATGGCGAGGATATCTTGACCTGTGCGCCGCTGCTAACTCCGCCATGGCCGGTCCCAAGCCCGGATGTGAAAGGAGGAGGGTTGGGCGTGGGGTCAGCTGCCCCACCCCATAAAAACACACATTGCTACAGAAACGCCAACAAGAAAACCAACAACTGACTCGGCCCTGGGAGAGGATGGACCTTCAGCTGGAGGATTTATGACGCGGGGTGGTGAAAGCCGAAAGGAAGCCACTCAGCAGACTACCATCCTTTCGACCAGGGCAACCATCAACATCGGAACATGGAATGTGAAGACCATGTACGAAGCAGGGAAAACAGCTCAGGTGGCAGTGAAGATGAGGAACTACCGTCTCAACGTCCTTGGCATCAGTGAGGCCAGATGGACGGGCAGCGGACAGAAGAGACTGACCACAGGAGATAGGCTGCTGTTTTCCGGCCATGAGGAGGACAATGCACCACACACAGAGGGAGTGGCTCTCATGCTCTCCAAAACTGCGCAGAGTGCTCTCATCGGGTGGGAAGCCCATGGCCCACGCATCATCACAGCCTCGTTCAGAACACAGCAGAAGAGGATTAGCATGAACATCATCCAGTGCTATGCCCCAACCAACGACAGCGATGACGAGACCAAAGACCAGTTTTATAATAGACTGCAGACCATCGTTGGAACCCTCTCTAGAAGAGATTTCAACATCATCATGGGCGATTTCAACGCCAAGGTCGGCAGCGATAACAGGGGCTACGAGGAGGTTATGGGGCAGCAGGGTTTGGGAGTAATGAACGATAACGGAGAGAGATTTGCAGACCTATGCGCCATAAGCAACCTTGTCATAGGCGGCACAGTCTTCCCGCACAAGCGCATCCACAAGGCGACATGGGTATCACTGGACCATTTAACTGAGAATCAGATCGACCACGTGTGCATCTCGAGAAGGTTCCGAAGATCTCTCCAGGACGTCTGAGCGAAGAGAGGAGCCGACGTTGCTTCAGACCACCACCTGGTTGTTGCCAGAATGAAAATGAAGCTGAAGAGGAACTGGACCGGCGAGACCTGTCAGCGCCAGAGGTTCAACACTACGCTGCTGAAAGATTCAGGCAAGCATGAGGAGTACAGACTCGCCCTCTCCAACAGGTTCCAGGTTCTCCAAGAGCTTCTGGACGAAGGAACCATTGACGTGCAGTGGAGAGGGGTGAGAGACGCAGTAACTGCAGCATGCAAGGAGGTGTTGGGCTACAGGAAGCACACTCACAAAGAGTGGATAACACCAATGACACTCAAGAAAGTAGTAGATAGAAAGAAGAAGAAAGCAGAAGTAAACAACAGCCGCACAAGAACAGAGAAGGCCCGCACTCAGGAGGCATACACAACAGCCAACAAAATAGTAAAGAATACCATCAAGGCAGACAAGAGAAATTTTGTAGAGTCACTGGCACAAGAAGCAGAGGAGGCAGCCCGACATGGAAACATGAGAGAGCTCTACAACACCACAAAAAAAGCTTTCAGGGAAGTTTGCCAAGCCAGAGAGGCCAGTAAAGGATAAACAGGGAAGAGCCATCCAAGTAGAGGAGGGACAGAAGAACAGATGGAAGGAGCACTTTGAGGAGCTCTTAAATAGACCAGCTCCACAAGACCCACCAGACATTCAGGTAGCCGAGAGAGACTTGCCGATAGACTGTAGCGAGCCCACCAAGGAGGAGATCCGGAAAGCCATCAAACAGCTCAAGTCGGGCAAGGCAGCCGGACCCGACAGTATACCGGCAGAAGCGCTAAAGGCGGATACTGAAACCATAATCGAGATGCTCCACCCCCTCTTCAGGAAAATCTGGCAGAGAGAACAAGTACCAGCAGAGTGGAAGGAGGGTTACCTGGTCAAGCTGCCAAAAAATGGAGACCTCAGCAACTGTGCCAACTATAGAGGAATCACCCTACTGTCTGTCCCAGGCAAAGTCTTCAGCAGGATCCTACTCAACAGGATGAAGGACACAGTGGACCCCCAACTTCGAGATCAACAGGCGGGTTTTCACAAGGACCGATCATGCACTGACCAGATCGCCACGCTGCGAATCATCCTGGAACAGTCGCTAGAGTGGAACTCGTCCCTCTACATCAACTTCCTTGATTACATGGCATCCACTTTGGTATCAGTTTCAGTCCACTTAATCAAATTTCAAATACAAACGATTTTGAATTTCCAAAAACTACAGTAGCTCACTTGAGCTTGCCCTTAGCACCACGTGAATGTTCTGTGTTTATGTACAGTGTGTGAGTGAATGCGCGTGATTCACGTGAGCGTGCTTGTTGGGTTCAGCTCGCGGCGGCGCTTTGAGCCGATTTTCAATTGGGATAAAGCGCCTATTTAATGCGCTTATTATTATTATTATTATTATTACGAGAAGGCCTTCGACAGCGTCAACAGAGCCACCTTGTGGAAGTTGCTGAGACACTATGGAGTACCTGAAAAGCTCACCAACATCATCAGAAACTCCTACGAGGGACTGACCTGCAGAGTGATCTGTGGAAACCAGCTCACCCACGCCTTCCAAGTCCGGACAGGGGTGAGACAGGGGTGTTTGCTGTCACCGTTCCTGTTCCTTCTGGCCATTGACTGGGTCATGACGACATCCACAGCACAGAAGCAAAATGGCATCCAATGGACACTTTGGACCCAACTGGACGACCTGGACTTTGCAGATGACCTAGCCCTGCTCTCGCACACCCAACAACAGATGCAAGAAAAGACAAACGCAGTGGCAGTGAACTCCGCAAGGCTAGGCCTGAACATCCACCGTGGAAAGAGCAAGGTGCTGAAAGTCAACGCTGCCAGTGGAACGCCCATCACACTGGAAGGCGAGGCGCTAGAAGAGGTGGAGAGCTTCACCTACCTCGGCAGCATAGTCGACAAGAAGGGTGGGACAGATGCTGACGTGAAGACCAGGATAGGCAAGGCCAGGGCAGCATTTCTCCAGCTAAAGAACGTCTGGACTTCAAGAGATCTGTCAGTCAACACCAAGATCCGACTGTTCAACACCAATGTGAAACCAGTACTCCTCTATGGAGCAGAGACCTGGAGGACCACAGTGTCGACCACCAAGAAAATACAGACGTTCATCAACAACAGTCTGAGAAGGCTCCTCGGGATACGCTGGCCGGACAAAATCAGCAACGAGGAATTGTGGCAGCGGACAAAGCAGAAGCCTGCAGAAGTGGAGCTTCAACAACGCCGCTGGAGATGGATAGGTCACACACTACGCAAGCCAGCAACCAACACCACAAAGCAAGCCCTAAGATGGAACCCACAGGGAAAAAGGAAGAGAGGTCGGCCACGAAACACCTGGCGACGTGACCTGGAGACAGATGCCAAGAAGATGGGCCACACCTGGGGACAGCTGGAGAGACTCGCCCAGGACAGAGACGGCTGGAGGGACCTTGTCGGTGGCCTATGCCCCAGGGGGGGAGATGGGCGTAAATGAAATAAATGAATGCGCCGCTGCTTCCCAGCGAGAACGCGAAGCACACTGCTTCCAATTCCAGCCTGTTGATGTGTTTTCCACTTGATCCCTCATCCCCTACGAGGATCCTGACCCGCGAAATGCTGCTCCCACTCAGAAGAGAACGGGACCCACTGTGTTGCTGCGTTAACGCTCGTTCCATAATCCAACAGGCTGAGGTCGAGTGTCAAAAGTGAGGGCGATTCCGTCCTGCCGCTGCCATCTCCGTGATCCCGGCGCCGGTGTCGAGGCTGTCGTTCTCCCGAAGAAATCGGCCCTTAAAGCTCTGGTCTGAAGAACGGCCACTCTTGCCGGGCACCTCTGATGCTCAGCGTCACCGAGAGATCCCACGCTGCGCCGTACCTGAGCTTGTCCGCTGGTCGGAGAGGCAAAGAAGGAAGAAAGAGTTCCCAGGCAATAGGTATCTGTAGCGTCCTTCTTCCCGCTGCTGCGGTCGCCCGACCGAACATGTAGGTTTCCTCCCCATGTAATGCAGGTCCATGGCCGCTGTGAGTTCCTCTCTACCTCTCGTTGACTGCTGACCGAGTTAGTTCTTCCCAATAGGGCCTCGGTCATGGGGGATCCACCCTGTGTGTTAGATCTCGTCTGTGGCTCCACTCTTCGACTCGGGGACCCTGAAGCCTGTATCATCTCCATGTGCCTATGGCGTGGAGGAGGTGTCCTGGTGGCTCACTTGCGACCGGAATGCACCTCCCGTCGGCTGGCTCTAATGACCGAATGTCCGACCTCCTATGGACAGCTTCGGCCAACCAAATTTTGTCTTTACTTCCCTTTCTCGTCTCGGCCGTTCTCTCAAATCCGGGCCCTCAAAGCAGAGGGGTGGAGGTGTAGAGTTCACTCTGCGTCTCTCTTTCCTGTCCCTGTCTGAGAGGTGCGTTGTAGACGCGGCCTGGTGACGGCGCTGGTCCGGCCTAAAGTTAGCGGGCACTCTCCTCTCAGAGGGGGGGTCCCCCGCGTGGGCTCTCTCTCTCCGTCTTTCACCTGTGGGGGGAAAATCTCGCCCAATCTCTCTACTGCGGGGGGACCGAGCTCCAATGCCGACACTTGCCTAGGGGACGTACCCTATCGTTGGCGGTCGAGCATATCTGGGCCTCTACGAGGCGGGGTGGAGCTCTTGGTGCCCGGGCTTGGACGGGGGGCAAGCCCCGATCCGAATGTTAGGCTCAATCATCCGCTGAAGGCGGGAATTCCTGAGGCACCGGAGGGGATAGAAGACCCCTTATTCTCAATTCTGTATGATTCTGCCTTCCTGTAGTGCCTTCCTCAACTTCAGCTGTGAGATCGGCGCCGGTTACTCCCTCCGGTAAACGCCCACAGCTGTGACCATCTTTCTCCTCCCAAGTCCCGCATCAATGGCGCGTCCGGTCGGAGGAGCCGCCCGACCAGGGTATGTAGACCCATGGCCCTCGCTCGGTCATTGGAAGTCGCCACACTTGTTGCATGTCCATACCTGAGTACTGTAACAAAGGACAGAACAAAAAAAACCAACAACGAAACAACGGGGCGGTCCGTGGCGCAGCGGTTAAGGCGCCTGCCACCAATGCTAAAGGTGTGCTCTAGTATCAATTTCAAATATAAAACAATTTGAACTTCCAAAAACTTCAGTAGCTCGCTTGAGCTTGCCTTTAGCACCACGTGAATGCTCAGTTTTTATGTACAGTGTATAAATGAACGCGCTTGATCACGTGAGCGTGCTTGACGGGTTCAGTTCGCGGCAGCGCTTTGAGCTGATTTCAGTTGGGTAAAGTGCCTATCTAATGCGCTAATTCATTGATTTATTTAACTAAACCAAGTGAAAGCGGGGAACCTCCAAGAAGAACCATGCTCCCGGTCGGCTTGCCGAACATCACAGCCCGGTCACCGCCGCTGCCCAGTCGAAACCGGTTAGAGGCAGTCACTGCTACTTTACCTCACCATTGCCAACTGGTAATTCCACAGAAAACCAACACCACGTAATCCATAGAACACATAGGTAACCCAAAGACAACACAAAGCACATAATCCAATGTCCACGAAGTCCCAACACATAAATCCAAAAGTCCCCAGTACACAACGGTAATCCACCTAACTCAAGCCGGAGCACGAAGTGCACATGGCCTGTCCTGAGCAGCTAAGCGAAGAGACTGCTGGGAAACAGTGAGTGCGCCACCGGATAGGAAGGAGGGGAGGCAGCCCCGGGTGTCCTGGTAACGACACCCCAAGTGATTGCCTCCCCTGTGGTAATGTACAAAATGAGTTTTTGGGGCTAAAATTATTAAACTAAGCGAAGTATTCCTAGTAGTAATGCCGTTGGTAATGATTTTGAGAAAATAAATGAGGCAAATGGATTACACACACACACACACACACACACACACACACATACACACGCACGCACGCACGCGCACACACACACACACACACACACACACACACACACACACACACACACATACTTTGCCTCTCCTGGTGTCTCATCCTGCCCAGGAGCTGAGAGGTTGGGTGGCCTTGAGACATGAGCCTCACCGACTCCTGAAACAAATCCAACATACATATAAATTAACCCCCTTATCCATGCCGCCACATTGTAAACAAGGGGTTAATATACTGTAGTACAACAGGAAGCAGCATACAGTGTACTGAACAGTGCACATGTGCTTTTCTGCCACCAAAAATATGCACTACAAAAATTTACATGTCATGAGATCAACAGAACATTCTAGTATGGTCAATGTGCATGCAGTTTAGTATCCTCAAAGGAAAATATACTACCTGGTAAATCAAGAATAAAAAATATTCTTTAATGTGCTGATAATATTGGCAATTGATTATGGTCTGTCACTTTGAATAGGATTTCACAATCAACAAACCTTTCAAAACGGTTTCTTGCTCTGAAGATAGACTCTGTGGGGGCATTGCTGGTCGTGGTCTTGAAGCTTTCCTCTCAAAGACTTTCTGGGCTATGGCTGCACACAATGAAATAGATGAAAGGACGCAGTTGTAATAATAATGAATGACAAACTACCGGTAACCACACTGCATTTAATCAAAACCATTACATTGGCAGTCACCTTTTTGGTCTGGAAAACCATTACATTTATAGAGGCTGCTTCCTTATTCAGCAATACTGTCATTTTGAGAGTTTAATTTGACAAGATAAATTAACCCATTGGCTGTCATTAGTGTTTGCTGGAGGCGATTCCTGCAGGAAACACCTCAACCAAACACGCTACCATCAGCCAAAGGGTTAAAGCACTTACTTTCATACTTCTCAGGAGTGATCTCTTTCACAATGTCATCATAGTCATTCTCCAGCAGGATTTGCAAGAATTTGTGGAACCAGTTTGGAGTATTCCGATGAATGTGTGCAATCAAGTAAATTGCTCCAGCTGTTGGTCCACGTGACTCACAAGTTCTGACAAGTCCTTCAGACTCAACTTGGTCCAGCAGCTGACATTCAATCAGCCTTGTAAGTAGGTGCATAGGATTCACTTTCTCACAAATTTCTCCCATGAAAAATGTGATCAGTTCTCTCTGCTGAAGCACATTTGAATCGGTTGTGTCGTGACTTTGAAGGATTTCAAGCAGCCAATGATAATCTGGTGAAAATACATGCAAGCCTTTCACTGAGTACCGAGGATAAGTAATTTTTCACTTTTAATTGGCACTTTACTTGACTTTTAAGTTTAATAAACTGTGTTACACTTGTCAATTCTAAGTGTGTTCCTTTGTTGGGAATTTCTTAACTTCTAAACTGCAGGACTTTTAAATAACCACTAATTTATTTATGTTCTTTACTTTCACGTGACTGAAATAACAGTATCGTAATTATTTGATGCACACACACACACATACAAACACACACACATCAGTACAAAAAGATTTGTATCAACCTGATTCTAGAGCTTGACTGAAAAGGCTCCACATTGATTTCATATCTGCCTCAGGTAGGCTGTTACTTTCTGACAAAAGATGCTGCAGGAATGTCTCAGCAGCTTCGGTACATTTGCCTTCCATGTCCAGGTTTATTGCCTTTTGGACAACATCTGAAACCATATATATCATATCAAAACAATCCAGACATTAACATGAAGCATGCATATATATATATATATATATATATATATATATATATATATATATATATATATATATATATATATATATATATATATATATATATATATATATATATATATATATATATGAATAAATAAAACCTGTCCAAGAAAGGTGGCACCACACACTCCAGATATGGATCCAAGCAGCAGTGAAATACTTAAAATGTGAAGAAAGAATCCACATACACCACGTAGTTTAGGAGGAGTTACACTTTTATTCTGTGCACAAATTTTCGCCCTCTCAGCGAGGGCTTCTTCAAAGGAATGCCCAGGTAACAGGTAACTAGGTAACAAAACATAATTTACCTGTGAGAATGTAGTGCGTCAAATAGATACAGAATGTACACACATGCACTTTCAAATTCTAATTATCATAATACTTTTACATATATAGACTAAGGTACAAAAGCATGTGCATAAGTTTGTGATATTTAGTGCGTCACTACTGATGACATGAAACATTTATGAAACACGAGTATTGAAACGCAGTGTGTGGAGGAAAAAATGTCTCAATGAAATATTTATAATAATAACGTCATCATCAGCATTAACACCATCATCATTAGTAGAATTTTTAAATGTGCACTTACTTAGCACACCCCCTCTTTCCTATCTTTTTTTTTGTGCTTGGACCAAAGTAGATCAATGATCATTGGTCTATCATGCACAATTCTCTCCCTTGACAGTGCGTATTCCTACTCACTTGGTAGCTTCTTTCAAACGTGCAGTCAAGAAAAATCTAAGTTCAACCTCCGAATCAGGTTCGCTATAGATTTCTCTCTCAACCTCAAGATACCCTATCCCTCCCTCCTTTATCCCTCTACCCCCCCCCCCTCCTCAAAGCAAACACATAACTAATACACACACACACACACACACACACACACACACACACGCAAGCCCTTGAGCACGGAAAACACACACACACACACAATCACAAGTTTCGTATTATGCTTACGTCATAGTCTGAATTAAAATACACGTGCATAAATTCTAGTACGTCATTCCTGTCAGTCCGGAAGACGGCAATAGTTAATGACTCATAAGCATGACGTACTATGTAGAAAATGCATCTAAAATATAACACATTACAATGTATACTGTTACGTACATCATCATCAATATCGTCAACATACTCAGAACTCACACACGTGCAAAACGAAAACATCAAATGTCGTAGAAGATCTCATGCAATCATGCGATGGGAACCAAAAAAAGCATAGATTTTCTAAGTTCAACTAGGCACGAATCTCTCTCTCTATCATGTTTCAAGAAAAGTCTTTTTAAACATTTATCTTCACAGCCATAACTATCTGCAAGCTTTGCTTTCTATACGTATCATTGTTAGTAAGTACCCATTCTACTGCTGTGTATGTATAGTGCTGCTGTGGGTTTTTTTGTTGTTTTTTTTTTCCTTACCATTGCTCCCCATCCCCCAACACACCCATAGGCATTGGTCATATACATGTATTAATGTAATGTAATTGTTGTGTTTGTTAGATGTAGCAATGGCAGATTTGAAAAATGGCATTGCCTCTGGCATTGTTAACCCATATCATACTGAGGCTAAAAGCTTCAAATTTGTACACTGCCATATGCAAGCTACATTACAGTACTTACAGATAAGGATATAGACCAATGGCTTTAGTTCAAGGGTGGTGCCAGAATAGCTTGGCACCTATAGGCGCCAAGCTATTCTGGCACTACCCTTGAACTATTTTAGTCAAACTAATTTCACACACTGGTGTATTCCGAATGATAAGGGTTAATATCTTTACCGTTGTAAAATAAAGATTCATTTATTCATTGATTCTCTCTCTCTCTCTTTTATGACAGTGTTTGAAGTTCGTAAATATATTTCTACTCTAACCAGTTAATCGTGTGGCCTGGATGGAATAAACAACATGGTACTGAAATTGTCAGTAGGGGTGTAGGGGGCTCTGGATAGAGGTAGTACCTTTGCTGTTCGGCAGCTGCGTCCTACATAGGACGGACGGGCATCACTGGTCCTCATCCATCTCCTTAATCTCTCATGTGCTGGCTCCAAGCGCCACACCCTGGCAAACCACTTCAGCTGGTGGGCTAAACCACGCGAGGGGGTGGTGTTCACATAGCACCACTAGGCGGATGAGCTGTTTCTGACAGCCAACGGCTAGAGGACGGAGGAGATCAGGTTGGATCCAATGGCCAAATGTGGGGGAGTAAACCCTTCAAATCAGGAGTGGAGCCCCGAAGGCAGACAGCTGCCTGTATTCACGCACTGTTCTGGCAGCTCCTGCAGCCAAACTGATGCCAAACGTACTGCTTTGCATTCCTTTGGATACATCAGCGAGGCCGAGAGGGGGATCTTGACGACTGGGCATCCCAGGATCTCCATACACTTCGCCCAGGCTTGCGCACTGGAGAGGTCACTCCAGTGACTGACCCAGCAAGCGCATACTCCATTGTCTTCCGAGACAGGATGCCGAACTGAAATTGTCACTTCCATACACAGCTGAAACCTTGACATTCATATTCAACCTTTCTATCACGCAATGTATTTTTCCAGATGCCATGAAAGATGCTAAGGTTATCCCCATTCCCAAATGTAAAGATCCCAAAAGTACAAACGATTTCCATCCTATTTCAGTGTTATCAATATTATCGAAGCCAATAGAAAGACACGTTCACAAGCACCTACTGCACTTCTTGGAGAATCAACGCCTACTTATATCTCTTCAGTCCGGCTTTAGACCTAAACACTCGATCGTGTCATACTGCACTCGTTCACATTGTCGACTCTTGGCTCTCATCATTAAACGATTCCAAATTAAATGGTGCAGTTTTTCTGGGCCTAACCAAAGCATTTGATTTAGTCGATCACAACATTCTTTTAAAGAAACTTTCAGTATATAAGCTTGATTCGAACTCTATAGCGTTTTTCTCCTCCTACCTAAGTAACTGCCGAAAGAAGGTGTACTCGAACGGAAGGTATTCAAAAGCAGGTATAGTGAGGCACAGAGTTCCCCAAGGTTCTATTATAGGGCCTCTTTTATTTTCTTTATTCATCAATGACCTGACTCTTTCTATCTCAAATCCTGAGGTAAAATGCGAACTCTTTGCTGACGATTCAACGCTGCATAACATCCGACAATCGTGTCGCGATGCTCAATTGTATTCTCCAGCAAAGTCTTGATGAAGTGTCAAATTGGTGTACGCGAAATCGCATGCTACTCAGTACTTCTAAAACCAAAAGCATGTTGATAACAACCCGCCAAAAGCATCAGCTACATCCTGCCCCTCTGATACTTTCACTAGCCAATAAACCTATCCAACAGGTATCCAAGCACCGCCTACTAGGAGTTGTAATTGATGACCAGCTCAACTGGTCGTCGCATATCGACAGTTTGTGCAAAACCTTGTCCAGGAATGTATTTCTGCTCTCTAAACTTAAAAATATTCTTAGTACAAAGTGCTGTACATTGTTCTTTCACGCACACATTAAGAGCCACTGTGACTATGCATCCTCTTTGTGGGACGGATGCAGTGAACATCATATTAAAAAAATCAACTCGCTGTATGGTCGTTCAGTTAAAATACTTTTTCCAAACCCTACTTCCACAGACGAAAAAATAAAATCCTTTGGCCTGCTTCCACTGAAGGAACAACTCAAATTTAACAAATGCGTCCTCATGCACAAAATATTTCATTATCAAGTCCCTGAATATCTGTGCACACTATTTCACTTCATCCCTAGGCATCAGCTACACACGAGACATGGCTTGCTTCATTTACCCGCCCCAGGATAGATATCTACAAGTCAAGCCTTCTATTTTCAGGTAGTTTTGTCTGGAACTCATTGCCTTTAAACATTAAATCATGTTCAGGTAAAACCCATTTTAAACGTGCTTTGCACACGCACTTCCATTCAGCCTGACTTCACAGTTTGCCATATAAGAGTATTACTGTTGATAACACGTGAACGTCAAATAATTTCTTTCTCCTTACATTTGCTAATTGATAATTTTTTGTCTTGTCGGTGTCGCTATAAGCTCTTGATGCTGCTGATTCTTTGACACTGTCTTAGCTGAGTATAATATTAATGCTATGCACTCATTTATTTCCCTTTCTTTTTGTATTGGTGGCAGTTACAAATTCTCTATTGCCATTTTTTTTCTCCTTTCATTAATTCACCTATTGTGTTTTTTTCTGTAGTTTTTCTTCCTCTTCTTTTCTTCTTCTTATTATTGTTGTTATTATTTGCATGCTATGTTTATTTTCCTGTTATGTTGTTTTGTTTACAGGACAGCTTGTATGTTTACAGGACAGCTTGTAAGACAGGCATTGAGTTGCCTAATAGCTTTATCCTGAATAAAAAAAGATTCATCATCATCATCATCATCTCTCTCTCACACACACACACACACACACACACACACACACACACACACACACACACACACACACACACACACACACACACACACACACATTTATCATAAAACAACCAACTTCTAGGTTGCAGTAAACAGCACGTGCACAAGTTCGTAATATGCTATTGCGGATGACATAAGAAAATCATGTATTACTAGCAAGGTCATGCAATGTTAGCAAGGTATTATATATATTATATAAATATACTGTTACATCATCAACATTAACGTCATACTTAGAACTTGCACACATGCATTTCCAAGAAAACTGAAGGCTTAGAAAATCGCATACGAACATGCGATGGGAATAATAAAACAGACAAAGTTTCTCAAAGGTCAGAGAGTCAGAAACTGAGAAATCTATCCCTCTCTCTCTCTCTTTCTCTTGCTCTCTCTTTCTCTCAAACACACACAAACACACACACACGCACACAAATACACACAAGCTCACTCTGAAACACATATTCTCTCTCTCTCTCTGCCTGTAACCCTGTCTCTGTCGCTCTCTCTCTCTCACATGGTCAGAGTGATTAATTAAAATCATGTTTGCCGCTTTCCTAGTCTCAGCGTGATAGCTAGGTCTTTGCGGGAAATCAGGCCAACAAAGATAGTTCCAACACTGTCCTGCCACCACGTTTCACAAGAGATTAGTTCACTCTCGTCTTTCACTTGTTCAACAGGAAAGATTTTCAGAAACGGTACTGTCCGACCTACTGGATGGGTGGTGCTAACTAGATGTTGAACAAATGAACATTTAGAGCACTTCTTGTTGTTGATGTCACTTTTGTGATTCGCACAACGCAGCTTAAGATTAGTTTGTGCAAAGAATAAAAGTGTAACTCCTCCTAAACTACGTGGTGTATGTGGATTTTTTCTATATTGTAACCAGACTGGGTGTAGGCGACTTAAATAGTTATCAAATAGACAAGAACTGCCTATCTAATACAGTACTCAAGTGCCTACTGAGTTTAGTCCGAATCCCTTTTGTGGTCAAGGGAAGGGCTGGAGATTTCTGTGGAGAGTAAACTATAAGTCTACCCTAGTCTTGCATGTGCACAAAATCTGTGTTTATTTGCCTCGCGTTGTGTTCAAAAGTCAAAGTTACCTGCGCAATGGACCAACCACAGTATCCAGAAAAACCCTATTTTGACAGGATTTGGTGTTTGTTGCTGTTAGCGTTTCTACCGAGTTACCAACGTGCGCTCGCACGATCAGTCACACTGTCATACCAAACGGACGTACACACAAACTTCTCGCATGTACACACACACAGTCTCAGTCTTGCTCTCACTCTAGCTGAGCATCATAAGATGGAAATAAGGTTCCAAGATTTATTTATACCAGGAAAAGCATTCATGATGAAACAAACAACATGATCAAAGTTAGTCAAACCAATACAAGTCCTAATAACCTTAAACACCCTAGGCCTAACACCTATACCTTCTCCTAAGCCTGACACCTACAAAATTGAATACGGTCCTATGAACCAAAACTATGCTTGCCTACATACTAGACGTAGCAACCAAGAATAAAAACCAGATTCTAATGACAAGTTCCATAGGTCCCAAACTCACTTAACTAAGTACTTAAATTAAATGTTTTCCCTTTACAGGAGTTCTAATGAACTAAACATGCCTTAATCTACCGTAGCTGCTCACGCAGTTCGGTGCCCCTCTATACAGAGGAACTCTTAATTAACTAAACATTAATTAATCGTGCAGTAGTGCCCTTTACAGGAATTCTTTAGTAGAACTAAGTGCACCTTAATCTACCGTAGCTGCCCACGCAGTCCGGTGCCCCTCTATACTGAGGAACTCTTAATTAACTAAGTATTCCCTTACAGGAATTCTAAGTAAGTGCGAGTCCTTTGCAGGGGTTCTAAGTGCGCCTTAATATACCATAGCTGTGGACAGCATAAATTCTAATTAACTAAGCTTGTCTTAATATACCGTCGCTGTGTACAGTATGAATTCTAATTAACTAAGCATGCCTTAAATATACCGTCGCAGTGGACAGTATGAATTCTAATTAACTAAGCGTGCCTTAATATACCATAGCTGCTCACGCAGTTCGGTGCCCCTCTATACTGAGGAACTCTTCATTAACTAAGTATTCCCTTACAGGAATTCTAAGTAAGTGCGAGTCCTTTGCAGGGATTCTAACTAAGTGCGCCTTGATATACCGTCGCAGTGGACAGTATAAATTCTAATTAACTAAGCATGCCTTAATATACCGTCGCAGTGGACGGTATAAATTCTAATTAACTAGAAGGGAAGACAAGAGAGAAACTTAACTACACATCCTGTGTAGGACGGAGACTTTGCATGCAAGGAGGCCTGCCCGACTTTGCTAGGCACCCGCTATTTATACTCTCACTCTTATTAAGAGTGTGTTCGGCGTGCCTCGCGCTGATTGGCTGACATACTCGCTCTTGACACATAGCTGTGTCGCCAGCTTCTGAGTCTGTGGGCGTGCTGGGGAAAATATGTGCCACTGTACCGAAACACTGGGCTAAAATCGTCTCCCCCACTACAATATATATATATGTACCCTCGGTAAAAGACCGTTGAAATTTGTTACGGTAATAAACAGTGATTTTACTGGTCACATAATCAGACACAATGTCATGATTCTTTTGTCACCCAGCAATTATTCTCCAGACAGAATTGAGAATACACATATAAAAACAGCAGATGCAGAGAGATTACGAATTTTACCCGCGTGGTACAATGTATGTGTTTCAGTAAAATGTGTGAAAGATCATCCAAAAACAGACACAAAACCAGAAATAATTGTGTACCCCAAATGGCCTCTGTGCTGAGACCATCACCAGCTTAAAACTGTTTACAGTGATTGGCTTATAGCCTGTTTCCAAAGACCTCAATGTTTGTAATCTCTTAAAATAACACAAATATCCTTCACTGCAATTTGAGAATACTGTTCCTAAAATAAGGAGTAACATGAATTATTACTATATTCCAGAAACTGGAATAGCTTATGCGCCCAGGTTCTAGGATCTGTATGCTGTATGTAGTCTGCAGGGTTTATGTCAACTAGATTGTTCTTGATCCTGTAGAGCATTAGTAGTCTGTTGATGGTTTTACGCTGCTCTAAAACGAAGGCCACTTCAGTGACTAGAGCATAGATGTCACGTTCCTGGTGTTCTGTCCATGTAATTGTTACACACATACCTGGTGGCTTGTTTCTGTACTTGTTCGAGGGCATGTAAGTCTTTCTGGTGATGAGGGTCCCATGCTGAAGAGGCATACTCGAGAATGGGCCGAACCATGGTGGTGTAGGTAGCTTCTCTGACCTTGGGTGTGCAGTCACAAAAGTTTT
The DNA here is from genome assembly GCA_036245525.1 of Semisulcospira habei. Taxonomy (NCBI): domain Eukaryota; kingdom Metazoa; phylum Mollusca; class Gastropoda; family Semisulcospiridae; genus Semisulcospira; species Semisulcospira habei. The sequence goes on along the minus strand of BTPG01000002.1, from coordinate 287,368,493 downwards.
TCGCAGAAAGCTGACCGTTCTATTTCCTTTGGCGGCTGTCGAGTTGGCTTGACTACTCCAAGATGCGGGATCACTCAGTGTGACTCTGAGGTACTTGCTGGTGTCAACGGCTTCTAGCAAATGCCCATGCAAAAAGCAGGTGGTCGGGATGGCTTTTTTACACTTTCCGGGCCTGATGTGCATAACTGAGCATTTGTTAGGATTGAACTCCATATTCCAGCTTTCCTCCCAGGCTTCGAGCACTGACAAGTCTTCTTGCAGTAGTTGGCTGTTACTGTGGATGTGAATTTTTCTGTATAGGAGGCTGTCATCTGCAAACAGTCTTGTAAAGGAGTTTCTTATGGTATCAGGTATCAGGTAGGTCGTTGATATAGGTTAGAAACATCAGGGGGCCTAACACTGTGCCTTGTGGTACTCGGGACAAGACATCTGCCTTAGATGATGTGAGCCCCTCTAGAAGGACCTGTTGGGTGCGGTTAGATAGAAAGTTCTGTATCCATGACAGAGTGGAACCCCCGACTCCGTAGTAGTCCAGTTTCTCTTGGCTTGACTTCGCGAATGAAGATTTTATAGGAGTTGCCCACGACGTCTGCAGGCTTGTTCGTGGCTGCGGAGGCCAATCCGGGACAGGCAGGTTCGACCGCAGTGGCTGCAGGGGGAGGTATGGCCAGGGTTCTGAGTTACGGCATCTCTGTTTTTTCTCCTGAGCCGCTTGTCCTAAGGCTAGCTCTGCGAGAGTCCTCAAAGGAGACAGCTGCCTTGTAAATGGTGGAGCGCCAGGTGTCACGGTCCACAGCAAGCGAAGACCACTGGTGGTGGTCGATTTGGCAGGCACTAAGTGACTTTTTGAGACAGTCTTTGTATCTCTTCTTTGGTGCCCCTCTGTCACGGTGTCCAGTAGCAAGCTCGCCGAACAGGGTGATCTTTGGTAGGCGATGATCCTCCATCCTGGAGACATGCCCCGCCCAGCGGAGCTGTGTCTGCAGCAGCAAAGCCTCGATGCTCACAGTTTCAGCCTGTTCAAGGACCTCGACGTTGGTGACATAGTCACTCCAGTGAATGCCCAGGATGGTGCGCAGGCAGCGCTGGTGGAAGCGTTCGAGGAGTCGTAGTTGGCTGCGGTAGAGGGCCCAGGACTCGGAACCATACAGTAGGGTGGTGATGACCACAGCTCTGTACACGCTGATCTTGGTGCCTGTTTTCAGCTGTTGATTGTGCCACACCCGCTTGAAAAGTCGCCCGAAAGCGCTGTTCGCTTTTGCCAGCCTGCTGTCAAGCTCCTTGTCCAGCTTGGCGTCCGACGTGATAATGCAGCCAAGGTAAGTAAACTGGTGCACTGACTTTAGTTCAGACTCGCCAATGGTGATGTGAGGAGGGTGATACACTGTCTTGGGTGCTGGCTGATGGAGGACCTCTGTCTTTTTCAGACTGACCTCGAGTCCAAAGAGTCCAGTTTATGTATAAACTATCATCCTGTTGTGTGGTACCTTATCAAAGCTTTAGAAAAGTCCAGGATGATCGCATCTATCTGATCTCCATGGGATAGGTTTTTGGCAATGTCGTGAACAGCCATAAGTAGTGGCGGCATCTCACATTTATAAATGCCATTTCCTGAAGCCGTGTTGGCAGTCTGTGAGGATCTTGTGGTGCTCATATAGATTCCCCTTGGTTTGCATACAATGCTCATATAGCTGCATAATGCTACTATGCATTACATGTTCCAAAACCCTGCAGGTGACCGATGTGAGAGAAACTGATCTGTAGTTTGGTGCAAGAAGTTTGTCGCCTTTCTTGAAGATAGGCACCACCCATGACTCCCACCAGTCAGCTGCCACTTGGGCAAGGTCCAGTGAAAGCTGGAAGATTCTGGTAAGTGCAGGGGCAATCTCTGCGGCAGTGATCTTGAGCATAAAAGCTGGTATGCCATCTGATCGGGTGGCTTTGTGTGGTTTGAGGTTTTGTAGCAGCTTGAGTATTCCTTTTCGTTCACTTTGATGGTTTCCATGGCTGGGAATGGGCTGTGTCCTTTCGATGGAAAATTTCTGCAGTCGTCAGTAGTAAAGACAAGCACACTATTAATGTGCGGATGTTGATTCAGTTGGTGGATTAGTACCTTTACTGTCAATAGTTTCAACTAACGGGTTCTATGATAGATCTCTTGATCGAAGCTCAATCTCCTGCATTTTTTTCTCACAACTACAAAAAAGACATCAATCTGTTGTCAAAATGTCTTGAATTATATTATCCACCTCAGCCACTCTCCTATAAGAAAAAAGAAAAGACACCACTAACTTAACTCATTCGCAGCCAGCTGCATCCGAATGTGCAGCATATGTCGCGCATCCGGATGCGGCTGGCCGCGAATGAGTTAAGCTATGGTGGTGGTCTTCGGGGAAAAAAAGGAAAAATGGTGGGCAAACAAGAACATACACGAGAGTAAGGTAACATCAGAAGAATATCGAGCTCTTTCACCACAGATCTTGATGTAAGAAGCAATTAACTCATTCAACTATTAGGCCGTATTTCCCAAATTTTGGAGGCGTCATCTAACGACTATGTACCAGATGCAGGAGATGGATCGACCATGATGATTCAAGGGTAGCGTCAGATTAGCTTGGCGCGGACAGGCGCCAAGCTAATCTGGCACTACCTTGAATTATCATAGTCGATCTATAGTCTTCTGCTGTAGAGTGCGTCGGGGCTGAATGAGTTACTAAATTATCTGACTGATACATTTCGAAATTACTCACCGCCGTCCGGCGACAGTCTCATTTTAAAAATAAGTTTTCTTGGCCTAATAGTCGTCCCCAGAAGTTTCCAGTTGGATTTGATAATATCAGGCCAATCGTAGGCGCAAACTGGGCCTCTTCCATCGTCTCCCACAGCGCCGTTTGACGTTCGTGCCTCCGCCATCGCAATGTTCAACGAAACTGGAATCACAAGATGACCGGGAATGAACGTTAATAATGTTGTATCTACGTTTGCGACATGAGAAAGTCAGAGCTCCGCGAAAATCCCCGAAAAAACGAAAGTAGAAATTCCATGACGTCAGGCTATTTCCAGTTACCGGCTTTAGACCACAATTGGCCTTCCCTACAGTCCAATGCTTAGCCTTAGCCTGTCCCAGTCATCCCCTACATTTTTAATCCCCTAAATAACACTACCGCCCGATTGCTGCACATTGTCCATGCACAAAATCCCCCCAAAATCAGGACATCAGCCGTCTCATTTCCTGGAAATGAACCTAATTTTGTACCAACCCTACCAACCCTACACCCGAGCACAAATCACCATCCACTTGGCAACTCATACTAGACCAAAAAGAGTCCGCTGGTTAAGCCAAGACTGATATTAAAGTACCAAACATGTCTCTTTTCATTTTTCAAGAGATTTAAAGCAAATTCCAGCATACTGCCTCTGTACAAAATGCCAAAGGAGGCAGAAGATTTTTGTTTATAAACACCGGACCTAATCAGTTTGAATGTATACTGTGACCTGCCGGTCAAATCTACCATCAACTCGGCGATGTAATAAATAAAGTAGCCGAATTGTCATTATAAAACGTTATGGGTTTTTCATTGCACATAACTTTATCAGGAGTGTGCTCATTTAGGCTGAAGTGGTCACTATTGTGTCTATACTTTTTGGACACTCAAAACTGTCGGTTGCCGCTCAACTCGCCTATCTGCCATCTCACCCAAAGTATCGAGTCAACTCGGCAACGTAGTAAATGAAGGAGCCGAAGGCAAGGATAAGTCTAGAGTCCGAAATAGCTCAGACTGTTACTTCATCCCGACCCCGGTAGCTGGACTCGCAATCCAGGGATAAAAGACGGGCTTGTTCCATAGCATGTCCAATGAAAGGTCCTGGTAAATGAAAGTGGCACATTTGCATTACACCTTAATTGATCAGTGTTCAGGTCATACTCCATAGGCAATTGATTTCCCTGTCCCCCATAACCTGCCCAGGGCCGTCCATTATCACTTCAGTGCCGTGGACGTTAAACCCCGAACAAACCAACCAACCAAGCATAAGTCTCTTATCTTTTGTTAGATAATAGACTGATAAACTTATCAAAGTAAGGGTTCAAATCGCACAAGGCAAGATTCAACTCGCCCAAACGGAGTTTGCTAACTTCATCCTGTACTGTACTATGTTTTATGCGCGCGCGTGCGTGTGTGTGTGTGTGTGTGTGTGTGTGTGTGTGTGTGTGTGTGTGTGTGTGTGTGTGTGTGTGTGTGTGTGTGTGTGTGTGTGTGTGTGTGAAACGCGCGTGCATGTGTGCGTGCATGCCCGAATGAAAGAAGGGACAAAAAGGAGGGTAAAACAACCCCAACAAAACAAATGTAAAGAAATAATTGATTAAAAAAGACGACTGAGATTGAAATTGACACTAAAATGTAGGATCTAACAGAGGATCTTCAAAATGCTTGATACAAAATCAAGAGAGTGAACTGAGGAGTAAGTTTCATAGGCCTATGTCATCAAAATGGTGAAAAGCCACACATGAAGTTCTTGCACGAACATAAAGTTAACAGTTATCAGTCTAAATGAGTGGTGTAGAAACTTGGGGTTGCAGAATATCCCATGACTGAACACCCTTCCTCCCACCTCTAATTTTTTGGGAGAGAAAACAGTCAATAGATTTTGGTTTTATGTTTGTTTTTTTTAAGCTGGAGAAAAGTAATCATATAATTTGATTTTTATATGTGTTTATTTTGAGACTGGACAACTATTGCCTCATGATAGTGTTTTATCAACAGATTTCAATTTTTCTTTTATCAATATAGCAAATTTGCACACACACTGACACTGAGAAACAGCACACACACACAGACACATACGTGCACATGCACACACACATACTGGCATACACACACACACACACACACACACACACACATACACACATACACACACAGACTGACAAACACACACACACACACAAACAGACATGGCTACATATACACAGCATATCACACTATAAATGAACAGGCCCATGCACTAGAGAGAGGAGATTGGGGATCTCAAGGTCACCCATTTCATAAACAAAGGTATCTCTAATTAACTAACCATTTAGACTAACCAACCCCCTTCATCCCAATCACGTCTTTATATTTCTAAGTACATTAGGTCTATTTAAAAAATCGTTGAAGCAACGTTTTTTGATCGGCTGCCAATCTGTGATTATTAACCCTTATCATTCGGAATACACCAGTGTGTGAAATAAGTTGGTCTAAAATAGTTCAAGGGTAGTGCCAGAATAGCTTGGCGCCTAGAGGCGCCAAGCTATTCTGGCACTACCCTTGAACTAAAGCCATTGGTCTATATCCTTAACTGTAAGTATTATGATGTGGCCTTCATATGGCAGTGTACAATATTTGAAGCTTTTAGCCTCAGTATGATATGGGTTAAGGCAGATCCCCCACGCCACCTAAACTATTAAATGTCGCATCACTTTTAAACAAAAGGTTAATTAAAATATCAATGCTGTCAGCCTTTACCTTTCTCAATGCACTCAAATCAGTGATCAGCTGTTATCAGGAAATGACTAGTCTACCTGTCTGCTTATGGTATTATGGAAATTCCCAATAGACATAAATGAGACTGGGGAGACTACATATAATCCGCGATTGCCATGTCACAATCCCACCCACAGGAGTGACGTCAGTGTTGCCAAGAGCGACTCCATGTGTCGATCGCGTGACTGGTCTAGTCAGTAGTGTGGCGCAGTCATTTGAGAAAGACGTGTTTTACAGTTTCTTGGAGGTACCACAAATGACAGACTTTATATTCAGTGTTATCACTATATTTTGTGGAATATTACTACGGTGAGATCGTTACTTTAACTGATGTACTCATTAGCAGTATTTTAAAACAACAAAAAGGTTAGTGAGCCGAGAAAAGAAAATCTTACTGTTAGATCATTAGCTAGCCGAGTGTGATTTGCCTACACTAACATTGGCTATGTTTAAAATATATTTGGCGGCCAGCTACAGGACACCAAATGAGAAAACCTGACGGCCTCTATCTAATAGGGACAATTATTCTCGTCAGTTGTTTGATTTAGCTAGGCTGTGTCACCCTAAGCCTTTCAAATCAGCTGAGTAATGACAGGATGTGTGTTGAAGGGTGTAAACAGAAGATTGAGGATTATCTAAACAGAGCCATTTGCTATCACTTTCTTGTCATAAACAACTAAGAAATGAGATACAGAACACAGAGTTAAATGACTCTTAATACAAAATCTTCAATCTTCTGTTTACACCCTGCGGGAACACCTTTACCACAGTTGCTAAGGTAGACTGTGCATAGCAACCACCACTGACGGTAAACAGTGTGCTCGCAGTGCTGCGGGCAGTGCCATTTGTGCACAACGAGGATTCAAATACATCACTAGACGCAATGCGGAAGTTGTCAGTCCACCCACATTTTATATTTAGCAGTCTTTAGCGCGTGAGTGTATTAGCAACCAAAAAGACAGAGACAGAACACAGAGTTAAATGACTCTATCACAAAATCTTCAGTCTTTTGTTAACACCCTGCGGTAACACCCTTAGGCTACGTTCATGCTAAGCCCGGCAAGTTGCCGTCAGCCAGTTGCCGTCTGCAAATTGCCGTCACCAGTGTTCACGGTAGAGCCCGAAGTTGCTGTCCGGCGAATTGCTGCCACTGTATACAAAGATGGAGCTTTCCAGGCGGAAGAGACGCATACTCTTGTGGTATATTTTACAAAACAGATTATTAAAACGGAATTCGCGCAAATATCAGTAGCGCGCACCCAATTCACCGCAATCGCAGAGTGCATGGAGAATACCATCATTTGATTCCGCAAGTGATGAACGATACCCAGAAATGTGTAGAATACATACGGATGCGACCAGAGACTTTTCAGGATCTGCTTAACCAATGCCGTGAAGATTTGACAAAGCAGTCTACAAATTTTCAAATGCCTATTTCGCCAGCGGAGCGCTTGATTGTAACACTGAGGTAAAGTATTTTGCTGTATATAACAGTTACATGAATGAGAGAAAGACATATCTGACAAAAGGGAACATTGCAACGAGAGAGAGAGAGAGAGAGAGAGAGAGAGAGAGAGAGAGAGAGAGAGAGAGAGAGAGAGAGAGAGATAGAAAGTGAGGGAGTGAGAGAGAGAAGGGTTATATGTCAATCCAACACATGCATGAACATACACACACACACGCACACACACACACACACACACACACACACACACACACACACACACACACACACAGAAAGGAAAAAAAAGAGAGAGGGTGCACAAATAAATTGATTGATTGCGAATCAAGTGCATTCACTCTGTCGGTATGGTGGGAAATTACTTCCCTTCGACCAGCCAGCCGTTTTTTTTTGTGACAAGCGACAAAGCATTTTGCTGGCTGACGGCAGCCGACGGCAACTGGCTGGCAGCGTGAACGTGCATCGCCGGCTTTCATGGTGGGAAAGAAGAAAAGGGCATGACCACAGATTCCAACCAGTTGCCGGCGGCAGCCGACGTCAAATTGCCGGGTTTAGCATGAACGTACCCTTACTGCGGTTTCTAAGGTAAGACTGTGAAATATGACACAGGGTGAAACACGATGCGCAAGTTGACAATTCTACGTATGACAAACCGCTCAAACTAAAGCATGGTGGTGTGTTCTGATTGGAGTCCAATATTCATGCATGTTGAATAAAGATTTTGTGTGTGTGTACACATGTGTGTGTCTGTCTGTACGTGTGCTTTGCGTGTGTGTGCATGTGTATGTATGTGTGTGTGTGTGTGTTTAAATGTGTGTGCTTGTGTGTGCTTGTGTGTGTGTGTGTGTGTGAGAGAGAGAGAGAGAGAGAGAGAGAGAGAGAGAGAGAGAGAGAGAGAGATAGGAAAAACGATAATTTTAACCAACTACATCATTATCTCAGCTAAAACCCTAAAAACAAGGCTTTTTCTTTTTTAATGGTCATGCACAACTCACACTAAAACAAAAACAAAAAAATGCTATCAATTACCTACATGCACTTGTTTACAAATTTTCAAAGTTACCTACAGATACTGGAAAACAAATTTTCAAAGTTACCTACAGATACTAGATAACAAATTTTCAAAGTCACCTACAACTACCAACTAACTTTACAGGTAACTTTGTAAGTTCTTGTAAATTAGTTGTCATAAGTTCTTATCAGTGACTTAAAACAAGTTCTTGTCATAAGTTCTTATAAGTTTTTGACCCCAGTCCCCAACATACTGAGACAGATTTGCCAAGATACATGGACAAATAAATAACTTTTTTTTCGCAGTAATATTCTGGTGGTGGAGTGGATGGGATTAAATAGACAGGCGTGAGATCTCTCTGTGAAGTGTTTGACAGAAATAATGAACAATTACCAAAACTGATCTTTACCTGCTTAAAAGACCTTGAACTTTTTCCATTGTTTCTTTTATCCCGATCTGTTTTCCTTTCTCTAAAAAATTAGCCTTTAGTTCTTCAACATTTATGGGTTGACTACGCATCTTATTCTGAATTTCAGACTTCTGTTGTTTGTAATTGGCTAAATCATCCTGCACTCTCATAAACTCATCATCGTCAATTTTATTGTCCTCTAAGGCTTTATTGATAATAAGTTTCATACTGCTCAGCTTTGCACCAGTGAGCATACTCAATGCTTCATGCTTCTGTAATTTTTATGAAATCTTTTGTTAAGGGCTTCCAAACCAAAGCTTGCCAAGGATGTGGCAATGCTAACGCTTTCAATAGCAATCCCAATTATACTACCCATTCCCGTTACGAACAGAGCTGAACCACCAGCAGAACAACCAGCAGAAATAACACCGCCAGCTATAGTTATTTTCTGTACAGAATTGAAAACTGTACTGTACCGTTTTTTCCACCTGGAGTATTTCACCTCTTCATCTTCCAAATACTTCAATGCTTCTGTAATATTTATTAATCGGAATGAGTCTGCCTGTAATCTTTCATCATACACAATCGGCTCAGGCGGAGCAGGTGGTATTGTGGATAGAAGTTCACCATTTTTTATGACAAATATTTTTAAATTTAATCAGCGATTACATTTTGCAACTCTTCAAGACTGTATAATTTGCTATCATAATAAAACGAAACAAGATCAATGTGTTCCAGGTTTATGTAACTTAGACAAACTAGATTTGTTTTATCAACTTCTACCTTAACAGCAGGGTTACTACTCAATACTTCTACATCTGTGCTTTTTCTAATAGCAATAAAGACCTTTGCTGACTCTGTCACTGAGCTATCTCACGTAAGTTCGATTCCCTGTGCGATATTTGCTTCTTTGGCAGCATCCAAAGACCTCATGAAAATTTCAAATACTATTGTGACTTCTCTAGCTGTGGTAAAATTTGCTGGTACAAACACAACAGAAGTATCTGGTCTTCCCTTTCTATTTGTAAGAAAATACCGTCGCTTTTCCTACTCTTGCAGTTTTAGTTTATCTCTGCTGTTGTTTTCTTCAGAAAAGCTTGGAACAAGACTCACAAGCAATGGTCCAGAGTTAATAACTTTCCTTCATCAGTATATACATAAGGGCTAATAAATTCAAACTTTATGTCCCAGTCAATTGTGGGTGCAGGTGTAGGGGCAGGAGCAACTCTATTACCCACATGTTTTAAGATGTAGAGCACATTATTTACAGGAGTAGGTACAGTGACGATGGCATTGAGGTCCTCAGGTCGTAGGTTTTATATCAGACTGTCCTTGTCCTAGTCTCTGGCTCAAAAACCTTCCCCGGAGACATGGGGGCTTTGAAGTCAGGGTTTTCCTTCCTTAGCCTTTCTGCAGCCAAGCGGCCAGGCCTGCAAGGCAGCAGGACAATGTTGATTAATTTTCGACGTTTTCTGGGGAATAGGCAAATTCCACACCTATCTGTTTGGTCAGCAGTTCACAGTCGAGTGTGATCATTCACCACTCCAGTATCTGCAGACCATGAAACCAGTCAACAGTCGTATTGCTCGTTGGGCACTTTTGTTGCAAGAACATGACTTTGTAGTTAAGGTTATTCCAGGGGTGGAGAATGTCGGAGCCGACTATTTGAGTCACATGACGGAATAGGGTGCTCTAGTTGCTTGTTGTTTTTTTTTCACGGTGAGGGGTGCTTTCGACTTAGGTTGGAGGGTATTGTCACGGTTAGTGAATGTTTTGACAGTGGTAGTCGAAAGTTACCGAAGCACCGGTCATGCAGGGATAGTGAGTTGTTTACCACGCGATGGGTGGTAAAGAGGAAGGATGGTTTTGGTGTTATTGGTTGGGTTCTATTTCATTATTAGTTATTTTTAAATGTTTAGTGAAATGTTGCATTGGTTAGTGGAATGTGTTGGTTAGTGAAATGTTGTATTGGCTGTTGTGGAAGTGCAGAGAATGTTAGGAAGGCTTTTATGTAATGTTTATGAACTTCCATTGTTTGGTTTATGTGTAAATAATTATTTTGATGGAAAGCACGTGTCATATGAGTGAGGGTCAAGTGCTTGGACGGTTAGTGGTAGTATTTTTGTAAACCAAGCAGGGTGGGTATGGGAGGTTAGCTGTTTTAACGACCCACTGGTTTACCTTACTTACGAGGCCGTTTAGGCTCCTGCTTTTGTTTTGTGATGGTTTTCGCACACGCACCCTCCCCATGGGCAAAGAAAAACACGCAAATTCTGTGAAAATGGAGCATTCTCCTGGTTTTTTTGCTGATTATAATGTAATGGTTTGTTATAAGCAGACTCAGCAGCACCGCGGGGACTGAATTTTTGTTGTTGTTATATTCCAAATTTGGGTAAATCCAACTTTGTTATGAGCAGATTAATTTTACAAAGACTAAGAACAGATTTGGCAAAAGCTTTGTTATATCCAATTTTTGTTAAAACCGACCTTGTTATTAGCAGACTTGACTATGCTTGGTTGATTCCAATTGTAGTTGGTAAATAGTCCTTAACCAGACGGATATGAGCAGCACATCTAACATGAAGGTCAAGGTCATGACCTGTATATACTAAATGTTTTGACTAACTCTGCTTCAACAACATTTTCTCTAAACCGCTCTTCAAATCTGCTTCCTGCTGGTTCAAGTGATTACTGTTGCAGAACAAAAAATATGATAAGTCAGACTAGTGTTTTTTATTTCAAGGTCAAGGTCACATGTTCCAACAGTAACTGTATTTTTCAAGGCAATTTCCTAAATACTATTTGACTGATTTAAATCAAACGCGATGGGTTGATATTCTGGAACAAGAATAAGTCTGCAATAATAGTTATAAAGTCCTTGACATTGATGTCAAGGTCATCTCCATTCTATGTTTCCAGTTGATTGCCTTAATGATTTCTTCATCACATTTAACTTTAAGATTGTAAGTGAATTGACTCATTACTACAAAGTTTAGTTTTAACAAACATGACACCTTCTGCTTTGAAGTCGAGGTCACAGCAACGACAATTGTATTGTCATTTTATTATTGTCATTATTGTGAATGAAGGATCATCATCATCATCATCAGTCCCTTGCCCGAACTGGGCGTTGGGGGGACTGAAAGGCAGCAGCAACAGACAGTGCTCTCCACTGAGTTCTATTTTGGGCGGTGGCAAGCAAGTCTGACATCTCGAGTTCGGTCCATTCTTTTATGTTTGTGACCCAACTCTTTCTCTGACGACCTCGCCGACGACTTCCTTCGAGAGTGCCTTGGAGGATAGTCTTGGACAAGGTGTTGTGTCGGGTCACGTGGCCAAACCAAGCAAGCTTGCGCCGTTTCACGGTTGCCAGAAGGGGTTCATGTGGGCCCACCAGGGAAGTGACGATGCTCCGTACATATTCGTTGGTCTTGTGCTCGCGGTACGAGATGCGGAGCAACTTCCTCAGGCACTTGTTCTCAAAGGCCTGGATTTTCTTTTCTGAGTCTGCAAGCAGTGTCCAAGTCTCACAGCCGTAGAGTAGAATAGACACTATGAGGGACTTGTAAAGCCTGTACTTGATGGTGAAGCTGATGGAGTTACTTCGCCATATCCTGTCCAGCCTGGCCATTGCGGATGTTGCTGTACCTATCCTGATACGGATCTCTGCTATGCAACTACCGTCTTTGGACAGGGTGGCTCCCAAGTACTTGAAGCTATTGACCTCTTCTAGCTTTTGGCCATTCATGTGAATGTTGCTGCTGCTGTCGCTTGTGGTATTGATCATCACTTTGCTTTTATCCGTATCTGGAAATATAAAAGAGGTGTTACTTTCTACAGCAGAAGAAGTGCTGGGGAAGCAGAGGAAGCGCAAACAGCCCTGGGTCACCGATGACATCCTCGATCTCTGTGATGAGAGGAGAGCCTGGAAGAAAAAGAGAGGCCAAGACCTCACATCAGCAAACAAGTACAGACTTGTCAACAAGAAGATCAGGAAGAGGATGAAAGAAGCCAAAGAAGATTGGATTGAAGACCAGTGTTGTAGCGTGGAAGAGGGCATGGCAAATGGCAACAGCAAGAAGGCTTATGAAACGCTAAGGACCCTCACCAAGACTCAACAGCGAACAGCCACAGTCATCGAAGACAGCAGCGGCCAACTCCTTACGGAAAACACTGCTGTACTAAACAGATGGACTGAGTACTGCCGAGACTTGTATAACTACAAGGCTGAGCCAGACACCAGCATCCTCCAAAACAACCAGGCTGGGGCCAGGAAGGCTGAAGACCTGCCAGTGTTAGCTGAAGAGGTGGAAGCAGCCGTACGCGGCCTGAAGGGAGGAAAGTCTCCAGGTGTAGACAACGTACCTGCTGAACTGTTGAAACATGGAGGAGAAGTAACAACGAAGGTCCTCACTACACTCTGTCAAAAGATCTGGGAGCAAAAGAAATGGCCAGTAGAATGGACACAGTCTCTAGTGATCCCGCTCCCCAAGAAAGGAAACCTGAAACAGTGCCAGAACTACAGAACTATCAGTCTGATAAGTCACCCTAGCAAAGTAATGCTTAGAATCATTCTCAACCGCCTCAAAACTTTCGCCGAGGAACTGCTGGCAGAAGAACAGGCTGGCTTCAGAGTTGGAAGAAGCACTGTAGAGCAGATTTTCAACTGCCGCGTCCTGATCGAGAAACATCTGCAGCATCAGCGCGAACTCTACCACAACTTCATTGATTTCAGGAAAGCATTTGATCGCGTCTGGCACGACGGACTCTGGCAAGTCATGAGATCGTTCAACATAGAGGAGGGACTGATCCAAATGATAGAAGCGCTTTACAAGAACGCCTGCAGCGCGGTTCTACTTAACAATCAGTCAGGCGAGTTCTTCAGGACGACGATCGGTGTCCGTCAAGGATGCCTGCTCTCTCCTGTCCTTTTCAACATATTCCTGGAGAAGATCATGCAGGAAACCCTCCACGACCACCATACTTCAATCTCTATTGGTGGCAGATCCCTGTGCAATCTTCGATTCGCAGACGACATTGACCTCATGGCAGGCAGCAATAGTGAGCTCCAAAACCTGACAGACAAACTTTCAAGTAGCGCAGGGGTGAATGAAGGATAAACAGTTTTAAATCCAAATTAATTGATGACGATGATAGGTATTATGTATTATGTATGTTTTCATTAACAAAGAGCAGTGAAATATACATTGTGACAATCAGTTTGTGTGTGTCTAGAAGCGCTGCATGCCCACACACCCCTCCAAGTCCTGTAGCGACGGGCAAGGGGCGAAACGGCAGGTGAAAGATGTCACTGGAAGCCGCAGTCTCAAACCTACATGCAGGCGGTTCAGGATATTGGTCGCCTGATGTTGACCTGGGGATGACAACGTCACTCGGCACACCCTGAACGACCAAGCAGCCTTCTCTAGGGACAGCATTGCTTGCTCCACACGGAGAGGGGCCTAGAAAAGGTGGCCTAACCAAAGCTCGTCCCCTCACAACCCCAGTTGGCTAGCCGCGGTCAACGGGCATCTTCTCCTGCAGTCAGAAAACAAGTATGAACAACGGATCCACTCTAATGACGACCACGACCGGACTCAACGTAGCATGCTGGAACATCCGAACCATGCTTGACACAGCAGACAGCGGATGCCCTGAACGTCGCTCCGCCCTCATTGCCCATGAATTGCGGAGGTTAAACATCGACATCGCTGCGCTCAGCGACGTACGCCTCCCGGACGAAGGCAGTCTCCAAGAACTTGGCGCTGGCTACACCCTCTACTGGTCAGGCAAGTCTGCATCAGAAAGATGGCTCTCAGGCGTGGGCTTCATGGTCAAGACCTCCATTGCGACTAAGCTGGAAAACCTACCAACGGGTCACTCAGACCGCATCATGTCCATGCGCCTCCCACTGAGACACCAGCAACACGTCACCCTTCTCAGTGTGTACTCCCCAACCCTCCTGGCAGAGCCTGCAGAAAAGGACAAGTTCTACACTGACCTGCGCAGCCTCCTACAGAGCACCCCTGCAGATGACAAAGTCATCATCCTTGGCGACTTCAACGCCAGAGTGGGCCAGGATTCTGAAGCCTGGAAAGGAGTCCTCGGCAAGCATGGCGTCGGGAACTGCAATGACAATGGCCGCCTACTGTTGGAGTTCTGTGCAGAGCAGCAGCTTGTCATCACCAACACTACTTTCCAGCAAAAGGACAGTCGAAAGACCACCTGGATGCATCCTCGCTCCAAACACTGGCACCTTATCGACTATGTCCTAGTGCGTCAGAGGGACCGCAGTGATGTCCTCCTCACCAGAGTGATGCCCAGTGCAGAGTGTCACACTGACCACCGCCTTGTCTGCTGCAAACTCGGGCTCCACTTCAAGCCAAAACCCAAGAAAGGGGGGCCCCCTAAGAAAAAGCTTGATGTTGTCAGCCTTCAGCATGACTTTCAGACAGATTTACAGCGCAGGCTCACAGACACAGCTGACCCAACAAACTCCTCCCCTGAAACACTCTGGGAACGGCTAAAAACTGCTATCGCAAAATCCTCTGCAGAAGTCTTGGGTTTTGCTAGAAAGAGGAACAAAGACTGGTTTGACGAAAACGACGTAGAGATCCAGGAACTCCTAGCAAAAAAAAAAGAGCCACCCATCAGGCCCACCTAGCCCAGCCTTCCTGCCCTGTGAAGAAATCTGCCTTCTGCCTCGTCTGCAGCAGTCTCCAGCGCAAGCTCAGAGATCTCCAGAACGAGTGGTGGACCAGACTCGCACAGAGGACCCAGCTATGTGCTGACAACGGTGACTACAGGGGTTTCTACGAAGCACTGAAAGCAGTGTATGGCCCCAGGCACCTAATACAAAGTCCCCTGCGAAGTGCTGATGGACAAGCACTCCTCACAGATAATAACTCCATCTTGAACCGCTGGTCGGAATACTTTCAGGACCTCTTCAGTGCTGAGTGCACTGTTCAAGAAGCAGTCATTCTCCAAATCCCACACCTCCCAGTAAAGGTTGAATTGATCTTTTTTAGCATGATGTTGAAGCAGGCCACAGTGGACCTCGACGATGACGATGCAGTGTACATCAGGTATCGTCTCGATGACAGCCTGTTCAACCTCAGACGACTGCAGGCCCACACCAAAACCCTAGACCAACTGATTCGTGAGCTGCTTTTTGCTGATGATGCTGTCCTCGTTGCACACACAGAGAGAGCCCTGCAGCGCATCACGTCCTGCTTCGCAGACGCTGCCCAGCTCTTTGGACTCGAGGTCAGTCTGAAAAAGACAGAGGTTCTCCATCAGCCGGCACCCAAGGTAGAGCATCGCCCTCCCCACATCACCATCGGCGAGTCTGAACTGAAGTCAGTGCACCAGTTTACCTACCTTGGCTGCATCATCACGTCAGACGCCAAGCTGGATAAGGAGCTGGACAGCAGGCTGGCAAAAGCAAACAGCGCTTTTGGGCTTTTATACAAGCGGGTGTGGCATAATCAACAGCTGAAAACAGGCACCAAGATCAGCGTGTACAGAGCTGTCATCCTCACTACCCTGTTGTATGGTTCCGAGTCCTGGGCCCTCTACCGCAGCCAACTACGACTCCTCGAATGCTTCCACCAGCGCTGCCTGCGTACAATCCTTGGCATTCACTGGAGTGACTATGTCACAAACGTCGAGGTCCTTGAACAGGCAGAAACTGTGAGCATTGAGGCTTTGCTGCTGCGGACACAGCTCCACTGGGCTGGGCACGTCTCCAGGATGGAGGATTATCGCCTACCCAAGATCACCCTGTTCGGAGAGCTCGCCACTGGACACAGAGACAGAGGGGCACCAAAGAAGAGATACAAAGACTGTCTCAAGAAGTCACTTAGTGCCTGCCAAATCGACCACCACCAATGGTCACTTGCTGCGGACCGTGACACCTGGCGCTCCACCATTTACAAGGTAGCTGTCTCCTTTGAGGACTCTCGCAGAGCTGGCCTTAAAGACAAGCGGCTCAGGAGAAAAAAACAGAGATGCCGCAACTCAGAACCCTGGCCAGACCTCCCTCTGCAGCCACTGCGGTCAAACCTGCCTGTCCCAGATTGGCCTCCGCAGTCTCGAGCATGCCTGCAGATGTCATGGACAACCCCTATAGAATCTTCGTTCGCGAAGTCAAGCCAAGAGAAGAGGTACAGTGACATCACGAAGCTGATTAAGTTTGGGATACCTTTTTTCAGCATCATCTTTCACGTCATCGATTACTTTCCGCTTGTACAATCCAAAGGAATCAAGTGCAAGACCATATACTTCTCCTATCTCTCCTTTTTTTTAATCAAAACCCTGTACATCAGCCAAATATTTCAACTCTATTACTGGACATGCAACTGGTATAATTCTTGGTTTTGGACCGTGACTCATTTTTATTCAGCAAAAATAAAATTTATTTAACTTCCAAGACAACACAAAAATCATGTATCAGAACATGTTTACCATCCTGATTATTTTACAGATAAACACAGTGATTCAAAGAAACTAGAACCTAATTTTTTAAACTGCAAATTATGAAATCTAACAACTACGCTATCACAATAAGGAGCAGTTCCAGCCGGCACACATCTTAACAAAATTGAAGGCATATCATTGTGCACATTTTCAGACGTGTTTAGTTCTTTCAAATGAACATTAAATATTTTATGTACTGCCAAATTGACAGGAAATCTTCCAGTTATTTTATCTTTATTTGACTTCAACGTCACAGTCCAATCCCCAGTATTAATATTTTCCATTGACCATGCTCATTCTACATCCATTCCAGTTACAAAATCACCTATTAAACCAAGTAAAGATGCAAGTTTATTTGAAATTATAGGTTGACTACCTCCAGGAAATCTAATGTAACAATTAAGTTAGCTGGATTCAAAGTTGCTTTAATTTTATATTTGCTTTGAAACCATTCAGCTATAGTACAAAAGTCATAATACCCAGATGGTATAAAGTGCGTATCAGTACCTAAACTACCAGTGACTCTATAACTTACATAATAACTTGTATCATCTTTTATATTAAACCACTTTACAGTGTAGAACATTTCATGGATAGCTACAACCTTGCTACCATCACGATTACCAATTCCATTAGTTAACCACAATGGTTTGCTTGTGTCAAGATTTGTTAAGGAAATAAACATTTTTATTAACTCATAAAAAAGAACAATGGAATTTAAATCATCAACAATTGTTACTACAAATGCGTTTCAATTTAATGTGGATGTCAAGTACAATGTTGCACCTACTTATGATCAGAAAATAATTCAATAAATCAGCTCGATATAGCTGTGTCTGAAGGAGATTTATTTCAAGTAAAAGTTCCAAATCCTTATGATCATTACCTAAACCCTCCAATAACAGATGATGCAACTGCAAGAAAGTGGCCTTCAAGCCCACTACAGATGTTTCAAAACCAGCTTAACTTTGCTATACTATGTTCAACTACAGGCTGTGGTGTTTCTTTTACAGACCATTTGAATCACCCAAACAAACTGATTAAGTCTGTTTATCGTTTTCACACGTATCACCAGCTTAGAAGAATACTGTCAGAACTCCATGTCCCACTTCCCACTGAATCTAGTTTTAACCAGTTTAACAACCCTATGGATATGAAAGCGCTTGAATGCATCTGTAATGAATTTAACATCAGCACAAAGTATGACTTTACACAAAAACTTGATAATCACCACGGCAGAGGTACATTGTATTATTCTATGAGTCACAGACAATACCCGCAAGATTACTGGCCTCCCTACTCTTCATTCTCATCAGAATCTGAAGTCTGGTTAGGCTCAATAGAACAAAAACAGTCTAATGCCTGGACCACATTTGTCTTAGACAGGAGTGACGGGTTTACTCAAGCGGGAGTCAAATGCATAAATGAATCTATCAGAACACAATCTAGGAGCACAATCTCAAACAAAATTAAACATCTTAAACTGGAGTGGCAAATTTAAAGCACAAAAACAATTTCTTGCAAACCTAGAAGACTATCAATTCAGTAGTAGATCTCCCAACAAGCATACAACACTACCAAGACGTTGTCAGACATGCCAGATCAAAAGTTGACTTTGTAGTTGGCCATGGGTTATACATGTCCCCATCTGACCTTCAGTTCCAAATGGGGACAATAAAAATTATAATAATGAAATAATTGTTGCAGGGCGTGATCAGAAATTAGGACTAAATCAATCTGAAAACTTGAGTCCAACAACCACACATCTACAGTCACTAAAACCATTAATAACGCCAGTAACGCTAGTAACACTATGACCCGTACAGACAGTAACAGCCCCGGCTCTGGCACCAGTACAACCAGTATCACCAACCAGGCAAAGCATCCTTTGCTTTCACAGCCAATTTTTTTTAAGAAAGTCTGATATATGTGACAGTTGTTTTCTTACCCACGTCTGTAAATCTTTTGGGTCTGATGGCGGAGCTGGAGGGGCGGGTGGAGCTGGACCACCACCACCACCACCCCCTGTTACAGCCAACACAACAGTACTGATAATAAATCCAAGAGCAGAAATTAAACTCGCAATAGTGATACCCTGCTCTCTGAAAAGTGTTTTTAATCTCTCATCCAAAGTTGTGTCTTCGTGAAGTATTTTTGGAATAGTTTCTCTAATCCTGTTGACCTGTGTTTTCAGTTTTCTTTGTCCTGTTTGAACTACTTCTAGCTGCACTGATCTTTCTATCTGCAAATCCTTTAATCTGTGTTGTATTCTTCTTTTATTTCTGTGTCATAATTTTCTTCGTCTGCTTTATCTAATTTGTTTTTTTCCATTTCTATGTGATTATCAAGCTCACCTAGTTTGGTTACATTATTCACCAGCTCAACTCTGATTGTCTGCAGTGTTTTATCCAAGCCCATAATTTCCCGCATGGACAAAGGAGAGTCTTCTATTGCTTTCGTAGCCTCATTTAAATGTCTTTCTGTAATGAGGTTTCTTGTATTACCTTGTTTGCTATTTCCGGCAGGCTAATTTCTTGTACTGTCGGCAACCTTGTTTGCACATCAAGAAGGGCAGTAACAATTTGAAGTGGTACCGGGGTACGGCTTGCTCTACTTTCATCATCAATACTAAGATACTTTTCAAACGTTTTTTTACCACCGATATCAGCTTTAATTGTACTTAAAGCTCTAAACTGAGTAGGGTTGTCTTTATGGGTTAGATACACATTTCCTCTGTCTGTTTTTACAAATAAGTGACCCTCGCTGTCAAGTACAAACTGATTAGGATCAGAAACATGTGGACTGACACCAATACGTTTATAAAACGGTTCCATTTTGTCTTCTAAAACTTTGTCCACCGTGAGATGGCCTTGGTCGCCTGCTCGGCGTTAAACACCAATAACTAACTAACTAAAACTTTGTGATAAGAACTAGTAGTATCTTTTGTACCAGTCATATCTGTTTTACTTTCTTAAAGTTTCTGTTGCAAACTAGAAGTATTTCTCATTCCACTCATAGCTGTTGTACTATTATCACATCATTTATCAAGTCCGCCATCATCCGTCCTCTCCTAAAAAAACACAACCTCTACCCAAACGAACTAAAGAACTATCGCCCAGTCTCCAATCTCTCTTTCCTGTCCAAGCTTCTCGAGAAGATTGTTCTCAACCAGCTCAACCTCCACCTCGCTGACAACAACCTCCTCAGTCCCTTCCAGTCTGCCTATCGCAAACATCACAGCACTGAAACAGCCCTTCTACATATCCTAAACGACCTGCTCCTCTCCACCGACTTGGGCAACATCTCCCTTCTTACTCGATCTCTCTGCCTCCTTCGACACTATAGACCACTCTATCCTCCTCCACCGCCTTCACCACTCCTTCGGCATCACTGACTCTGCTCACTCCTGGTTTCTCTCCTACCTCTCCGACAGACAGCAGTCCGTCACCATCAACGGCATCTCCTCCAACCCAGTCAGGCTCTCCTGCGGAGTTCCACAAGGGTCCGTCCTGGGCCGGTCCTTTTCACACTCTACACCTCTCCCCTGTCCAACATCATCCAGTCTCATCACATACACCACCACCTCTATGCTGACGACTCACAACTACTAGACAAAAACAAACTCGACAACACTCAGACACTACTGACTCACACGGCTGACTGCTACAAAGACGTGAAAAACTGGATGACAGCAAACAAGCTTAAACTGAACGACGACTAAACAAAAGCCCTGCTGGTAGGCACTCGCCAGAAACTTTCCCAGCTCCCTCGTCAGTTCCACCTTCAACTCGACAGCACCCCCATCTCCCTCTCTGACTCGGCCAAGAACCTCGGCGTTGATGCTCGATTCCTCTCTTTCCATGACCAGCTTCGTCTCCGCCATGGCCCAGGCATGCTATTTTCACCTCCGTCGCATCAGTCAGCTCAGAAAATACCTCACCACCAAAGCTGCCACCAAACTTGCTGTCTCTCTCATCTTATCTCGCCTCGACTATTGCAACTCTCTCCTTTCCAGCTTCCCTCACTCCACCACTTTCACTCTCCAGCTTGTCCAGAACAATGCTGCCCGCCTCGTCATCAGAAAGAAAAAATCCGACCACATCACTCCCCTGCTCAAACTCCTTCACTGGCTCCCCATCCCCCAATGCATCCAATACAAGGTTCTGTCTCTGTGTGTATAGAATGGTGCTCAACATCGCACACCAACAACGCGTTCGGTAGCCTGTTTATTCTGGCTTGGCCGTATACACAAGGTTTTATGACACAGGTCTAGATTTTGTTTTGTCACTCATTCCCATTGCGTATTTCGAGCACATTTTGCTTGCAATAAGCTAGGTACTGCTCTCGTCAGCGGACCCACCTAACCACAATGGTGATTAACACCAAACTTTTTTGTTGTGACTGTTCTGTGTCACGTTTTTGTTTTTCCGTTCATTGCGTTGTTGGGGGGAGGGGGGGGGGTTGGCAAATCGCACTATTGTCCGTTGTTTTTGTTTTGCGGCGTGTTTGGCCGTGTTCGGTGATCACTGCCTGTGTTTGACACTGGTTGGGTCTGTTCGTTTTTGTTATAGTACTTTGGTGTTCCGTCCAAGTATTCCCATCTTCCGTTGGTTAGGTCAAATGAGTACAGGTTTTTGTTGTATTTGCCTTTCTTGAATAGTTCGATGAGGTTCAAAAAATGGTTTCGGGCTGCATTATCTCTGAAAAGGCCCCTTAAGGCTGCCCATTCTATGAAGATGGTTGGGTTTAACCCCTTGGTGAAGATGAAAGCTGCAAGGAGGATTCTTCCCCAGTGTTTGACATTTTTGGTCCACATATACTTTCGTATGTTTCTAGGCCATCTGTTTGCCGGGCCAAGAAGGTCCTGTAGTTCCATCCAGGCTTCAAAAGTTTGCCTGCTCAAACTCCTTCACTGGCTCCCCATCCCCCAATGTATCCAATACAAGGTTCTGTCTCTCTGCTACAAATCCCTGAACAACTACGATACTACCTATCTCTCCATCTTACTTCACCCCTACACTCCTTCCCGCTCCCTCTGCTTCACCTCCGACCCTCTCCGCCTCCACATCCCCCGCACCAAACTCAGCACTTTCGGCCCCCGCTCCTTCTCCGTCTATGGTCCATCCACCTGGAACACTCTCCCACTCTCTCTCCGTCAGAAACACACTCTCTCTCTCCTCCTTCCAGTCCGCCCTCAAAACTCACCTCTTTCAACAGTTCTAGCACTATATCACCAAACTCACCACCCCAAGCTGACTGTCGTAATGTATTTGTGGTATGTCAGTCATTGTCTAAAGCGTGCGCATGCGTGCGCGAGTTGTGAGTGTGAGCTTAGAGTTATAATTATTATAAGATAAGCGCATTATAAATACCATATTATTTTTTATTTATTTATGTCACCCATTTAAATGTCATGGTGGAATCCTCCCTTTGCCATTTAAAAAATTATTATTAATTAATGTTTTAATTTTTGCATAATAAAATGACATTGTCCTAAGGATCGAAGTTAGACCCATACAGAAACTACGTAAACCTCTTGGTGTTAAGGGCATTAGACAATCAATTGTTATCACAAACAATCCTAGCACCATAGTCATATATCAAAACCAAACTCTTACTGTCAAGTTTCCAAACCTAGGACCCAGTGATGTTATTGTTCCTGGTACTGCATAACAGAACTCTAGTTGACAACCTTGGCAGAGCAATTATTAAGATTCAAAGATTCAAAGATTCAAAAACTTTATTGTCCAGATAAAAAGATTTTATATGGAAATTTTCCTTTGCAGCACTGGTGTAGGATAATTGAATAAAACAAGGAATCAAGTGACATAAATAATGATAATAATAATACGTATGCAACAAAAATACAAACATCACAATATCAAACATACACACACACCCTATCAGCATGCACACACGCTAAAAGAAGTGTGTGTGGGGTGGGGGTGGGGGGGGGGGTTAAAACAAGGGGAGGAAATGGTATGGTGGGTTAGGCTTAGGCTGAATGCAGAATGGAGGGATGAAGAGGAGAATTGGCCATCATCACAGTTGTTTTGAGTTTAGGATACTGATGGCGGTGGGAATGAAGGAGCGCTCGTACACGCTACATTTTGCCAAAGGAGCACGCAGTCGTCTACCGGAGGGCAACATTTTGAATGTGTCATGAAGGGGGTGGGTGGGGTCACGGATAATTTTGCCTGCTTTTCTCTTACAAAACAACTCGTAGAGTCCAGAAAGAGATCTTTGCTCATGGCCAACGATTTTGCCTGCCAGTTTGACGACACGTGTCAACTTTGCCTTATCTCTTACAGTCAGGTTTCCAAACCATGCTATGACATTAAAAGTGAGAATGCTTTCAATTAAAGATCTGTACACTGTTTCTAAAATAACTGAATCAACGTCAAAGGACTTCAATTTCCTCAAAAGATACAATCTCTGATTTGCCTTTCTGCAAACACTGTCAACACGAAGACTAAAACTAACTTTTTTGTCCAGAACAGTGCCAAGGTACTTAAAAGAATCAACCTGTTCCCCAGCTTCATGGTTTATCATAACTGGCCGCACCAGGGATGTGTCCCGCGCCCGACCCTCCTCAAAAAAGATTTCCTTTTGTTTTTTGAACATTTAATTCCAGAAAGCTTGAGCCAAACCAAAAAGTGAGAAATTTTATGAATTCAAAGTACTGAGAGAGTGAATGCTCATCTTTAAGGCGTGCAACCAGAGCCATGTTGTCTGCAAATTTGATAAGGGTGAGAATATGAGTATTGCACGTTAATTCATTGGTGTAAATCGAGAAGAATACAGGAGACAGGACACACCCCTGAGGCGCCCCAGTGTTCAAAACCCGCTCACTAGACATGCATCCACCCACGCTGACCCTCTGTGGCCGATCGCACAAAAAAGCCCTTATCCAAAGAATGAGTTCCGAGTTAACTAGAAGATCCAAAAGACGAGAAAGAAGCAAGTGCGGCTGTAACGTATTAAAGGCTGAAGAAAAGTCCATGAAAAGTACTCTAGTGAATGTTCCAGCTTTATCGAGATGACTTAAGACAAGATCAAGAAGAAGAACAGAGGCATCCTCCACCCCCCTTCTAGCCCTGTAAGCAAACTGAAAGGGATCCATGCGATAGGCCACAGAAGCAGTCAACCTGATTGCACACCACTCTCTCCATGCATTTACACAGTATAGAGGTCAAGGCCACAGGTCGAAGATCATTATGAGTCTTAGCATTGGGTTTCTTAGGAACAGGTATGATCACAGAAGTTCTCCAGGCACGTGGAACAAAATGAACATTTAAAAACAGTTGAAATAAGCGAGTGAAAACCTGACTGAGCTGACTAGAACATTTTTTCAACACCTGCACACAAACCATCAGGCCCAGGGGCCTTTCTCGGGTTCACATGTGCAAAACAAGAAGCTACCTCTCTCTCTGAAACAGTTACACTATCTGGCATTGCCACAAGAGAATCGCACAAAGTGTCACACTCATGCTTAAAGTTATGCACATCAAAGCGAGAGTAGAATGTTAAGACTATTAAAGTTAAACTTGAAGGTCAGGAAGTGTTTAGTCTTGATGATGCTGATGTGTTCTACTGCTACAAAGATCTTTGGCTCACAAGAGAAGAAAGAGAAGACCGTATTTATCAAGGCATACAGTCAGATAACATTGCAAAACTCAGAATCGATGGAGGAGGCAAAACAACATCTGCAGCAAAGGACGTTATTATGCCAAATACATATGGTAACAGATTTTACATTCCACTTGAATTTGAAATCCTAACAGCGCATTTGCCATATTACCAATGAGCACTGAATGATAGATGGTCATCTGAGTTTTGAACTAACCTTCAATGACTACTCCAAAGTTATAAAATCATCGGATCTCAATGCAACAAACAAGATCTCAAACATCTCTTTGGAATATGAAATTGTCACACATGCTCATCTAGCTACTCTCATTCAAAATCAGTACCAGTCAAGACTTCCAAGTTAATATGACTCTGTGATAAGACACAGTTTAATGCATAAAGACAAAAGTGATCCAATGGTTGGTTAGTTCGGGTTTAATGTCCACAGCACCGAGGTGATCATGGACGGCCCCGACGAGCGGGTTATGGGAGACAGGGAAATCTATTGCCTATGGAGTACGACCTGAACACTGATCAACTCAGGCGCACTCCAACTGTGCCACTTTGATTTACCAGGACCTTTCAACGGACATGCTATTGAACAAATCTATTTTTCCCCCTGGATTGTGAGTCCAGCTACCGGGGCCGGGACGGGATTCGAACCCACAACCCGGCAATTCCCTTCACTCTCCTGCTCCGACGTTTAACCGCCTGAGCTATTTCGGACTCTAAGTGATCCAAGGTGGAATATCAACTTAAACACACCTGCTAGGTCATTGAAAGGTATTCTTATGTTGTTCGTTGAACCCGGTAGTCCATTCAAACGGGATTCAGAAAAATTCTACAATCCAAAAATTACTCATTTGTCCTGTACAATCAAAGGGCGTCCAAACCAAGTGTTTGTATCAGGTATGCTGCCATACCAACACTATGATGAGATCACAAAATATTTTGCGGGTGGAAGGCTTAGAGAAAAACCAGCAAACATGGCATGCAAAGATCTACATCTGTATGATGTAAGAATTGGACAATACCTGATGAATAAATATGCACTTTGGCTAGACCTACGTAGTACAGATGATGATTACCTACACAGGTCAGGTCGAACTGTCGAAAATGGCAGTGACGGAATTACAATTCAGATACAAAGAAAGAGTGAAACACTCCAGTAAGCAATAAATATATATCTATATCTGATTTATGAAGCTCAACTGAATATCCAAGAAAGTAGTCTAAGTAGTCAGGTGTATTAAAATTATATTCTGCTTTAAAATGAACTTGCCAACACTTGACCCACACTGTGGTTTGTTTTGTGGTGCCACAGGCTGTGGGAAAACTGAATTTGTTCTTAATCTCTTACAAACAAGATATATCTATCATTTTGAAAACATTGTGATATTCTGTCCTACGATCAAACACAACAAAGCTTATCACAACCATTTATTCATTTGAACTGATTACAGCATTTACTTAGTTGACCCTGAGAAAAACAATTAATGACTGTCTGCAGTCTTTTTACAAGCAATTTGAAGGGCAGTCAACTTTGTTTATAGTCTCTGCAGAGAAAGACATTGTTAAGAAGAGAAATACATTGGCAGAACTTGCCTTTAGTGGCAGGCACGCAAACATCAGTGTATGGATTCTAACTCCAAAATATAATGCTGTACTGAAAGATTTTTCGAGAGCAACTAAAGTTTATCTGTTTGTTTTACTAGAAGAATCGTGACAGCTTTGAAGACTGTCTCAGAGAAAACGAGATGATGTGAAAAACAAACTGAAATCAAGTAAGCATCTAAAGCTTATTTTAAAGACAGATCAGCCCACTGGGTATGGATTAGTAAATTAATTTACACATTTGTTTTAGTCCTAAAAATGACAGACGGATAAACCATTGATATCACAGAATGCTTCATAAATGTTGAGCGCTTTATGACTTAAAAACACATGATAAACAGCTGTTTGAGCCCGACATAAAACTCTCAACACCAACAGTAATATACATGACATATAATGTGACTTTGGGATATTCTGATGGTCCACCATGTTATGAGTATGAGACTGTTGATCTTAAGACACATACCTTTAAGTTAATGATGCTAACTGTGACTGGTTTGATGCACTGTGTGAACACATATTCTGTCAACTAAGTAATCTACAAGATCATATTGAATGTGTTACTGTTAATAAGGTGATATTACACATACAATGCCAGCGATGTTGGTGATAATATTTATCTATTTATTATTTTGTCTGTCAAATAAAAATGATGGACAATGTGATGGATGTAACAGACTACTTTAGATATATCCAACACTTTGATCAGTTAAGAACAGATTTTAGACAGCCAGACATAACGTCAATATCAACACCAACAATGATTCATGTAACATATCAAATGACTTTAGAAATATTTGAGGAGCTACCATTTGTAGAGTACATGCCTGTTGATCTTAAGATACATACCTTTGAAGTTGATGATCAGTGGTTTGTGACAGTGTGTTAACAAATATTCAGACAACTATGCGAACTAAATCTGTTTATTATAGGTGTTACAGTCAATTAAGTGGTATTACACAAGATGTATTTTTTTCTATTTATTATTTTGTCAGACAACTAAAAAGGACATACAATGCTCAAAGCGCTTCAAGCTCACAAAGCTTACAAAATGTGTTTCACACAACAAACTTGCCTATATCAAACACTTGCATTGTCAATGAATCAATAGAAACTCTTTTTCTGTCATACAAGATAATCTTCTTGCTGGTAGTGTAAAGATTCAGGTTGTTGCCAAAATAGAATTTAACAGGGTAGACGGTGAAGTGATAAAATCGTATATCTCAATGAAACAACACACTGTTAATTTGAAAGGAGAACCAGGGCTGGAGAAAGTGTTTTTGATAGCGTCATCAACATTTGAAAATGTATGCTGTGCATGACCTTCCAGTCTTAGTTTGTCATTGATGAAATTAAGTTTTTCTATTCTTTGCTTCTCATACTCCTGCTAGGCTTGTGCTAATTTTTCTGATGCCTCATTGTGACACCTCATCTCTTCTGCAGACTCCTCTCTACTCACTTTTGAAAAGAGAAAATTTGATCTGCTAAATGCCAATGCTTTAATAACAACACTGCCAACAATAACAGCTAAAGTTGCCATACTTTTTATTTACATAGATACGTTTTCTGGAATAATTCCTTGCTTGACGAGTAAGTCTTTTGTTCAATTGACGCTGTTACAACCACTATTAATTTAGCACTCTCTTCGAAATCTAATTTACCAGGTCTGCGGAATGCATTTTGAGGAGACTCCGTCCCAGCATAGTGTAAGCTACTGCTAGACCACTTATTATGGCAGAGTGATAGACATGTTCATTATGTTCTTTGTGTCGCTAATTTTTCTTATGCCACAAAATTAAAATAATAAATTTATTCACTGCATAATAAATGGATCGAAAAGTTTTGGCACTGCTGGTAATGTGGCGACTTCTTGCTTTGTTTTTGGAGTGTCTGATTTTTTGGACACTGTTTGAGTTTGTGGTTTTATTTTTTGTATAATTGGTAACCTACGTAACCCAATCCAACAACAAATACACCAACTATATATTTTGTTATTTTGGGTTTAGATTCAGTTGTTAGTCTCTCACTTTGTTGTGGTGGGGTTGGTAGTGACAGTGGGGGTGATGGTGACACTGTTGATGGTGGTCCTGGCGGTGAGTCAGTTACATGAGCCTTTTCCAGTAGTTCTAACTTTTTTGTCTGATAAACTCAGCTACCCTTTCCCAGCCTCAGCCCTACCTAGGCTTTTAACCTTAGTCACCGTTTGAACCTGTGTCAAGACAGGGCTCGGCTGTGGGGTCGTCTGGGTGTTGTCCATTTTCTTCTGCTTTAAAATTTATTTTAGAAAAATCAGTATGACTCCCAGTAACAAGTAAGGTTACCACAGGTGCAATGTAATTCCCAAACTTGTAAAACATAAAGCATGCTAATTTACCAATTGAACTTGAAACAATAGGGTTGCTTTCGAGATCATGTGATAGACAGGCACTATCAACAGGTAGGAAGTGACTCACAGCTTTTGTGTATAGGGAGACAAGAGATCAACTCAAATCACGAGTCATTAGTAAACCGATGTGATTTTCATATTTAGCATGTGGTTTAATTACATCATCAGCGGTGAGGGATTCTATATCTTCTGTCATGTATTTTTTTCTGAGATAAGCTTTTGATTTGCCGGAAACAACTACAGAGAGAAGGCACTGTTTTTTTAGAGTCTAAGTCTTTGTTCTCTACAGCGCAGATATCGCTTAGAAGAAGTAATTCATCTTGATTCATTTTATACTGTAATGTATTAATTTTTGATTCTATAATTAATCTCATTGTGTCTGCATTGATATTTTAATTAGCATTTGTTTAAGAAGTCAATGGCATTAATAATTTAGGTTGGGTGGGGGATCTGCCTTAATAATCACGGGTTGGCAGCCGATAAAAAAGACGTTACTTCAATGATTTTTAAATAGACCTTAGAATGGTTAGTTAATTAGAGTAACCTTTTGTTTATGAAAGGGGTGACCTTGAGATCCCCAATCTCCTCTCTCTTGCACTTACCCATACTACAAATACACACACATCATGACACACAAGAAACATACATAAACTGCATGCATGCACGCACTGCTACACACACACTGCCACAGACACACACCACACACACACACACACACACACACACACACTCACACACGATATGTCACAAATATAAACTCACTACACTATCATTTAAATAAATTTGGGTTCCTTTGGATCTCATTTGGGTTCATTTGGGTAAAACGACGGACCGCTTTCGACATTCTGTGACAACAACGATGACTAAAGCCTCTCCATTTCTTCACGGGACGCATCATCCAGTCCACGGATCGTTTTAAAAAAAAGGCTTGATTGTTGTTTCAGTTTGGATGGTAAATTATGCAGTTTTAACTGAAGGTGTGGATTATTTTTTACGTTATTGTGCGACGTATCAGTATTCGCAAGTGGAAGTCAGTTTAGACTAGAGGGGCACCTTGCTGCAGCTTTGCACGCCAAAGACGGGTAGATGCATGTTACACAGTTCAGTCGCACTTCCTGCCACCTTGTCACATTTTCAGCTACTGTCACTGAGATGAGAATGAATAATATATCCTTAAAGAAACAGAATATGTAAGAGTATCAGAATATTCTGTTCGCTTGGCTGTACACAATATATGTCGCAAATATGTTCCTCAGTGTTAATGCAAGTAGTCTGTTCTGTACATGGTTTGCTTAACAGACTAGAAGTTGTGCTGGTCACACACCAATGCACATTGCATTTGTTTTTTTCTTAACTGGGGTTCTAATAATCTCCAGCGCAGACCCACGATCTGGTAGGTGAAACCGAAAAATCATACCAAATTGCATAGCTTGACATGGGGATACAGCTGCATGGACATGCAGACACACTCATTCTTACTGAAAATGCACACGGATTGATACCTGAAAATTGAAAAAAATGAAACTTTGTTTTATAAAGGTAAACTAAATTCTTGTACTAAAAAAAAACAACCTTTCTAGTGTTTAGATTTTGAACAAAAATTAAAAGTCTCAGCATTCAATCTATCAGGCATCAGAACTGTCCGATTTTCGGCGATTTTCCGATTTTCCTGGCCCCTGTTCATGTGCTTAGTTAATAACACTTTTGACTTCTTATGTGCCAGGAAATGGCTTTAAATAACGTTTTCAGATTTTTTTGGGGTGAACAGTTCTGATGCCTGATCTATATATTCTTGCTGTGAGTGTGATTCATCATTGCAGATCCATCGTTAAAATGAGTTTTGTGATTTACATGATAGACCCTTATAGTCTTTGACACTGACAGGCTAAGACAGAGAATGGTTTCTTTCAGAAATCTGATTTCCAGCGAAAGAAAACAAACTAGTGTACGTGAGAAATATTGCAATATTTTTAACCATAAGGCAAATTATTTACAAGTACTTAGAAAATGTCCATCAAATGAACACCAGTAGATAACACCAGACATTCTTTTCATGTAACGTTTTCTTAGCCATTTTGCAAAACGAAAATGCCAGTAATAATAATAATAATATATAGAATGGATGCTAGGAATAAAGGATTGACAACACTTGAATGGAAGACAAGAACTGAAGAAGATAATTTGATAGATTATGGAAATCAGCTGAAAAATGACCTCTCTTGGTCCCCTCTTATTACATATTATGATGAATAATGACAGTCTCACAAAATGAAGTAGATATGATCAGTGATAATGTCTGTGTTTTTTTGTGCAGGTGCTAAAGATAAAGTATGACTTACCTCAGAGAGGGTCTAATTGGGTTACAAAACTGTCAAAAACTGCAGATTTTGCTTGTCCTACCTGAGAAGGTAAAAAAGGTCAGGTAGAAAACATTAACTCTCCAGAATTTAGACGGGGACTTGTGTAAGTAAACATTTTATCTCAAAGTGGTGTATCAAAACTGTTCCATCAGAAATTTTTGTGGAAGAGCATGGTGCACAGGCATTTCAAAAACGCTGTACTGGTATCATGTATTTGGCCTCGTGCTCTAGAATGATTCACATATTGAAAATGCAATGGTATATTAAAAAGGACTGAAAATAAAACAAACCTCAGTGTACACAAAAGCAAAAATGCATGCACTGCTTAAACGTCATAAACCTATTTCACATGATATAGGCTTATGGTAAACTAAATTGCAGCAATGTAAATTACTGAGAATAAATGCCTCAACTACTGTTGTCATGTGATATCATATCAAGACCTGTGTATTTTTCCAAGGGTATTTTTTTCAGGGTGTTGAATCATGATTGGAAGCGAAAAACTGGAAACAGTTAATAAATTCAAACACTTAGGAGCCATTGTGACAGATGAGGGATCAAAACCAGAAATACTGTCCAGGATTGCACAGACAACAACAGCACTGACAAGATTGAAGACCATATGGAAGGACAAACATCACGCTTTGCTCCAAGATCAGACTGATGCGCTCCTTAGTCATCTCAGTGTTCTTGCATGCTTGTGAGTCATGGACCCTCACAGCAGACCTTGAAAGTAGGATACAAGCCACTGAAATGAGATGTTTTCGAAGGCTTCTTGACATTTCATACAGAGATCACATCACGAACGAGGAAGTGGGAAGCAGAATCAGGCAAGCCATCGGGCCCTATGAAGACATATTAGCCATTATGAAAAAACGCAAACTGAAGTGGTATGGGCATGTCACGCGTTTAGCAGGGCTTGCCAAAACAATCCTGCAAGGCACTGTGCAAGGAGGACGAAGGAGAGAAAGACAGAGGAAAAGATGAGTGGACAGGACTGAGGCTGGGCGATACGCTAAGAATGGCAGAGAACAGAGAGGAATGGAGGGAGCTGGTTGCCAAGTCATCAGTGGTGCCCCAATTGTCGGCAAGACTACGGGATATAGATAGATAGATAGAATCATGTTCAGAGTTACTTTCCTATTGCCTAATCAGTAAATTGAAATAAAAGATTTGAAACTTCATACTATTTACAAAACATGCTCAAGCTTTGCAAACTTATAATGGCTTGCTTTGGCAACTTTTCTTCTTTAAAAAAAATCACTACATGATACTTTTTCATAGCAGTTTGAAGTAGTCTGTGTGCGTAAGGCCATCGCATAAATTATTTGCATTTTTGGACATGAGTAAACAAAATTCTTGAGTGTGGATCAAATCGTCGGTAATATGTATTTTGGTACAGTCCGGCTACTCAAACAGACAAAAGTAAATATTTTGTAATAATAATTAAAATCATTAAAAACTGGTCTGAAAATAACATTGACCAAATGGACATGCAACTTTTGGCATTTTCATGACTTGCACTGAAGTCCCACTAAGAATCTAAGAAACATGAGTGTTTCTGAGCTATATTGTTGGTTCACTATGTTAATGGTCATTGCGCTGCAGACCAGTATCAGTCACAGTCAATCAAATCAATATAGAGA
Source organism: Semisulcospira habei (assembly GCA_036245525.1). Lineage (NCBI taxonomy): Eukaryota > Metazoa > Mollusca > Gastropoda > Semisulcospiridae > Semisulcospira > Semisulcospira habei. The sequence continues at coordinate 287,335,975 of BTPG01000002.1, read as the reverse complement.
TTGTACAGGGCTTTCTTCTGTTTTAGTGCATCTCTGATGCACTGAAACTCAAAATGAAGTACTGAAAATGTTAACGAAGGGGTAGGCAGACACACTATGATTCAGCGCATTTGCGTCCGAGGCACACTATGCTTGTGCTACAGTGCGTACCTTATCAGTACCAGTTCAAGTTGTTTTGTTTTTAGTGATGAGTTGGCTCGTTTAGCTGCAGATGCATTCAGATTCAACTGAAACTGGGGTCTGCGCTAGTATAACTGGATGGGCAACCTGTTAGTTTACGAGTGGTGTCAAGTTGTGGAAAATGGTGCTCATCATCGCACACCAAAAACGTTAATTTCAGCTTGGTTCCGGACCAACCATGTACACAAAGTTTCATGACACAGGTCGAGATTTGGTTTTCATCACTAGTTTCGTTGTGTATTTCGAGCAAGTTTTCAGTAGACTGGCCATGTACTGCTCTCATCAGAAGACCAAACCTGACCATGTGCCCTCACTTTGGTTGGGGGTTCTGTGGCTTTACTTTTTAGTTGATATTTGTTTTTGTTGATATGTATTACGTTTCTGGGTGTCATTTGTTGTTTTCCAGTGTGTATGTTATTTTTCCTCCTGTTGCACTTGCAGTTTTTTTAGATGTTAGACCGCTTAGTGTTGTTCACTGGATTTTAGTTATTTAGGCACTATTTTGCGTTTTTTTGTTGTTTGTTTTGTTTTGGAAGGTAGATTATTCTGGCATTGTTTTGCCGTTGATTGCGTTGTTGGCAGAGGCTTGGATGCGTAGTTTTCTTTCCCTCTTTGGCTTAGATTGGTTCGTCCTGTGAAAGGGCTGTGTCTTTGAAGACCCTGTGTAAACACATTATGACATCTCTATGAAATGGCCAAGTTACGTTGCTCTTGCTCCCAAGGTAGATTATTCTAGCATTGGTTTGCTGTTCATTGTGTTTGTTGGGAGGGGGTTTGGATGTGTTGTTTTTTGTCCCCTGCGGTTTAGTTTGGTTTGTCATGTTAAATAACTGTGTGTCTTTTGTGAGACGTTCTGCAAACACATTCAAAGAAGGGAGAGTGTGAAATGAGTTAATATATTAAAAACACACACACATACACAACCACATACAAATGATGCAGTTGCTTAAATACAAAATTTGACCCTTTATTATGTGGAGATGTGGGTCTGTGTACCCTCTAAGATTTACACCTGGGGGTCTACAGACCCTTCAAGCTGTTGTGAAAACAGGAGCCCTGAAAGCAAAAGAGATGCGCTTTTTTGTATTTGTACATATTTGGTGAGAATGAGTCATCTACTATCATATAGCTGAGTGGTAGCTGCCTGTAGTGTTCAGCACAAAGGAAGGAAAGGGAGTCTGATAGCCTTAACTAAATAAGATTAGTGCCAGGGAAAGTAAAAACAAAGTGTGGTTGATTTTGCAGCCCCTCCTCCCACCCCCCTTGACAACCCCCATTTAGATTCATACAAAGCCTTGGGCCAGTGTTGCTTGCAGTTCTTGGTGCACAGCAATTTGCAGGTCAGCTGCAGCCATCATTGGCCCCAGGGCTTTGTGCTTACTAGGGATGGCTACGATTTTTCTGTCTTCCAAAGTTACTTTTAACCCATTACATCCTGAAGCTGATTTTATATTTTTTAAAAATTGCTTATTGTCCTATGAAGGCTACATTACAGATTAGGACTTCAGTATTAGAAGACAGATCAACTGTTTTAGTTCAAGGGTGGTGCCGGAATAGCTTGGCGCCTTGGGCGCCAAGCTATTCTGGCACCACCCTTGAACTTTCATTGTCAAATGTATTTCAAGATGTGCATATGTGACAGCAAGATTACAAGACTGCAGATTAGGACTTCAGTATTAGGAGACAGATCAACTGTTTTAGTTCAAGGGAGATGCCAGAATAGCTTGGCGCCTCAGGCACCAAGCTATTCTGGCACCACCCTTGAACTGTCATAGTCAGATTTATTGCAAGCAACGGGTGTATCAGGATAAAAAGGGTTAAAAGACAAAGCAAAGCTTTAGGATCAATGAAGTGTGTGTATATAAACTGAATAATATGTGCTCAGGTGTAGAACATATGTTGCCAAAACGGAACAGACGTGAATCTCCTTTAATGCGGTACATATTATTATTAAAACAGGACTTGGAAAGCTTGACCATTTTAATAGTAGTAGTTGGTGGTTTTTAAACTAAATTCATCAACTTTGAAAAATGTATAATAAGTATATACAACTAAAATCTTGATTGTATTGTACCTGTACCTGGTAGTCTTTCTGGTCTCTGCCTCCAAATACATGATCAGGGGACTGTACATGCTCTACAGGTAGTGTATTCTACCTTCTGTACCTTCCTATGCGACCAGAAACTGATGTAAAAGGCTCTAGTTAACTCATTGAACCCCATGCACGTATTTCCCAAATTTTGGAGGCGTCATCTAACGACTATGCATCTGTTGCAGGAGATGGATCGACCATGATAAGGGTAGTGCCAGATTAGCTTGGTGCCGACAGGCGCCAAGCTAATCTGGCACAACCCTTGAATTATCATGGTCGACCAATCTCCTGCTGTAGTGCGTCAGGGCTGAATGGGTTAACGCACAAGCCACTGACAGCTATAGCGTTGTGAAAGATTTCAGAGCTTCTATCATTTTGCCCACAAGATTTTGGAATAAATAGAATCTATATCATTAGTATATAATGATGGTAATAAGAAAACATTTTAGGTCACATAATGGCAAGATGAGGTCATATTCTTGTGCTACATAATTTCTTTGATGTCTCATTTCTGTATTACATATGATTCTTGGAGAACACGCTACTCTTTGAGAAGGCATTTTGCAGCAAGAAAAATAAAAACGATAATTCTGTTCAACAAGCTAAATCTTTATCAAGGCACTCTGTGGCAGATATGTTTATGGATCATGTGTTCAAAATAGATATTTTTTCAGTCTCACGACTAAAACGATGTACCCCAAGCAACAGATTTGCACAACTAAAGTGTGTGCCATCAGATCTACACTGAACTTTGCTGTTCCGAATGTGAGGATCCAAAATATCTTATGTGTCACCACCATCTCCTCAGCAAAGTTCATGCATACTACAGGTTGGATTCGGGGCCTTAGTCCTAGAGCTCGAAAAAACAATTGAGGCCCCAGCTGGTGCCAAGCTAATCTGACACTACCTTTGAACTACCTCCTGCTTAGTGCATCAGGGCTAAATGGTTTAAGTAAACAGTGTTTGGACCTCTGAAAAACTGTTGTTCCGTAGCCAACATTGGTCTGACAGTGAATTTCTGTGGGGACACATGGGATAAATTATTATTAGTATTAATATTAGTAGTATTAATGTTCATTTAGAATGATGACTGATTGTCCTGCTTTATTTTCCTGCAGATATTGATGCGCCGCAAGCCAACAAAGTGCAGAATGGCCCTACGAGGAAGGACCGGCTTTTTGGCCTATCTAATAATCGGAACTCTGATCTTTATTGCTCTGTACTATGCATGGAACTCTGTTTTCCCACCTGCTGGAAAAATGGCTTACTCCCCACATTATGAAGGTCATGGCAGAATGGAGTTGAATAATCCCAGCGTATGGCAGCGGCAACAACGACAGCAGGAGATGCAACAGCAGCAAGGTGGAAATTTGCAGCAAATGCAACAGCCTTTTCTGCCTCGGTCTCCTGGGGGTAATGCCATGCCACAGCCACCCGGTGAAGAGGAAGCAGACATGCAGGCTCAAATGGCCGCTAAAGCCCTGCAAGATCATAAAGACGAAGTTTTGATTGCACAAGAGAAAGCCAAGGAGGAGGAAGAGAAACAAAAAGTGGCCCAGGCACAACAGCAAAGTAGGGATCCCACCGAAACCCTGTTTCAAGCCCCCCAGCCTGAAGATGGTGACTATTTCCGTAATTTGGAGCGCCTGGTGCATTTAGACCTGAAAGGTGCCCCTCCGCTCGTCAGCTACCTGGAGTCTCTGTTCCCAGTGTTCAGGTCCCTCGGCGCCACAGGGCTGCTCATGGAGTACGAAGACATGTTTCCATACACTGGAAATCTCTCTATCCTGGCGGCTGAGAATGCCTACTCTCTGTCAGACATAGGCCGCATCCAGTCAGCAGCCAAGCAGAGTGGGCTGGACATTGTGCCCCTGGTGCAGACGTTTGGCCATATGGAGTTTGTGCTGAAACACGAGCGCTTCATGCACTTGCGGGAGAACGACTACACACCACAGGTCATCAGTCCTGTCAATGAAGACTCCTACAAACTCATCATTGACATGATTGGGCAGGTGTGTATACTGTACATTGCAGTACACTGCATATGAAAAGTCAAGAAAAATACAGAAACCAGTCTTCAGTGTTCTACCAATGTAAGAATTCTCGCATCTGTGTAAAATCACAGCCCTCGCAGGAGCTGTAATTTAGAACAATTCATTTTCAAGGATTCTTGCATTGGTGGAACCTTCAACTTGGTGGCTTCTTTATTGAAAAGTGCTTTCTGTTTTTGCTTTGTGATTGTCACAAGCATTTTTGGCTCACACCTGATAGCAAAAATGAGTCTGTTTAATGGATCATATGTTATCCTTCAGTCTATGGTAACTTTAACATTTGGATTTCCACAGAGGCTATTAAAGGTATTGATTTCAAACTTGGCACAGGGGTACCTTTTTTTTTTGCAAGACCTATCTGGATATACCAATTTGATTTACCTCTCAAAGGTCAAGATCACAAGCTTAATAAACAAGAAAAAAGAGGCATATATTTTGAGAAAAAAAAAAGTTGTTTCTCAAATATATATTTTCAACTTCAAAGCCAAACTTGGTGCAGAGACACCTGATGATAAATTATCAGGGTTGCCCCATTCAACATCATCACTGTGCATGTTGCCAAGAAATCCAACGTGACGTCACTGGCAGGAATTTCTGTACACAGCAGGTTTCATAGGGCTGAAGTCCATTGTACACATCGCAGTGAAACATAAGATTTTACAACAGCTTCTCTTCCAAATTTGGGGTGCAGATGCTCGTTGTAAGTTTGCAGAACAATTTGCCACCAGCAGTTGTGAGACCATGACAGAGACCAAATACTTCTGGTTATTAAATATCTGGTTGCCGAACAGACAGCTGTTAATCAACAGCATTGCCATAAAGGTCATGATCTGTAAGAAACTTTTTCTTCTTCTTTCCAAACTTTGCTGTAGCTTGAATATCTTGCTTCAATATATAGAGATCGTTTCTTTCTATGCCACAATGATGAATGAATGGTACACAATAAATATTAAAACAGCAACAACACAAAAAACACGAACAAACAACTACTGGTCACCAGCCAATTGTGCAAAGTGATGTCTTATCGAGTGGGAGCCTTGCATTACTAAGATGCTTTGTAACATCATGTGGGAGTGTCAACCCTGGTTCCAAATGCAAGTGTAAACGCACCAACCCGGGTTCAACCCTGGTTGAACTCTACTTGGGTTGAACCTGGGTTGCAGGTGCTTGGATAGAATTTTAGTTTTTGGCTCACGTGCAATAGCAAAGTGAGTATGTAATGGTCCAGTGGTCGTCTGGCCGTGGTAAAACTTTATCGTTTGCATTTTCTCGGAAGCTATTCAAGCTGCAGTCTTCAGATTTGGCCCATACTGGCACGCCTTGCTTAGTGGCTGGCACAGGACTAAGCTTGCTCATGCAGCTGGCCCCTGTGTTGTAAGCCATTATTAACCAAAAGAAAACTAATAGCAATGGCAAAGTCATTAGTTTTGGGCTCACGTGCGAAGCAAAAGTGAGTATGTTCTGGGCCAGTGGTCGTCCATGGTAAACTTTAACGTTGGCATTTTCTCGGAGACTATTCAAGCGCCAGTCTTCAAACTTGGCCCAAGGATACTTTGTGGCAAGACCTTTCTAAACATACCAATTTCATTGACCTCTCATAAAGGTCAAGATCACATGGGATCAGGAAATATATCAAAAAAAGCTATTTGGGGACATAATTTATTTTTTCCCAAGTACTATTCACAACTTCAAACCCAAACTTGGTACAAAGATACCCGATGGTAAGACCTTTATGTGCACACTAATTTGGTTGATCCCTCGGAAGGGTCACAAGAGCTCAGGAAATAGGTCCAAAATAGCCATACTTTTACAAAAGATGTTTTTTTTTCTCAAAATACTATTCACAACTTCAAACCCAAACTTGGTACAAAGATACCTGATGGTAAGACCTTTTTATGATACTAATTTGGTTGATCCCTCAGAAAGGTCAAGGGTCACAAGAACTCAAGAAATAGGTCCAAAATCGCCATTTTGACAAAAGATGTTTTTTCTCAAATACTATTCACAACTCCAAACCCAAACTTGCTACAGAGATACCTGATGGTAAGACCTATCTATGCATACTAATTTGGATGACCCCTTGGAAAGGTCAAGGGTCACGAGCTCAGGAACTAGGTAATAAATAGTCCTATTTTGACAAAAGATATTTTTTCTCAAATACTATTCACAACTCCAAACCCAAACTTGCTACAGAGATACCTGATGGTAAGACCTATCTCTATGCATACTAATTTTGATGGCCCCCCTCGGAAAAAGTCAAGGGTCACAAGAGGTTGACAAATGTGTATAAAATGCCAATAATTGTACTAGTTATCAACATTTTGCAAACTTTTCAATCAGATTGGCACAAAGGTACCTAATGATAAGACCTTCCTATGTATCCTAATTTTAGTCGACTTATCGCAAAGGTCAAGGGTCACGGGGGTTTCACAGATGTGTGAAAACTGATTAAATTTTGAGAAAACACGGATTGTGTTAGTGCAGAAGCCATCCCTTTAATTATTGTCAGGCTCGTGTGGATCGGTCACACACGTGAGCCATAAGGGCTTTTCCTTTCTTGTTTTTATTTATGCATTTTCATTTTTTAATTTAATGACAGTGGCAGAGTGCTCAGTGTTTGTTTGTTGTTTTGGGGGGATACAGATTCAGATAATTTTTCAATGTGTTTACATTATCTTTTGACTGATCACTTGCTTTCTGTGCAGATTCTGAATGCTCACCCTGATGCCAAACGGGTACACCTGGGTTGTGATGAGGTGTATGGCCTGGGAGAGGGACTGAGTCAGACTGTGTTGGTACAGCAGCATATCGAGCCCAAAGACCTTTTCCTGCGCCACGTAGTGAGGGTGGCTTCAGCCATGAAGAACCAGTTCTCGCAAGTCAAGCCCTTGATCTGGGATGACTGGATTCGCAAAACGTCTGAACAAGCCATCAAGGCAAGAGTGCCATTCTTTGGAGATGCCGGCTTTCATGTTTAGAGTTAGACATGGCACACAGCTACAGCTTTATTTCAAAAGCTAGTGTGCTAAAGTGCCCTGGCCTGGGAAATAGGTGTGTGCCATGTGTGTGGTTGACTTTAAACCTTAGACATAAAACTTCCTTTTATCAGGATACAAAAATTAAGTCAGTGGCAGCTTGTATTCCAGCTTGTCCTTAAAAAAACAACAACCAGTAAATAAACAAACACCTAGGGTGACTCGGATGATTGACTGTTGATTTTCATGTCGCCTTGTTTGTTGTGACTACAGGAGTCGGACTTGCCCAGCCTGGTGGAACCTATGGTGTGGATGTACACACCAAACATCCTCAAGCGCATCCCACTGGACGTGTGGGCCAAGTATGGCCGCCTCTTCCCTGGTGGGCTGTGGGTGGCCTCAGCCTTCAAGGGCGCGACAGGCGCAGCGCAGATCATTACTAACACCACCTTTCACCTGCAGAACAACCTGCACTGGGTCAGCCTCATGCGTGACCTTGGTCGACAGAAGCACGTGGTCAACTTCCGTGGTGTAGCTTTGACTGGGTGGCAGCGCTTTGACCATTTTGCTACTCTGTGTGAGATCCTGCCAGTTGGCCTCCCGTCCCTGGCTTTGTGTCTGCAGGCTGTGCAGAGTGGGGGATTCAGTCTAGCCGAACACAAACAGGCCAGCAAGATCCTGCGCTGCTCCGCCAAGCTGGACCTGGGTCTGCCTCCGGCCACCGTGGAGGGTGGGGTGCAGGTATTAATTTGCTTTCTTGTGTAATGCAATTTGGGTTTATAGCAATCATAGCAGCGCAGTAAGGTCAAATTTCTCAAATTTAGGAACTGTTCCTTGAGGCTGCATCTCAAGCCAGGAAACAAATTGAGTAGGGTACATGCATCACACAATTCTGATACCACTTTTGACCAATAACAGTCAATGCATATCTTCTAGTAGTGTGTTATGGTTGAATGGGCTAACTCATTACATCTTGAGGATGAAATATTAATTTTTTTGGCTCACGTGCGATTGCAAGAGTGAGTCAGTGTATTTGGCCATCAATCGTCTGTCCATTGTCCGTGTTAAACTTTAATGTTGGCATTTTCTCAGAGAGTATTCGAGGCACACATTTCAAAATTGGCCCAAGGATACCTTGTGGCAAAATCTTTCTGAACATACCCATTTTCGTGACCTCTTTCATTCGCCGTGTTTACTTTAAAGTCGAAGAGAATTACTCGCAAAGACATTGACAACTGAGCAGTGTTTAAACCAGACCCTATTAAAGTAGACCTTTTTTCGGGCTGGGGGAAATATGTACCTAAAGCGATTGCTGCGTGCAGGTCACAAGTTCATGTCGACAGTAAGATGCACTCTTGTTTTTATTTCATTGGATATGCTAATTTACATAAACCAATAAAAAATGAACTTTTCTCTAAAATGTATTTTTTCGAAAAATTCTTACCGATGCCATTACTACAAGGAACATCTACCTAGCTTACGTAATTTTAGCCAAAAACTTACAATGTGTAAGTACAATCCCTATAGGGCCAAGGGAGGCCACCTAGGGGTGCCGTGACCCAGTACCCCGAGTAGCCTCCCGTCCCACCCCATACTGGCCCTGTGCAGACACGCCAGTTTATTCGCTTAGCTGTTGAGCTGGGCAGGTGGGAGGGCCATCCGAGTAATGGCATCGGTAAGTATTTTTCGAAAAAAATACATTTTAGAGAAAAATTCATTTGTTTCCTCAAAAACATTACCGATGCCATTACTACAAGGAAGAATAGCGAAAAGGAGGCGGGTGCCGCGAAAACCCCCTAACCCGACCAAGCTAGCTAGACCCGCCCTCCCTGGAGCAAACTCCCGATAATTTTAGTTACCAACGGCATCGAGGGTGCCGGGAGTGAGTTGCGCCGCGGCGATGTCCCCCACCAGGGCCAGGTTGCCTCGCTGGCCAGCCAGGTTTCAGGGATAGAATCGGGTGAAGGACGACTCTGTTCGCCAGCCCACAGCCGCCATAATGTCTCTGACGGCACAGGCGCGGTCGAAGGCGATGTTTGCGGCGTCGGCTCTGACCTCGTGCGCCCTGATGTGCAGTTGCTTGGCAATGTCGGGGCAGAGGTCCTGGTAGGCGGAGCGTATCACCCAACGGAGCCAGGACGGAATCGTCTGGGCCGAAAAGTCAGATCTACTTGGAGACAGAGGAAGAAAAAAGGGCGGGGGCGGCACCTGCGGAGCGGCTTGGTCCGGCGCAGGTACACGCGTAAGGCTCTCACCAGGTGCTGTTGTCTGGCTTCCTGGTTTAGGCTTATCCCCATCAGTGGCCGTATGGTGATCACCTGGTGGTGCGGACAATGGGTCTGCGACTTGGCCAGGAAGGCTGGGTCCATCAGTAGCTGCACAGAGCCGTCCGTCCTGAACTGCAGCCAGATGGGTGCGCCAGAAGCGCGTGCAGCTCACTCACTCTAGAGGCCGTGGCAAGGGCGAGAAGAAGCAGGCCACCAGGACAGCAATGTCTTTGCCCTCGCCGGGGTCCAAGCGGCCCAAGGGTCGGGACGTTCGGCAGTCAGGCGAGGAAGCCCCTGATGGTGATCGGTGCCAAGTGCTGCCTGGCGAACGCCAGAGGAAGAACTCGGCCAGCTGGGGGGATGTCAGATTGGCAGGAGCGAGGTGTCAGTTATCGCACCAAGACTGCAGGATTCACCACGTTCCTTCGTAGCCTCGAAGGGTCGAGGGTCTGCGGCCTGCAGCGATAGCTTCCACTGCTGCCCTCGAGAAGCGGCGAGGGCGTGCCCCACCATCTCCAGGCGTGTAGTAGGAGTTGCTCGGGACACGGAAGGTAAAGCGCCTGCCATGGTCACTTGAGCATTGAGCATGGTGTGGGGAGCCGCAGAGGGGAGGGGTCCGGTGGCGAGGGTCAGAAGGAGGGGAGCTGGGAGGTTCGGTGGGCCAAGACTCGCTTCAGCAAAAACGGGCCACTAGCAAACGAATTGCGTTGCATCCCTAGAGCTTGCGTGGGACCTGGGGACCAGCAGCGTGGACGGGTAGGCAAACACGATGAGACCTTCCCACGAGCCTTCCCAGGAGAAGGGGAGCGCAACTACTGCCCAGGCTAGGCGGGCCAGAATGGGTGAAGCGAAGAGGGGCAGCTGGAGGTTCCACCTCGTCACAAAGAAGATGACCAGAAGAGACTCCCACGCTGTCCAGATCATCCGAAAGGTGTCCGGAGGTAGTGCCCAATTGGTGTCGAGAAGCTGTCCGGTCCGCGAGAGGGAGGGGACACTTCTCGCTCGGAGAGGGATGTCGCAATCTTCACTGCACCGGAGGAGCTGGTAGAGAAGAAAGCAGAGGGTGGGGAAGTGAGGCCCGCCCTGCTTCTGGGTGTAGGAGACCACAGCGGGGCTGATGAGGACGAGCAGTTCCTGGCGTCCGAGAGTGGTTTCCCTGGCGAGGAGGGCTTGCCAACCCGCGTGCAGCTCCAACCAGTTGGTACATGAGACCACGATGTCCATGGTCCAGCTGCCGGAACCTGGAGAACGTCGGCAGCAGGAGCGTGTGCCGGCCGGCGCGGCTAGCATTGGCGCAGAGGGACAACTGTGGGGGCAGAGAGTAGAGAGGTACTCCGGTCGCAAGCCATCGGGATCCGTCCAACGGAGGAGGTGGGGGAGGGGAAACGGAAGCACTGGTACTCGAGTCTCGATGTCGCCAGCCGATAGTCGCCAGTGAAGAAGTAGTGGCAGAAGAATCGGACAAGTGTAGAGACAGCCACGGGGGAATAGATCCGCTGCTGCATGCATCAGGCCCAGGAGCTGCAACCACACTCAGACCGACTCCTGTAGAAACACAAACCGAGGCCGGGTTCGCCAACTTCCGCATCCGCGGTTCCGGTAGTCTCACCAGGTTGAGGTCGGTCCGGAACTCCATGCCCAGGTGAACGAAGCGGCGGGATGGGGCGAGGTCCGACCCGCCCACGTCGACCTGTCGAGAAGGTCCAGCCAGGAGTGTCAGTCCTTCTCCAAGGCGGCTGCCGATAGGTTGCGCAGGGGCATCATCTAGGAATTTGAAGGTGGCTCGGGGACGTCCGTCTGGACGCAGCGACGACGCAGTCCCTGAAGCGGGTGCAAGCTCAGGGGCTGAGGTAGAGGCCGAAAGGGAGACCCAGAAACTGGTAGACTACACCACTGAAGGTGAAGCGCCGAAGGTGTTTGGAGGCCGGGGGAACGGTCACAAGTCGAAAGCGAGTGAAGGTCCCAGCCGACGGCGAAGTCCATAGGTTGCACTGGGGGCCGAAGGGCTCTGGCGGTCTCCATGCGAAGGGTCGGCGCGGAGATGAACCTGTTCATTGCCGAGAGGTCGAAGATTGGGAGCCACATGCCTCCGAGCTTGGGAACCAGAAGGAGACGGCTGTAGAAGGCCGGGGAGTCGTGACGCGTAACCACCTCTGAGGCGTCCTAGTGCAACAGCACGGAAATCTCTTCTCGAAGAGCGGCTGCCTAAGCCGGTCTGAAGGGATGGAAGTCCGCACAGGGTTGCAACGTAGAGGGCGGCTGGGGATGGGGGGCGGGCAGGGATGTCAGGTGGCAGGTGCGGGCAGCCACGCCTGGAGGGCGGGCGAGGGGAGGGTGTAACAGTCCGCAGGGAGAGACGCAGGGCCTTGCGGCGGCTGAAACCAGGAGGAGACGAAGCGGGTAGGCCAGAGGTCCCTGTTCGCGTCCTTCACCATCTGCCAGGCAGGATCGAAGCGTAGTGGTTCGCGGAAAGGGGCCAAACACAGTTGTCTGCGTAGGTTCGGCAGCATCGGGCATGGTGTTGACGGAAGCGTGGTAAGCCTCCCGGGCAGCCAGGGCTAAGGCGAGGACCTCTCCTAACAGCGGAGTGTAACGATGGGTGCCAGGCCTCCTCCACATGAGAGACAACAGCTTGCGTAACCATGTCGAGCAATCCTGCACAGGCGAGGGCATTGCGAAAGAGGGACACTGTCTGATCCAGACCGGGCGGGAAGCAAACGCCGCGAAGCGCGAAGTACATCCGCGCGTAACTGTGCCGGGGGGTCCACAAGGCCAAGAGCGTCCTCTTGGAGGGGGGGGGGGGGGGCAGAGACCAAAGAGCGGGACGGGTGACAACGCTGAGATCCGGGGTCGTGGAGCCGCGGAACTGCTGACAGGAGACCGTAGGCCGTGAAGGAACGCATCGACTTGGGCTCCGAACGCGCGAGCGGGCATCGAAGGTCCAAGCTGTGCCGAACGATGCCGAAGGTCCGGCGTCGGGATGGCGCGTGCTTTACTTCCTTGTCTTTCCTTGTGATGCTTGTGTTTTCCGCAAAGCGGGGCGAGCGGACTCGCTGCGGACCAGACTCGAGCGAGTTGGTGCGCAAGGGGGGATCCTTCCTGTGCTGTCCCCCAACAGCAGTGTGGGTGCTTCTTTGTTGGTCAGGGGCCGAGGCATGCGTGAGGCTGCGGGGCGGCAGTGGACGTTCACGATGATAGCAGCTCCAGAGCTGGGACCAGCTCTTCTACCAAGGGCGCGCAGACATCACAGGTGTGGCCGGAGGCACAACAGGAGCAGGAGAGGCACACTGCATGCATATCACTCAGCCACAGGAATTCACCACATCGGGTGCAGGTGCAGACTTGACAACTGCAACATCAGATCAGAACAAGCACCTATATAGCGTCCCAGTAGCCCTTCTACGGCTGACCGCCTCTTAATGGGGACAGCACGCGCCGCCGGCCTCAGCTGCTAAGGATGCGTCTGACAGTGCTTATAACAAGTCAAGGCCTTCCTATAGGAATAGGCGAAAAGAAGGACTACGGTGCACCAGAAGTTGCGTGTCGTTTTTATTAATTATTTAGTTATTGCGCTGCAGAATAGTGGCTGACTACACAAAGAAATTAATGGTGGTATAGTAGTGTTATGACAGCATGAAAGTGTGCTGTGCACAGGTGTGTACTAAAAAATCTTCTCTTCTTCCAGTCCAAAGGTATTAGAAACATTGTGTATATCTGAACATGCATACTAGCATGTCAGGATACATGGGTGTGCATGACTGTCCCTTTCCTGCTGAATCAGTGAGTAATATTACGGTCTTTGTCGATCTTCCTATAGTTCCGCGAGCGCTAGTGATTTTCAGAATTCACGATCTTCAGTAGAATTTTTCTCTTACTGATTTCGCAAGATTTTTAACCAGAGTTTATGGTGCAAAGATCTGAAAACTACGGTGTGTGTCAAAATTGCGGCACATCACTGGTTGTGATACGTTTTTGTCTGTGCGGGCTCTCATTCACTCCACGATTCACCAGAGGTAGTGTTTCTGTTGTGATGGTGCATTTGTTGTTTCCAGTAATGCTTTCAGTTACGTAGACTTCGATGTGTGAGATGTGAAATTGCAGTGCAAAAATTGGGTATAAATACCAATGTTCTGTTTCGTGTTTCCGAGGGATAAAGGATCAAAGACCATGGTCAAACTAGGCAACGTGGACGCTGGCTCAGCACGGAGACTGAGTCGAACAAGCCACGCCCCCAGCTGTGCTCTGGCTGACGATGCTGCGCAGCACGATCGTTACTAGTAAATATTAGCAGGTCAAGCGGGACCCGCATTGTGATTTTGACAGCATAGAGAGTATGGAAGGTTTATTGTACATTCTCGTGGAAAATTATGTCAAAGGGATGCCGGCGAACATCAGTAGACGTGTACACTGACACGTGTGTACCACACTGATGACCTCGTGACCTGCAGTATTGACCGGGTTCTGCCTTGTGACGTAGGTTAGTAAATATGCACATATTGAAAACGAGGCCGATGCAGACGATAATCTGCGCTCTCGGGTACAAAAACAACACACCCTCCAAACGATGAATTTTGACATTTGGCATTATAATTTACATCATAAAGCTCTAAGTTAGTACACAAAAGACCCATACGTATACTTTCAGCAGTATCTGTTGCAGACAGTTTTCTGACTGTGTTGATATGCTTGATCCTGTGTAACATAACTTTAATTTCCCTGTATTTGTTTAGCTCCTTCTACCTCTGATTTCTTTTTCTTTAATTCTCGACACTTTTCACATAGTACAAAGATGTCAGCTGTAACCCAAGGTTTCTTTGCTTGTCGGTGTTTGCCAAGGATCTCACTGGCTGTTTGGGCAGTGGGCAGATGTTCACATCTGCATGGGACATAGACGACCCCGCCCTCCACGAGTCCCCTGCTGCCTTGCAGGTTAGGTTTTGCTAGGGTGCTGACACGGTACCTGATTGGGTGTATGAACTTCCTTGATGAAGTCACCACCCAGGGCGAAAGAGTCCCATGAGGGTCTCATCGGCCACGTGTCCAGGACCAAGGCGAGCCACAAGTTATGTGGAGTTTCGGTTGTGGTTAACAGCCTGGAGAATAAGAATAAGAATAAGAGTACTTTATTATCTCGAAAAGAGAAATTCGCTTGTGGTACATTTATCAGTAACAAATAGTACAAACAAGACATAAAAACATTATAGCATAACAGGGCTAGAAATTAACTTTTTTCTTTGGGGGCCACCGGGCCCCTTGATTGAAAAATTTGAGGGCCCACAAGCAACTTTCGGGGCCCAACTTTGAAAAATAATGCAAACAAAAAACAAAAGAATTATTGACAATATAATAAGTAGAAAGTACAATTTGTCTGATAATCTAAAATAAAAACAATTGAATTTCCAATTTTGCTGAGTGATGTCATTTTTATTTGCCTTTTCTTTCACTTTCAAACATTACCAACAAAAAAGGGGAAAAAACACACACACACACATTCAGTGACACACATAGTGAGCCTGAAATGGCCATTAAACAAAATAGAAAAAAATCAAGTGAGTCTCTTGTATAATACTTTTCAGTTTTGTGACTGAGTATTGCACAATACACATCATTAAATTTTTAATATGAGTAACCTAACAAAAAATCTGACCTCAATGCACAAAAGTTCAAAACAAAACCATGAAAGGGAACTAAACTTAACAGTACTCTTCCTGATAAACTAAAGTTAAACAAACAGATTTTGCCTTTTTTTTTTTTTTTCAATCATCTATTCATATTACACTTATGTGCACTTGAGTTAACAGATTAGTATTAAAAGGGTTTTCGCTTCTTTTCTGTTTTGTTTTTTTTTCTGTCCAAATTTAGGGCACCGGTGTGGGTTGCTTCCCTTGGCCCAAATACGAAACTACCGAGTAGAGCTAGCTGTAGCAGACGAATTATTTTGCGGGCCAAGCGGGCCCTTCGTTTTTCAACTTTCCGAGCCCGAAATCAACTTTGCGGGTTTTTGGCCCCGGGCCCCCGCTAATTTCGAGCCCTGCATAATTATGAACATTTTCTCCCTGCACTTGCACAGCTACAAATTCCAAATGGATATAAAGTAAACACTACAAAATCTTTACACATAACTCTTACACATCTCACACAAACATCTTTTATGGACTGAACTGAGCGGCACTTATACATTCACACCCACCTCTACATATGCATACATAATACGCGTGTTTCAACTTAGTCCTAACCCTCACTACTTATTATACAAACATCTCAGTACATTATTACACATTATTACACAAGCTGCATAATAAAAGTCTACCATAGTAAAATAATTAGTGGGTAAACACTCAGTAACAACAATCCCAATATGTCCATGTTCACCACCAAATGAAACGCAATAAAATATAACATCTAAAATCAACAAGCTCCATTCCTACTGATTGCACAGGTAAAGGGGGATAGGGGGAGGAGTTAGGTTTGGGTATGCGTGGATGTACCTACAGATTGCTTAGAGTGATGGATTTGGGGATGAAACTGTGCTGTAGTCTAAGTGTTCTAGCTTTGTGCGTGCGGAGTCTGCGGCCAGAGGGGAGGAGTTCATAGAGGGATGGGCTCTGCCAGGTCCTTTTGCCCAAGACACACCATATACAATGACATCCTTACCTCAATCCATACCGGATTGGTTGTCGCCCGGAACACGGACCGCGCCTTCCGTCTTGCGCCAGGGCAGAGGTGTTAAGTGTGTTACTGGTGCACCACCAAAACTCCGTGCCAGAAACAACATCAGCATTGGCACCTGGAACATCAGAACATTAAGAATGCCTGGAAAGGTAGAGGAACTGACACACAAAATGAACATCCTAGGACTGTGCGAAGTACGATGGAAGAACCTTGGGGTAACATCAACCCAGCAAAACCACAAACTGTATATTACAGTGGCAGAGAAGACAAACACGAACAGGGTGTCGGATTTCTCATCCACAAAGACATCGAGAACACTGTCATGAGTTGTTGGCCAGTCCAAGTAGGCTTATTACCATACGCTTGAGGGCAACCCCATTCAGTATCACCATCGTACAAGTTTACGTCCCAACAACAGACAATGGCAATGAGGAAATAGCAGACTTCTATGACCAACTGCAAGAAGTCTTGGACCAGACCCCCAAGAAAGACATTCTTGTGGTGCAGGGAGACTGGAATGCCAAAATAGGAGAGGATGCTGCTAAGAACTGGAAAGGCACATGCGGATACTACTGCAACAACAGAGGCTTAAGGCTCCTGGAATTTGCCAGCTCAAATGATCTAAAGCTGATGAACAAGTTTGGCCCACACAAACCATCCAGAAGGTGGACATGGCACAGCCTGAACGGAGAGCACCATAACCAAATTGACTACATCATGCTGAAGAGACGCTTCCAAACCAGTGTGAACATTGCCAAGACAAGAAGTTTTCCAGGAGCAGACATTGGAAGTGACCATGACTTAGTGATGATGACCTTCCGACTCCACCTAAAGAAGGTCAACAAGCAGGGTCCCACCAGAATCAAGTTTGACCTTGAGAAGCTGGAAGACCCAGAGGTAGCGGAATCCTTCCAGGCAAAGAAAGGAGGAAAATTTGCGCCACTGCTACTTCTAGGTGCAGAAGACACGGATGTGGACACACTGATCGACACTTTTAACACAATAATGATACAAACAATCAATTTAATTAAAATCTAATGTATTTAAAAACAGCACAACATTAATAAATAAAATTTATGTAAAATAAAAATATGTGCACATATCAGCTCATATCACCACACGCAGTAAAAATGTTTTTTTTTTAAAAAGTAATTCATTTAAGACAATAATAATACTACAATTATTTTAAAATGAAACTGCAGAAAATAATAATAATAATAAAATGAAATAAAATTTTAAAAATAATTAAAAAGTAAGAGTAAAAAATATTATATAAAAGAGTAAAAAGTAAAAGTATGGGTTAAATGTTTAAGGTGCAGTACTGCCGGACACTGGAACTTTTAAAGCCAGCTGCTACTTATTGTGCAAACGTCCATCCTCATCCTGTATACTACCATTTGTTATAGTTTTTGTTTATTTCTGGCTGTTTATCACATTTTTGGCTTGTGCGATAGCAAAAGTGAGTCTGTGTTTTGGGCCAGTGGTCATATTGTCCATCTGATTTTGTCTGTGGTAACTTGAGGTTGGCATTTTCCTTGATACCTGATGGTAAGCCCTTTCCAAGAGGTCATACAAACTTGGATGGTCTCTTGAAAAGGTCACGGGTCACAAGAGGTCAGCAACTGTGTGAAAAATGCCAATTTTTGGTATGATTGTAGTTTCTATCAGTGTTTTGCATCTTTTTGATCAAATTTGGCACAGAAAAGTAGCTGATGATGAGTACTTTCTATGCAGACTACCGTAATTTAGTTGACCTCAGGCAAGGGTCAGGGTGGAGGGAGTGTCATGTGGGAAAATTTGTTGTTGGTACAAAAGCAAACCCTTTATTATGTTAAGACACTGGAACACTTTTCAGTGACCTCTCAAAGGTCAAGGTCACAAAAGTCAGATTAATTACGTTGATCGATTATCCATCTGAGCCCTAGGGATTTTGTCATTCTCGTTTAAATTGCTTTTTTTAATGGCATGACAGGTGACACAGGACTGTGCATTCCCCGGGAGCCAAGTGTTTTATGGCGTGCAGCAGTTGTACGGAGTGGTGTCTAAGTTTGAGAAAGACCGTGGGCTACAGGACCGCATCCTAGGCTGGCTGACCAACTACAACATACGTCATGGCTTTTCCAGTCCGGGGCAGTTGCAGGTGCTCATAAAAAAGCTGTTTAAGGTGAGCAGTGCTTACAGGCTGACGTGGCGTCGTATGATACAAGACCACTTAACCCTTAACATGTGTAAAATAAGTGTGACTAAAATAGTTCAAGGGTGGTGCCAGAATAGCTCGGCGCCTGTAGGCGCCAAGCTATTCTGGCACCACCCTTGAACTAAAGCCATTGGTCTATATCCTTATTTGTAAGTACTATAATGTAGTAGTGCATATGGCAGTGTACAGATTTGAAGCTTTTAGCCTCAGTATGATATGTGTTAAAGTGTTAAAGTTTATGTCAGTGCAAGAAACACATTTTAACCCCCTTGTGCATGCAGCCATTGGTACTACCTACAGTAACGTTGGCTGCATGCACAGTAGGGTTACTGAAAGTGGATTTGGGGATTATGACTTTGGGGCTGATTGTGTTAACCTATTAACTCCTTATGCCCTGAGGAAGAAATTATCCAATTTTTGTAGACATCGTCTGAGGTCTATGTCACAGTTCTGGAGAGAGAGCGACCATGATATTTCAAGGTTGATGTCAGAATAGCTTGGTGGCTAGAGGCGCCAAGCTGTTCTGACACCAACCTTGAAATATGGTTGATCCACATCTTGTCATAGTCTTTCAGGGCTTTAGGGTTACACCCTGATACTCCACAACGGGATCCTGTATTAACCCATTACATCCTGAGGCTGATTTAAAAAAGTCTGCTTATTCTATGAAGGCTACAGATTAGGAGATATATTCACCATTTTAGTTCAAGGGTGCTGCTAGAATAGCTTGGCGCCTTAGTCACTAAGCTATTCTGGCACCACCCTTGAACTATCGGCCAAATTAAGGAGTGTATCAGGATGAAAAGGGTTAATCAACCATTATAGTTCAATAATGGTGCCAGAATAGCTTGACACCTCCATCAGTGTTAGTGAAAGTTGTGGGGATTTCTGGTACTACCGGTACATAGTGTATTGATCGATTATGATAGGTCTGTAGTGGTGCCAGAATAGTTTGGTGCCTCCAGGTGCCAAGCTTTTCTGGCACCTTTCTTGAGATATCATGGTCCATCTGTCTGCTAAATTTGTATCTACTGACTGTTTTCAGGGGATGACCCCCTGATTTGGGGATTTGGACATCAGGGCTCAATATTTTAAAGCCTGGAAATGCATGAAAAATGTTCAGTTCTTTAACTCAACTCTGTTGTGCGTGGAGTTACCAGTACAGTAGACTGTAATGCTGGCTTTATGCCCAAGGGGGTTACAAATGTTAGTTTGTCAAAACTGTTACCAACTCAACCTGTTATTTCTGCAGCTGATAGATGAGCTGAAAAGCCTGGTGAGCCCGATGCGGGAACATATGCTGAAGATTTATGATGTGAAGACGGTGGATGAATGGGTGGAGATCAACATTGAGGATCGCCTGCACCAACTTACGGACATCATGCTCAAGGCAAAGTCTCTGCGTTTCAGGAAAACTTGGGGCTCCCGCTATGAACTGAGCCAGTCTACCCAAACACCACAAAATGTTGGGTCACGAGTACGAGTGTTTCAAGTGTCCCGTGGTGACAACATCCCTCAACAAGTCCCTCCTGTCAATGACCGTTCGGGTGTCCAGTCTCCAGTGGAAGCTGCAGGCCTGAATAGTGTGCCTCGGGGACCTCAGACAGGTGTATTTAACAACCAGAGACAGGTGGGTCAGGCACCCAGCAACAGCAACTTTAATCCCGCAGCGGGCACCAACTACAATTTCAATCCTGCAGGCAGTTCTAACAACTTCAATGCAGGGGTCAATGTTAACAATAACTTTAATGCAGCTGGCAACGCTAATAACTTAAATCCAGCAGGCAGTGGTAATAACTTTAATCCAGCAGGCAGTGTTAACAACTTTAATCCAGCAGGCAATGCTAACATTTATAATCCAGCTGGGCCTGGCACCAGATTCAAACCAGCAGGCAGCATCAATAATAACCAAGCTGGAACTTATATGGGTGGCTCAAATCAAGCTGGCAGCTTCAGAAAAAATAATGATCAAACAAATTTTAGAGCTAATGATGGCAGTGTAGGAGGCCAGCAAGGAGGCAGGTTGTCTGACACGTTACTGCGCAAACCCATCTACCCCAGCATGCCTAGCGGACCCGGCAAACTGTCCGCAGGGGATTCAGCTCCCCAGATAGACAAATTGAGGGCAAACACAAACCTGCGACAGCAACAGCCCACCTTTGCTCCACTGATGCCAGCACTGAACCAAGACCAGCTGAGGGCACAGTTCCTGGAGAGGTTTCAGCAGCGACAGGGTGGGGTGGGGTCAGACAATGCACAGAATCGGTTCACAGCACAGCCAGCATTGAATAGGGGCAACACACCAGAGGGTCCTGCCAAAGAGCCGTCTTATTCGCAGATAGGGAAGGGAGAGGATAGCAAACTGAAGGGGCCTGGCATTGAAGCGGAGAAAGACAACATGAAAATGGACAGAAAGCCAGAAGGTGAAATCCAACGTGGTGAACTAGAAAAAAACGACGGCAATGAAAATGAAAGAGGCAGTAATACTGCACATCCACAAGAAAACAAACAAGACATCAATAACCAACTGAAATTTGAAAAGGAAACTGACTGGGGCCGACAGCAGGGAGGGCAAAACAAGGTGCAAGGCCATCAGATGCTAGAGTCCTTTGTGGGGCGAGGGAAAAACCTGGCTCGCGATATGGATGACAATGAAGAGGAAGATGCACAAACTGACCTGCAAAAGGCACCTGCAGATACAGATTACAAAGACTATGAAGCTGATGATGACAAATTTTAAATCTTGAAGCCCTGATACACTGCAAAAAAAAACAACAAAGAGATAAAATGACTGTGGCAGTTCAAGGATGGTGCCAGAATAGCTTTGCACCAAGCTATTCAGGTACCACCCCTGAAGTGACATGGATAGTCTGTCTACAGAAATGTAACGTTTTCATGGACATCTCAGTTTTGTGAATTTGTTGTTAACGCTCAATGTTTTAACCCACTTAGCCCCAACACCCTACAGCAGGAGATGGATCAACCATGATAATTCAAGGGTAGTGCCAGATTAGCTTGGCACCTTCAGGCGCCAAGCTAATCTGGCACTACCCTTGAATTATCATGGTCGATGCATCTCCTGCAGTTGGTACAAAGTCGTTAGGCAACACCTCTGAAAGTTAGGAAACGTGGACCTGGGGTTAAATGGGTTAATTTGCATGTGTGTGTATGTGTCGGTTGAGGTTGGGTGGGGATAGGGGTGGGCTTTAGGATCAGTCGGGGATCGGGTGGCATTTGTGAAGGTGGAGAAAACGTTTGTGTCTTTACATGTACTTAATTTAGCCCTGACACTTTGCATTGGGAAATGGATCAAACATGATAGTTCACTGGAGAACTAGATGTAACATGTTCTGATCTGTCTCCTGCAACTGATGTGCTTGTGTTACAAGAAAACTATAGAATGTTGTTAGTCTTAGACTGAGGTTTAGCTCTGTTCTTGTGTATCTTAGACTGATTTTTAGCTTTGTTCTTGTGTATGGTCCACTCTCCTGAAAAGTGGTCAGAACTGCGATATGAAGAGTGAAAATTCAGAGTGAATATGTCTACACCAAGTTTGCTGTAAATAATGGAGGGAGACATTATAAGTTATTGGTTGCAGCGATTTGCTACACGGACCCTTGTAGGCCTGAGGGAGGTCAAAGGAACTATTGTATCCCAAAGGCCTGAGAGGTACAATTGCTCCTTTGACCTCCCAAAGGCCTGCAAGGGTTCGTGCAGCAAGCCCCTGCTACCAATAACGTATTTGTTTTCATTCCTCCACTATTTTCGTAAAAGAAATCAAGAAGACATCTTCCCACCTGGATCACGCCAGACATGACTGATGTCAAAGAAATATACATTTATACATAATAGACTGATGACGTAATTTAAAATATTTTATGACGTTTCCGTCTCCAGTACTGAGCGTGCTTGTTGTTTCGAACAACACTATGCAACTTTTTTTACTTTAGAACGTTTTGGTGATCTTTTATAGAACAAAACTTGCATCCAAGATACGTCGCAAAGAGGGCTACACGGAGTTCGCCATTTGTCACTACAAGGGTTTTTGTTTCATGGTCACATGGTACGGTTTGCGCTAAAGGGACTGGTCGTGTGATGTAGGGATGAAAACAGTATCTTTTAAAATATGTAAACAGAAAATGAAGATCAACTCTGAAAATGTCATTTAGCCACCTGCATGAGTTCCATGTATAAAACAGGACACCAACATGACATCTTTTTTTCCAGTTAATCCTTATCATTTGGAATACACCAGTGTGTGAAATAAGTTTGACTACAATAGGTCAAGGGTAGTGCCAGAATAGCTTGGCACCCTTAGGCGCCAAGCTATTCTGGCACCACCCTTGAACGAAAGCCATTGATCTATATCCTTATCTGTACTAAATGTAGCTTACATATGGCAGTGTAGAAATTTGAAGCTTTTAGCTTCAGTATGATATGGGTTAAATCACATGGAATGATGTAAAACATGCTATTTATATTGAAAATACAATGACCCCAGCATGGTAAGTCTTAATATGCACATATTTTATCACTTCAAAGCAAACAAACTGCCCTGCAATACATACAAAATGTGGGCTTTTGAACACCTTATTTTTTGCTCCACCATTTTCCCCATTAACTCATTCTGCCCCCACACACCTCAGCAAGACATGCATAAAGCATGATAGTTAAAGGGTGGTGCCAGAATAGCTTGGCGCCCATGGGTGCCAAGCTATTCTGGCACCCCCCTTGAACTATCATGCTTGATCTGTCTCTAGAATTGTAATACAATCCTTTCAGAGGGCAACGTCAAAATTTGGGGATTGCGTTCCTTGGTGTAGAATGTGTTTAACTCTAGTGAATTGTAGCAGATACTCTTGGCACTTTGTGGGAAATGACCATATGTTCAAATTACCTATTTTGCTCGTGGCGGAAGAAAACGTGTGTGAAACTAAGTTGTGTGTTGTTGAATCAGATATATCTAGCTTACTGAAAGCAAAACAACTGTCTGTTACAAATAAGACAAAGAAACTTTTGTTGTTCATTTTTATCATCAAAACTTGACAATTGGCGTATTTTTTACAACAAACGGTGGATGCTGAACTTGTTCTTTGTAAGTGCAGTGGGTTCATTTGCTCTTCAGGGGCCGGTTGCATGAGTGAGCTTAGCCCTGCACCAGCCATATAGCGGAGCACCTTGCTTAGTGGCTGGCCCAGGACTAAGCTCACTCATGCAACTGGGCCCAGCATAATATCTTGAGTAAGAGCTCCAGTCTAACACTTTTAGTCTTCTGTTTGTCACAGTTGCCAAGTTGAAATACTTGATATTTTGATGTATGATGTGCATAACTCACCAGATGTATTCAATTAAATGCATTCTAGATGTCCATCATGCTGTTGGATACACCAAAATACTGTTTGAGGATGTGCACACCATGACACAGTTGACTTTTAGCTCAGTCTTAATCACACCTAAATTAAAGAGCCCTAGAACTGACCAATTTTCAGAAGAGTGACCCATATGTGAGTGTCTTGGGTTTTGTGGGAAGAAGCATCAGGAGCATGGTTGGTGAGGGTAGGGGTGGGGGTTGTTGTGCAGAGATTTGAAAGACTTGGGAAAGTAGGGGGCAGTTATGGGGGGAGATGAAAGCATGGGGTTGTTGATGCCAGCATTCCCTTGATCACTTTCAGTGTGGGGGGTACTGAAATGGGGGGATTAACATTTTGGAAGGATGAGTTTGGAATGTAGGCGTGTTCAATTTTTACTGGTAACAAGATACAGGCACACATTGTTCGTTGCAAGTTTCTGTGCATCTCCTGTGTTGTGCAGAGATTTGAAAGACTGTGTTGTGCAGAGATTTGAAAGACTGCGTTGTGCAGAGATTTGAAAGACTCTGGAAAGTAGGGGGCAGTTATAGGGGAGATGAAAGCAGGGGATTGTTGATGCCCACATTCCCTTGATCACTTTCAGTGTGAGGGGTACTGAAATGGGTGATTAACACATTTTGGAAGGATGAGTTTGGAATGTAGATGTGTTCAGTTTTTACTGAAAACAAGGTAACAGGCACATATTGTTCATTGCAAGTTTTCTATGCATCTTTAACCCTGTCAGCGTCAACACCCTACAGTAGGAGATAGATTGACCATGATAATTCAAGGATAGCGCCAGATTAGCTTGGTGCATGAATGCACCAAGCTAATCTGGCGCTACCCTTGAATTATCATGGTCAATACACCTCATGCAAGTGTTACATGGTCGTTAAGTAACACTTTCAACATTCAGGAAATGCGCCCATGGCGCTGAAAGGGTTAAGTTTTTTTTTAATGAATCAAAAGGATACACAGTGGTTTTTGTTTTAGATTTACAATTAAAAGCAAAATTGCTGGTTATTGAGGGTTTTAAAAGCAAATGGATATTTAGGGTTTTAAATTTGCTTTTATATTGTTTGCAGGCATACGTGCAATGTAATGCAATCAAACTGCCTGTGGCTTGAGCATGTAGTATGAGGTGTGAAGTAGCTTTTCAAGTTTTACCTTGGATTAACCCATTTAGCCCCAATGCCCTACAGCAGGAGATGCATGGACCATGATAATTTACAGGTAGTGCCAGATTAGCTTGGTGCCTTCAGGCACTACCTGTGAATTACCGTGGTCCATCCATCTCTTACAACAGGTACATAGCTGTTAAGTGACACCATCAAAACTTAGGAAATGTAGCTTTGGGGCCGAATGGGTTAAACTCTTTAAACTGCAAAATCCTTGAGGAGCAGAGTGGCGGTTTTGTATCCACCTCTTCTCTCTTTGTACCTGTAAAAAAGAGGGATGGCTTGGCCAACTTGGGAATTTTGTTTTGGTTCACTTTTTATTGGCCTATTGTGCAGTAGCAAAAGTGAGGCTATGTATGTGGCCTGTATGTCATCTGTTGTCCATGGTAAACTTTAACATTGGCATTTTTACAGGGACTACTCAAGATTTGGACTTCAAACTTGGCCCAAAATCAATTTGAGTGGCTTTGCTCAAAGATGAAGCTCACCGAGTCAATAGGAAGGGGGGGGGGGGGGGGGGGGGGGGGGAGTGCCTGTTTTCAACAAAAAGCGTCTTTCTTAATTAAATACTATTTTCAGCTTCAAAACCAATTTGGTATACAGATACCTTATGATAAAACCTTCCTAGCATACTATATTCGGGAGCCCTGCAGGCTCAAATATCAAGGGTCATGGGTTAGGAAATAAGTGAAAAATGCTATTTTCTTATAGAATGTACCGGTAAGCTTTGATTGACACTTTGCAAAAATCTCAATCAAAGTTGGCAGATGGCTAGCTGATGATGCGACCTTCTTTGCATGCTAATTTTGGCTAACCGCTTGTAAAGGTCAAGGGAGGTCAACATATGAGTGAAAATCTGTGTGCATATCGGTCTCAGTTTGACTGTTCGGTGCAAAAATGGCTGGCCTTTCCAAATCCGTTGCTGTTTGTAACCCTGCAAACATGCACTTGGTTTTAAGGATGAAGACAAGAATATGAATGCATAGTTATGTACTTTAAATGATAATAACAAATGTTATAAGAGCTTGGGCAGAGTAGGCATTGTGTCCATTGAAGGGCTGGGACCCTAGGGAATGTAAAAAGTCATTCCCAAAGCATTTTCTTGGATTTGGAATCGCAGTGCATTTGAGTACTTTGACCTTAAAGAAGTCATTCCTAAAGCTTTTTCATGGGTTTGAAATCACCTTAAATGTTAAATGGCAAAAGCATCTGCAAAATCTTATTTGTCAACATATCTTCATTTTGATTATCCCTTGTCATCTTGGTGCACTGCTGTTTGAAATTAATTTGATTATAATAGTTCAAGGGTGGTGCCAGAATAGCTTGGCGCCTCAAGGCCATCCATTTTTGCCCCGAACAGTCAAACTGAGACTGATCTGTGCACACAGATTTTGATTATCCCTTGCCATCCTGATACACTGCTGCTTGAAATTAATTTGATTATAATAGTTCAAGGGTGGTGCCAGAATAGCTTGGCACCTCAAGCACCAAGCTATTCTGGCACCACCCTTGAACTAAAATGATTGCTCTTTCTCCTAATCTGTAATGTAGCCTTCATAGGACAAACAAATTTTTAAAATCAGCCTCAGATGTAATGGGTTAAACACCGCCAGACAAATGCAACCACATGCCATAACATTTGTTCTTCAAAATCTTTTTTACGGTCATTAGCTCTGTGAAAAAAAACAAACCCAAAACAAAAAACAAGCAGGGGTGGGCTTCATGTCCAGTGCTTTTACCTTATGGGCTTTGCCATTCTTGTTCTTCTTTAACTCATTCAGTCTGACGGCCGTATTTCCCAAATTTTGGAGGCGTCATCTAATGACTATGCACCAGTTGCAGGAGATGGATTGACCATGATAATTCAAGGGCAGTGCCAGATTAGCTTGGCGCCGACAGGCGCCAAGCTAATCTGGCACTACCCTTGGCTTATCATGGTTGATGAATCTCCTGCTGTAGTGCGTCAGGGCTGAGTGGGTTAAAGGCAATAAGGTATAGTAATTTATTATGCACATGATTGCATAAACAACATATATCAGCAGTTTCCTGCATAGACCTCCACTACATGTATGTATGCATTTAAATATAAATTGCTTTTCTATGATCAATCTGTCTAGCGATACACATTCCATGTTACAATGTACTTATTCATCTTGCTTAGGCCCCCCCCCAAAAAAAAAAAAAGAGAAAAAAAAAAAGAAAGAAAAAGTACTCTTTTCCGATTTTGCCATTAAACAAAAAGTAGGTAGGTCCTTTTGTTTTGTTTGGTTTGTTACTAGTACAGACAAACATTTCAAAGTCAACACTATGATGGCAGAGGGGACCAAATCCTCTTGTGCGATTTCTTGTCGGAAAAGGTATGTCATGTTTCTAGAAACTCTAATGCCTGTTGCAAATGGACATCAGAACTAGGTCAAAATTGCATGTGTTTCAACGAAAATGGTGTATTAAAAGCCCAGTCAAACATGGAAAATCGTCTATTTCAGTATGTCCACCCAAACATGGTGCTGGCTATCAAGAAAAATGGAGCACCCGAATTTTACTCTGATGCTAGTCTAAATGGTGCTGGCACATACAAAATTTGATCTTCCTTCTAACTGTACCATTGTGTGGGGACAAGGCTTCAGCGCCAGGGGCAAGCAACACCTGCTCTTGACATGTGCGATGTCTTTTGCATCGCATCATGTGCTTGTTTTTGAATACGTTGGTGTTTTTTTTCTTCTTCACATTAGCAAAACAGGTTTTAGGTTGGTGCTACTTATAAGAGAGGGTCAGTCCAGCAAGCGGAAACAGTACTCTTTTTTTTTAGTGGCCTTATTGCAACAAAGTAGAACCAAGCTTGTTAACCCATACCATTCGAAATACCCGAGTGTGTGAAATAAGTTTGACTAAAATAGTTCAAGGGTAGTGCCAGAATAGTTTGGTGCCTCTAGGCACCAAGCAATTCTGGCACCACCCTTGAACTAAAGCCATTGGTCTATATCCTTATTTATAAGTACTATAATGTAGCTTGCATGTGGCGTGTACAAATTTGAAGCTTTTAGCCTCAGTATGATATGGGTTAAAACCAATCCCTTTATCCTGTTGTCTTTCTAGAATGTGCTTTTGGAACAATTAAAGTATGTAAGAATTTCGTTTTTTGCTCATTTCAGAGTTGTCCCATGTTTCATGCACAAGTTAACCCATTTAACCCCAAAGCCCTACAGTTGGAGCTGGATTGACCATGATAATTCAAGGGTAGTGCCAGATTAGCTTGGCACCTAACAGTGAATTAGCATGGTCGATCCATCTCCATCAACTGGTACATAGTCATTAGATGACACCTCCAACATTTACTGTTGTTACTGTTTACAGTACTTGTGCCTGCATGCACAAGGAGGTTAACACCATAAAAACAATCACCAGTGTGCTGTGGAATTGGTCATAACACTGGCAGAGTATATATATGCAGCCCCGCGATGGAGGTTACCCCCAAATCGGAATCCGATCAGACAGGGGACGACTGTAGGAGGCAGTTCATGCAACCAGGGGTGAGGCCTAGTCGTCCATGCCAAGACGGTGCGTTCAATCTGCTTGCAGTTTAGTCTTAACACGGATGACTACCCTCAAACTTATGATACCAGTTGAGCCAGCCCCAGTAGCAAAACGTCTTCGGGCCCACGATGGCAGCAGTTGGCCCACGCACGGCTGTGCGCAGGCCCGCTGCAGCCGTCGTGGGCCTGAGGACCTTTGCTTTGTGGGGAGTCTGCGAGCGAAGAGGCATAGAGTCTGTTTATCCCCTGCAGCTTGCATGGGATAATGAGAGTATATGCCTCTTATGGAGGGTCAAGCCACATAGTGACCTAGGCAGTGTACTCTTCCGTTGCCATGATTCTGATATAGGAATAAGTAGGCAATGTGGTTTGTGTCTATTAACGCATCCTGTCTGCGAGAAAGACATGGCTCGACCATGATAGTTCAAGGGTGGTGGCAGAATAGCTTGGAATTGGTCATAACCTTATCGACGCCAAACTATTCTGCCACCACCCTTAAACTATCATGGTTGATCTCCTAAATTGTAATGCAGTCCTCGGAGGATAACGCCAAAATGTGGGTGTTTCGTGCCTCGGGCGTAGTGAGTTAACTTGGTGGCACCAGAAGTGTAATGCTGATGTTAATATATATGTAACTGCCCTTTCACTTTTCTCTCTTCCTCCACCTGGGTCTGCCCTGGGGGACTTCAGTGGGGAGAACTATTTTTAGTTCACAGATTCACAGGGTGGGTTTTTCTCTTTTTTTCAGGGGCATGTGTTTTCTGTCTACCCTTGGTCCATTTGCCTGTTTTAAAAAAAAAAAAATCTTTGTACTTTTACCACTGCCTGTAGTCCTTGACATTGAATGTGTGTTGCTGATTGGTCAGTTGTATCTAAGAGATGGTAAATTGTGTGTTTGCGGGTTAAAGCATTTTTTAAAATATCGTTTCCCTGTACGTATTTTGTAATAGTATTTTCTGCTCTTTTTTTGTTGTTGCTGTAAATTGGGGTACAACGAATTATCATGAAGGTGCAGCATCCCTAGCATGTCTTAGGTTTATTTTGCATACCAGTATTGCTGTCAAGATGTTCAGCAATGTACAACCAACCAATTTCCCTTTTATCCCTTTGGCTGTCAGTCATGATTTTTGTGGCAGGAATCATCGCCACAAAGACTGCTACTGACAGCCTAAGGGTTACCCCCTAAAACACACTCACCGCCCCCCCCCCCCCCCCCCCCCCCCCCCACACCTGTTCCCACCCATGGGCATACATCCATGAGGATAAAAGAGGCTGCATGCACGAGGGTTAAAGAAGCGATTTTTCTGTACATGCTTTTGTTGCGTTGTGATTACAAATGCTGTTAGCCACATGTTGGGTATGTTTTGGGGAGGATGGGGTGAGGGGTTGGGGGGGGGGGGGAATTAGGATAGCGCAAGGTACACGTACTGTCCTACACCGCACTTGCAAAGGCCCCTACATCCTCGTGATCAATATTGTGTACTTTGGGCCCACAGGATGCATCGTCCCTGACGATTGTGTTGGCTGCTGATAAAGTGTGAGGATTCCAAACGGATTAGGCCTTGGGGACAGGGCGATTGTTTTGTACCTTTATTGCATATCATTGGTTAACAGCATAATTTGTGATGCACAAAAGCGCGTGCCATTTCAGTTGCTATTTTAACTTAACCCTTTTAGCCCCATGGGTGTATTTCCTAAATTTTGGAAGTGCTACTTAGCAACTATGTACCAGTTGCAGGAGGTGGATTGACCATGATAATTCAAGGGTAGTGCCAGATTAGCTTGGCGCCTGATGGCGCCAAGCTAATCTGGCACTACCCTTGAATTATCATGGTCAATCAATCTCCTGCTGTAGGGCGTTGGGGCTAAAAGGGTTAACGGTAGATGCATCTGGTTTTTTTTTTTTTTTTTTTTTTAGTGTGTTTGGTTTATGGTGCAAACATCTGTGATTACCTACCACATGTACCGGTAAATGCTTAACCCATATCATTCGGAATACACCAGTGTGTGAAATAAGTTTGACTAAAATAGTTTCAGGGTAGTGCCAGAATAGCTTGGCGCCAAGCTACTCTGGCACCACCCTTGAACTAAAGCCACCCCACCCGGGTCTGCCCTGGGGGACTTGGGTGGGGTTAGGTATTTTTTAGTTCCCAGGGTCACCCTGGTCAGCCCCACAGGGTGGGGTTTTCTCTCTATTCTGGGGCATGTGTTTCTGTCTACCCGAGGTCCATTCACCTGTATTTGCCTTTTTTAAACTCTCCCTACTGTCTGCACTGCCTGTAGCTCTTGATATTGGATGTGTGTTGCTAAATGGTCTTAGCTTTATTTAGGCCCCATGTGTTAGGTTTATTTAATGTGTTTGACCGGCTGGCGACATACATTCAATGTTCTGTTTAGTTGGTTGTTTTTTTTCACAAGCAGTGCAGGCACGTCCTGAGAAAGCCTTGTTGCTGTCGGGACGTTAAGCAATGTACAATCAATCAATCATTGAACTAAAGCCATCGGTCTATATCCTTACCTCTAAGTACTATAATGTAGCTTGCATATGGCAGTTTACAAATTTGAAGCTTTTTGCCTCAGTATGATATGGGTTAACCATTCATATTTGGTTCTCGTGCAGTAGCACAAGTGAGTCTATATATTTGGTCTGTTTCATTTCTCCGTCATCTGTGGTAACTTTAACATTGGCATTTTCTCTGAGACTGTTCAAGACAAAGACTGCAGACTTGGCCCTAGGATGCTTTGAGGCAAAACCTTTCTAAACATACCAACTTTAGTGGCTTCGCTCAAAGATCAAGGTCACACTGTGTCCAGAAATAGGTTAAAAATTTGGGGGCCTATTTTTTTTTTAAAACAAAAATTGCTTTCTGTCAAATACAGTTTTCAACTTCAAAGCCAGATACCTTATGATAAGACCTTCATTCTTGTGCATACTAAATTGGGGGACCCCGCTAAAAGGTCAAGGGTCACAAGGTCAGGAAATCTCAAGAAATTAATGTATATATAAAAGTTTTTATTGACACTTTTGCAAAAATTTCAGTCACATTTGGCAGAAGGCTAGTAGGTGATTGAAACCTTCGAATGCATGCTTATTCAGCTGACCCTTCCGAAAGGTCAGGGGGGAGGGGGGGGGGGGCCGGCAGACAAATGTGTGAAAAATGCACAGATTTTGACAAGACAGGATTTTGCAGATACTGTTGCCATTTGACATTTAAACCCCTGTGTATATGAGTGACCTGTCAGAAAGATCAAGGTCACAGGTCAGGTAAATGCTGCAGATCAGTCATGAGCCATAACGTCTTTGCTTCTGTTAACCCATTCAGGCCTGATGCACTACAGCAGGAGATGGATCGACCATGATAATTCAAGGGTAGTGCGCCAAGCTAATCTGGCACTACCCTTGAATTATGGTCAATCCATCTCCTGCAACTGGTGCACAGTCATTAGATGACAACTCCCAAATTTTAGAAAATGGCCGTTGGGCTGAATGAGTTAATGTTGAACTGTAGCAGTGCATTTTACAACACAAGCTTGTCTCTGCTCTGTAGTCATGTTTTCTGTGTGTGTATCAATCTGCCACAGTTCACATGTTCGCAACATCTTTAACCTCTTTGTGTGAATGCAGGTCAGTCATGCACGTGAGCCATGAAGGCTTTGTCATTCTTGTAAATATTCAACTGTATCTGTACATCGTAGGACAGGAGCTTGTCCCTAGTCTGTAAAAGTATTGCTTTCTGTATGTGAGTCATTCTACCACAGTTCACAATTTATCAATTCCCGTCATTAACCCTTTTGTGCATGCTGCCACCGGTACTTTGACTCCTTGCCTGTCACAGCATAGTTATGAGTCTTTTCCGCAAGCCGCATCACCAGTAGCAGTCAGGGTACTGGTGGCTGCACGCACAAGGAGATAATGATTACACAGATACTTGGCAGAGAGAGAGAGCAACCAACTATAATCTGATGGGTCTTTTGGTACATCTTGCAGTCATTAAACTTTCCATGGAGTCATGACGTGGTGGAGGAAATTTTCAAAGAAAGCTACTGCTAGTCAGTGCTGACCTTGCTGGTTTTTTGATGACAACGTTTATTTGTAAGAGCATGTTTATCCATCCAGAACTGAATTTTCAAAGCGCTTTGTGGGGGCACAAGGGGATAATGATTACATGGATAATTGGCAGAGAGAGAGAGTGTTTGTACAACCAACCACAACCTGTTGGGTCTTTTGGTACATCTTGCAGTCATTATACCCTTCCATGGAGTCATGACGTGGTGGAGGAAATTTTCAAATGAAGCTACTGCTAGTCAGTGATGACCTTGCTGTTTTTTTGATGACGTCGTTTATTTGTAAGAGCACGTTTATCCACTCTGGGCTGATTTTTCGAAGCGCTTGTGGGGAGATACTTTGAAAAGACAGCAGAGCACAAATATAGAGAGGTGAGGAGAAAAAAGATTAAACCAGTTTTGTTTTCTGGCTCATGGCAGAAAGAAGCGTGTCTTCGGCTGTCAGTGGCAAGACTGAAGAAGCCTCTACGGTCTTCAAAAGTGCCGGCAGAGTTGCACAGCTTTGAAGTAGCATTTTTAACCCATAAAGCCCTGCAAGACAATGACAGGATGTGGATCGACCATGATATTTCAAGGTTGGTGTCGGAATAGCTAGGCGCCAAGCTATTCTGGCGCCAACCTTGAAATATGGTCGATCTGTCTCCAGAACTGTGATATAGACCTCGGAGAATATCTACAACAATTTGATAATTTTGTCCTTGGGGCATAAGGAGTTAATGAAAGGGGCAATATGTCGGTATTGTGAGATGTGGGTATTATCTACTTGCATCTCCCACATCTTGTTTATCAAAGGCTGCAGTAAGTCTGTGAAAATGGTGTATTACTTCTTTGAAGTCTCAAGCAGGTATATGCCTTTCTTGTCCAACTCGCCACTTTTGATAGTGATGCGGTTCTGTGAACTTTCTGTGGATTTTCAGATCTGTGCCTTTTGAATTTTGTTGAATTTTCATGGATTTTTTTATGAAAAGTGTGAATTCCAGCACTGAGCAGTCTACTGTTTAACCCATTCTGGCCTGACGCACTACAGCAGGAGGTGGGTCAACCATGATAATTTGAGGGCAGTGCCAGATTAGCTTGGCGCCTGTCGGCGCCAAGCTAATCTGGCACTGCCCTCAAATTATCATGGTGGATCCGTCTCCTGCAATTGGTGCATAGCCATTAGATGACGCCTCCAAAATTTGGGAAATACGGCCGTCGGGCTGATTGAGTTGAAGCAGTTTCTGTAGACTTTGACACTTCAGTGTGCCAATTTTGTGTGACCATGTTTCTATTGAGATGTACTATACTAGTAATCAGTGTCGGTATACAGTACCGGGTATAGCCGTATACTGTACTTTCCTTGGTTTGCCACATATGATCTTTTCTATGTTCATTTTTAGTGTTGTGTGCAAAAGACAATAGCCATGAGTGGCTGCTACAGTGTAATTTTTTAACTCGTGCAGCCCGGCGGCGGTTTTTCCCAAATTTGGAAGGTGTGGTCTAGTGACTATGCACCAGTTGCAGGAGATGGATCGACCATGATAATTTAATTGCAGTGCCAGATTAGTTTGGCGCTGACAGTCTAATTTGGCACTACCCTTGAATTATCATTGTTGACCCATCTCCTGCTGTAGTGCGTCAGAGCTGAATGGGTTGAAAGTTTTTCTTTGTAAAGCATTTCATGGATGAGCGCTATATAAAAAACACTGTATTATTATTATTATTATTATGTTTTGTTATAATAGCTGAGGTCACTTTCTAGTTTTATTCAACAATTTGTTTTGTCAGAAAATGCAGATGTCAGTGCCTCTGGCCTTTTTTTCTGAGCAATTGAAAGACAGACATCAATACTTAGGTTAGTTGCTTTTATCATGTTGAACACAACTATGCATGATAAATACTAATATGTAGTCTTGTTCAAGGAACACTCTGTATTGAATACACAATAATCATTCCTACTACAGTGATTGTGACATAATCTGTTTCTGTGTACTGTTTCAGTGTAGTTTTGTGTTGTGTATTTTCAGTCATCATACACTTCTGATTGTAGCTGTTTTTATTTTCTGGATTGAAATTGGTGCATTTTGAGACTTTGAGTGTCATTTCACCTGACAACATGCACTTCATTCATTATGCTCAGGTGGGGTTAACTACTTTTTTAGCTCTCAGGGCCCCATAGGGTGGGGTTTTCTTTTTTTTTTTCTTTTTTTTTTTTTTTGGGGGGGGGGGGGGGGGGGGGCATGTTTCTGTCTACCCTTGGTCCATTCATCTGTATTTTCCTTTTTTAAACTCTCCCTACTGTCCTTAATATTGGATGTGTGTTGCTAAATGGTCTGCTGCACCTAAGAGATGATGAGGTATTTGTTTACGGTTGATGCATTTATTATTTATCATTTCCCTGTACATATTTTGTAATTGTAATGATTTTCTTCTCTGTTTTTTTTTTTTTTGGTATACTTTATTATGGTAAATTAGCATGAAGGTGCAGCATCACTTGCATGTCTTGGGTTTATTTAGCATGTAAGACCGGCTGGTAACATACATTTAATATTATGGGTTTTTTTTTTTTCACAAGCGGTGCATAAACGTCCTGAGAAAGCCTCATTGCCGTCGGGACCTTAAGCAATGTACAACCAGCCAACCAATCATTCATTGTGATTCACTACTACTAGCGTGCGAGACAGCCAGTCTAACAGTGTGTGTTGGTCTGTGAGTTTCCTATCAACTTGAGGCTTATGTTCCTGGACCAGCATACATGTATTCTATTAACCCTTATCATCCTGACACATCCATTGCTTCAAATGAATTTGACTGATAGTTCAAGGGTGGTGCCTCTGGCGCCAAGCTATTCTGGCATCATCCTTGAACTAGAACAGTTGATCTATCTCCTACATGTAGCCTTCATATGATAAGCAAATTTTACAAAATCAGCTCCCGGATGTAATTCAAATTGGTTAAGTTGATGTTAAATGCAATAGGATTGATAACAAACATTTTGTAAATATGGCAGTTTGTAACTTTCATCACAGCTTTACATGTTCTTGTGATGGTGTTGAGAGTGTGTTTCTGTTATTGGTTTTTAATCGTTCATACTGGTTTTCCATTTTGAGGTGTTGCATATATTAAGTGGTCATAAAATTTGCTATTTTTAATAAAACTTCTAAAATTTGTTCTCTTTGTATTCTTTTTCTCTTAGTCAATCATGCAGAGCAGCCTTCCCATTTTTCACCCTCTTCTGTGACCCTTGAAAGGGGTCAACTTAATTAGTATGCATAGGAAGGCCTTATAATGAGCTACCTCTGTGCCAGACTTGGTTCAGAGGTTTGCAAAATCTTTTAATAACAAGAATTTTAGGCTCGCATGCATGACCGATCCACATAACTCCTTTAGTCCCAAGGCCACATATCCTTAATTTTGGAGGTGCCACTTAAAGGTTATGTACCAGTTGCAAAAGATGTTCCAGCCACTTAGTGCATGGAAATTTAAATCTAGGTCCCCCAAGGGGGGGTCTAGATATTTCCATGCACTAAGTGGCTGGAACAGTGGGATATGTGATACGCCCCCTTCAGGGGGCTTC
The DNA here is from genome assembly GCA_036245525.1 of Semisulcospira habei. Classification (NCBI taxonomy): domain Eukaryota; kingdom Metazoa; phylum Mollusca; class Gastropoda; family Semisulcospiridae; genus Semisulcospira; species Semisulcospira habei. The sequence continues at coordinate 287,299,861 of BTPG01000002.1, read as the reverse complement.
CATATGCATTGCTTTCAGTCACTTTCTTAGCGCACCCCTCTTCTTTTTTTGTGTGCTTTGGCCACTGTGGATCTATGATCACTGGTCGATCATGCACACTTCTCTCCCCTGACACTGCTCTTACCTACTTTACTTTGTAAATTTCCTAAAATATGAGCACTGGCAGTCTCCCCTTTTCTTTTCATTTAATTTTTCTTATACGAAAAAAACTATCTTCTCATTAATACCCGCATGATTTTTCATGAACGGTGTTTGCATAAGCCTGCCGTTTGTCTTTGCCCTAGGGTAGGATTAGGTAAAAACTGTGACCTGTAGGGCCTAGGCGTGAAAATCAGCAAGAAAATTGCCTAGTTGATTCTCCGATACATCAAATGTTAGTACTGCAATGAGTGATGTACAACATCAAGTCATCACTATGAATATGGCGTCGTGGGACATGAAGCTTGAAGCAACGTCATTTCGCTGCTCATGCTATTATTCTTCTGAAGAATAGCTATGCCATGCCAGACCACAAAGCTTACAAATGGCAGGAATCGCCGGGTGTCCGTCTTTGTTTGTGTGTGTCAGTGTGTGTTGATCAGAGGGTGGGTTAGAGTAAAAGGAGATGGATTCCTGTCGCTACACGAGCCCACAGTGTTCTAATGGCGGGAAGCGTCACGTGTCGGTCTTTATTTGTGTGCGCCGAGGTGTGTGTTGATCAGAGGTTGGCTTAGAGATGAGGGAAATGGTTCAGCATAATAAGCCTAAAAATATGAACAACTCTGAATGTTCTTAAAAGATAAACGCATCTGAGCTCCAAACAATACAGTAGACTTTGGGATGAAATCATCATGTTGTTAACCTATTTTCTGATCCCTTGTAACAGTTTAGAGAGGTCACTGAAATTGGTATGTTTAGCAAGGTTTGGCAAGCCATGAAGCAACAAATTTGCTTCTCTATACCTGTGAGATCACTTGCACCGAAACTCTATGTCAGGACCAAAAAAGTTCCATTTCTCTAGATTTGTTTTCCCATTGTAACCTAGCTATAAAGACTACATTTGTTCAACACACATACAACACACACACAAGGAACAAACTCAGAATTACACAATTTGACTAAAAGTAAAATTTAAAATCTTTATTTATGATGATACGGTGGAAGGACAAAACAAAGAAAGCATGTCCAAGATGATTTCTTCCAGACAAACATTATTTGCAAATGTCCATTTCAAATGTATTTTGCCCATGAAAAAGCGCAGTGGTGATTAACCCATATCATACTGAGGCTAAAAGCTTCAAATTTGTACACTGCCACATGCAAGCTACTTATAGTACTTGGAGATAAGGATATAGACCAATGGCTTTAGTTCAAGGGTGGTGCCAGAATAGCTTGGCGCCTAGAGGCACTAAGCTATTCTGGCACTACCCTTGAAATATTTTAGTCACACTTATTTCACACACTGGTGTATTCCGAATAGTAAGGGTTAACCCCACGAACACATTTCCCATACTTTTGAAGTGTTTCTTAACGACTATGTACCAATTGCAGGTGATGAATTAGCCATGATAATTCAAGGGTAGAGCCAGATTAGCTTGGCAGACTGAAGGCACCAAGCTAATCTGGCACTACCCTTGAACTATCATGGTCAATCCATCTTCTCATGTTGGGCTTTGGGGCTAAACGAGTTAAGATGTCAGAATCCAACTCAATACATATATTTACAAATTAACTTCAGTGTTTGGAAATACACCATTGCCATTAAAAATTAACTGAACACTTTTCATATTAGCGAAAAGGAGTTGGAATTCTGTGCGACACGCTCCTTGCAGAAAACACCTATCTGCAACAAGCTCAGATCCTCATGAGCACACATGAACTAAAGGCGCATATGGGAAACTTTGCCTCTCGCTGACCAAGTTTATGTCCGAGTTCCTCAGCTACATGAGGTCTCCAGATATTCATCATACAATGAAATAAATCAAACAAAATTCAGGAAATGGGTGATGGACACAGTTTAGTTATTACTATAACCCCTTTAGCCCTGATGCAGTGGGAGGTGAACTGACCATGACAGATCAAGGGTAGTCCCTGATTAGCTAGGGGCCTTGTAGGCACCAAGCTAATCGGACTCTACTCTCGACTCATTCAGCCCGACGGCCGTATTTCCCAAATTTTGGAGGCGTCATCTGATGACTATGCACCAGTTGCAGGAGATGGATCGACCATGATAATTCAAGGGCAGTGCCAGATTAGCTTTGCGCCAGCAGGCACCAAGCTAATCTGGCACTGCCCTTGAATTATCATGGTCGACCCATCTCCTGCTGTAGTGCGTCAGGGCTGAATGAGAAACTATCATGGCTGATCCATATCCAAATGCCTGGAAAACAGTTAACGGAGCACACCTTGCAGCTTTTGACATTGATAAAACTCTGCTTCAAGGCGAATGCATAAAACTACCATGAAGTTGGCAACAGATCCTTTTATTTTGTACTGCGACGCGAGGGCTCAGAGGCCGTTGGAGGAGGGGGTGGGCCCTTGCGGTCAAGGTCTTCAATGTACTGCATCAGGATTTTGCTGCGCTCCTCCGCCACGCACTCCAGGGTCAGGTAACGTTTGTCATTCTGTAACAAAGTCAAGTGCATGAGTGTTACGATTGTGTTGTTCTGTGAGAGCATGTATGTATTAATTGTAGGAAACGATCCAATATTTATTTGAGATATCATGATTACGAATCGCGTACCTTTTTAGTAAGATTCGCTATCGTTCGCACAGAGAGCAGAATTGATTGTCTTTTGATACACGGAGTTGAATCCCGAAGTGTCTAGAAACCGCTAGAATAATCACCATGTTTTCTGTGCGCGTGAAGTTAGCAGCAAGTATGTGTTATGAAAAGTCATGAAACTTCCACAGAATTCGGGCAAGGTCGTGAACTGTGTAGCGTATTCTTGTGTAACGTCATTACACACCGGGATTTCCCAAAATTGGGGTTGAAATTAGCAGTCAAATTTTGTAGATTATTGTAGTCTATTCTAGAAAGTTCTTTTTTTATCAATATTTATGAGTTTCGGTTACGTGTTCTGTTCTGATTGGTTGTGTTGTATGAATTTGCTAGATTATTCTGGAAAGCTATTATATGATAAAAGATTGTGCTGGGAAGCGTGTTTGTACATTTGTCAGTGATGGAGTTATGCAGTGTATATTGATGTACATTATATTAGAGACGCATTTTGTCAGAAGTGTTGACATTTTGTGGAGGAGACATTGTATCAGTGTTGGTGCATTTGTGAATGCATTGTGTGGAGATCACATCGCTGAAATAAAATATTGTTGGAACTGTTACTCCAGTGTGGTCTATATCCTTAAGCCACGTGTGATGGGTTGCAGCTGAGTGAAGTTTTTTTAAAAGAACCTTACGTGCGAGCCTCTGGTGTGATTATCATACTACAACTACAACTCAACACGTAACAATGAGTCGTTTACAAGCGTGTGGTTACTTCAGTAATGGTAAAAAGCGGTATACTGCAAAATGATTTTTTTTTCTAAATGTATTTTTGGGAAAAATACTTACCGATGGCATTACTATATGGAATACACTCTATAGCCTAACGATTTCAGCCCAAAAGTTGTGTCCCTTACACAACTGGGGAGGAGACACCGGGGATCCATGCATAGGAGCCCCGGGTGGCCTCCCCTTACCACACTATCCGGTCACATGTAGGGCGAAAGCCTGCCAGTTTCACACTTAGCCAAAGAGGCAAGCGGGGCAGGAGGGAGGGCCATCCGGGTAATGCCGAGTAAAAAAAAAACATTTTAGAAAAAAATTCATTTGTTTTTTCAAAATGCATTACCGATGGCATTACTATATGGAAGAATAGCGAAGAGGAGGAGGGTGCCGAGACCCAACCCCCTGTACTCAAACACCCTCCGCCGGCCCACAAAGGAGCACTCCCGACAATTTCAGTTAAGAGGTACCTATGGCGCCTGGGGCGCGCGGAAGGAGTGCTGGGCCGCGGAGATGTCGCCCAACATGGCCAGGGAGTCACGCTGGCCGGATACGTCGCGTAGGTAGAAGCGGGTGAAGGTGGAGTCTGCACGCCAGCCTACCGCCGTCACAATGTCCTTAACTGAGCATTTGCAGTCAAAGGCCGCGTTTGTGGCCACTGCTCGGACTTCATGCGCCCGGATCCGTAACCGTCTATCCCCGTCCGGGGAGAGGTCTTGGTAGACCAAACGAATCACCTACCACAGCCAGGACGAAACTATCTGGGCCGAGATATCCAGCCTGCCTTGTGAAAGTGGTAGGAAGAGGTGGGTACGCCCTAGACGGCTCGGCTTTGAGCGACGCAGGTAAATCTTCAGTACCCGGACCAGGTCCTGTTGACGCAACCTGCGGGATAGGTCCGTCCCTCTGAGCAGACATATGGTCAGCATCTGGGGCGCAGCCGAAGGAGGCCGGTTCTTGGCCAAAAAGGATGGGTCGGTGAGTAGCTGCGCCAAGCCATCAGCTCGAAGTGCAGACACATGGGGCGAACCGAGAGCGCATGAAGCTTGCTCACGCAGGACGCCGTGGCACGGAGTCACAAGGGGGGGGACCGGCTACGAGAGAAGGTGATGGGCCGTGGCGTGAACGTGGAACAGGCTCAGCCACCCGCGAAGCTTGTCCAGAAGGGCATCGCGGGGAGCGAGGGACCGCAGTCGAGCGACGGCTGGAGGCAAAGCCCAGCTCTGGACGCCCCCCACTCGCCGCACGGCAGGGGGAAGAAGGGGGGCTGCCCGTGTTGACTACGACGCGAGGACGGAAAGGGGAATGCAGGTACCGTGAAGCGCGCTCCGTATGAGGGGTGGGGGGTGGGGGGGGGGGGGGGGGGGGGGAGGGGAAGAGCTTATCATCAAGATGGCGGAACTGGTCCTGAAAGTTTGAATCTAACTTACCCTGGGCCTGCCTGGAAAAATCGAGGCAAGGGGGAGACATTAACGTGGCTTGCCAAGCCCGCTCAGAAACATTGAAGCGGGGAGGGAGCAAAACATGGGCTCACTGGCCCATCTCAGGACTCTCGGATCGAGGAGAGAGCGTACTTAAGTCTCGCCGGGCCCGCCTGGAAATTACAAGGGGGGGGGGGGGGTGGGGGACGTACGTGCGGCTCGCTGGGCCCGCTCGGATGATTCGGAGTGGGGGGGGGGGCGGGGGGCCGCCCAAATAATGGTCTTGGGTCACACTCAGTCAAAACGGAGCGTGTGGGAGAGCCTCTACTTTTACTACTTCTCTTACTACGCTTCTTTCTCTTCTTGTGTTTGCACTCATCGCGCCATGACCGCTCAGAAGAAACGGAGCGGGAGGACGTGGACATACACTCTGCTCGCCGAGCCCGCTCAGGCAAATCGGAGCGGGGAGGCGGGAAGGGGGGGGGGGGCAGCAAAATCATATAGTTCAGGTTACGCTCAGAAGAAAAGGAGCGTGGGGAGCGCGACTCCAACACTCGCCTGTCCCGCTCGGAAGCCCCGGAGCGGGGAGGGAGTTCTAGCGTGGTTACAGTACAAGAACAGAAGGAGACTTACCTGCAGGCTGGACGGTCCGGACGACAGAGCGAAGTTGGGGCCGCCGAGCTGACGGAGTGACGCCATCCTGCGCGGAAGTTCAGGGAGCCTGCTGGGGCCGGGAAGGACGATCGCGTTTGTAGAAATCCCACAGCTGGGACCACTGGTCCTCTCTCCAAACGGCGCACACGTTACAGGTCCTGTCAAAAGAGCAGCCCGAACACAGAAGGCAGGAGTCGTGAGCGTCCGAAGGCCACTGGAAATCCCCATAACGAAGGCATGTTCTCATAAGTGAAGCTGCCATAATGTCTGCCGCACACAGTCCGCCGGAAAGAGCTCATCGAACACTCTCTCCACAAAGTCACACAGTCACGAAGGAGAGCACAAGTCACAAGCCGAGCCACGAGGCCGCCGCCAACGTAAGAGCACAAAGAAAGTCAAGCACCGGGCAGAAGAGCCGGAAGGTGCCAAGTCCAACAAGCAGGAGTCCGCTGAAGGTGTAGAACCATACCAATGAAGCACTGTCAGCACTAGACAGTAGAATACCCGAGGCAAAGCCAAAGAAAGTTCGTAGAAAATCCAAGAACGAGTACGAAGAAACCGGTCGTAACATGGAGCAAGGCTAAAACCCGACCGTCCACGGTCGAGCTAAGAGTGAAACTGGCGGGCTTTCGCCCTACACGTGACCTGATAGGGTGGTAAAGGGAGGCCACCCGGGGCTCCTATGAATGGATCCCCGGTGTCTCCTCCCCAGTTGTGTAGAGGACACAACTTTGGGCTGAAATCGTTAGGCTATAGAGTGTATTCCATATAGTAATGCCATCGTTAGGCTATAGAGTGTATTCCATATAGTAATGCCATCGGTAATGTATTTTGAAAAAACAAATATGTGTACTGGTCTTTGATTTTTGAAACTCTAGGTCACAACGTTCAAATCACAGACCAGCACACATTCTTCAAGCACTTTCGGGTTATGCTGCCCCACCCTCCAAATCCACTAATCCTCAAAAAATATTTCTTACCTCTTTCTGATGTGAACACATACAAACACATGTCATCAGCCTAAATCATGTACATAATGCAGTTCACTTACCTCAAGAATCTTTTCAATATCACTGAAGTGGTTCTCATTTTCCGAAATCATCTGTTTTGTCCTGGAAATATAAAAGATATTGCTATGAAAATGTACCTATTTCAATACTGCACACTATTTTGACAGGATTTTCACAACTTTGGGGTGCTTCTATAAAGACTGTGTAGCATCTGTTGGAGATGGGTTGGCCATGATAGTTCAACGGCAGTGCCAGATTATGCTTGGCACTTTTTAAAGTTAACCCTTTCCATCCTGATATACTTGCTTGAAATAAATTCGACCCCGATAGTTCAAGGGTGGTGTCAGAATAGCTTGGCGCCTGAGGCGCCAAGCTATTCTGGCACAGGCGCTAAGCTATTCTGGCACCACCCTTAACCCATATCATACCGAGGCTATAAGCTTCAAATTTGTACACTGCCTTGCAAGCTACATTATAGTACTTACAGATAAGGATATAGACCAATGGCTTTAGTTTAAGGATGGTGCCAGAATAGCTTCTAGCACTACCCTTGAACTATTTTAGTCAAATTTATTTCACACACTGGTGTATTCGGAATGATAAGGGTTTACCTAAAATGTGTTGATCTATCTCCTTATCTGTAAAGTAGCCTTCAAAGGACAATAAGCAATTTAAAAAAATTAATTTTTCTCTAAAATGTATTTTTTCGAAAAATACTTACCGATGACATGACTCGGAGGTCCCTCCCTCCTCCCCGCTTGCCGCTGGTAACTCCGTAGACAACTGGCTAAAGGAGACACCACCGGGCGCCTGACCGGATGGGCAGGGGAGGCTACTCTCGTCCCTGTTAGGGATCCCCGAAAGCTCTCTCGTCCCTATCAGGGATCCCCGAGAGCCTCCTGGGGGGACCCTTTGGGTCTTAGGCTAAAATTGGTAAGCAAGTAGACTATTTCCAGTTAGTCATGTCATCGGTAAGTATTTTTCGAAAAAATACATTTTAGAGAAAAATTAATTTGTTTCCTCAAAACACATTACCGATGACATGACTAACTGGAAGAATGGCAAAGAGGAGGAGGGTGCCGCACAATCCCTTTTAGAAACCTCTTCAGGGACGAAGACGGCCCGTCACTCCTGATCACCCACTCCCGACAATTTTAGCGAAGTGCCGCCTAAGCGCCGAGGGCGCCTGGAGGGAGTGTTGCGCCGCAGAATTTGCCCACCAGCGTAAGGTTGTCGCGCTGGACTGTCAGGGTGCGGGAGTAGAAGCGGCAATGGTAGATCCGTCCCGCCACCCCACCACCGCCACAGTGTCCTTAACCACACCGGCGCGGCGAAGGCGAGACGTGCGGCCCTAGCGCGCGTTCCATGGGCGCGGATCTTCAGTGCCCCGGCTCCCTGTGGGGAGAGGTTGCGATAGGCGGACCGGAATACCCAGCGGAGCGAGGAGGAGAACGTTTGGGCTGAGAAGCCGGTTCTGCCAGCGGTCGGCGGCAAGCGACGAGACCGTCCCCTCCGCACGGACTTGGAGCAGGTAGATACGAAGTGCCTGTCCCGGATCTTGCTGCGGAGTGCCCCGAGGAACCGGGTCGTGTAAGCGGCCAAGCGGCGAGGGCCGGAGGCGCTGTCAAGGGAGACCTAGGCTGAGCGAGAAGGAAGGATCCGGGAGTAGCTGCACGGAGCCATCCACTCGGAACTGCAGGCCGGCGGGGCGAGACGAGAGCGTGTGGAGCTCGCTGACGCGGGGCGCCGTGGCGAGGGCCATCAGGAAGCAGGCCTCCGAGTCACGTCAGCGAAGCGGGCCAGATGGCGCGGTTTTAACGGTCCGAAGTCAGTCAGGGGAGGACCAGGGAGGTCCCAGCACGGGCCAAGGGAGAGGAAGACCGGACGCTGCATGCCGAACGCGCCATAAGGTCGGGCAGGTCCTTGCAGGTGCTGGGTCGGGACGGCCGAGGTGACAGTAGGCGTCGGCGATCAAGAGGGGTAGCAGCTGCCCCAGAGGGGAGCCAACCTTGGTCTTGGACGAGGCAGAGAAGAAGTCCGCGAGCTGAGGAGACGTCAGGCCGACGGTGGAGAGGCGGCGGGGTCAGAGCGCCAGGCACGAAGCACGCCACTTTCCCTCGTAGACACGTCTGGTAGGACAGCGGGCTGAAGCGATAGCGTCCGCTGTCGCGCTCGAGAAGCCTCCAGCAGAGAGAGCTTGCCGCACAATCGCCAGGCGTGTAGGAGAAGTCGCTCGGGGCAGGGGTGGAAGAGCGGCTGTCGGCGCTGCTCGAGCATCGTGCGGGGGGGTGGGAAGAGGGAGGGTGAGCCCGTGGCGAGACTGAGAAGGTCGTTAGTCCATGATCCGGTCCGGGAGAACGGCTACCAGGAGAAGGACTGCGTTGCATCCCCGGAGGCTGAGCAGGACTTGAGGACCAGGACCGCCGGAGGGTAGGTGTAAGGACCAGTCCGTCCCAAGGGATCAAGCGCATCGACTGCCCAGGCCAGAGGTCGGGAACGGGGAGATGAAGAGGGAAGCCGGAGGCTCCACTTCGAGGCGAGGAGAACAAGGGGGGAGTCTCCCAACGAGCGCAGAACCTGCGAAGGATGCCTCCGTCGCAAGAGGTAGTCTGCCAGTACGAACAGGTGACCTGGACTGCGGCGGTCTGGGAGGGAGAAGTCGCTGTCCGCGCACCAGCGAAGGGGCGATAGAGGAGGAAGCAGAAGTCGGGAGAGCGGGTTCCTCCTGCGTCTGAAGGCAAGCCACGAAGAGGGGTTGTCGGAAGGACGAGGAGGTCCTGTGTCCAAAGATCGTATCGCCAACGCAACGCCAACTGCAACCAGTCCCAGCGGGTTGACGTGCCGCGAAGTCAGGTTCGCGGGCCAGCGGCACGGCCGACGAGTGGAATTCGGGAGAAGGAGAGCGCCCTTAACCGCCGAGACCAGCAACGACGCAGAGAGAGAGGGGCAGTGGCGAGGTCAGGGGGAATCCGGGAGCCGAGCTAAGAACGTCCGTCCAGCGAAGCCGATGTGGCGCAGCACAGGGGAGATCGGCACCAGGGTAGAGAGATCGCCGGAGGACAGCCTCCAGAGGCGGAGTACAGAAGACCGAGGGAAGGAGATCAGCCGCCGCACTCGTCAGGAGGAGGAGCTGGAGCCGCAGTCAGGTGGGGACCGCCGCGCCCGCAGCTACCCACGGGCTAGAACGGCAAGGACTGGATCCGAGGCTCGTGAAGACGCACCAAGTTGCGGTCGGTCACCAAAACCATTCCCAGGTGAACAGACGGCGAGGGCGAGAGGTCGGTCCGTAGGCGCTGACCAGGGCGACCAGGCGAGCAACCGGAGGAGGAGAGCATCCCTGCCCTACGAGGAGGAACCACGGACTGATACCGCAGAAGCAGGTCGACCAAGGAGGAGAATGGCTGGCGGAAGATCGAAGGTCCCGGGCAACCAAGGCATCCACGATCCACGCAAGGACCCAGGGCTGAGGGGAGACCACACCAAGGAGGCCGAGCTGGAAACGGTCCCGTCGACGGCAAGCGAAGACAAAGGCGGGGGCGGGAGGCATGGGGACGCGTAGAAGCAACGGGTAGGTCCAGGCTGGCGGCGACAACCAAGGGCTGAAGGCGACGCAAAGGGTCCGAGGCGGGGGAGCCGTGCCGAGCGATGAGCAGCATCGCAACTTCCCAAAGAAGAGCGGCGACCTGCGCGCGAAGGGCGAGGGCCTTGGTCCGAAAGGGCGGGAACCCAATCCACAAGGGTGGCGTTGGGCCCACAGGCCTAGAAGGGTTCCTTCAGAGACTGCCAGGCAGGGCCGAAGGGCGCGGGTACCCACATGAGCACGGTAGAGCTGCGACGTCGCATCAGGGGAGATGGTCAGGAAGGAGCCAAGCCGCCACGAACGAAGGAAGGCAAGGGGCGGAGGGTTCGAAGCCACGCGGAAGATCCGCTAGAGCTGGGAAGGGTTGCCGCAAGCACGGGCGCCGGCGGAACCACCGGAGGTCGCGAGCACGAAGGGAGCGAGAGGCCAGCGAACCGGGGAGCCGAAGGCTAAGACGCCAGCAGGCCAGAGACGAACGCAGGACGCCGAGTCATCCCCCGGAGAGGGTCGGGGAGACGCCGGAGGCGAAGGGTGCAGGGAGCGGGGAAGAGGATGTCCCGAGGAGAACGACAGCGCCGCACCAGGCAAAGGTCGACAGGGACCCCGGAGGGAGTCGAGGGGCGGGCGACGACCGTCGGGCGCCGCAACTATCCAGGCGACGAGGGCGAGGAAGTCGATCCCCACTGCACTGGGTGTACCCCTAGGGGCACCCAACCAAGCGCTAACAGTCGGTAGCTTCACTTCGGTGAACAGACGAGAACTGGTGAAACGTGGAAGGCCGTAGGCGCCAGGGGAAACGGCCCGAAGTCCCGAGGTACAAGAAGGCCGATCCAGACGCAGTGCGCGAAGCTCAAGTAGGGGGCACGTAGCTGGCTGGGGACTCGACGGCGGAGTCAGCGGGTTGGAAGGAGGGGCCATAAGCCGCGTAGGGTACCAACAGGCGATAAGGGTCGCGGTGCCCGGGGCTCAAGGAGGGGGCACAAGCGGCTAGGCGACTCGCCGTAGGAGTCAGCGGGCCCAGAGACTGAGGTCGAAGTGCCGAAGTGAGAACGAAGGAGACAAGGTCGCGGTGCCCGGCTCAAGGAGGGGGGCACACGGACTTAAGCTGGGGCCGAAGGCCGACGCGTGAACTAATTGGCGACCAGGTCGCGGTGCCCAGGGCTCAAGGTGGGGGCACAGCGGCTCGGGATTCGCCAGGAGGCTCAGTGGCACAAGCGGCTCGGGCGATTCGCCGGAGGAGTCCGCAGGCTTAGGAGGGGGCCGTGGGAGGCCAGACGCGTCAACAATAGGCGACAAGGTCGCAGTGCCCGAGGCTCAAGGAGGGGGGCACGTAGCCGGCTTGGTGACTCGCCGGAGGAGTCAGCGGGCTGAGCAGGTCCGAAGGCCGACGCGTAGACTAGTTAGCGACAAAGTCGCGGTGCCCGGGGCTCAAGGAGGGGGGCACGTAGCCAGCTAGGCGACTCGCCGGAGGTGTCAGCGGGCTTAGATGGGCCGAAGGCCGGTGCTTAAGCTAATTAGCGACAAGGTCGCGGTGCCCGGGGCTCATGGAGGGGGGCACGTAGCCGGCTTGGCGACTCGCCGGAGGAGTCAGCGGGCTCAAGAGGGGCCGCGAGGCCAAGCGTCAACTTCTTCTCTTTTTTTTGTTTTTTTTTGTTTTGTTTTGTATGTAACAGGCGACAAGGTCGCGGTGCCCGGGGCTCAAGGAGGGGGGCACGTAGCCAGCTAGGCGACTCGCCGGAGGAGTCAGCGGGCTTAGAAGAAGGGCCAAAGGCCGACGCTTAACTAATTAGCGACCAAGGTCGCAGTGCCCGGGGCTCAAGGAGGGGGGCACGTAGCCGGCTTGGCGACTCGCCGGAGGAGTCAGCGGGCTTGAGGTTTGGCCGAGGGGCCGACGCGTGAACTAAGGCGACATGGTCGCGGTGCCCGGGGCTCCTTTTTACGGGAGGGGGGCACGTAGCCAGCTTGGCGACTCGCCGGAGGAGTCAGCGGGCTTAACGCGTCTACGAATAAGCTACAAACTTACCAGGGACGAGAGGAGTGGCTATCCCATGTCCGAGGGCAGCTGGAACAATTCCGCCGTGCCGCGGAAGGTCCCAAGGAGGCGGAAGTCGCGGGTCGCTCGGCGGTGGAACACCGGAGTAGAGACCAAGAACCTCCAGTCAAGCAGGGCAGCCAGCGCAGCCGATGACAGAGGAGCAGGTGGCACCCGGTCTACAGTATGGCGGACACCAGGCCACTGGAAGCCGCCGTCCTGGGCAGCAACGCACTTGGTACTGCAACACATACCCATACATGAAAGGTGACGGGCGGCGGGCAACTAACGCCGCCAGATAAAGCTCCGAATTAACGAGCAAAACTCACCGTTAAATGCGGAGAGAAAACAAACAGAAGTCCGAGCCAAGCACGACGTCCGGCCCCGCCGGGGGAGACGTAGGTAGCGGACAAGACTTTACCTTTACATGGCGGAACTGCAGAGTGACGAAGCACAAAGCACCGGACACTAGGTCACTGGAAGTCGCCGAACTGGGAAGAGGCGCACTTGGCAACTGCAACCCAAACCCAAACATGAAAGGCGACCGGCGGCGGGTAACAAACCCCGCCATTTAAAGCTTCGAAAATTAAGAGACACGCGAAACTGACAGTGAATGCAAAGACAAACAACAGTAGCTCGAGCGAAGCCCGACGTCCGGCCCAGCCAGGCGAGACGTAGGAAGTGGCCGATACTCCACCTTTCCATGGCGGAACGGCAGAGTGACGAAGCACAAAGTACCAGACAGTAGGTCACTGGAGGTCGACGTACTGGGGAGAGGCGCACTAGATAACTGCAGCCCCTACCCAAACATGAAAGGCGACCGGGGGCGGGTAACGAACCCCGCCATATAAAGCTTTGAAATCAAGAAACACTCGAAACTCACCGTGAAATGCGGAGAGAAACCAACAGTAGCTCGAGCGAAGCCCGACGTCCGACCCAGCCAGGCGAGACGTCGGAAACGGCCGAGACTTTACCTGTCCATGGCGGAATGGCAGGGAGACGACGACGGGAGCCTAGAAGGTTCCAGGGCCAGCCAAGAGCACGAGGCACAGACGAGGGCTAGCAGAGAAGACGGAGGCCACGCCAGAAGCGGTAGACGAGAGGCTAGGCGAAGGCAGGCCGGTAAGGGACGGTCGAACCGTACACAGTCTTTCCAAGGGTCAGAGGCTCAGGTAAAAGCGTCCGAACGCTAACAGCGAAGTAGACAACTGGCTAAAGGAGACACCACCGGGCGCCTGACCGGATGGGCAGGGGAGGCTACTCTCGTCCCTGTTAGGGATCCCCGAAAGCTCTCTCGTCCCTATCAGGGATCCCCGAGAGCCTCCTGGGGGGACCCTTTGGGTCTTAGGCTAAAATTGGTAAGCAAGTAGACTATTTCCAGTTAGTCATGTCATCGGTAATGTGTTTTGAGGAAACAAAATTCAGCCTCAGGATGTAATGGGTAAATCTAGCACTGCCATAGAACTATCATGGCTGATCTGTCACTGAATGTGATGAATTCAAGGTGAATGGGTAAAATAATAATCCATCTATTCTCAGCATCAGTCTACTCACTTGTGTGTGATGGTCTTTGTTTCTTTCAACAGTTCACGGAACTCAGTCTTGGCGTTGACAAACTTCTCATGCATGTACTCTGTGAACTCTTTCTCTCGCCTCTGAAACCAAAAGAGCACTCTGTGACAGAGATGATCCCTAAATCAGAAGTAGGTGAAACATTGATCGGACTTCAAACATTCCATGGATTCTTGAAGCCCGCTCCATCGACAAGGAATGTATATTCTCATGAGCCCCTGCAGCAACAGGGGTCATGAGAATATATGCCTCTTGCATGTATTAACATCCACAGTTTTGAGGTACTTATCTGGTATTATTAACAGTACAACTGCTACCAGGACTACTAGAGTTGCCACATTCCTTCTACCAATGAAGATAAGTAGCGGCTAATCTCTCTGTTTGTTTGTTTGTCTATTTTGACAAAGGGTATTTACCCGAAATATTAATAAATTGTGTTGTACCCGTCTTTTCTAAGCGTGTTTCTTTCTCTGTTGGGTACTTCTTTGCTACCAGGACGTATGCCATAGTGATCTGGGCGAGTCAGTGAAACGGTCCCTGTAGTTCCACTTATAAAGGGGCACTCTGTCTTTGACCCGATTCACAATTTTCCAACCCAAGGAGACAAAACACTGAGGTACTGATCTGAATGCCAGGTGGGCTGTTTACAGTGTGGACATGTTTCATTCCTGTAAATTCAGTGCCACAACAACATAACATAACATAAATAACATGCGAGTTTATGACCCCCCAGGTACCGAGGCTGACCTGTTCAACTCATTCGTGTCCAGCTGCATCCAGATGCGGCTGGCCACAAATGAGTTAATTGCTTGACTGCTACCAACTATGCCGCACAGTCAAAAAAACACACAACTTATAAACTGAGCGGTATCACCAGTAAGAGTCCAGGGGTTAGTCAAATTAGCAAAGATTGAATCAGTCAATACCTTTTATTCAGCCTTGTAAAAACTAGAGGAAGATATGGAATGAACAGGTTGCCCGCTCAAATTATGAAATTAATAGGATAGCAGAACAAGAGAACAATGACACTAGGAATGGGACAGACAGAAAGAGACGGAAGTAGATTGCAGAACAGAACAATTCATTCCATACTGACCCTATCACTGGCAGAGAACTTGCTGTAGCGTGGATCATCCTTGATCACCTTCTTCACTTCCTTCCACGTGGACGTCAGGGAGATCTGTGGACATGATAATCAACAAGGGGCATTTTACAAGTAGTGTTAACCCATATAATTCGGAATACACCAGTGCGTGAAATAAGTTTTACTAAAATAGTTCAAAAGTGGTGCCAGAATAGCTTGGTGCCTCTAGGCGTCAAGCTATTCTGGCACCACCCTTGAACTAAAGCCATTGGTCTATGTCCTTATTTGAAATTACTGTAATGTAGCTTGCATATGGCAGTGTACAAATTTGAAGCTTTTAGCCTCAGTATGATATGGGCTAAGGTTGATCCCCATGAGGCAAAAAATGAGAGCCCTTATGGCTCACATGCAAGACCAATTCACATAACGCCCTGATTCACATATTCACCCGACGCCCCCAACTTTATTGCAGGTGACTTATGCACGAGCTTACCGACTTTTCATCAGTACGTGACTGTCCCCACTCGCAAGAACAAGACGTTAGATTTAGTGTATGGAAACGTCCCCAACGCATACCACAATACTGTGTTTCTTGTCCCAGCATACAAACCCAAAATCCAGACAGAGCCCATAGTGAAGAAGTTAGTTAAGGTGTGGTCTAAGGATTGTGTAGAACAGTTGCAGGGGTGTTTTGAGTGTACAGATTGGGACGTGTTTCTTGATTCTAGTGTTAGTGTAGATGAAGCTACTGAAGTAACTTCTATGTGAATTTCTGTAAAGATATGAGTATTCCATCTAAGACAGTGAAATTGTATCCCAACAACAAACCATGGATTTCAAAGTCTCTCAAAGCCACATTGAATGAGAAAAAAGTTGCATTTCAGACTGGAGACAGAGTAGAAAGGAAAGCAGTACAGAATAAATTGAGGAAGCAGATTTTAGTTGCTAAGAAAAAATATAAAGAGAAAGTAGAGTCACAGTTTGAAAATCAGGTAGCTTAGCAGATGCATGGAAAGGACTTAAAACTTTATCAGGCCAAGTTAAATCAAAATTCAGTAGCAGTAGCATGCCAATGAAAGAACAAACTGAATTTTCTGAAAAACTTAATGCGTTCTATTGTAGATTTGAGAAAGATGATCTGAAGGATGACTTAGATAGCATGATTTCCCAGCTTAAAATAAATGTGGCAGGCAATGTTGATGAAGACTTTGAGATCCATGGCAAGGCGATTGAAAAGCTTTTTAGCAAACTGAATAGTGAATGTTAAGAAAGCAGTAGGCCCTAATAATATTTGCGGTAGTGTTTTGAGATTATGTGCCAGTCAGTTGTCTGTTGTTTATAGCTGTTTGTTTAGCTGGTCTCTGAAGGATTGGACTGTACCTAGGCTCTGGCAAACATCTACAGTCTGCCCTGTCCCCAAGAACAACAAGCCCAAGACACTCAATGACTATCGCCCTGTAGCTTTCACCTCTATAGTAATGAAGTGCTTTGAGCGTGTTGTCCTTCTAGACTGCTCGATCAGGTCTTGAAAGCCCTATCAAGATCCTTTCCAGTTTGCATACAAGCAAAACAGATGTACAGACGACGCCACACTCACACTCCTGCACCATGCATACACACATTTAGAGAAACCTGGCTCTTTTGTACGCATTCTTTTTATAGACTTTTCTTCAGCCTTCAACATTATACAACCCTATCTCATAGCTCAAAAACTTCTGTTACAATGTAACTCCAAGGCTTATCCTATGGATTGTCAACTTCCTTGTAAATAGGACCCAGTCAGTTCACTTTCAAACAGCTCTCTCATCCCTCAGGTCCACTTCCATAGGCGCCCCTCAAGGTACAGTTCTCCCCCCTGTGCTGTTCACACCCTACACTAATGATTGTAGTGGCACTGACTCTACCCTTCTTATAAAATACTCGGATGACACTACCTTAGAAGATCTCTCCAATAGTGATGCGACTTACTTTGCAGAAGTAGAATGTTTTAGTGTTTGGTGTAAAGATAATTTTCTAGACCTAAATGTGAGTAAGACCAAGGAACTACTGATAGACTTTTGAAGAAACCCTGCCCCTGTCCCTGTTCTGATGATTGATGATGTGCCCGTTGAGCGTGTGACTGAGTATAAGTATCTTGGAACAGTTATAGATGATAAGTTGTCCTTTAACGCAAACACAACCCTCATACACAAGAAATGTCAGTCACGCATCTACCGCCTCCAGAAACTCAGGAAGCTGAATGTGAACCTCTCTGTCCTTCAAA
The DNA here is from genome assembly GCA_036245525.1 of Semisulcospira habei. Taxonomy (NCBI): domain Eukaryota; kingdom Metazoa; phylum Mollusca; class Gastropoda; family Semisulcospiridae; genus Semisulcospira; species Semisulcospira habei. Next base: position 287,282,761 of record BTPG01000002.1, on the reverse strand, counting down.
CTTTCTACTGTTCTTTTATTACGTCTGTCATCACTTTCGGTTCTGTGTGCTGGTATGGAGGTTGGAGTGTGAAGAACAAGAACACCCTGGCACGAATGGTAAACATCTGCAGCAAACTGACTGGCAGTAAGCATAACAGTGTGGAGTCCCTGTATGAACAGCGTGTGGTGAGAAAGGGTAGGCGGATAGCTTCAGACAGATCCCATGTCCTTGCCCACCACTATGAACTCCTCCCCTCTGGCACAAAGCTAGGACACTCAGACTACAGCACAGTTTCATCCCCAAATCCATCACTCTAAGCAATCTGTAGGTACATCCGCGCATACCCAAACCTAACTCCTCCCCTATCCTCCTTTACCTGTGCAATCAGTAGGAATGGAGCTTGTTGATTTTAGGGAAGTGATTATATTGTGTTTTATTTGGTGGTGAACATTGGGATTGTTGTTACTGAGTGTTTACCCACTAATTATTTTACTAAGGTAGATTTTAATTACGCAGCTTGTGTAATAATGTGTAATAATGTATTGAGACGTTTGTATAATAAGTAGTGAGGGTTATAGACGACGTCCTGTCCTGGATGACTAGCAACAAACTTAAGCTTAACACCGACAAAACCGAAGTCATGCCTGTTGGCTCTCAGTCTCGCCTTAGTCTGATTAACGGCGAGTTCCCAAACATTGGTGGCTGCAGCGTTCCCTTCCAGAACTGTGTCAAATATCTGGGTGTGAAGATTGATTCGACGCTCTCCATGCATGATCATATCAGTAGCGTCTGCCGAGCTGGTTTCCTTGAGCTGCGCAGAATTTCTTCCCTCAGACCGTATCTCACAGAAAGTGCGGCGACAAGACTTGTAAATGCATTCATTACGTCCAGGCTCGATTATTGCAATTTTGTACTGGCAGGTTTACCGGCAGATCAGATTTCACGCTTGCAGATGATTCAAAACAATGCGGCGCATCTCATCTTGAAGAAACGAAAGAGAGATCACGTTACGCCTCTACTAAAGCAGCTGCACTGGCTGCCCGTAAAATTCCGCTGCCAGTACAAAATTGCAATTTTCGCCTATCGGCAGTTTGACAGATCTCTCCCACCGTACCTTTCTGCCAAGCTGTCTGTTTATCAGCCATCACGCACCCTCCGTTCCTCTAGTGTAAAACTTTTTAAAATCCCAAAGGTTAACATGAAAACTGTCAGGGAGCGTTCTTTCACCTTTTTAGCCCCAAGTGTGGAACTCCTTGCCAACTGAAATCCGGAATCTGCCCACATTGTCACAGTTCAAAGCTCACTTAAAGACTTTTCTTTTCTGTTGGGCATTTAACACTTAGCTCATCTTTAGCTAACTGTTGACTGCCTTTTATTCTGATCCTAGAGGAAGTGAATGTAAGGTGTTGGGAAGAGATGGGGTGGTTTAAAGTAGTGTATAATCGTGCGTGTGTCTGAGAGAGAGGGTGTGCTGTTGTGCATGCGCAGTGAGTCCAGTGTTTTCCTGGAGAACAGCGCTATACAAGAACTATGTATTATTATTATTTATTAGGTTTAGGTTGAAACACGCGTATTATGTATGCATGTGTAGAGGTGGGTGTGAATGTATAAGTGCCACTCAGTGAATAAAAGATGTTTATGTGTGAGATGTGTAAGAGTTATGTGTAAAGATTTTGTAGTGTTTACTTATGTCCATTTGGAATTTGTAGCTGTGCAAGTGCAGGAAGAAAATGTTTATAATTATGTTATAATGTTTTCATGTCTTGTTTGTACTATTTGTTATAAATGTACCACAACCGAATTTCTCTTTTCGAGATAATAAAGTACTCTTATTCTATAATTAATCTAACTTTTGTGATTTTGACCCTGCCAACCGGTCTCTGAAATTAGCCAATGTTCAAGTATCTTCAAACAAGTAAAAGGTTGCCTTGTGTGCGTGTGTGTGTGTTTGTGATCATGATTATGTATGCGCATGTAAGCACCAGTGTTTCTGTGGCTGAATTGTTTAGTTTTGTTTGTTTGTCTTGCGGAGACTTATTTGAATATTTATTTTAGTATACTGGTTATGTCCATTACTGATTGTAAAGCGCCTATAAGGGGGTTAGGCATTACATCAAGCACCCGTTATTATTTGTACTGCAAAATCCATGTTTTCTCAACTAATTCATTTTTCCCGCATTTGTCAACCTTCCATGACCCTCGACCTTTCTGAGTTTTCAACCAAATTATTATGTATAGAAAAGTCTCATCCTATGTCAAATCTGATTGAACAGTTTGCAGAAATGCTGATAAAAAACTGAAGCTGTATTCAAAATCAGCATTTTTCACACATTTGCTGACCTCTTGTGACCCTATCTCTGCACCCAGTATGGGTTTGAAGTTGAAACTCGTATTTGAGAAAAAACATTTTTGTCAGAATATGGTAATTAAAAAAACACCCTATTTCTTGACCCCTTGTGACCCTGACCTTAGAGAGAGGTCACTGAAATGGGCATGTTAAGAAAGGTCTTGCCATAAATAATCCTTGGGCCAAGTTTGCAGACTGTGGTTTGAACAGTCTCCAATGTCAAAGTTTATAACAAGACGATGGCTGATAAGAAAATGGACAAGCAATGGATGGGGACCAGTACACACTCACCTTTGCTATCGAACATTGCAATTATGCTATAATCGACTATGCACGGCCCTAACCCCACTTCATATTTTGATGCACAGCAAAAGTCCATGCAAGTCGTCAAGAGGCATGAATTCTCATGAAATCCTGAGAATCTACGCCTCTAGCACATGAGATGAGCTGGCAAAGAAACAACAAAGAGATTCCAACTGCTGTCAACTCACCAAATTTCCTCATCAAAAAGATTTGGGACATTTATCCCTTTGCTTTGTAAGTTCTCATATATTGACATCAGAAGGTTTCAACACAGTTGGAATTCACGGGAGCTGTCCTCTGAAGACCTTGTACCAGTTCAGGAGATACAATTAACACGAAATTCCAAAATCTGGGAGTTGTCCTCTAAAGACTACATACCTAAAGAGCAACTGTTAACCCATATCATACTGAGGCTAAAAGCTTCATATGCAAGCTACAAAATAGTACATACAGATAGGGATATACACCAATAGCTTTAGTTCAAGGGTGGTGCCACAATAGCGTGGTGCCTAGAGGCGCCACGCTATTCTGGCACTGCCCTTGAACTATTTTAGTCAAACTTATTTCACACATTCCAAATGATAAGGGTTAACTCATTACATCCTGAGGCTGATTTTTAAAAAAATTGCTTGTTCTCCTAACTCCTATGAAGGCTACCCTACAGATTACAAGATATATCAACCATTTTAGTTCAAGGGTGGTGCCAGAAAAGCTTGGTGCCTAAGGGGCCAAGCTATTCTGGCACCACTCTTGTACTAACATAGTCAAATTAATTTCAAGGAGTAGTGTATAAGGACTAAAAGGGATAAGGGTGGAAGCAGAAACCCTTATCATACACACTCCTAGGCACTTCTAAAGACTCTCCTCTTCCCAACACACACAGCAAAGAAGAACTTCCGTCCGCCTTTTCCTCCTATTTCTCCGACAAAATCCAAACTCTGCGCAACACACTCGACACTCTGCCTTCTTCGCCTTGCCTCCCTGACACCCCCTTTTCCGGCACTCCCCTCTCGTCCTTCCACCCCGTCTCTCAGGATGAAGTCCTCAAGACCATAAAGTCCATGCCTTTCAAAACCTGCGAACTAGACCCCCTCCCAGCTTCCCTCTACCAGGACGGCCTCCCAAAACTTTTGCCCTTCATTACGGACATCATCAACACATCTCTAGAAAATGGCTCCGTCCCCGATATCTTCAAGTCCGCCATCGTCCGTCCTCTCCTCAAAAAACACAACCTCGACCCAAACGAACTCAAGAACTACCGCCCAGTCTCCAATCTCTCTTTCCTGTCCAAGCTTCTTGAGAAGGTCGTCCTCAACCAACTCAACCTCCACCTCGCCGACAACAACCTCCTCAGTCCCTTCCAGTCTGCCTATCGCAAACATCACAGCACTGAAACTGCCCTTCTACATATCCTAAACGACCTGCTTCTCTCCACTGACTCGGGCAATATCTCCCTTCTTACGCTACTCGATCTCTCTGCCGCCTTCGACACCATAGACCACTCTATCCTCCTCCACCGCCTCCACCACTCCTTTGGCATCACTGACTCTGCTCACTCCTGGTTTCTCTCCTATCTCTCCGACAGACAGCAGTCCGTCACCATCGACGGCGTCTCCTCCAACCCAGTCAGGCTCTCCTGCAGCGTTCCTCAGGGGTCCGTCCTGGGCCCGGTCCTTTTTACACTCTACATCTCCCCACTGTCCAACATCATCCAGTCTCACCACATACACCACCACCTCTACGCTGACGACTCACAACTACTAGACAAAGACAAACTCGACAACACTCAGACACTACTGACTCGCACGGCTGACTGCTATGAGGATGTGAAAAATTGGATGACAGCAAACAAGCTCAAACTGAACGACGACAAAACGGAAGCCATGCTGGTAGGCACTCGCCGGAAACTTTCCCAGCTCTCTCCCTCTCTCCACCTTCAACTCTACAGCACCCCCATCTCCCTCTCTGACTCGGTCAAGAACCTTGGCGTTATCCTCGATTCCTCTCTTTCCATGACCAGCTTCGTCTCCGCCACGGCCCAGGCATGTTATTTCCACCTCCGCCGCATCAGTCAGATCAGAAAATACCTCACTACCGAAGCTGCCACCAAACTCGCTGTCTCTCTCATCTTATCTCGCATCGACTACTGCAACTCTCTCCTTTCTGGCCTTCCTCACTCCACCACTCTCTCTCTCCAGCGCGTCCAGAACAATGCTGCCCGCCTCGTCCTCAGAAAGAAAAAATCCGACCACATCACTCCCCTGCTCAAGCTCCTTCACTGGCTCCCCATCTCCCAACGCATCCAATACAAGATTCTGTCTCTCTGCTACAAATCCCTGAACAACTACGCTCCTGCGTATCTCTCCAACTTACTTCACCCCTACACTCCTCCCCGCTCCCTCCGCTCCGCCTCTGACCCTCTCCGCCTCCTCATCCCCCGCACCAAACTCAGCATTTTCGGCCCCCGCTCTTTCTCAGTATACGGTCCAACCACCTGGAACATTCTCCCACTCTCTCTCCGTCAGAAACACTCGCTCTCCTCCTTCCAGTCTGCCCTCAAAACTCATCTCTTTCAACAGTTCTAGCACTTTATCACCACACTCCCCAGCCCAAGCTGACCGTCCTAATGTATCTTCACTATTTGTGTTACGTGAGTCATTGTCTAAAGCGTGCGCATGCGTGTGCGAGTTGTGAGTGCGCGCTTAGAGTTAGAATTATTATAAGATAAGCGCATTATAAATACCGTAATTATTATTATTAAGTTTAGGAGACAAACGTGTTATAGTTTAAGTTGGTGCCAAAACAGCTTGAGGCCCCCAGCCATTCTATAACCACCCTAAACTATGATTATTCTATCTCCCATTGTAAGGCCTCTAAAGACTGTGCACTCACATCTGTCTCATCAAGGAGTTTGTGGAACATGTCCCGGTTACGCTTGGTGAGGTTTTCAATGTGTTTCTCAAACAGCTTCTCCTTCTCCTCCTTGTCCAGCTGTTCTGTTAGATCCCAGCGGTGGTCCTTGCGCAGCTGTTTGCGGGTGTCCCGCCATGTCGATTCTGAGTTACGCACCTGAAATCAGAAGGTACTGTGATGATGCAGACACTAGAATACCGAAACTGACACTAGAATACAGACACTGTAATTAAGCAGACACTCATGAAAGAAAAGAAGCTTCTGTAAAATCAGCAATGCATCAAATCCTCATGTCCCTGGCTAAAGCACAGACCTAAATTTTGTAACTTTAAACTCATGTATGTCTGTGTGCACAAAGATATAATAATAATTTTTTTTTTAAAAAACATGACGCAAGAAATTATATTGTCATTTTAATTTAGAATCATAAAAAACACACAGTTAAACAGTTGATAGTACCAGAGATTCCACTGGGTGTGCCTGCATGTGAGTGCGTGTGTGTGCATGTGTGAGCAAGCGATTGATTGAACATGGAAAGGATTAGTGCACTAACCAAGTCTGCCAATAGGGCATTGAAGTGCTGGTTGGCCTCCTCCTTCTTGTGCTGCTCACGTTCCTTGTCACGCTCCCTCAGGGAGGTGGACAGCGAGTTGCGCACTTCCTCCTCTCGCTTCTTGATACTGGCCTCGATCCTCTCCTGTTTCTCTCTTTCCTTGCGGTCCTCGTCCTCAGAGACCTGCTGTCAGAGACAATGTGGGACAGATACAGTAAAACATGTTTGGGCAAACACCTTATTTTTGCCATAAAAGGTTGTTTTAAGTTAAAAGACAGGTGCTCTCTCAATAAAAGTCTTGAAAGACACAAAAGACACCTGTCATTAAAGACCAGCCACTTAAAAGATGGTCTTTGAAGACAGGTGGTCCTTCATGAAGGTAGTCACTCAAAACAGGTTCTGCTGCATTGTGAACTGTCATGCACAGATTCAGATTCCCCCCCACTCACACCTGTCCTGGCAAACACTGCTGACGCCTGGTCCCACTTCCCCTACAGGTCAGAAGCCCCCACCCTCTTCACACAATACTATCTAAAGCCCACTGTACGTTCTCTTAACCCTTTTAGCCCCAAGGTCCCATTTCTCAAATTTTGGAGGTGTTGCCTAACAACTATGTACCAGTTGTAGGAGATGGATTGATCATGATTATTTCAAGCGTAGTGCCAGATGAACTTGGTGCCTTCAGGTGCCAAGCACATCTGGCACTACCCTTGAATTATCATGATCAATCCATCTCCTTCTGCAGGGTCCTGGGGTTAAATGGGTTAAACTGATTGCTAGAGGAACTAAAAAAAAAATTATTTTTTTTTTAGATCTCTAACAATCAGTTCAGATGTACATACATGTACAGTAAACTTCTGATATAACAAAATGCCACTGGACCTAAAGTTGTTTGTTGTTACATCCGAAGTTTGTTGTTGGTAAAGTAATTTATAAAGAAGAGTGTAGTAGGGACCTCTGAAAAAATTATATCTGAAACCTTAATATAAGCAAAAGTTTATTTGATCTAATTATGAATATAAAACAGCTACAAACAAGATATAAAAATATGACTTATTCATGTGTCACTTGTCCTTTTTCCTAACAATCTTAGTCCTTGAGAGCTGTACTAACAGAACAGCTTTAAGAATTAATGCGAAAGAAGGCATGCAAACAAAACCGTGAAAATCATGCAAAGCAGTCCAGATACAAGCAGAATTGGAATGGCATCTAACAAAATAAAAGCAGTTACTCTGGAATGTACAGATCACACCACAAATACCACAAAACAGCATCCGACACCAGATATTTTGTGGTGTGATCCATACATCCCAGGGTAAAGCCATTCGCCCTTTGCGTGTCGGTAGCAGTTTTAACCATGATGATTTCTACACATGGGTTAATTCCACAAACCAAATAAGCAAGCAAGCATTGGTAGTAGATACAGTACATACACCGAGGGGAATTACTAAGTGCAAGGGGATCCAACTGTTTGCCTATCGAGAACCGAGTAATTCCCTATAATTTAAGCTACATTACAGTTCTGGCAATAGACTGACCATGATAATTTAAGTGTGGTGCTTGGACCTAGCTTGGTGCCAAGCTGTCCTGGCACCACCCTTCAACTATCATGGTACGTGCATATTTATTTCCAGTTCCTCACCTCATCCAGACCCTTGATGTAGTCCTTGAACCAGTCCTCGCGACGCGAGCTGCTGTCCACAGCCTCATAGCGGGGGTCTGTGTTGATCTTTTTTTTCACGTCGTTCCAGCGAGAGTGGCGGTCAAGCCCCGAGGTTTCCTTCAGTAGTTTCAGAAACTCCGACTTCAGCTACAAAGGCACAAAACAAAAAAGAAATGCTTGTCAGTAATGCGGAAATTTAGAATGAACTGTGGGCTGTGAGAAAGAATGGGTTAGATTTGTCCTTTCAATTCCAGAACCATCTTAGCAAACATCCACTGCTAAACACAGAATTTAAGTCACAGGAGATAGATAAACCATGACTGCTGAAGGGTGGCACCTAAACAGCTTGGGGCCTAAAGCACCAAGCTATTTAGGCACTACCCTTCAGCTGACATGGTCAATCCACCTCCCGCAGTTGGTGCTAGAAAGGAAGGAACTGGCAAACAAAGTTACAAGTTTGATTTGTAGCCTCAGTGTCAGCAGTCCTGGACAGTGGCTGAAGGAACAAAAGGCGAGCTCAGCATTGAAAACATCATGAAAATGGGAACAGTTTTGATCACAGTAATATTATGTACCAAAATGGAAAAATCTGAATATCAAATTTGAAAAAACCCAGACTCTTACTACCCATAACATGAAAAAGTATCTGATGCCAAATAATCAAGTTGTGTTCAGAGCTAAACTTTAAAAAATATAATTTGCTTCAGCCGCTGTCTGTACTCCTTAAACAAAAGGCTGAGATCTAACTGGAACTATCATTAGAACACAAAATATATGTCATTCATGTACAAAATACAGAAAACTTATCTCACACTGTAGTCTTCAACGCACATGTTCTATTTATTTGCAATACAAGCATAGCCTTCATCGTACCACAAGCAGAAATACTTTTGTCATATGACAAACCAAACCACAAAAGAAATCCTTAAACATGATGCATAAATATGGCCTGTGCTGGAAGCCTATTCTGGAAAATTAGGCTCCATGTTTTCCTTTCTTTACCATTTCAGTGTTTTCACATTTTTAGTTACATTTATTTCAATCAATTTCCAAAATAGGTTTCCATACACACCATTTGTTTTATTTTGATCTTTTAACTGTTTTTCTTTTTCTTTTATAGGAAAACATTCTGTGAAACCTGTCACCAGGCATGACAGGCATACATGCCTTAATAATCCATTACATGGCTACATGAGTATTCAGTACAGTATGCATGGGTGACAGTCTGAAAATCTGAAATGACTGAGGAAAAGTCCATAGGCTACCTACGTGTCACTGCAGTACTGAGTAAATTGGTACATGTAGTTTGTACTTATTCTTATTTCCCAAATTTTGTAGGCGTCATCAAACTACTAGGCACCCATTGCAGGAGATGGATCGACCATAATAATTCAAGGGCAGTGTCAGATTAGCTTGGCGCCGGCAGGTACTAGGTGCCAAGCTAATCTGGCATTGCCTTTGAATTATCATGGTCGACCCATCTCCTGCTGTAGTGCGTCAGGGCTGAATGGGTTATGTCTCAGAAAACAAACAAGTTCTTTGTTCAGCAGTGGAGTTAACTGTGGATCAGTAACTTGATCTGCATTTGGATGATCTTTGTCAGCAAGAGACATAAATTCTCATCAGCCCCTGTGGATGTAGGGGCCCATGAGAATGTACGTCTCTTGCTGAGGGAAACAGGGCTTGGCTGAAAAACTGCTCTGTCTGAACCAAACAGCTGAAATTCATAAAAGCTGAAATCCACCTTCTTGGATCGATAAGAAAACAACCCCCCCCCCCCCCCCCCCCCCCAAAAAAAAAAAAAAAACACAAAAAAACCCTGAATCGGTCTCCAGGACAGTCTTCAGAACTGTCACCCATGGGCATGTAGACTTTTTCCATTGGTGCACAGCACACTTGATGACAAGTAATGCAAGAAGTTAACCCTTTCATTGCCACTAGACACAGAGAGTGATTTGAAAACGTGAAGATTCCCAGACGTCGACGGAACATGATACAAAGTGGTTTCAGCAAGAGGCATAGATCTCATGAGCCCCCGCAACTGCGGGGGGTCATGAGGATCTATACCTCTCACAGTTAAGCGGTGTTCAATTTTCTCTGCAGTGAAGGGGTTAAAACCAGTCAACATAATTATGAGGATGATCACAATCAGACAATAATCTAGTGAAAGGTTCCACTGAATGGATATGTGAGAGAGCTACCGGTATAAAACAATTCAATGAAAGTATAACAGCACTGCATATTGTGCGACAAAATGCTCTGTACATTTCCAACGATTACTTTATTTTAAATTACTAGAGCCAAAAGCAAGAACTTCAACGTCTATGCTTCGCTGTGAGACATGTGGTATGTTGCTTCAACGTAACCAAGACAAAGTACTGACAACTGAAACACCACAAGATAAATCAGAATGGCTTAACATGCCTGTACTTTAAGTCGGTACCAATTGACAGTAATGTGACACTGCTATTTATTTTTCAAAAAGATGTGCAGGTGACAGTGTCTGAACCAGCTGCCAGGGGCTAAGTGACGAGCATAGGTCTGGCAACTAAAAAAATGGACTAAAGATAACAAGGACTTTTAATAAAAAGATCTTGCTTTTGACTCCGGAGAATGTGATTCATTAAGAGGCTGATAAATCTGTAAAGTAGCAGCAAAACTCAAGTATGGGCTACTACAAATCTCTTGACATGAATCACAGATTTGAATGAAACTGAACTGATGATACTGATAACCCTTAAAGGTATTTACTGATGAAATGCTGTAGATGAAGGAAAGCGATTATATACCAGGCTCATCAGTGATTTTGGCTTTTGTGCTGCGGTGAGCGATGTTTTGGGGGAGTGAATCCCATAATACTCTGACACCTTGTCAATCTGGACGCCTACTTGACCATGGCACGTTCTTCGTTTGGAACCAAGGGACAAAAGTCATTAGCAAAAATGTCTATAAACCACACAACTACTAAAAAAGATGCATTAACTGATTAATTAGCTTTATCAAATTTCCCTTGCAGTAAATACAAAATATTCAGTTAGAGCTATATATTTCTGTTACATGTATGAAGAAAACTTGCTTGATCAAACATTTCTTAACTGATAATACATCTATAAAAAGAATCCTTTTAAGTAACAGATCTGTAAAATACTCCTTTAAGTAATGCGTCAAAAACTACTTCAACTGAATTTCTTAAAGTCCGTATAGCTTAAATTCCATATAGCTGAAGCCTTACCGAAAACAATGGGAACAAAAATAAGTTTTCTGGCATTACCAGCGTCACAAGTAAAATATAGTGCAGCTCATATTATATGTTAAACAAATCAATCTGATGAATCCAGCACTCTTTCACATCAATAAGAACTAAAGTAAATGTACCAGCTGAAAAATAAATGCTAAAATAAAAGCATGGCAAATAACTAATAGCTGATTTAAATGTGTAGGTTGAATTAATGTGCTGAAATCTGTATTTATAGTATACATAGTTCATGTCGCAGTAAATGTAAATGAGCAGATCACTGGAGGATCCATTTACATTTCATGAACTACATAAAAGTAAGTTTTGAAAAGAAACGCAACCTCATACTGCATATCATTCATATTTGATTAACACAATAGTGTGCAAGATACAGCAGAACCTGTTTGAAGCAATCATCTATTTTACAAGAAAATGGTGGGCTTAAAAGACAGGTGCTCACTCTCAAGAGCAGTCATGCTAGGCAAAGAGTGTCTGAGTCCACCTAAATGGTGATTTTTAACTTAACCCATATCATACTGAGGCTAAAAGCTTCAAATGTGTACACTGCCATATGCAAGCTACATTATAGTACTTACAGACAAGGATATAGACCGATGGCTTTAGTTCAAGGGTGGTGCCAGAATAGCTTGGCGCCTAGAGGCGCCAAGCTATTCTGGCACTACCCTTGAACTATCTTAGTCAAATTTATTTCACACACTGGTGTAGTCCGAATGATAAGGGTTAATACATCCAGAGGATGAAATTATTAATTATTGTAGATACCCTTTGACATCTGCATCAACATTCTGGAGACAGATCGACCATGATAGTTCAAGTGTGAAAACAGAATAGCTTGGCGCCCACAGGCTCCAATGTATTCTACACTACCCTTGTACTATCATTGTCTATCCACATCCTGTCCCTATTAACATCCTGTCATAGCAAATCAGGGATTTAGGGGTTAATGGCAGGTTTTTCTCTCATATGGGTGGTTGCTAAAAACAGATTCTGCTGTAGTAAATATTAAAACATAAGTTATTGACAATTAAAGAGATCTTTCTTTTCAGAACACAATAATTATGTTGCACACACCTTCCAAAATTTTGCATATTTAAGTCAACAATGTAACCACATAAGAAAATAAAAATTATAATGCAGTTTTAATTCAAACATCGAAAAGCAATCTCAGTATCATATCTAAAACAGGTCATGATGGTTATGCTGAAAGAGAAAGCATTCTGAGTCCTCAACATAAATCATAACACATGTACACTACCATATGAAACAGATAATAATTGTAATCATACATAAATCAAAATCATCAGAAAAATACACTGGAATACTTTACAAACTTAATGTAACGTAATGGAAACAGTCATGAAAGAAATGGTCAGGCTATCTGAAAGTAGTTTTAAAAAGAAGAGATCTATAGAAGTTCATGTACACAGACATAAATACTGAATTCAGCCCTTATATTTTATAAAATTTCTAAGTAACACACCAAACCATCCCCTTGCAATTCCTTCCTTCTTTCATTCAAGTAATGATTGGCAATATATACTTACCATATGCTGTTTATCAAGCCTGTTTTTATAACTTAACCCATCACATCCTGAGGTCCTATGAAGGCTGCATTACAGATTAGGAAAGTGATCAACCATTCAGTTCAAGGGTGGTGCCAGAACAGCTTGGCACCACAGGCACCAAGCTATTTTGGCATTACCCTTAAACTATCAGTCAAATTTATTTCAAGCACTAGTGTATCAGGATGAAAAGGGTTAAGGAATCACATGCCAACCTGAAGAGTACTACTCCCAGATCTTACAAGTTACATAAGACAAGTTAACATAAGACAGATATTTTATATAAATATTGAAAAGCTCATAAAACTTCAAAGTAAAAGCCTGCAGAGAGTCAAAGAATAAAGATATGTCCAAGTACGGCGCCTAGAGCATCTTACCATGTATTGGCGCCTTATAAATCTTCCTTATTATTAGTATTATTATTAAGTCCTAGCACATGAACTTATACTAATAGGCCACACCTTGTTTACTATTTTGATTTTCATATGCAGCTGTGGGAATAGACCCCATGACCAGCAGAAGGGCTTATGAAGACTAGTTTCTTTTGCTGGTTGTATTCACATGTCTGTGCCATAACCCCCTTGTGTATACAGCCACTGGTACTGTGAACAATACCAGTGGCGGCATGCAAGAGGAAGTGAAATGGATTAACACACTAGCAAATGACCATTTCTTGTGTTGGATGTTACCTGAACACCTGCGGCCCAGAAAACTACCTACCTTTTCACGCTGGCTTGATTTTTCCTCCTTTTCGCGGCGGCGCTGGTCAGAGACATAGTCATTAAAGATGGACTCGCGCTCCCTCATCTTGTCGATGCCCTTGAACCTGTCATCTTTACCATACTTTGATGCGAAGTCACTGAAGGAAGATCTGCAGAAAAATGAATTTTTCTCTAAAATGTATTTTTTTTTGAAAAATATTTACCGACGGCATTACTACTAGGAATGCTTCGCTTAACAATTTTAGCCCAAAAAACTCGTGTACCTGACGACAGGGGAGGCAACCACAAGTGGTGTCATTACCAGGATCCCCCGAATGGCCTCCCCTGCCTCCCTATCCGGTGGTGCGCTCACCATTTCCCGCCAGTCTCTGAGTCTTAGCTCGACTGCGGCAAGCGGGGAAGGCGGGAGGGACCTCGGAGTAATGCCGTCAATAAGTATTTTTCGAAAAAATACATTTTAGAGAAAAATTCATTTATTTTCTCAAAATCATTACCGACGGCATTACTACTAGGAAGAATGGCGAATAGGAGGAGGGTGCCGCAATCTGGTAAACATGTGCCCTGCCCGAGCCCTCTGCTCATTCACTATTGAGGCCTGTCCCTACGCACCACTCCCGACAATTTTAGCTAGGCGTTACCCATGGCCCCTGTGGTGCCGGGAGGGAGCGCTGTGCCGCCGAGATGACCCCCATTAGTGCCAGGTAGACACAATGGCCAGATAGGTCTGACAGGTCTCTGTGGGCGAAGGTAGACTCGGCCCGCCCACCTACAGCCACCACAATATTCCGCCCTGTGCCAAAGCAGGCAAGGCGCTGCTAGTAGCCCCTGCTTGACTTGTGTGCTTGGGTGCGCAACGTCTGGGCCCCCTCTGTGGAGAGCTCTTGAATGCTGAACGAAAGACCCAGCGAAGCTAGGGACCGTTTGCGCTGAGGTGTCTCATCTGCCCGGAGCCAAGGGCAGGAATAGGCGTGTGCCTTTGTCTTAGTGGCGTAGTCCTGCGCCTGCCACTTTAAGGCGTCCTGACTGTGTCGTGTAGGCGGAACTCCCGGGACTGGTCCGTATCCCTGAGCCGAGAGACGGTTGAACTAGCAGTGTGGACACTGAAAGGTGGTTCACAGCCCAAGTCAAGCCAGTGGAGTGCTGCACCTAGTCATCGGCCCTGATCTGGAGACCGGAGGGACGCCCCGAGAAGGCGTAATCTTGCTAACTGTGAAGCCGAAGCGAGGGCGAACAGTCAGCAGGTCTTCTGGTTAAATCTCCAAGCCTTGCCAGCGGAAGCTGGCCGTCTTGCCGATGACAGTGTGCCATCCGATCCGAGAGGTCTGTGCCGGAACCCGGCTGTGCTATGTGTCGATAAGTGTCTGCCACCCAGTAATTTCGAATGATGCTGAGGGGTCCAATTCTGCTTGGGAACCCGTAGACAAACTCGGCCAAAAGAGGGTAGTCCGGTCTATGGGTAGAGTTGCTCCGCTGCACATCAGGCCTGTAGTACTCTCCATTCTCCCTTGTATTCCGTTCTGTCGGAGACTCACTGAGCCGTTGCAATCGCATCCACTGCTGCACCCGAGAACCTCTTGGTGCGAGTGCTGCCTGTCAATCTCCCAGCGTGCAGCGCCAGCCGTTCTGTGTCTGTACAAACAGTTGCTGCCAGGGTTGCGATCGTCTCGGACGCGGAGCTGAGGCAGGGCCTAGGGGGGTCCGCAGCGCGTCTCCGAAGGACTGTGATCCAACGGCCATCAAGGTCTTAATCACCAAGCCACCCCTGAGCTTGTGGAGTCCCTTGGTACCCGCCCTGAGGGAGGAAACGCGCTGCCACATCTTAACCCATATCAATCTGAGGCTGACAGCTTCAATTTGTACCCTGCCATCCGCATGTTATACTATAGGAAAAATAAGAATACAGCCCAAAGGCTTTACTTGAAGGCTAGGCCGGATTAGCTTGAAGCTTAACGGCGCCAAGCCACTCTGGCGCTACCCGTTAACTATTCTTATTCGAACGTACGTCACCCACTGGTGAATTCAAGATAAGGGTTAAGATGACGTCAACCACACCTGTTGTTCCCAGGCGGTCAACCAACCAAGGATTAACCGCCCCCAAATGGCTTAACTTCGGTGAACAGAGAAACCGGGGTGTTCAACATGCAATGGTGGTTGGCTACGCAAGGAATCCGTTTCTCGAAGGAGCCCATCCACGGCCCAGGTTTGTGGATCCGGTCTGGAGGCAACAGAGGAAGCAGCTTCCTGTTCCACTACAGGAGGACTCGCCTATCATCGGAGTCTCCTCACACGCATAGAGTAGTTGGAAGGTAGCCGGGTGTAGTAACACTCTTCGCGCTGCTGCTGACCCTGCCACAAGGGGAATCCGCGCATATGTTGCGCTGACCTCCAACGCGCCGTGTCTGACGAGTGCTGTCCCGATCTCTGCACCACCAGCAGACGTGCTACATGAAGAAAACCCTGACCATCGAGTAGCCGGAGCGCACCCGTACCTTCCATAGCGCAAGCCAATGTTCCCATCTGACGCGAGCCAGCCGCACCGCCTTCCACTCCAACCAGCGGATGTATCTGCCTGCGTGTTCCCCCTCGCTATCCGGCTGGTATTGGTCAGGCACTCTCTGCCTAGGCGGCAACTCTGCATGCTGGTCCCCCGTCACACTTGCCTCCAAGGCCCGGGAATCCACGTCAGCGGTGTTGAGTCAGCTAGGAGTCCGGGTCCTCCCACGCTTCACCATCTGTCCAGAGGGCCGACCGTCCAAGTAGTTGCAAGCGCAGGGCCGAAGGTACTAGTAAGCGCCAATACCCGATACTGGACGTCACCTAGCCTCCAGGTCTGGGATCTGTAACCTGTCGGGCGTCAGGACGTCAGCCCACCTCCGTGGTCTTCTTCTGGGCAGGGCTCTCGCATCACCAAGTAGTGCTGTAGCCAAAGCTCCCATCTCTCCGCCACTGACTAAAGCGAGTGGGGACAATCCTGCCGAGGTGGCAAGGGATCCTGCGCTGCGACCTTACCGTCTGCCCAGTCGGTCCCCCAGAAGAATGTCCTCGCGCGGAACCTTGCACAGCTGTGTCTTCCCCAAATACGGGCGAGCATGGAACCTGTCCTCGCGCTGGGACCATACGGCGTTGAGGCGCGTCCCCTGGGTGGTGGATAGGGGGTCCCTCGTGAGAGGGGTGCACCGAATGAAATAAGGTGCCGTGAACCAACATGGTCTAAGGGAAGGTGACCCCGACAGAAAACCCCTGGTCCTCCTAGTAAGGGGGTTGGGCGTGGGGGTAGCTTCCCCACCCTGCAAAAAAGGAAATAGCTACAAAAACGCCGACGAAAAGACTAACAGTAATTCCTTTCCTGGAGGAGGAAGGTTCTTCTACTAGAAGACTTATGACGTCCTGTGGTGAAAGCCGGAAGTCTTCGGAAGCCACAGGACCGAGCCGCCTCTCTCTATCCAGGGATACAACCATGGGCACATGGAACGTCAAGACCATGTACCAGAGCGGCAAGGCCGCCCAGATAGCAGCGGAAATGCAAAAGTACAACCTTTCCCTGCTAGGCATCAGTGAAGCCAGATGGACGCAGTCTGGCCAGAAAAAGCTGTTAAGTGGGGAGATGATTCTGTATTCAGGTCATGAAGAGGAGAATGCCCCTCATACAGAAGGAGTAGCACTCATGCTGTCACCAGTGGCACAGAGAGCGCTGATGGGCTGGGAACCTCTTGGGCCAAGAATTATAACAGCAGCCTTTACTTACTTACTTACGCATGTCACCCCTACCCGGGTATAGGCCGTCGACGAGAGACCTCCAGCAACTCCTGTCCTGTGCTTCTCCTTCGATTCTACTCCAGGTGGTTCCCAGTCTCTTGATGTCTGCTTGGAAACAGCAGCCTTTAGAACCAAGAAAAAGCTCAAGCTGAACGTCATCCAGTGTTATGCGCCCACCAATGACAGTGACGAGGAAGAGAAACAAGAGTTCTACAACCGACTCCAGAGTGCCGTGGACAAATGTGCGGAGCGAGACATCACCATCGTCATGGGCGATTTTAATGCCAAAATAGGGGAGGACAACACCGGATACGAAGAGGTGATGGGGAGACAGGGACTAGGCTCGGAGATGAGTGAGAACGGGGAGAGGTTTGTAGACTTTTGTGCTCTAAACCGACTTGTCATTGGAGGCAGCATCTTCCCACACAGAAGAATACACAAAGCAACTTGGGTCTCACCTGACCATACAACAGAGAACCAAATAGACCATATTATCTGCATTAGCAAGAAATTTAGAAGATCCCTTCAAGATGTTCGAGTGAGGAGGGGAGCAGATGTCGCCTCAGACCACCATCTGCTTACCTTAAGAATGAAGCTCAAGCTAAAGAAAAGCCGCAAAGAGACAACAAGAAGACAGCGCTATAATGTAGGCCTCCTGAGAGAAACTGGAGTTAGAGAAGAGTTCAAACTGGTACTGTCCAACCGGTTTCAAGTGCTACAGGAGCTAGTAAATGAAGAGGAGGCGGTCACCACAGAGCAGCAGTGGAAGGCAGTTAGAGAGGCGCTGAACTCAACCTGCAAAGACACTCTAGGGTTCAGGAAACACCACCACAAGGACTGGCTGTCGGCACAGACCTTGAAGAAGATAGAAGCGAGGAAGCAGAAGAAAGCAGCGGTCAACAACAGTCGCACGAGAGCAGCCAAAGTAAGGGCACAGGGGGAATACTCGGAAGCCAACCGCGAGGTGAAGAGGAGTATCAGGGCAGACAAGAGGGCCTACACAGACAGCCTGGCAGCAGAGGCAGAAAAGGCAGCAGGCAGCGGCAACATGAAACAGCTCTACGACATTACCAGAAGATTGTCGGGTAAGTATGGCCATACAGAAAGACCAGTAAAAGACAAAGAAGGCAAGCCTATTGCAGACAGAGCAGACCAACTCGACAGATGGGCCGAGTATTTTGAAGAGTTACTGAACAGACCTCAACGTCAGACTCTGGGAGAGAACAGAGCAGAGCAGAGCAGATAACAGCAGAGAATGAAATTGGGCGAAGAAGATGGGGATGGATCGGTCACAGTCTGAGAAAGCCAGCTTCCACTATCACTAGGCAGGCATTGTCATGGAACCCCCAGGGAAAGAGGAAAAGAGGTAGGCCGAGAAACTCCTGGCGTCGAGACCTCCAAGCAGACATCAAGAGACTGGGAACCACCTGGAGTAGAATCGAAGGAGAAGCACAGGACAGGAGTTGCTGGAGGTCTCTCGTCGACGGCCTATACCCGGGTAGGGGTGACAGGCGTAAGTAAGTAAGTACTGAACAGACCTAGCCCACCCGACCCCCCCGACATCCAGCCGGCAGAGACCGACCTACCCATCAGCTGTGACAGACCCAGCCGGGAAGCGATCAGAAAAGCAGTGGCATTTTTGAAGAATGGCAAAGCAGCAGGGCCAGATGGCATCCCAGCGGAGTCTCTGAAAGCAGACCTAGAGACAACAGTTGAGATGCTGTACCCACTGTTTGGAAAGATCTGGAAAGAGGAGGTGATGCCGGCTGACTGGAAGGAGGGGTACCTAATCAAGCTTCCCAAGAAAGGCGACCTCAGCAAGTGTTCCAACTACAGAGGAATCACCTTGCTGTCAGTACCAGGAAAGGTCTTCAACAGGATCATCCTAGAGAGAATGAAGAGCTCCGTTGACCCCCAGCTGAGAGACCAGCAAGCAGGATTCAGGAAGAACCGATCATGTACAGACCAGATCGCCACTCTCCGCATCATCGTGGAACAGTCTCTGGAGTGGAGCTCCCCGCTGTACGTCAACTTTGTGGATTATGAGAAAGCATTTGACAGCGTGGACCGAGAGACTCTGTGGAAACTCCTACGACACTACGGTGTACCCACAAAGCTCGTCCGACTGATCAAGAGCAGCTATGATGGCATGACATGTCGCGTGATCCACGAAGGGCAGTTCACCAGAGAGCTCCAGGTCAGAACTGGTGTCAGGCAGGGGTGTCTGCTGTCTCCGTTCCTCTTCCTACTGGCCATAGACTGGGTCATGAAGATGACCACAGAGCACAGACGAAGTGGAATACAGTGGACACTGTGGACACAGCTGGACGACCTCGATTTTGCAGACGACTTGGCATTACTGTCCCACACTCATCAACAAATGCAGGACAAGACCACGAGGCTTGCTGACATCTCGTCCCAAGTGGGCCTCACCATTCACAAACAGAAAACAAAGACAATGAGGCTGAACGCAACCAGGGAAGAACCAGTCTTGCTTGCTGGCACCCCGTTGGAGGAGGTGGAGTCCTTCACCTATCTCAGGAGCATCATAGACAAAAAAGGCGGCACTGATGCAGATGTCAGAGCACGAATCGGTAAAGCCAGAGCAGCCTTTCTCCAGTTGAAAAAAGTGTGGAGTTCCAGAGAGCTGTCACAACACACCAAAGTCCGGATTTTCAACTCCAATGTAAAAGCAGTTCTCCTATATGGAGCAGACATGGAGATTGACAAAAACCACAGTCAACAGAGTACAGACCTTCATGAACAGTTGCCTTAGAAGAATTTTGAAAATCCACTGGCCAGAGAAGATCAGCAACGTCAGACTCTGGGAGAGAACAGAGCAGATAACAGCAGAGAATGAAATTGGGCGAAGAAGATGGGGATGGATCGGTCACAGTCTGAGAAAGCCAGCTTCCAGTATCACTAGGCAGGCATTGTCATGGAACCCCCAGGGAAAGAGGAAAAGAGGTAGGCCGAGAAACTCCTGGCGTCGAGACCTCCAAGCAGACATCAAGAGACTGGGAACCACCTGGAGTAGAATCGAGGGAGAAGCACAGGACAGGAGTTGCTGGAGGTCTCTCGTCGACGGCCTATACCCGGGTAGGGGTGACAGGCGTAAGTAAGTAAGTAATGGAACCTGTCACAACAGCACGTCCCGTCGTATCCAGTCGCCGCCACCGGCGATCTCCGCCAAAGAGTTGGCTGTGGAGTGGTATGCCATCCTAAACACTGCGTGCGTGTCCCGCCGAGGGGCCGAAGCTGAAAGGTCCCAGGTGTTCTCCAGACACTTGCTCACAGAAGGCGTTGCCCTCTCAAGGAAATCCCGCGCCAGCTAGGGAGAAGCGCACCCAGGGAGCAGTCTTGTCCAAGCCTCGCTTCAGTCTTTAGGCTGTGGGGATCCGTCGCCTGCATCGACGCCTCCTTGCCGGAAGTGACTCCACATCACTGCCGTCGGAAGAAGATGTTCACCTCCCCTGGTCATCGGGAGTCTCAGAAGAATATCTGGTCTCCGCTGCCCTCTTGCCGCGTGGTAGCCAAACACCTCCGCTCCGCTAGATCCCGTAAGTCTGCGAGGGTGCACTGGGCTGCCCGATGTGTCGGTCATCATCACAACCTTCCTCTCAGGGCGAAGATGGCAGGAGGAATGACGCGACGAACTGGGACGCCTCATCCAAGAAGCGGTGAGTCTGCACACCAACCATCTGTTAGGAGTGTCCGTTGTCTACACCAACTCCGGACCACGTCCTCCGGGTGTAGACTTAGCGCATCCTCGTCTTCCGGTTCTGGATGTAGGCCACCACTGTCGAGTTGTCGAAGAGTACGAGACACTGCTCCCACTCAGAGAGACCGCGAGTCACACTGCTATAACTCCAACCTGTTGAAGTGTTTGACGGCTTGATCCCTCCTCCACATACGAAGATATCCTGACCCGTGAGACGCTGCTTCCACTCGGAGAGAGTGCGAGCCACACTGCTTTCATCTCCAGCCTGTTGATGTGTTTGTCCGCTTGATCCCTCATCCACTTACAAGGATGCCTGACCCGTGAGATGCTGCTCCCGCTCGGATAGAGTGCGGGCTACACTGTGTTGATGCGTTTGTGCTTGCTCCCTTGTCCACCCGGCCGAGGTTGTGTGCCGAAAGGGAGGGAGATTCCGTCCTGCCGCTGCCATCTCCGAGGTCCCAGCTCCAGTGTTGAGGCTGTCATTTCCCCGAGGAAGATCGGCCCTTAAAGATCTAGTCGGAAGATCGGCCGCTCCTGGAGGGCGCCTCTGATGCTCGGTGTCACGAAGAGATCCGCCGTTGTGCCGTACCCGAGCTTGTCCGCTGGCCAGAGAGGCAGAGAGGGAAATGAAGATGTTCCCTGGCGTTAGCATCTGTAGTGCCCTGTCCCCAGCTGATGTGGTCGCCCTAACGAACATGACTAAGTGCCAAAAGGTGAGCAAAAAGTGAGTGATCTCTTTTGCGGGAAACTAAAATCTGTTTAAAAAGACATGTGTTGACTTTAACAAGTGCAATGTGTGTGAATGATTGAAGATATACTGGCAATAATTTAAGCACCCAACGTAAAGCCGTTTGGTGAGTATACTGTAAAACGCCAGAATTCACCAATAAAAATCGGCCCGGGAAAGCGGACAACGATTTGACGTCGGTCTTTTTTTATCTCGCGTGTTTAAGCAACAATAACAAACCTGGTGCTAACCATGCTCATATGTTCAGGGAATGTTGATCTTATAATCCGTGTATTTCCAAGATTTGAAGGTAAGCCATGCTATTGTTTATTGCTCTTGAAAGTAGCCTCTATCAGACGTCAGGTTTGTCGCAACAGAAGCATCTTAATTTCTGCGAACTTGTGCTAGAGAAAGGCACGCTGACCCAAACCGGAAATGGCGTCATTGCGTTGTTTCGCTTTCGTTGAATATTTGATATGCTTCAAATTTACTTTTCCGTCACAGTTTTCTAAGCTGTTAAAAAAATTGTGAGCGGCCAGTTTTTGTCGCAAGATCTGACGTTCAACTATTTGACAAGTTTAACGAAGTTGTTTTGGTTTTTTGGGTCTACGACCGTCCGGTTATGACAGATGCATTATGGGCCACATTCCAGCGTGGTTGTTTTAAATGTCCGGTCTGTCAATGGAGAGCTACAACTCGTGACATTTTGTCGCAACCGTTTTCATAAATCTGACGTTCGATCACTTCTGACGTTCGACTGTAATTATAGACAATATTATGAGCCAAATGTTTATTTTATAAATATTGTAAGGGACCATTTTCAAGAGTTTGAATCGCCCGACACTCCAGTACCGATTTTAGGCAGTAGGTTAGAGAATGGAGATGATTTCTTGTGATAACAAGTTTTATTGCGACGACCGCTGCTGTAGCAACATTTGTTGCTGCAATCCTGACGTTCAACACATATGGATTGTAGAATTTTTTTGGGAGAAGACACTGTTAAAATGAGCCATTTTGGACAACCAGTTGCATAGCCGTTAGGACCTTCTAAATCTGAGGGTCAGAGTTAAAATAATGCACTCAGCCTGTACACAGATGAAATTTATTTGAATATTTGTTTTATTTTTACAGGCGCAGACTGTTTAGCACATCATGTTTTATCATGTATATTACATCAGAAAGTTGTATGCAGTTTGTTCTTCATATCTGTTTAGTTTGTTAAATAATGTGCTTGAAACTGGGGGAAAGGCTTTGTGTTTGTGGCTTCTGATAAGTATCCCGGGGATATCTGCTGCAATCCTGATGTTCGACCTACGTTACAAATTCTGGCCCTGACTGCCAATAAATATATTTGGGCAGCAAAGATGACTCTCATTGTGCTCTTCTGTGTGCATGTATTCCTGTGAGTGGTATACATAACACGACAAAGTGTGTTTTTCTTGCTTATATTTTAAAACTTGAATATGGTCGGATGTCAGGTATTGCAACACAAATCATGTTCAGGGATTAGAACATTCTAAGCCAAAGAGCAGTAATTGTTTGGATAGGTCAATTGTGACCACGACTTATTATTTTAACTGTTTGGAAACAGATTTGTGTTTTTTATCCCACCAATTTAGAGGCACTATGTCGCAATACCTGATGTCCGACATATCCAGACTTAAAATTTTTAACGGCCATTTTCTCAAAAACCATTTCAGATATTATCTTTTTCTTTTACAAACACATTACCAATACAGTGTACATCACCCAAATACATTTTCTGGTACTTTATGTCAAACTTTGATTTTCAACCCAGTTGTCCTCTTTGTGAGATCACCTTTTGGCACTTAGTCACATGTAGACTTCGTCCCCGCGTGATGCAGGGCCATGGCCACTGTGAGTCTCTCTCTACCTCCTAGAGCGGAGTGTGGGTGGGTGGATGGCAGGGTGGCGTTCCAGGAGGCCGAACTCGACGAGGAACCACCTCTCGACGGCTGCTGACCGAGTTAGTTCCTCCCAATAGTGCTTCAGACATGGAGGATCTGCCCTGCGAGTTTGTTCTCGTCTGTGACTCCACTCTTCGACTCGGGACCCTGAAGCCCGTGTCCCTCTCCATGCTCCTAAGGCGTGGGGGAGGTATCCTGGGGGTTCAATTACGACGGGGCAGCACCTCCCGTCGGCTGGCTCTAATGACCGAATGTCCGTCCTCCCTGTTTGACGGCTTGATCCCTCTAGGGACAGCTTCGGTCTCCAGAACATTTCCCTGTCCAAACACGATGACTGAAATCTCACCCTCCGTTTACTGAGAGATGCCTGAGCTCCATATGCCGACCCATACCTAGGGGACGAATTCCGTAGTGAGCATCCTTGCATATCTGGGGCCTCTACGAGGCGGGGTGGAGCTCTTGTGTGTGTTATGTGTTTATCTTTTCTGTCCCTCCCTGAGAGGTGCATCCTAGACGCGGCCCGGTGACGGCGCTGGTCCGGCCTAAGGCTGTCGGGCACTTGCCTCTCAGAGGGTGGTGGGTCTCCTGCTTGGGCTCTCTCTCTCTCTCTCACCTGGGGGGTGATAACCTGGCCCATTTTTACTGCGGGGGGACCGAGCTCCATATGCCGACACATTGCCTAGGGGCGAATCCCATCACCGGCGGTCGAGCATGTCCCGGGCCTCCAGGAGGCGGGGTGGAGCTCTTGGTGCCGGGTCCGAATGGGAGGCAAGCCCTGATCGCTGCTGCTAGGCTCATTCATCCACTCAGGCCGGGGCAGTGCTGCCCAAGGCACCGACCAGTATGACTCTGCCTTTCCCTTCATGGTCGTCGATGCTGCTTTGTTGATCAGCTGTGTGCAAGGCGCCTGTTTATCCCTCCGGGAAAACGCCCACAGCTGTGACCATCTCTCTTCCTCCCACGTCACGCACTGTCACCTGTCTGATCGAAGGAGCAGTCCGAGCATGGTAGGCAGACATCATGGCCGTCGCTAGGCCACTGGAAGGCGCCACACTTGGTGCAGGTCCATACCTAAGCACTGTAACAAAGGACAGAAGAAGACCGGCGAGATGCGGGGAGCCTCCGAAGAGGGACCGCGCTCCCGGTTGGCTTGCATACATCACCGCCCGGTCATAACCGGCTGGAAGCAGTAACCGCTGTTTTACCTTGTCATGGCTCAAACCGGTAATCCCACAGAAAACCCAACACCAAGTAATCCACAGAAGACATAGGTAATCCAAGCACAAAACACAATGCACCACACGCCCATGAATGTCCATAACACAAATAATCCAAAGAATCCAGAGTACACAATGGTAATCCCACAATCCACAGCCGGAGCACCCGAGGTACACACGGCCTGTCCTGGTGAGCTAAGCGAAGAGACTGGCGGGAAATGGTGAGCGCACCACGGGATAGGGAGGCAGGGGAGGCCACTCGGTGGATCCTGGTAATGACACCCCTTGTGGTTGCCTCCCCTGTCGTCAGGTATACAACGAGTTTTTTTTGGGTAAAATTGTTAAGCTAAGCAAAGCATTCCTAGTAGTAATGCCGTCGGTAATGATTTTGAGAAAAAAAAAAATGGAAAAGAAGAATGAAAAGTTTTTATGGCTCATGCACATGACCAATCTGCATAGTTTTATCAATCCTGACATTTCCAAAAGGTCACTCAATGGAGCATGTGTTGAAGTGTCTAGACATACTTATAGAGTTGGCATTAGTCCCTGAGAAATCCTAAATTTTGTCACCATATGTAATTTTAGCAAAAAATTATTGACCTGCCCCGACCCGGGACATTTAAAAATGGTTAATAAAATTAATACTAATATGCACAGGAAGATTTTAACATCAACTACCTTTTTGCTACGTTTGATTGATACAAGATGAGGATATACAGAGATGCCAACCCGTTTCACTACCTGACGTTACCATTTTCAAAATTTGACAGGAAGAAATAAAATTCGACAGGAAGATTTCACGTGAACATAAAACTCGGTCATTCAAGGTTAAAGTTCGGTGCCACGGCATGCAAGATTGCACACACGAATTTCCTCGTCATACTCACAGCACTGGCACTGACCAGCTTTGCGTGGCTAGAGCATAAAACCACAACTAAAAGCAGAATGAACCATACGAGTTCACCTCAGAACCAACGAACTTATAAAGTTCCGTAAATCTGCAGAATTCCGCGATAGGAGTGAAAATGGGGCATATACAACCTACCCCTGTACCCTGTTGACTCCCAAAACCAGGGACTGCAAACGCAATGAACCGTACGAGTTCACCCCTAAAAACACGCGAACAGATTAAATTCAACAATCTACAGAAAACCTGTGATACCTACTCATAGTGTGTAAAAAAAGGACACACATCAATTTCTACCTATATATATAAATGACACCCCGAAAACAGGGGGAGAAGGAGAGTGGAGAAAATAAAAGGTGGAGGGGAAGGAGAAAGGAAGGAAAAAAAATGGCGCTACTCATGATGGAAAATTGTCTGACACGAAAGTTGAACCTCACAAACACTAGGATACAACTCTATGCAAGCATCCTTCCGAAAACGAGCCAATGACCTACGAACACAAGTCAGTAGGAAAGCCCTAGAGCTATCAATCCTAATCCCCAGCCAATACAGGGGATAGGCTTAAACGGAGATTGAAATACGTGCTGCAAAATGCTACACTAATTTTCATCTCCACGGTTTGGTCTGCAAACGATGAGGAGTACCGGCAATTCAAAGCAAAATGTCCTCGAAACACACATGAACCAGTCATAAAAATTCAGACTGACTTGTGTCGCTCAAGTGTGCACGCCCGGCCGATATACAGGCCATTGCATCATACAGTGTGCGATGTCAAACACATCTTTACACACACACGGCCGGCCAATAAACAGGCCATTGCATCATAATTATAGTGTGCGATGTCAAACACATCTTTACACACTAAAACAGCGAAATCCCAAGAACTACTTAACTGAACTGAAATCACACTACTTCCGATCATGTATATTTCAGATTCCGATTGGTTGCACTAATCAGAGGACACTTCTGATTGGCTCATTATTTATCTCGAGGGAAACGCGATGGCTCAGCGGTATAAGAGCAGCAAAGTCAGCAAGAAATTGGTAACTTTTAGCGGACAATTTCAGCGCTTTTTTTGCCAGAAGATAATTTATTTGGCCGTAAAATCTTAAGAAATTAATTTTGGCGTAAGAAAATACAGTGAAATCAGAAGGGTTGGCATCTCTGGATATATAAAGGATGAGGATATATGAGCTAACTTGTGTTTTACAAGTATATTTTAAACTGGGCAGACGGAGAGAGAGAGAGAGAGTCACTGTCAGTGTGTGTCTGGCGTAACAGGCATCATATCCATCAACAGCTTCCGGGGATGGAAATTATGTTTTAAGCGACTGTCCTGTAGGACTGTGTAGTTCATTTTTTAGGCTTCATGATCGCAAATATGTATAAAAGGAAGAAAGAGTGTTTATATTTTCAGTATAAATGAATATTATAACTTCTAAAATGTGAAGGCTATACACTTGAAATTCAGCACAATTATGTATCTAATAGAGCCACAGTAAATTCCTGGATTTAGTCTAGGGGGAAACTTTCTAATATTTGATATTTTTATGAATGAATGAATTCTCAATCAAAAGGTTGAAGGGCTACAAGACTACATACCCACTCCATAAAATTTCCCCTTCTTTGACAAATGCACTGATATACTGTATAACAAGCAAATTAATATTCACGAACTTGCTCGATATACTTTCCTTCCCATAATCGCTTGCAGACCAGAAAGATTCTGTGATCTTG
The DNA here is from genome assembly GCA_036245525.1 of Semisulcospira habei. Classification (NCBI taxonomy): domain Eukaryota; kingdom Metazoa; phylum Mollusca; class Gastropoda; family Semisulcospiridae; genus Semisulcospira; species Semisulcospira habei. The sequence goes on along the minus strand of BTPG01000002.1, from coordinate 287,255,467 downwards.
ACCTTCGAGAGGGCTCAATCAACTGGTACATTAAAAAAATTCTCACAACAAAGTATCTTTTGACCAAGCTTGAAGTCTATGAGTTGAACAGTCCCTTGAAATTTACCTACATCCTAATTTCACTGTACTAACTTTCCATGCAGCTTGGCGTCCTCCAGAAGCTGCCGGAAAGATTCCTTCTTTTCCTTCATCTTGCGGTGTTTTTCCCGTCGCTCTTCCTCAGCACGTTCCTTTACGTACTGCTCGAAGACCTGTTTGCGCTCCTTGGACGTCAGCAGCAGATAGCGTGGGTCAAACACGATCTTGTGTAGCTCCTTCTCCCAGGTGGAGAACGCAGACACCTGCACAGAACATGCATTGGTAGAACCTTTTCAGATACAGAACATGGGTAGTAACTCCATATCATTCATGTGAAAACTGGCATTTTACAATTAGTTAAGAAAAAACAAAGCCTCCCTTGGTAAAGATTGTTACTGCAGAACCTGTTTTGAACGACCACTCTTATGAGAGATCACCTGTCAATTTAAAGACTACCATTTATGTGGCCGTAGACACCGAAATGATAATCTGTGATGGCAGGTGACACTTTTTGTTCTTCACAAATTCTCTTGAGAAAGCACCTGTCTTTTCAGACAAATTTTTCTTGCAAAATACCGTAGGTGTTTGCTCAAAGCATATTCAACTGTAGTAACACTCTTTCAATAGTGAAACAGACCAACTGGGAAGAAAGGGGTGGGGTTCTTTCAAAAAAGATTCTACAAAAAGACTTACACAAGACATTACCTCAAACAATAAACAACTAATCAATACTTCATGTCTTCTAAGGCAAATCACGATAAAGTCACTGCATATTCTCTTGCTCTCACACACATATTCAAACACAAGCACACTTGCACAGATGACATAAAGACACACAAACACAGCCAGAATGTTGAAAAACTGCTTCATGCGCCACAGGGACGACCACTCGCTCTCAGGACACCGACACACAAACACACACAGCATACCTCCTTCTCAGCCAGCATGTCGCGGAACTGCTTCATGCGAATCTCAAGGGGGACAACCGCTCGCTGACGGGCCGCCTGCACCTCCGCCTCGATGGCCGCCTCCTTGCCAATGTCGATCTGCTTCTGGCCATCTTTCTTCTCGTCTTTTGTCTCCTCCTTCTCCACCCTTGTCAAACATTACAGAGTAAACTTTTGCTGGCCAGATACAAAAAAATTAGCACTTTTTCAGAGGTCCTTTCTGTGTAACTTACTTCACTTGCAACAAACTGGCGCCTTATTACATCTCAAATTTACTGTTATATTATGGCCCCTTAGTATTGTTTACAGTTCAAATGGATGCATGCACAAGGGGGTTAACACAGTTGGCACTTTGATAAAAGTTTACAAAATTTTGCAGGTTGTCCTTTGAAAACTGCACGCCAATTCAGTAGACAGGTCAACCACGATGGTTCAAAGATGGTGCCAGAAGAGCTTGGAGAATAGAGGCGCGAAGCACCACATTTGAACCATCATGAAAAATCCATGTCATGTTGCCATGTTTCAGAGCTAAATGGATTACAAGTTATTAAACATCCGACCACGCTCCCTGACAAATTACTATGTCACGACACAGATTTTTTTCGCCTAATTTTGTAGGGGAGTAAGTTGAGAGGGGTGACAGGATTCAGTTAGTTACCGGGTAACGATAGCGTAGGTGTGTAGTATTTGGCCTGAACACAAGTATTTGCTGCCATGCGACAGTTTGGATGTTGGCATACCGCACGTGATCGGCCAGTCTGAATGCCATCGGGTGGTACCTGTTTCACGTGAATTTTCATCACGTGATGTAGTGAGCGTTTTTTGCCAACCTAAAGTTTTCCAAATTACTAGTCAGTCGCTTTTCCACCAGCGAATGAGTCAGTCGCTTTACCAGCAAGTCTCCGAGGGTGGTTTTTCAGGCGTGGTTCGCCATTTGCTGGAAGCCACAAGCAGCTGTGTCGGTCGTTTGTATCGTCCCTGCGATATGGTTTGGGTCGTCCCTGGAGTCGTTGTCCGAGGAAGGAGAGAGAAGAGAAGAGCTGCGACGACTTTACCTCTGGCTTGTCTCGACTTGTTTGTCTTCATCTTAGCCGGGGCGTCTTCACGGATGACAGTGAGTGCACGCAACAGTTCTCTAGTGGCCATTTGCTTGGGGGGGGTTTGTTTGTGTTTGCTTGTTCTGTATTGTTGTTTTGGCTGGCGTGTTGGGGGGCAGGTGTAGAATAGAAGAATAGGAGGCAGAGGACTATTTTGTAGTACCTAGGGTATCTAGCGGCAGATTAGTTATTGGGGGTTTGGCGCCGAGCAGGCATCTGAAGCTGTTTCACTATTTAGCGTATGGTTAGTGTAAATATCGGAAGTGAGTCAGGTGGGGAAGTGTAGATATGTATTCTGCTGAGGTTGGATTTATTGCTTCGGGGAATGTGGTGCGATTGTAAACATGTATTTTGTTGAAGTTAGTTTCTCGCTGTGGGAGAAGTGAAGGGAATGTGTTCAGGTTGAATTCATCGTTGTGGGAGAGAGGTGAAGGGAATATGTTGGTTGAGTTTACCGTTGTGGGAGAGAGGTGAAGGGAATACAAAAGACAGTAATTAAAGTTGCGAGAAGGGTGACATGATTATCTTGTTTCTTTACTTACTTACTTACTTACGCCTGTCACCCCTACCCGGGTATAGGCCGTCGACGAGAGACCTCCAGCAACTCCTGTCCTGTGCTTCTCCTTCGATTCTACTCCAGGTGGTTCCCAGTCTCTTGATGTCTGCTTGGAGGTCTCGACGCCAGGAGTTTCTCGGCCTACCTCTTTTCCTCTTTCCCTGGGGGTTCCATGACAATGCCTGTCTAGTGATACTGGAAGCTGGCTTTCTCAGACTGTGACCGATCCATCCCCATCTTCTTCGCCCAATTTCATTCTCTGCTGTTATCTGCTCTGTTCTCTCCCAGAGTCTGACGTTGCTGATCTTCTCTGGCCAGTGGATTTTCAAAATTCTTCTAAGGCAACTGTTCATGAAGGTCTGTACTCTGTTGACTGTGGTTTTTGTCAATCTCCATGTCTCTGCTCCATATAGGAGAACTGCTTTTACATTGGAGTTGAAAATCCGGACTTTGGTGTGTTGTGACAGCTCTCTGGAACTCCACACTTTTTTCAACTGGAGAAAGGCTGCTCTGGCTTTACCGATTCGTGCTCTGACATCTGCATCAGTGCCGCCTTTTTTGTCTATGATGCTCCCGAGATAGGTGAAGGACTCCACCTCCTCCAACGGGGTGCCAGCAAGCAAGACTGGTTCTTCCCTGGTTGCGTTCAGCCTCATTGTCTTTGTTTTCTGTTTGTGAATGGTGAGGCCCACTTGGGACGAGATGTCAGCAAGCCTCGTGGTCTTGTCCTGCATTTGTTGATGAGTGTGGGACAGTAATGCCAAGTCGTCTGCAAAATCGAGGTCGTCAAGCTGTGTCCACAGTGTCCACTGTATTCCACTTCGTCTGTGCTCTGTGGTCATCTTCATGACCCAGTCTATGGCCAGTAGGAAGAGGAACGGAGACAGCAGACACCCCTGCCTGACACCAGTTCTGACCTGGAGCTCTCTGGTGAACTGCCCTTCGTGGATCACGCGACATGTCATGCCATCATAGCTGCTCTTGATCAGGCGGACGAGCTTTGTGGGTACACCGTAGTGTCGTAGGAGTTTCCACAGAGTCTCTCGGTCCACGCTGTCAAATGCTTTCTCATAATCCACAAAGTTGACGTACAGCGGGGAGCTCCACTCCAGAGACTGTTCCACGATGATGCGGAGAGTGGCGATCTGGTCTGTACATGATCGGTTCTTCCTGAATCCTGCTTGCTGGTCTCTCAGCTGGGGGTCAACGGAGCTCTTCATTCTCTCTAGGATGATCCTGTTGAAGACCTTTCCTGGTACTGACAGCAAGGTGATTCCTCTGTAATCTTGTTTCTTTGGTTAGGTATTTATTTGTGTATTTTTGCACCTGTGTTTTAGTGCATCCTGTTTCCGATGGGTTCCTATCCTAACCCAGTGGTGTACTGAGAGTGGAGGCTGACGTTGTCACTCCGCCTTGTGGGGCTACGACACCGAACCCGAGTACCGTTGTGAGTGTTGCGGCGCGCCTCGTTTAGTCAGGTCGGGTCGTCCCGTTTAAATATTCCTAACTTGTTTGTTTAAGCGAAGTTTTGTTCGCATATAATCTTGTAAAGAATGTCATACATTGTGATCTTTATTTCATCTCCTTGTAGTGACTGTATTGTGAGAGGAGCTCTGTCACAGTAACATTTTGAGTTATTGTATTATGTAAAAGTAGCCTGTGTTACAGAAGACCTTATTGCGGAAGCAAGAGCATCGAGTTGAGCTGCGCTTAACGGTTGTGCTTCCGGCGAGAAGGTCCCGTGACGTGAAATATATTTATTCAACTTTCAGTTATACTAAGGACATTTGCTCCATTTGCATATGTGATATTGTTTAGCTTCCATTTGCATATGCGATATTGTTTAGTTTCCATTTGCATATGCGATATTGTTTAGTTTCCATTTGCATATGTGATATTGGTTATTCTGAAACGTTGCTACTTAACCCATATCCATCTGGAAGACACTTCCAGTCAGGCACTCTGTGAGCTAAGAGGCCTTACAGAGAGTGCCTGCTCAGAGCTGACCGTTTTTTTAGGAAATTTTAGTGCACGAGTGGTAGTTGTATAAAAGGCTTAAAACAGTCTCAACCCCACCCTAAAACATTAAGTGTTGCATATCAGCAGATTCAGCATTGAATATACTAGCTATCCATGTAAAAATAAACTGAGAAAAAGAAAACAGAAAAAAATTATTTTAGTGTAAAAGTGAGTTTATTGCAAAAATGTTCACATACCTTGTGTTCAAGTACATTATTTCAATAGAAGGATCCAAAATCACTGCAGCATATATGCCTGTAAAATATACACACTTCTATTTTCTGCCTAATAAAAAAAGAATGAATGAAATCCATCAAGTGGTTTGAAAACTACACATTTTCTATTGACGCAAGGAATAAAATTGTCACGTTGCCAGCCATCTTGAAACCCAGGAAAATCATCGTTGTCTTCCACACTATCGCCGAAAATTTGACGAACTAAATCACTCAACTCATCGTAAACTTGTACATCTCGAATCTCCACCAACTCTTCATCTTCCCCTAATATGTTGTCGTCAGGATCTAATTCAAAATCGCCGCTTGTATCGCTCACGTCCTCTCTCTCACCTGGCTCGGCCATCATGCTCGATGTATTCACTCTAACACGCGGCGAAAATTAGCGTAAAAAAGGCTTACAACTTCCGGCAAATTCTCGGTCGGAACTGGGAAAAGTGCACATATTTCGATGACGTTTAGAGCACTAACCTGTGATGTCATGGGAAGTAGGGGTTTACGTGTACACAGAGGGACACATGGGAACCACCTAAACTACGCGTCGGCGAGTATACCGTCGGAAAGGGGGGCCTACGCGTGGCGGAGTATTCCGATGGAAATGGGTGTGTACGCACGCGGGAGTATACCGATGGATATGGGTTAAAGGAGCCTTGTGTATTCTGAGACGTGCTAGTAAAAAGAGCCTTTTGCTGTTAATGCCTAGTTTGCTAGAGCGTTAGTTTAGTTTAGTTCGAACTTGTTGTTCGTGATCCCGCTGGCGACATATAGTAGCGTACGGATTGTATTGATTTTTTCTCGATCTTTATTTGAGTTAGTAAGCAAGCGTATTTGGTTCATATAGTTGATATTGTGCTATTTGAACTATTGTATTACTTAAGGAGCCATGTGCTGTGATAGAGACTCAGCGGACGCAAAGGCGTTGGTCTTAACTGGCGTCAGTGCTTGACGCTTGTGCTTCCGGCGGGGTCTAGTGGCGTATGCTTTAAGCCTTTCAGCCTGTTTTCGTTTATATTATTAGTAAGGATTACTTACTTACTTACGCCTGTCACCCCTACCCGGGTATAGGCCGTCGATGAGAGACCTCCAGCAACTCCTGTCCTGTGCTTCTCCTTCGATTCTACTCCAGGAGGTTCCCAGTCTCTTGATGTCTGCTTGGAGGTCTCGACGCCAGGAGTTTCTCAGCCTACCTCTTTTCCTCTTTCCCTGGGGGTTCCATGACAATGCCTGCCTAGTGATACTGGAAGCTGGCTTTCTCAGACTGTGACCGATCCATCCCCATCTTCTTCGCCCAATTTCATTCTCTGCTGTTATCTGCTCTGTTCTCTCCCAGAGTCTGACGTTGCTGATCTTCTCTGGCCAGTGGATTTTCAAAATTCTTCTAAGGCAACTGTTCATGAAGGTCTGTACTCTGTTGACTGTGGTTTTTGTCAATCTCCATGTCTCTGCTCCATATAGGAGAACTGCTTTTACATTGGAGTTGAAAATCCGGACTTTGGTGTGTTGTGACAGCTCTCTGGAACTCCACACTTTTTTCAACTGGAGAAAGGCTGCTCTGGCTTTACCGATTCGTGCTCTGACATCTGCATCAGTGCCGCCTTTTTTGTCTATGATGCTCCCGAGATAGGTGAAGGACTCCACCTCCTCTAACGGGATGCCAGCAAGCAAGACTGGTTCTTCCCTGGTTGCGTTCAGCCTCATTGTCTTTGTTTTCTGTTTGTGAATGGTGAGGCCCACTTGGGACGAGATGTCAGCAAGCCTCGTGGTCTTGTCCTGCATTTGTTGATGAGTGTGGGACAGTAATGCCAAGTCGTCTGCAAAATCGAGGTCGTCAAGCTGTGTCCACAGTATTCCACTTCGTCTGTGCTCTGTGGTCATCTTCATGACCCAGTCTATGGCCAGTAGGAAGAGGAACGGAGACAGCAGAGACCCCTGCCTGACACCAGTTCTGACCTGGAGCTCTCTGGTGAACTGCCCTTCGTGGATCACGCGACATGTCATGCCATCATAGCTGCTCTTGATCAGGCGGACGAGCTTTGTGGGTACACCGTAGTGTCGTAGGAGTTTCCACAGAGTCTCTCGGTCCACGCTGTCAAATGCTTTCTCATAATCCACAAAGTTGACGTACAGCGGGGAGCTCCACTCCAGAGACTGTTCCACGATGATGCGGAGAGTGGCAATCTGGTCTGTACATGATCGGTTCTTCCTGAATCCTGCTTGCTGGTCTCTCAGCTGGGGGTCAACGGAGCTCTTCATTCTCTCTAGGATAATCCTGTTGAAGACCTTTCCTGGTACTGACAGCAAGGTGATTCCTCTGTAGTTGGAACACTTGCTGAGGTCGCCTTTCTTGGGAAGCTTGATTAGGTACCCCTCCTTCCAGTCAGCCGGCATCACCTCCTCTTTCCAGATCTTTCCAAACAGTGGGTACAGCATCTCAACTGTTGTCTCTAGGTCTGCTTTCAGAGACTCCGCTGGGATGCCATCTGGCCCTGCTGCTTTGCCATTCTTCAAAAATGCCACTGCTTTTCTGATCGCTTCCCGGCTGGGTCTGTCACAGCTGATGGGTAGGTCGGTCTCTGCCAGCTGGATGTCGGGGGGGTCGGGTGGGCTAGGTCTGTTCAGTAACTCTTCAAAATACTCGGCCCATCTGTCAAGTTGGTCTGCTCTGTCTGCAATAGGCTTGCCTTCTTTGTCTTTTACTGGTCTTTCTGTATGGCCATACTTACCCGACAATCTTCTGGTAATGTCGTAGAGCTGTTTCATGTTGCCGCTGCCTGCTGCCTTTTCTGCCTCTGCTGCCAGGCTGTCTGTGTAGGCCCTCTTGTCTGCCCTGATACTCCTCTTCACCTCGCGGTTGGCTTCCGAGTATTCCCCCTGTGCCCTTACTTTGGCTGCTCTCGTGCGACTGTTGTTGACCGCTGCTTTCTTCTGCTTCCTCGCTTCTATCTTCTTCAAGGTCTGTGCCGACAGCCAGTCCTTGTGGTGGTGTTTCCTGAACCCTAGAGTGTCTTTGCAGGTTGAGTTCAACTGCCTTCCACTGCTGCTCTGTGGTGACCGCCTCCTCTTCATTTACTAGCTCCTGTAGCACTTGAAACCGGTTGGACAGCACCAGTTTGAACTCTTCTCTAACTCCAGTTTCTCTCAGGAGGCCTACATTATAGCGCTGTCTTCTTGTTGTCTCTGTGCGGCTTTTCTTTAGCTTGAGCTTCATATTAGTAAGGATAGTAGTTTATTTATATATTATTCGTTTGTATTTTATTAGGGATATTTAATTATTATATATTTTGTTGTTATTTTGTATTGTGTATAGATATTCAGGGTGAGGGGTTCGGACGTGTGCGAGTGTGAATGTGAGGTGTGACCGCGTGGCTGTGTGAGAATAGTTGGTTATTGTTAGGGTTTTATTTAAGAAATGTTGTCGTCATTGTTCCTCTGGTGTTTGTGTTAGGTTTGTGTTAGTGTGGGTTGGGTGTGTCTCGAGCGGTAGCACTCATAGTTTGCACCCCGGAAGCAGGGTCGTGACATACTATAATAAATTAACAAAATACAGCACTAAAAGTTTACAAACCACACCTCTTATGCTTATCCCATCAGTCCTGTTTGTCATCTTTAGAATCCAAGTGGTTTACGACTATTTGTTCAACTGAACTAGAGCATAGAATATTAACATAAAGTGATACTACATAAGCAAGAGTCTGCAGGAAACTTACTTCTTCCTTTTGGCCTGTGGCTCATCGCTGTCCTCGGTGGTCTCCACTTCTGTTAAACAAAAATCAAGACATACCAAGGATGTGATTAATGCATTTTAAGCCAAAACCTTATAAAATTTCCAGCGTCATAATTTCCTTTTCACCTGACAAAAGCATCAATGCTTCAAACTATAAAAATCAACTAAAATCCGCTATTAATAGTTCTGTAACCCTACTCTTTTTAAATTTATATTTATTTTGTGTCAACAGCAACTAATGAATACCAAATGTATACAACCATATTCTTAAAAACGCGACAAAACAAGTGCAATCAATAACACATTTCGATCTGAAGTAGTTGCTGTTGCAAAAACTATCAGAAACTTTGCTTCCATTCCACTGGAGTGAATAAAACTTTGCTTCCATTCCAATGAAATGAATATAATTGATCGAACCTGTTCCATTTTTAAGTGTATAACACTTTACCAGTAACAAAGATGGTTACATGTGTCAATACTGTACATGTATCTTTATTTTTATTAATCCATTTAACCTCAAGGCCGCATTTTCCAAATCTTGGATGTCTCACCTGACGACTATTCCAGGAGATGGATCAACCATGATAATTCAAGAGTAGTGCCAGATTAGCTTGGTGCCATCAGGCACCAAGCTAATCTGGCACTACCCTTGAATCATCATGGTTGATCCAGCCCTGAAAATGGTGAGTAATTTACTCGTCATGGCGAGTGATTTTTGTTTTTGGTGAGTAAAGAACAAAATCCACTCGCCAAATGCGAGTGCGCTCGTGCGTTTTCCAATCCATACTTTTTCAGTCCTAAATCCGAAAGTGCCCGAATGTTCAACCTTCACTTCTCGTAATACTAATCAAGCAATAGAGACAAGTTCTACAACAACATTTTTGGCGAGTGCGTTAAAACATTTTTTTACATTTGACAATTCAGACCTGCCAACCCCTACACAGCTATGGTAGTAGGATTTTGGACAAGTGGTAGTAAGATTTTGGTATATTTTTTTCTTCAGCTTAGAATTTCATTAAAGATCGTAGTAGCTTAGTATTGGGAACGTTAGCGTAGGAAAATAAGGCGAAATCGTAGTGGTTGGCAGGTCTGGCCATCGATACGTGTGTTTTCCGATCCGTACTTTTTCAGTCCTCAATCCGAAAGTACTCTAACATTGGGCGTCAAACACTTACTTACTTACTTACGCCTGTCACCCCTACCCGGGTATAGGCCGTCGACGAGAGACCTCCAGCAACTCCTGTCCTGTGCTTCTCCTTCGATTCTACTCCAGGTGGTTCCCAGTCTCTTGATGTCTGCTTGGAGGTCTCGACGCCAGGAGTTTCTCGGCCTACCTCTTTTCCTCTTTCCCTGGGGGTTCCATGACAATGCCTGCCTAGTGATACTGGAAGCTGGCTTTCTCAGACTGTGACCGATCCATCCCCATCTTCTTCGCCCAATTTCATTCTCTGCTGTTATTTGCTCTGTTCTCTCCCAGAGTCTGACGTTGCTGATCTTCTCTGGCCAGTGGATTTTCAAAATTCTTCTAAGGCAACTGTTCATGAAGGTCTGTACTCTGTTGACTGTGGTTTTTGTCAATCTCCATGTCTCTGCTCCATATAGGAGAACTGCTTTTACATTGGAGTTGAAAATCCGGACTTTGGTGTGTTGTGACAGCTCTCTGGAACTCCACACTTTTTTCAACTGGAGAAAGGCTGCTCTGGCTTTACCGATTCGTGCTCTGACATCTGCATCAGTGCCGCCTTTTTTGTCTATGATGCTCCCGAGATAGGTGAAGGACTCCACCTCCTCCAACGGGGTGCCAGCAAGCAAGACTGGTTCTTCCCTGGTTGTGTTCAGCCTCATTGTCTTTGTTTTCTGTTTGTGAATGGTGAGGCCCACTTGGGACGAGATGTCAGCAAGCCTCGTGGTCTTGTCCTGCATTTGTTGATGAGTGTGGGACAGTAATGCCAAGTCGTCTGCAAAATCGAGGTCGTCAAGCTGTGTCCACAGTGTCCACTGTATTCCACTTCGTCTGTGCTCTGTGGTCATCTTCATGACCCAGTCTATGGCCAGTAGGAAGAGGAACGGAGACAGCAGACACCCCTGCCTGACACCAGTTCTGACCTGGAGCTCTCTGGTGAACTGCCCTTCGTGGATCACGCGACATGTCATGCCATCATAGCTGCTCTTGATCAGGCGGACGAGCTTTGTGGGTACACCGTAGTGTCGTAGGAGTTTCCACAGAGTCTCTCGGTCCACGCTGTCAAATGCTTTCTCATAATCCACAAAGTTGACGTACAGCGGGGAGCTCCACTCCAGAGACTGTTCCACGATGATGCGGAGAGTGGCGATCTGGTCTGTACATGATCGGTTCTTCCTGAATCCTGCTTGCTGGTCTCTCAGCTGGGGGTCAACGGAGCTCTTCATTCTCTCTAGGATGATCCTGTTGAAGACCTTTCCTGGTACTGACAGCAAGGTGATTCCTCTGTAGTTGGAACACTTGCTGAGGTCGCCTTTCTTGGGAAGCTTGATTAGGTACCCCTCCTTCCAGTCAGCTGGCATCACCTCCTCTTCCCAGATCTTTCCAAACAGTGGGTACAGCATCTCAACTGTTGTCTCTAGGTCTGCTTTCAGAGACTCCGCTGGGATGCCATCTGGCCCTGCTGCTTTGCCATTCTTCAAAAATGCCACTGCTTTTCTGATCTCTTCCCGGCTGGGTCTGTCACAGCTGATGGGTAGGTCGGTCTCTGCCGGCTGGATGTCGGGGGGGTCGGGTGGGCTAGGTCTGTTCAGTAACTCTTCAAAATACTCGGCCCATCTGTCGAGTTGGTCTGCTCTGTCTGCAATAGGCTTGCCTTCTTTGTCTTTTACTGGTCTTTCTGTATGGCCATACTTACCCGACAATCTTCTGGTAATGTCGTAGAGCTGTTTCATGTTGCCGCTGCCTGCTGCCTTTTCTGCCTCTGCTGCCAGGCTGTCTGTGTAGGCCCTCTTGTCTGCCCTGATACTCCTCTTCACCTCGCGGTTGGCTTCCCAGTATTCCCCCTGTGCCCTTACTTTGGCTGCTCTCGTGCGACTGTTGTTGACCGCTGCTTTCTTCTGCTTCCTCGCTTCTATCTTCTTCAAGGTCTGTGCCGACAGCCAGTCCTTGTGGTGGTGTTTCCTGAACCCTACAGTGTCTTTGCAGGTTGAGTTCAGCGCCTCTCTAACTGCCTTCCACTGCTGCTCTGTGGTGACCGCCTCCTCTTCATTTACTAGCTCCTGTAGCGCTTGAAACCGGTTGGACAGCACCAGTTTGAACTCTTCTCTAACTCCAGTTTCTCTCAGGAGGCCTACATTATAGCGCTGTCTTCTTGTTGTCTCTGTGCGGCTTTTCTTTAGCTTGAGCTTCATTCTTAAGGTAAGCAGATGGTGGTCTGAGGCGACATCTGCTCCCCTCCTCACTCGAACATCTTGAAGGGATCTTCTAAATTTCTTGCTAATGCAGATATGGTCTATTTGGTTCTCTGTTGTATGGTCAGGTGAGACCCAAGTTGCTTTGTGTATTCTTCTGTGTGGGAAGATGCTGCCTCCAATGACAAGTCGGTTTAGAGCACAAAAGTCTACAAACCTCTCCCCGTTCTCACTCATCTCCGAGCCTAGTCCCTGTCTCCCCATCACCTCTTCGTATCCGGTGTTGTCCTCCCCTATTTTGGCATTAAAATCGCCCATGACGATGGTGATGTCTCGCTCCGCACATTTGTCCAAGGCACTCTGGAGTCGGTCGTAGAACTCTTGTTTCTCTTCCTCGTCACTGTCATTGGTGGGCGCATAACACTGGATGACGTTCAGCTTGAGCTTTTTCTTGGTTCTAAAGGCTGCTGTTATAATTCTTGGCCCAAGAGGTTCCCAGCCCATCAGCGCTCTCTGTGCCACTGGTGACAGCATGAGTGCTACTCCTTCTGTATGGGGGGCATTCTCCTCTTCATGACCTGAATACAGAACCATCTCCCCACTTAACAGCCTTTTCTGGCCAGACTGCGTCCATCTGGCTTCACTGATACCTAGCAGGGAAAGGTTGTACTTTTGCATTTCCGCTGCTATCTGGGCGGCCTTGCCGCTCTGGTACATGGTCTTGACGTTCCATGTGCCCATGGTTGTATCCCTGGATAGAGAGAGGCGGCTCGGTCCTGTGGCTTCCGAAGACTTCCGGCTTTCACCACAGGACGTCATAAGTCTTCTAGTAGAAGAACCTTCCTCCTCCAGGAAAGGAATTACTGTTAGTCTTTTCGTCGGCGTTTTTGTAGCTATTTCCTTTTTTGCAGGGTGGGGAAGCTACCCCCACGCCCAACCCCCTTACTAGGAGGACCAGGGGTTTTCTGTCGGGGTCACCTTCCCTTAGACCATGTTGGTTCACGGCACCTTATTTCATTCGGTGCACCCCTCTCACGAGGGACCCCCTATCCACCACCCAGGGGACGCGCCTCAACGCCGTATGGTCCCAGCGCGAGGCGTCAAACACTTGTGGTACATTATATTGTTGCGTTGAGCTATTTTCAAACGTACAATTTCAGTTTGGCTAGTAACATTTTCAGTCGGGGCGGTCCGTGGCGCAGTGGTTAAGGCGCCTGCCACCAATGCCAAAGGTGCGAGGTTCGATACCGGGTTCCGGCGTTGGACTTTTCTCCTCTGGTAAGTGTCACCGTTAATTCGGGCGGACCGTCGGGGGTTCTTTCTCCGGGTACTCCGGTTCTTCCACCCCCCCCCCCCCCCCACCCCCCACACTTTGGTACCGGTCTCAGGCCACTTTACAAATTTCAAATACAAGCGATCAAAAATCTCTGTAACTTCAGTAGCTGACTGGCCCTTCGTTTGTCTTGTACTGTGTTTGTCTTAAATGGCGTAAATCGTGTCTGTTTCGTGAGTGTGTGTGTTGGGTTTCAGGCGCGGCGCTTTGAGTCGATTTCCCCAAAATTGAGAAAAAGCGCCTATATAATAACGGTATTATTATTATTATTAGTTTGGCTAAAAAAACTTGGAAGTCACTAGCCAAAGGCTGGTGGGCAAAATTTTAGACTTTCAGGGCTGTAATCAATCTCCTGCTATAGCGCATTGGGGCTAAATAAGTTAATAGTCCTACTGCAACATGGCGGCATGCCGTTTCTTAATTCATTGAGGCCTAATGTAGAATGTTTCCTTTGAAGTTGTCTTCAGAAGACTAAATATCAGTTCCGAAGACAAGATCAACCTTGATAGTTCAAGGATGGGGATTGGTAGTGGTTGCCTCCATGTACTAACATTGAACTATCAAGGTGAACCACCTGCTGTTACAGTGTATTACTTTATTAGGGCTGAAAGGGACAATAAGCTTGCTCTCACCCTTTTCCCCGTCAGGTTTTCCCTGTATCAGCTTGTCTACATCCGATCGCCCCTGCAGCTCCTCCGGCTTCTCCCACAGAGACTGGCGCTGGCTGGGGTTGTAGAAGAACACCCTCCCGTCGCCTGTCCAAACCACACACCTGAAACACCGCCACCGTGTAAGCTGGATCATAATTAACCCATAAAGCCCTGAAGGACTATGACAGGATGTGGATCGACCATGATATTTCAAAGTTGGTGTCAGAATAGCTTGGCGCCTCTAGGCACCAAGCTTTTCTGACACCAACCTTAATAAATCATGGTCGCTCTGTCTCCGGAACTGTGATACAGACCTCAGAGGATATCCACAATTTCATAATTTCGTCCTCAGGCTGGAGTTAACTCTTTGCCAACTAAGTCACTTTTTCTGAAATATGCACAATGCCACTGAATAATTCTGTTAACCCATTCACCCCTGACGCACTACAGCTGGAGATAATATGATAATTTAAGGGTAGTGATAATTAAAGGGTAGTGCCAGATTAACTTGGCGCCTGTCGGCGCCAAGCTAATCTGGCACTACCCTTTAATTATCATGGTCGATGCATCTCCTGCAACAGGTGCATAGTCGTTAGATGACGCCTCCAAAATTTGGGAAATACGTGCGTCGGCTGAATGAGTTAAGATTTCATTTCTGGACCCAGTGCACCCGCCAAGTGATGGCTTGCCAAGTAACGACGCACTCAGCACTAAAAATAGCTAAGCACACACACTGCAAGCAAACCTTGGCTGGATGGATCTTGCCGCCCAGTGTGTTACGGAAAATTGTCTCTAAGTGCTTAGAACCGCCAGCCGTAGGCAAAGAGTTTATGGGATTCAAACTATGTGGATGTGACCGTTGTTGACCTTTGCAAGATGTCAACTAAACTAGTATGTACATAAAGATCTTATTATCGGCTACCTTAGTCAAGTGCCAAATTTGATGGAAAAAGTTAGCAAAAATGCTGATGAAAGCTGAAATGTATGAAAAATTGGCATTTTTCACACATTTGCCAACCACTTGAGGCTCTTGACCTCTCACAGGGGTCATTCCAAACTAGTATTCACAGAAAGGTCTACCATCAGCTATCTCTGCATCATGTTTGGGCTTGGAGTTGAAAATAGTATTTGAGAAAAATTAAGTTTTGTCAAAATATGCCTAATGGTATTTCTGACCCATTTCTGGAACCACTGTAACCTTGACCTTTGAGAGAGGTTGGTATGTTGGTATGTTTAGAAAGGTCTTGCCACAAAGAATCCTTGGGCCAAATTTGAATACTGTGTCTGAATATAGTCTGTGAGAAAATGCTAACGTTAAAGTTTATCACTGACAGCAGACGACGGCAGACACAGACACGAATGCCAGACAAAAAAGCTGACTGCCAAGCGTGTAAAATGCAGAGTTGAACCCAACGGAAAAAGAAACATGCTTAGAAAAGACAGTTACAACACAATTTATTAATATTTCAGGTAAATACCCTTCTTCAAAATAGACAAACAAACAAGGATAGAGATCAGTCACTACTTATCTTATTGAACAAGAAATGTCGCAACTGAAGGATCCTGGAATGGATATAGAGGCCTGTGGTACACATGTATGCCTTCAATTCTCAAGAGCCCCTTCCATTTCCAGGGGCGCGTGAGAGTTTTTGCCAGCTCAGTTGATGCCCAGGATGAAAAAAAAGACATAAAAAAGCAGGCAAAGTTTGGTCATGTTGGAAGATTACGCGACCGCACAGTGAACCCACTTGAAAAAAAGATGTGGACACAGTCGGATCGATAGCGCAACCTTTCACACAGCTAGCGAGCTGATAGCACATCCGTCATTGTGTAATGACACGACATCTGGGCTTTGTCACAGTGTGGCAGCTGGCTAGGTGTCGAGCAAGCTGCCAGGGGTTTATCATGAGAGTCTGAATGTAAATGTCAGGTATTTTTGCGTTTTTGGCTTCTATACACTGACCACTGGCCACTTTCAGCAGGTGGCCATTACTTAATATAGTAAACATCATCCATGCAACACGAATGTGACTGTAAATGGCAGGTGACCATAAAACCGGTGACCTTTCATAGGAGGTTCTACTGTAAATCCAACAAGAAATAAGAATGGCAAAGCCTTTATGGCTCACATGCATGACCGATCCACATAGTATGACCTTGACCTTTCCCTAGTCACTGAAATAAGCAAGTGATGAAGTGTTTTAACATCAAGCCTTTGAACCAGCATGCTTTCTCAAAATCTATAAATTTTTCACAAATTTGCCAACCCTCCATGATCTTTGACATTTGGAAGAGGTCAACTAATTTAGTATGCATAAAAAGGTCTATCGGGTATCATTGCACTAATTTTAGGCTTGAAGTTTTGAGAAATATCGTCTTTTGTGAAAATATGCCTAATTTTGAGCTATTTCTGACCCCCCCCCCCCCCCCCCCCTCCCCCCACCCCGGCATTGAATCTGAACAGTTTAGAAAGGTCTTGCCACAACGTATCCTTGGGCCAGATTTGAAAACTGTGGCTTGAATAGTCTTAAAAAAAAAAAAGACCAACGTTAAAGTTTACCACCGAAGATGGCTAACAGATGACAGATTGTCAACCAATGGCCCAGAACACAGACTCACTTTTGCTTCACATGTGAGCAAAAAAACACACATACCATGGAGTTCCTGGCACAGGTGTGCTGGACACAGGTCGCGACTTGTCTACTTGTTTCTGCTCTTCTGTTTTCTCTTCCTGCATGGTCTGCAACACACACACAAACTTTCAAATAAACATTATCACTAGTCAGTGGGGACACAGCAGAATCTGCGAGATCAGAGACCTATGCAAAACAAGAATGAAAATAGACCTGAGCTAATGTGGGGATGTATGCCCAAATTTTGTCAAAATACAGCTCTGACTCAATATATCAGGATTCGTTATATCACGATCCTGGATATATCGCGGGAGGGACCTTGGATCCCTAAAATAATCTGACCCACTGTGGACACCAGTAAACCACGATAAATATTTTGTCACCTGCCCTACACCCCCTGATGACACCTCTCCCACTTACCGCGCGCACGCCTTGCTTCACACTTAACTCTGAATGACCTCCTCCAGATTAGACCACACATGCAAATGATTAGGGCTGTAACTAGTGTAAGCGCTGAACCAATATGAAATGAAAGTCTGTCTACTTCTGCGGTTAAGATGCTTTGCATGGTGGGTGAGACTATATTAATCCTCAAAGACCTCCTCCACATGAAGAACACACATGCACAAACGGCCCTGTGACACTACAATGAATGCTGAAAGTCTAGGTTTGTCTCAGGTGGAAGTTGTTCACTGTTGTGAATGCTGGGTGGCCGCGAGACACTCACGGGCTGCATCTGTCAAGCGATGGCTAGTGACACCTCACAGCTAAACAAAAGTGATGTGCTGTGCCGGTGTCAGAATATACTGACATCCTTCTGACACCGGTTCCCAGGCCTGCTCAGTGTATCACTGAACATCTGAGCATCCCCTTCATACCACAACACAGATGTAGATTTACTAGTTGTGAAGACTCATAACATGTTGGTCCCTAAAGCCTGCAGTGCCATATGAAGATCTAGATGTCAAGAAGACTCTATAGCATGGGTACCGCTGGTGTGTGGCGAATGCCTCAGGCGACAGCTTTCACCTCTACTGCCAAATGCAGCCAAAAAGGATCGTTTATGTTTGTTCATGTTTGGTGGCCCATTAGTTTTGAGTTTGAACAGTGGCTATGCTGATCAGTCACTGCTGTCATGGTCAATGTATGTGCTGGAATGAGTGTGCAGTGTTGTGAAAACTGTTGTGAATGTGTTTGACCTCAGAAGTGAAAGGACAATTAATTTGACTGGGTGATGCTATGCGATCTTGACCTTTGAGAGAGTTTATTCAAATTGGTATGCTTAAAATGTCTTGCCACAAAGTATCCTTGGGCAAAGTTTGAAGACTGTGGCTCAGATAGTCTCCGAGAAAATGCCAACATTAAAGTTTATCACGGATGAAACGGACAACCACTGGCCCAGAACCATAGGGGCCCGACGATGGTGCTTTGACTAAATGCAAATCCGCTGGGCCACCATGTGCGCGCTACCGCATCTGGCTAAATTCAGAATACAAGGGAGGAAACGGACGACATCCACAAAATTCTAGCTGACTCCAGAAGTATCCCGGACCTCTTTCTCAACATCTAGAGTCCAACGTTAAACCCTTTAGTAGAGTGCCGTGAAAGCGGCCACTCTGCACTGCTTTGCATCCATTGTTTTCTGCCATATTTACTCTAAAGTCGAAGCGAATTACTCGAGAAGATATTGACAACTGAGCAGTTTCGAACCAGACTCCATTAAAGTAGAGCTTTTGGGGCTGGGGGAAATGCATGCCTGTGATTGCTGCGTGCACATTCATGTCGACAGTAGATATACTTTTGTTTTAATTTCACTGGTTATGCTAATTTATATAAACAATCAAAAATGAGCATGAAGCGTATTTCCGGACTCATTTAAAACCTGATAAATGGACGCCTGCTAAAATTATGCCTGACTGTGCAAAAAGCCTTGATACTAAACTATCAGTTCTGATTGGCGGACAAAGTTTGTGGCAAAATATCTATTGAGTTTGTTCAGTTCGGGGCTTTAGGCAGATAGTTGCATTGAGGGTTGAAAACTACTCTGGAATCATAGTGCTTCAGCGCATGCACGTGTTGCCCGTTTCCTCCTTGTATCCTGAATTGAGCTAGATGCAGTTGATTATGAGGTACATTAATACCTTACATACTAAACGGGAAAAATGATCTAAGTAAGATAGTACTTAATAGTAAGACTTCAAAAGTGAACTTAGCAAGGTTGACCTCATCAGTGACATCAATTGGAAAGAAGGTAGGGTTGTGCAGTGTCTGACATTGTTAAAGTAACTCAATACTCATCGTCCAAAACTGATTACTCAACTTACTGGACACTTCCAATGAAAGCATCTTTGGCATAACTAATGCTACATTTGAAAGAAACAAACTGGTCAGGAGTATTCTAAACCTGTTGCAATTTCTTTGGTTCAAAGAATATTACAACACTAGCCCATATCCATCGGTATACGCCCGCGTGCGTACACACCCATTTCCATCGGAATACTCCGCCGCGTGTAGGCCCCCCTTTCCAACGGTATACTCGCCGACGCGTAGTTTAGGTGGTTCCCCTGTGTCCCTCTGTGTACACGTAAACCCCTACTTCCCATGACATCACAGGTTAGTGCTCTAAACGTCATCGAAATATGTGCACTTTTCCCAGTTCCAACCGAGAATTTGCCGGAAGTTGTAAGCCTTTTTTACGCTAATTTTCACCGCGTGTTAGAGTGAATATATCGAGCATGATTGCCGAGCCAGTTGAGAGAGAGGATGTGAGCGATACAAGCGGCGATTTTGAATTAGATCCTGACGACAACATATTAGGGGAAGATGAAGAGTTGGTGGAGATTTGAGATGTACAAATTTACGATGAGTTGAGTGATTTAGTTCGTCAAATTTTCGGCGATAGTGAGGAAGACAACGATGATTTTCCTGGGTTTCAAGATGGCTGGCAACGTGACAATTTTATTCCTTGCGTCAATAGAAAATGTGTAGTTTTCAAACCACTTGATGGATTTCATTCATTCTTTTTTTATTAGGCAGAAAATAGAAGTGTGTATATTTTACAGGCATATATGCTGCAGTGATTTTGGATCCTTCTATTGAAATAATGTATTTGAACACAAGGTATGTGAACATTTTTGCAATAAACTCACTTTTACACTAAAATATTTTTTTTCTGTTGTTTTTTTCTCAGTTTATTTTTACATGGATAGCTAGTATATTCAATGCTGAATCTGCTGATATGCAACACGTAATGTTTTAGGGTGGGGTTGAGACTGTTTTAAGCCTTTTATACAACTACCACTCGTGCACTAAAATTTCCTAAAAAACGGTCAGCTCTGAGCAGGCACTCTCTGTAAGGCCTCTTAGCTCACAGAGTGCCTGACTGGAAGTGTCTTCCAGATGGATATGGGCTAGACAAAGAGCACACCCTTTGGGTTTCTATATTTAAATGTATGATATGTAACTGCGGACCAGCACATGCAGCCCTTCTTCACAGAAGTTCTACCTTAGAAGTTATACCTTAGAAGTTCTACCTTAGAAATTCTACCTTAGAAGCAAGCTACATGGAACCAAGACACCTATGTTTTTCCGTGACATTTGTAGCATGCACCCGTATGAGACAAGGTGATGCCTGGCAGATATAAACCAAAGATGTCTTTCACCCATTCTACTCTCATCTACCCATGTCTGATCGCTAGTTACTTTCTTGTTTCTGACACGGCTGTTTCAGTTTGGCCACTTAGTTTGTTCCAGGCGAGCCGAGAAACTGGGTCACAAGTTGTGCGCGCGCGCTGCCTCAGCGAGTCTCTCAGCTGTCAGACTAGCTGATAAGCGGGCTTCCTGCTAGGCGCAGTACAGCAGGGAAAATGACTACCTTTTGTTTTTCATGACTTTCTTATTTACCGTTTAAGTGTGTGATGCAAAACTTTGTTTGTTTAAAAGCGGACATTCTGCCCAACACACTGACACCAAACACACTATAGTTGTGACAAACCAGTAGCCAGCAGGATAAGGTGGAAAGAAAGAGAAAAAAGCAGATTTCACTCTCTGTGTAGTGTTTTTTCACAAAATAGATGAAGTTCCAACATCAATAACACAAATACGATACAAACTACATCAAAACGGACTTGCACGTGCTAGAAGTAACATGCCTAGAGTAAGTATGACTTACCAGATCAGAGATACCGTGAAAGGGGTTTGATTGATTGTACATTGCTTAACGTCCCGACAGCAACAAGGCTTTCTCAGGACGTGCCTGCACTGCTTGTGAAAAAAAACTAAACAGAAAATTGAATGTATGTCGCCAGCCGGTCAAATACATTAAATAAACCTACAACATGGGGCATAAATAAAGCTAAGACCATTTAGCAACACACATCCAATATCAAGAGCTACAGGCAGTGCAGACAGTAGGGAGAGTTTTAAAAAGGCAAATACAGGTGAATGGACAAAGGGTAGACAGAAACACATGCCCCAGAATAGAGAGAAAAACCCACCCTGTGGGGCTTACCAGGGTAACCCTGGGAACTAAAAAATACCTAACCCCACCCAAGTCCCCCAGGGCAAACCCGGGTGGGGGTCCGTGAAAGGGGCCGGAGAGCGGAGGGTGATAATGAGGTCACTGTTAGTGCCAGTATTCTCACAGGCACATAGCAGTAGCACCGATCTGTCAACACTGGACACACAGTTCTTTGGCACTACTTTCAGTTTTACTCCAACACCCTACAGCAGGAGATGGATCGACCATGGTATTTCAAGGGTAGTGCCAGATTAGCTTGTGACATCAAGCACAAAGCTAATCTGTCCTACAACTGTTACTCAGTCGTTCAGTAGATGACACCTCCAAAATTTGGGAAATGCATCCGTGGCATGAAACGGGTTAAAGAAAACTGTTGTGTGGTAAACAAGATGATCTCACTCTTGGATAGTTTCTCAGGACGAAAATGTTTAATCTGGAAAAGTCTGCTTTGAACGTGAACGGACCACAGCAGAATAAAAAAAAAACACACCGCCGCGTGTAGTGTGTGTAACGACAGCATAACAATCACCTGCTTCCAATCCATTTACTCTTTTCTTTTCTTCACAGGTGGCATGACTGAATACAGCACAGGTGACACTAGTGTCATGTGTTCTGTTATGAGTAATTTGAGCTTCTCTGCTTCCGTTTGCAAGCTGTATGTCCTGCTCTTTAGAATGTTTACTGTTGCATGCGTCTCTTCGCCTCCCTGCTCACCATGTAGTGCCGGACCAAAGCCCCATTGTGCGATAAAGTCTGCACAGTGGCACTCAAGTATGTGTTGTTTTGGGATTATCTTTAACGCCCTGTCCTCATGGATATTTATCCCATAACACGTCTGTATCATTTGTTCATATTTACTGCATGAAAAGGCCTGTTTTTTTGTCATACCTTTTTCTTGACCTCCTTCCACATATTCGACACAGAGAATTGAGTCTCTATTCATGGACACTGACAGTATGTGAGGTGTCCTCCATTTTCACAATCTACACCATTTAATTTGATGCAAACTCTCACATAAACATATGTTACAAATAATAATAGATCCTATCGCTAGAAAGGGACTAAACAAAAAGTCACGTTCATTTAGCAAGCACTCCAACGTCACACTGAAAAGCAGAAAACGCACAAGAGAGTATGACACATATTCCCATGACTGACTGCCTGAATGTTTTTATCCCACTAAAATCCTTACAACAAGAATCTCTAGTTGTAGATGAAACTAATGCTAATAGCAAGGAATGCGGCATCTTGGATACCACTTGACTTCTGGCTATCGTCTGTCAGTGTTCTCATTAATTCATTCTCTGCTCCCACGGGCCTCTCGGCCTCTTACAAACCAGGCCATTTAGTGTCAGTGGGCCGTATGTCTGCAGTCTTGTTAACTATGTACAAAAATGTAATGTCTGACTAAGTGCTTTGCTATAGAACTAACCCATATCATACTGAGGCTAAAAGCTTTAAATTTGTACACTGCCATCTGCAAGCCACATTATAGTATATACTTACAAATAAGAATATAGACCAATGCCTTTAGTTCAAGGGTAGTGCCAGAATAGCTTGGCACCTAGAGGCGCCAAGCTATTCTGGCACTACCCTTGAACTATTTTAGTCAAACTTATTTCACAGACTGGTGTATTCCGAATGATAAGGGCTAAGAAGAACATTATACAAAGACTTAATGAAGTACATGAAAGAAATGATAACATTGATTCGTGCTACTGCTTCGTGCCTGTGTCTGAGAGTACTACTGGCACTAACAGTGACCTCATTATCACCCTCCGTTCTCTGGCCCCTTTCACGGTATCTCTGATCTGGTAAGTCATACTTACTCTAGGCATGTTACTTCTAGCACGTGCAAGTCCGTTTTGATGTAGTTTGTATCGTATTTGTGTTATTGATGTTGGAACATCTATTTTGTGAAAAAACACTACACAGAGAGTGAAATCTGCTTTTTTCTCTTTATTTCCACCTTATCCTGTTGGCTACTGGTTTGTCACAACTATAGTGTGTTTGGTGTCAGTGTGTCGGGCAGAATGTCCGCTTTTAAACAAACAAAGTTTTGCATCACACACTTGAACGGTAAATAAGAAAGTCATGAAAAACAAAAGGTAGTCATTTTCCCTGCTGTACTGCGCCTAGCAGGAAGCCCGCTTATCAGCTAGTCTGACAGCTGAGAGACTCCCCGAGGCAGCGCGCGTGCACGACTTGTGACCCAGTTTCTCGGCTCGCCTGGAAAAAACTAAGTGGCCACTTCTAGCGCTGGGCCAAACAGCCGTGCTGAAAAAATGTCAGAAGTGCACGGACTAATAGAGTGTTCAAACTGTCCTCTTGAGCATTTCATGGGAGCTGTTTTCACCCTAATATAACAGTTGCTGAAGCGTTGGCCACAGGGTTTGGATTGCTGAGCAAGAATGCAACATCTCAAAAGAACTTGCTCTACAAGATGACACCACACACTTGCAGCTAAAACCTCACAAGTGAAAAGCATCGAGCATTGAGAAACTTACTGTACTCCACCTGCTCCACATAACATATGATACACCATACTTTACAAAATGCGAAACACACACCTCCTTCTCTTCTTTTTTGACTTCAGCTTCTTTGGTCTGCTCATTATCTGATGGTGTGCTGCCACCTGTGACTGGTGCCTCCTGCTTCTGCTGAGCAGCGCTCACTGCCTGTGCCTGGATCTGACTCACCTTGGCTGAAACATCAATCATTTATTTGCAGCAAGTCTGAGAGGAACAACAACAAACCAAACACAACCAAAATTTACAAAATAAAATAATAAAACTACATACTGTGCAGCGTGTCTAAATATTGTTGAAATGGCACTTTTCAATTTCCCTTTTACAAGTACTATGTTAATGGAATGTTTAAAAATTTCTGCACGTGCAAAGTCAAGTGCATGTTACTCATCTTTTAGGTACCCACAGAAAGTGATAAAGGAATGCAATGCACTGTTTTCAACCCTTTTTTTGGTTGCAGATTTTATAGATTTTTTTGTCTAAGTCTTTAACCCTCTGTTTAACCTGGTTGTCGGTAGGTTAATCTGCTGCATACAAACTTTGGACAATAAAGCACTATCATATAAAAATAGTTTTCAGCACAAAAACGCCCTTGCGCATGTAGACACATTACTGCTTACACTGTTACAGTACCAGAGATTGCATTACAAGGGAGCTACCTACTATCCTAGTAATCCTAATCTGATTAAGCAGATGCTAGGAACTAACCATCATAGTCTATCAAGACCTGCGGTTTGTCCCAAGTAGACTCCATGGTGCGAGAGTTGTAGTAATAGCTGCGTCCATCTGTGTTCTTGTGCTCAGACCACTCCAGCACCTCTGGGGGCTTGGGAGGGAGCTATACAAATAGTGCACATATGAATAAGAAAGTGATGAGGAATTAAAAATACTATGGCTAATTGGTCAGTGAAACTAGTTCTCGGCATGGTTTAAGGATCTAATGCTCAACCTGTGTCAGTTGTACACTCAAACCCAGAGGACACAGCTAACCCAAAGAAAGGCTGGTAGTAGTTGCTGTGCTCAACTGATGAGGGAGACAGAAATTGTAAGTATACTGAATGTGTGTGTGTGTCTCAATGTCTGTTTTCTGCCTAATAAAAGGTCAAAGACCCATCCACTATGCCACCATGTAAAAGCTGATCAACTGTAAGTAGGCTCATACAGTATAGCTGTTCTACTTCCCATCAGTGTGTGCTTTCATTCATCAGTCAAGTTTTTTTTCACAAATAAAAAGTGGCAAGGTCTTGAAAGTTTCCATCCATTTAATTAAAAGTATCACAAAAAAAAAAACTTCAAAAGTTTTATTTTCAATGATGGTAGTAAAAGATTATGTCGTATAGGCATGTTTATAAGTTATAAGTGGGGCAAGATGGCGGCCAGGCACCATCTCCAGGCACCAAAATCCGTCAACTGTGCTTTGAAGCGAAGTATATAATTATTATTTTCCAGGCAGTGTTGTACCATCAAGTTCCTAGGAAACAGTGATATACTTTTTCACTAACTTATTTGATAGAATATCATCTTTATTTTGTAATACTGAGTCGGATCGTCTTCATCTTCAGTGTAACAGTCGGAATTTCAACCTACTTCGATCCAGCCTCTATAGTCAAAGAAGAGCATGCAGACGAACTGTCGAATAACTAATCATGTGCTATTCCGGGCTCATCCTACAGTGTTTGCAGACTGGTGCTAGATTTTTCTTTATTCTGTCCGACTCCACAGAAAAGCGTGAAAGCATACAGAGAAGTATCTGCCAGCGAGCTTTACTACTTTCTTAGTTACTGCGTTTCCTCCTGGTGGCCGTGTTTATCTAGCATGTGCCTGGCTCGCTGACCTTCGCTGTTGACAGACATTTCCCAACAAGCAGTGTGCCAGTGAAGTGAACAGATTGATTGATTGATTGTACATTGCTTAACGTCCCGACAGCAACAAGACTTTCTCAGGACGTGCCTGTGTGACTGAGCCGAGGAGATGTGATGATGTGCTGGTGATGTGGGTTGTGTTTGACAAAGGGAGCTAACTCCTGTCCATGGTTCTGGTTATTTTATTTCATAACCAACAACAAAAAGCAATACAGGGCACTCGACCCGCAGTCCAGTTTCCAGAAACACAGTGAAATACTCGACTTGAAGCCGGCATGCTACAAGCTACACGCACTGATAATGGTATGCAAATAGTCAGTCTGCTAAAAGTGCGCTGGATGCAAGTAGGCATAGCGCAGGCTTCCGAGAGAGCAACTCCCTCGCGCAGGTGAAACGGCTCGGCCAGACAAAGAAACTAGCAGAAACTGTGCTAGTTGGTACCTGAATAAACTTTAATAACTAGTCAACTATACATTCAATACTAATAAATCTTAGCATTTCCGAAAGGGAATTTAAAGGGCTTTTCAATGAACTAAATTAGGAAAAGCTTAGCACTAAGCTGAATTTAATATGATTTTATAATGACTGCCACACAAGGGAAGTGAAACACAAAAAAGCATGAAAAACGTAAATCTAACTAAGACTGATCAAGATCGTACAAAATCAAATAGATATTCTAAAAGCAGGAACTGTGCTGAATCTAACGACTATCGAAACAGCTTTCTACATTTAATAGAACGGAAGCTATGAGGCTTCAAAAATAAACAGAAAACACAAGTTACAAAACCATTACTAAAACAGAAGACTCGGCGCACCACGCAAGTGGTGCCGTCACGGCTATTGGCTGAACGGGAACCTCAGACGTGGACTAAAAATAGCTACATGGGGACAGAGGCTAATGGCGCTCTGCTACACCTGCACTGCTTGTGAAAAAAAACTAAACAGAATATTGAATGTATGTCGCCAGCCGGACCAATACGTTAAATAAACCAACGACATGGGGCCTAAATAAAGCTAAGACCATTTAGCAACACACATCCAATATCAAGAGCTACAGGCAGTGCAGACAGTAGGGAGAATTTTAAAAAGGCAAATACAGGTGAATGGACGAAGGGTAGACAGAAACACATGCCCCAGAATAGAGGGGAAAACCCACCCTGTGGGGCTGACCAAGGTGACCCTGGGAACTAAAAAGTAGTTAACCCCACCCAAGTCCCCCAGGGCAGACCCGGGTGGGGGCAGTGAAGTGAACGTCTGCAGGCTTGTTCGTGGCTGCGGAGGCCAATCCGGGACAGGCAGGTTCGACCGCAGTGGCTGCAGGGGAAGGTATGGCAAGGGTTCTGAGTTGTGGCATCTCTGTTTTTTCTCCTGAGCCACTTGTCCTTAAGGTTAGCTCTGTGAGAGTCCTCAAAGGAGACAGCTGCCTTGTAAATGGTGGAGCGCCAGGTGTCACGGTCCACAGCAAGCGAGGACCACTGGTGGTGGTCGATTTGGCAGGCACTAAGTGACTTCTTGAGACAGTCTTTGTATCTCTTCTTTGGTGCCCCTCTGTCACGGTGTCCAGTAGCAAGCTCGCCGAACAGGGTGATCTTTGTTAGGCGATGATCCTCCATCCTGGAGACATGCCCCGCCCAGCGGAGCTGTGTCCGCAGCAGCAAGGCCTCGATGCTCACCGTTTCAGCCTGTTCAAGGACTTCGACGTTGGTGACATAGTCACTCCAGTGAATGCCCAGGATGGTATGCAGGCAGCGCTGGTGGAAACGTTCGAGGAGTCGTAGTTGGCTGCGGTAGAGGGCCCAGGACTCAGAACCATACAGCAGGGTGGTGAGGACCACAGCTCTGTACATGCTGATCTTGGTGCCTGTTTTCAGCTGTTGATTGTGCCACACCCGCTTGAAAAGTCACCCGAAAGCGCTGTTCGCTTTTGCCAGCCTGCTGTCAAGCTCCCTGTCCAGCTTGGCGTCCGACGTGATAATGCAACCAAGGTAAGTAAACTGGTGCACTGACTTTAGTTCAGACTCGCCAATGGTGATGTGAGGAGGGCGATACACTATCTTGGGTGCCGGCTGATGGAGGACCTCTGTCTTTTTCAGACTGACCTCGAGTCCAAAGAGCTGGGCAGCGTCTGCGAAGCAGGACGTGATGCGCTGCAGGGCTCTCTCTGTGTGTGCAACGAGGGCAGCGTCATCAGCAAAAAGCAGCTCACGAATCAGTTGGTCTAGGGTTTTCGTGTGGGCCTGCAGTCGTCTGAGGTTGAACAGGCTGCCATCGAGACGATACCTGATGTACACTGCATCGTCATCATCGAGGTCTACTGTGGCCTGCTTCAACATCATGCTAAAAAAGATTGTGAAGAGGGTCGGTGCCAGCACGCAGCCCTGCTTTACGCCGTTGAGAATAGGGAATGGTTCTGAGAGAACATTGTTGAGTCTGACCTGGCCTTGCTGGTTCTCGTGTAGCTGGACAATCATGCTGAGGAACTTTGTTGGAGCGGAGCGACGGACACCGAGACATCAGTAACCAGAAGCTACCGCTGAGGGACCTATTGTGAGGTCATCCTCATCTCTTCACTCAGGGAGTGAGCGACCGGTGCCGAGACACCCGGGTCACAGCAAGGACTGCACTACAGAGCGAGTTGCGAGGACGTCCACGGTACGAGAAACGGGATGACTCGGGAGCGTACGACAAAGGACTTGCACGCCTAGACGTGAAGGACAGAACGTAACCAGGTCAGAACACCAAACAGGTTGGATTGTGAGAGACAATTACCTAGCCTGGCATTTACATTGTGCGTGTGTATGAAGTGTTGATGTGTTTATAGTGAGAAGGGGTGTTGTACATAATTTAGATAGTGTTTTCATCGTTTATCTGTTATAAATATCTACGTTAGAAAGAAAGCTAGTGTATTGAGTTTTACCGCGTGAATGCGCCCATCTGAGTCAGTGGCGGTGTATGCGTCTGTTGTGTGTGAGTCTGTACGTGCGACTGGGGGAAGTCTGCGTGCGTTACAGTACTAGCTTTAGTCAAGTAGGAATTTAACAAAACAGCATATACTAGTGTGTTCAGGAGACTTAGGGCTGTCTTAGCATTCTGTTTGTGTCAGGGTGGTTCGGGTCAGGATGAGGCCACTCGCGCCGCGTGGCCATTAGATGCCTTGGCGACGGGCTTCACCCGTCCCGAGTCATTGTCCATTTTGTAGCTCTGTTACTGTAATTTGTGGAATGAGTGAGTGAAAGTGAGCAGCACCTGCAGTGGCAAGACAATTTTTGCTGTGTATGATTATTTTCTATCACAGCAACAATAAAGTCATCTTGAATCGTGAATCTTTACAGTGGAACTGCTTTCTTATGGCAAGTTGCCGGAGCTGTGTGGATGGCTCTCCCAGACAAATGACTGATTTTTTAAGGGTTGCCATGATGGCTGGTTGTCAAAATTCTTAGTGGGAACACTGGGTAATGCTCCACATGTCAAAAAACAAATTGGTTTCAGACTAAGGGGACAATGATTCATCATCATCATCATCATCAGTCCCTTGCCCGAACTGGGCGTTGGGGGGACTGAAAGGCAGCAGCAACAGACAGTGCTCTCCACTGAGTTCTATTTTGGGCGGTGGCAAGCAAGTCTGGCATCTCGAGTTCGGTCCATTCTTTTATGTTTGCGACCCAACTCTTTCTCTGACGACCTCGCCGACGACTTCCTTCGAGAGTGCCTTGGAGGATAGTCTTGGACAAGGTGTTGTGTCGGGTCACGTGGCCAAACCAAGCAAGCTTGCGCCGTTTCACGGTTGCCAGAAGAGGTTCATGTGGGCCCACCAGGGAGGTGACGATGCTCCGTACATATTCGTTGGTTTTGTGCTCGCGGTACGAGATGCGGAGCAACTTCCTCAGGCACTTGTTCTCAAAGGCCTGGATTTTCTTTTCTGAGTCTGCAAGCAGTGTCCAAGTCTCACAGCCGTAGAGTAGAATAGACACTACGAGGGACTTGTAAAGCCTGTACTTGATGGTGAAGCTGATGGAGTTACTTCGCCATATCCTGTCCAGCCTGGCAATTGCGGATGTTGCTGTACCTATCCTGATACGGATCTCTGCTACGCAACTACCGTCTTTGGACAGGGTGGCTCCCAAGTACTTGAAGCTATTGACCTCTTCTAGCTTCTGGCCGTTCATGTGAATGTTGCTGCTGCTGTCGCTTGTGGTGTTGATCATCACTTTGCTTTTATCCGTACTGATCTCCATGCCATAAGACCCTGCGCTACTTGAAAGTTTGTCTGTCAGGTTTTGGAGCTCACTATTGCTGCCTGCCATGAGGTCAATATCGTCTGCGAATCGAAGATTGCACAGGGATCTGCCACCAATAGAGATTGAAGTATGGTGGTCGTGGAGGGTTTCCTGCATGATCTTCTCCAGGAATATGTTGAAAAGGACAGGAGAGAGCAGGCATCCTTGACGGACACCGATCGTCGTCCTGAAGAACTCGCCTGACTGATTGTTAAGTAGAACCGCGCTGCAGGCGTTCTTGTAAAGCGCTTCTATCATTTGGATCAGTCCCTCCTCTATGTTGAACGATCTCATGACTTGCCAGAGTCCGTCGTGCCAGACAATGATTGTACATTGCTTAACGTCCCGACAGCAACAAGGCTTTCTCAGGACGTGCCTGCACTGCTTGTGAAAAAAAAAAAATAAACAGAACATTGAATGTACGTCGCCAGCCGGTCAAATACGTTAAATAAACCTAACACATGGGGCCTAAATAAAGCTAAGACCATTTAGCAACACACATCCAATATCAAGAGCTACAGGCAGTGCAGACAGTAGGGAGAGTTTTAAAAAGGCAAATACAGGTGAATGGACAAAGGGTAGACAGAAACACATGCCCCAGAATAGAGAGAAAAACCCACCCTGTGGGGCTGACCAGGGTGACCCTGGGAACTAAAAAATACCTAACCCCACCCAAGTCCCCCAGGGCAGACCCGGGTGGGGTACTAAGGGGACAAACAAATAGAAGTGTAATCACAAACACCAACAGTGAAGCATACAAGAGATGCCACTGGACAAAATAAATCATTGGAACGAGTACTTTTTTTTTCACCACCATGTCTTTGCCATTTATAAATACATGTACATGTACTTCTGAATGCATTGCAACAAGCCTTAGGCAAACGCTTATGAGAGATCCAGATCAAAAGGTGGCTGCCAAGTGTGTAAAATGCAGAGAACATACTAACGAAGAAAGAAACACGCTTAGCAAAGGCAGTTGCAATATAATTAATAAATATTTTGAGTTCCAAAATAGTTATAAAACAAGTGCACATGTCTCTTTTGAAAAAGAGAGTCACAACACAATTTATTAAAAAATATCTTAATAAATTATGTTGTAATATGTCTTTTGTAAGCATGTTTCTGTCTTCATTTGGATGTTCTTTGATAAACACATTATGGGCCCTGCTAATATTTTGAGTTTTGCACATGCACACAAGGACTGTAAAAATGTGTATGACCCCCCCCCCCCCCCCAAAAAAAAAATAAAAAATAAATAAATAAAAAATAAATAAATAAATAAAAAAAAAATAAAAAAAAATAAATAAATAAAATAAATAATAAAATAAAATAAATAAATAATAATAATAAAATAAAAAATGTGTGGCACTGCAAACAGTTATGTGAATACACCAAGGCATTTCTGTCAGTTCTAGCTGTACAATCTTCCCTCTGTCGACCCACCCACCACTTGGCCAAGTCACCATACTGTGAGCAGTGAGTAGCTGACCTATCATTGTCCACAGACACAAAGTCTTGAGGGTCATCTCAAAAGGCATGTATATAATATGCAGACATCCCCCCCAAAATGCGTAAGGCCTGCCCAAAGTGCATGATTTACACCAAAAAAATGCAATAATCGCAACCCCTAAAACATGCACAAGCCACTATGCAATAGCAGAGCACCTCACCTATTGGCTTCAAGTGCAAGATTTGCTCTTTCATACAGTTCAGCTCTACAGAACAACCTTATCCAAAAAAAAATCAATATTAACACACAAAAATAAAAACAAAAAACAAACATAGAGCAGCAACAACACTGTCTGCATACCTGAGAAGATGGTGGCTTTTGAAGAGTTGCAGAATCCTGGCTGACAGCCGGTGCAGTCTCTGTTGTGCCAGCTGACTCAGCTGTTGAATTGGCAGCAGCAGCAGCAGCAGCAGCGGCAGCAGCAGCAGCTGCAGCAGCAGCTGCAGCCACAGCCACGGCTTGCCCCACATTACTCCCCATCATGGGCTGCTGCATCAGTTGGGGGTTAAAGCCTGGTGGCATCATGCCAGGCCCAGGACCAAAGCCCTGACCCATCCCTTGTGGCATCCCGCCTTGCATCATACCTTCAGTTTCATGCAGCATTTGAGTCAGCAAATTGAGTGAAAATGGTCAAGTACAAAAGCAAATCACAACTTATACTTACTCATTTATGACTATAGCAGCTGATGAACTTTGCCTTTAAAAAGGAATGCTTTCAACTAACAAAAAAAAAAAAAAAAAAAAAAAAGCCCTGAACCACAGTCAATGTTTTATGCTTTAGAGCAATGTATGGATGATAGATCAACCGTTATTGCTCGAGGTACAGCATTAGCCTAACACATACAAGCAAAAAGGCTATGTATTCAGTGTGCTCAAAAGATTGCTTATTTCAAAAAGAGTAAGTGCAACGAAACAGTTGAAATCTTTGTAACCAGCTTTTAGTACAAAACTAAGTACTGGGAACAGCCAAAGTCACATTCAAGTAAACAAACTCACCAGACATACCTTGTTGAGGTGGGCCGTTCTGGTGCTCCTGGTTCCCTCCTGGCTGACCAGATGCCTGAGCTGGAAGTCAATCAATGTAAATTATACATAAAAAGATAGGTTGTGCTCAGTACATAGACTCCGATACTGATCACCAATACATGTCATTCTGTTTGACTCACATCTTAATAAACAAACAGCTTTTAAAAAATAAAATCTCATTCAGATACATAGATAAATCAACGAAGAAACAGCACAAGCTGCATGAGCATGAAAATAAGTAATTTTACAGTTAAACCTTTGCAGAATGCATCAGAATGTAGTTCAAAGTGGTGGCCAAAAACATGACTGCTGACCCCATTTTCAGTTCCGACCAAAGCATGTGGATTATGTACCTTACTTAACTCATTCTACCCCAGACACACCACAGCAAGATAAGGATCGACCATGATAGTTCAAGGGTGATGCCAGAATAGCTTGGCACCTATGGGCGCCGAGCTATTCTGGCATCACCCTTGAACTATCATGGTCGATCTGTGTCCTGCACAGCAATGCAGTCTTCAGAGGACAACGGCAAAATATTGGGATTTCGGTGTTGGGGTAGAATGAGTTAAATTTGTATGCCTCTCAGTCTCACACTTTCTTTACCAATAAACTTATTTCTAAATGTATACTGTAAAAGTGACTTGGTGTCATTTACACTGGTCGAAAAATGTATTTTTCTCTAAAATGTATTTGTTGGAAAAATACTTACTGATGGCATTACTAATAGGAAGGTACACTTAGCTTACCAATATCAGCCCCAAAAAAACGTGTATAGATCACAACCAGGGGGGCAACTCTAGGGAGCCGTTACCAGGAAACCCTGGGTTGCCTCCCCTGCCTCCCTATCCGGTCACGTGCCTGGCAGTACCCGCCAGTCTTTGCCTTAGCTGAACAGCGACAAGCAGGGCTGGAGGGAGGGACCTCTGAGTAATGCCATCAGTAAATATTTTTTGAAAAAATACATTTTAGAGAAAAATACATTTTGTTTTCTCAAAATTCTTACCGATGGCATTACTAACAGGAAGAATTGCGAATAGGAGGAGGGTGCCGTCCCCAATACATCTCCTACATGTTCACTTTGCCATGAAAAAAAGCACCGTATCATGCGTTAAACTATCAAGGCCCCCCTACGCACCCACTCCCGATAATTTCAGCTAGGGCGTGACCTATAGCGCCTGTGGCGTCGGGAGGGAGTGTCCCCCAATAGGGCCAGGCTGTCGCCCTGGCCAGATAGGTCTCGGAAGTAGAGGCGGGCGAAGGTGGATCACCCCGCCAAGGCAAGGCCGCCCCAACATCTGGGTGCGCATCGCCCTCTCCTCTCTCTCTGGGCATGGGGACCGAGCTCCTGATGCCTGGACTTGCCTAGGGAGCACGTCCCGTCGTGGGAGGACCGGCAATTCCCTCACCGAAGGTGGGGCAGGGCACGGATGCGCTCGTCTGTGTCAGGATGTTACGTCCGCCCAAGCCCAGGGCAGGAAAGACGTGAGCGCCCTTGCCGAGGGCTTAGTTTTGCGCAGGTAAACTCTAAAGTCTGGACGGGGTACTGTGGTGGGACACCCGGGACTGGTACTTCACCTAGAGCTGGTGGATTATCATCACTTGAGGTGCTGCCGCTGGGGTTAGTTCTTGGACAGAAATGTCGGATCAGTGTGGGGCTGTACCGAACCATCGGCCCTGAACTGGAGACAGGAGGGTCGCCCCGTGAAAGCGTGGGTCTCACTCACCCTGGTCGCCGTGGCGAGGGCACGAAGGAAACAGGTTTTCATGGTCAGGTTTTTGAGCCGCGCTGGGGGTAGAGGCTCGAAGTTGAGCCAGGTTAACAGCCCGGACAAGTCCCTGCAAGGGATCAGCGAGCGGGAACCAGCCACTGAAGATCCAAGCGCGCCATCCGATCCGCGCAGTCCTTGCAGGCCCCCTGGTCTGGTAGGCCTAAGTGGCGATACGTGTCTGCAATCATCACCAGGTAAACTCTGATGGTGATGGGGGCCAGGTTCTGCTGGGAGAAGAGTCACCGAAAGGGCTCGGCCAGTCAGGTCCGCGGGGGAGAGCTGCCCACTGCGCACCAGGACTGGAAGACCTGCCGCTTTCCCTCGTAGACGTTATGGGTAGAGCAAGCCGTTGCGATCGCTTCCACCGCTGCACCCGAGAAGCCTCTTGCGGCGAGGGGCTGCCGGACAATCTCCCAGTGTGCAGTAGCCGCTGGACTGGGCACAGGTGAAACGGCTGCTGTCGGGGCTGCTTGAGCATCGTATGAGGCGTGAGAAGCCTAAGCGGAGGGTCCGTGGCGAGGTTCAGAGGCCTGTGGTCCCGCTCTCGGTCCAGCTGAACGACGCAACGAGGGACAGGACCGTGTTGCCACCCCTGAGCTTCTGGAGCACCTTTGGATACCAGGACGGCGGGAGGGAAAGCGGACGCTAGCAGCCAGTCCCCAGAGCGCGTCTAAGGCCCAGGCTCATGGATCCGGCATGAGGGGGATGAAGAGCGGGGGCCACCTGCTCCACCACATGGTGAAGAGGCCGATCATGGGTGCCTCCCCACGCGCGCAGGGTAGCTAGAAGATATCCAGGCGCAGGGACCACTCCGCAGAGAAGCTGGCCGCGATGCGAGAGGGAGTCCATGAGGACGTTCAGATGGCCCGGGATGTGCCACACCCAAAGCATGGTGTCCCGCTTCCTGCACCACAGGAGGGCTTGGTACACGAGGATGGAGAGGGAGGGAGTGCGTGTCCCACGCTGGTTCCGTATGTAGGCCACGACCGACGAGTTGCCGGAGAGAACCAAGGTCTCCTGCTGAACGAGGCGATCTTCCCAGGCGATAAGCCCCCCAAACGGCCTACAGCTCCAGCCATTTGATGTGTCTGTCTGCCTGGTCCCACAGTCAACTGCCCGAGGTTGCGACGAACTCTGGCAGCAGCAGTGCTCCTGAGCTGGAGAGGCTCGCGCCCATGCAGATGGAGAGCTGGGGCGGTGGGGAGAAGAGTGGAACCCACGACGCTAATCAGCTCAGTCCGTCCAACGCTGGAGATGAGACTTGACCAAAGGCGATACAGTGACCAGGCCCGCCAGATCTCTGAGGGCGGGCGCCAGCGGAGGAGCAGATGCAGGTGGATCGGGCGAGAGCAGAGCCTGCCAAGGGGTAGGAGGTCCGCTGCTGCGCTAGGAGGCCCAGCAACTGGAGCCCGACTCTGGCCGGGAGAGTTTCCACGTGAGAGACTTGGAGCGCCAGCTCTATATTCTGAATTCGCCCGTCTGGGAGCCGCACGCATTTGAGGTCATTCAGGAACTCCATGCCTAGGTGAATGACCTGCGCATGGGAGTGAGATCAGACTTGCCTCCGTTAACCAGGAATCCGAACTGGCGAAGCAGGGTCAGTAAAGAGTCCCGGTCCTCCGCTAAGGCTGTCGCCCTCTGGTTCCGAAGGAGCAGATCGTCCAGGTAGTTGGAGGTTGGACTCAAGGCCATCTGTCGGAACCTGGAGACGACTCCGTCAATAATCCTGGTGAACACATACAGCTGAGGTTGAGTCCGAAGGGCAGAGCCCAAAACTGGTATACTACTCCGTGGAAGGCGAAGCGAAGATATTGACAGGACGCCGGATGCACGGGAATGTGGAGGTATGCGTCCGCGAGGTCGAGGCCCATGGCTTTGGGGTCGCACCGCCGCCTCAAAGCTCTGGCCGTCTCCATCCGGAAGCGTGGGCCCAAAATGTACCTGTTTAGCGCCAAGAGGTCGATGACCGGGCGCCACTTGCCGCCGGGCTTGGGCACGAGGAAGAGATGACTGTAGAAGGCCGGGGAGTCGATACATGAGACTACTTCCGTGGCTTCCTTACGGAGCAGTGGCAACTACCCCGTGAAGCGCTTCCGCCTTGCCCTGACCCCCCCGGTACCTCCGTCCACAGGGGGGAGTGTCGCAATGGAGGGGGAGACTGGAAAGAGATCCTTAGGCCCTCCGAGATGGTCGAGAGAATCCAAGGGTTGTCCTGGAACAGACGGCTCCACGCGCCGCTGTGGAGTGCTAGCCTCCCGCCGACTGGAGACCCTACAGGAATCGGCGGGGGGACGGGAGACAAGTCAGTGGGCCCAGCCGCGCCCAGGCCTCGTGTCGCCTCTGGGCCAGGCAAGGGTGGGTGTGGGGAAAGCGCGCGAGCGTGCGGGAGGGGGGTGGGGCACCTCTGGGTAGACGAGTGGCTTGGGATCTGAAGGACCGCAGGGCGAGACCCACAGCTCTGTAGGCCGACTAAAAGTGGGTAGCGGAGGAGACGGTCGTGGCTGGCCAGAGCTCCATAGAAGACTCCTTGATGGCCTGCTAGGTTGGTCCGAACAGCAGAGATCCCCCGAAGGGTGCCTGTCAAAGCTGAGCCTTTACCGACGCCAGGAGTGAGGAGCAGAGTCCCAGCAGGGCATCACGCCGCATCAGATTGCAGTTGGCAACCGCCGCCATGGCGTTAACCGAGGAGTGAAACACCACTCTGTTCGCCGCTACCAGCACGGAGTGTATGCTGCGGAGAGGAGCCGAGGCGGAGAGGTCCCAGGTGTCCTTGAGGCATTGTACCACCGCCT
This sequence comes from Semisulcospira habei, assembly GCA_036245525.1. Classification (NCBI taxonomy): domain Eukaryota; kingdom Metazoa; phylum Mollusca; class Gastropoda; family Semisulcospiridae; genus Semisulcospira; species Semisulcospira habei. The sequence goes on along the minus strand of BTPG01000002.1, from coordinate 287,218,536 downwards.
GCGTCACCACTCGAGGAAGCCTGCACACACTAAGGAGTTCCGGACTAGCTTTGCCGTCTTCTCCAAATTGCGTGGGATCCGTGGCCACCGGCCGCGTGGGGCCCCCGTCTGCAGCAGCGCCGCCTTGTCTAGTGCCGGCAGGGGACAGGAGAACACCTGGGAGAGACCCGCATACCACTGTACGCGTAAGCTGACGTCCATAACGGCCGGCCATCTGGCGTTGGCTTAAAAGAAGCCCTGGTCGCCGAAGTTGTCCTCCAGAAGGTGCGTGGAAAACGCCTCCGCAAGATCCCGAAACGAAGGTGGCTGCGGGAGGGACTTAAAGCGCTTGAGCTGCCGGGGTGCGTCCGCCATCAGTGCGGCCTTCCTTTTCAAGGGTGGAGAGGGAGGACAGGAGCCCGGGGGAGGAAAAACGCGATGAGCTAAGAGGCCTCAGTCAGGGAGCGGAGAGAGTATGAGAAGTCGGAGCCGCGCAGACCGATGACCGACAGGGACGACCACGCGCTAGGGGACGCAGACAGCGGAGGGGAGCGGGGGTCCCCGCGTGATGAAGTAAGCATGGCTACCGACGCACGCCTGTGCCTGCGAGGTGCAGAGGTCCGGAGGGGAGGGCTGGACCGGGGACAGAGGGAAGATTCCGCCGAGCTTGACGAACGGCTGCTCACCGCGAGGCCCCGACGCTGTGGGTGAGAGCGCCAATCCCATGAGGAAGAACGCTGTGTTGATCGGCTGCTCCGACAGGTCGCCACGGGGGAGCGGAGCCATGCCGCCGCCGGATGCTGCGACAGGGTAGGGTCCTTCCTACGTCTTTAGGAGGCAGAGCGGGAGCAATTCCAAGGATCCCAGTGTGAGGTTGTTGCCGCGACGGGACTCCTGGTCCCGTTGCTGACGGGGCCGTGTGTCCCGGCCATTCCTGGCGCGGTCCTCTCTGTAGGGGCTGCGAGTCCCATCAGGCCTCACCATGTGGCGCAGCGATCGTGGCCGCTGAGTGCGCCTCTCGATGCTCCTAGAGCGGGGAGGCAGGGTTCCGGCGGCCTGGGTTTGACGGAGAAGGTCCCGTCGGTGACTGACTGGCTCCTTCCTGTCTCCGCGGGAAGCCGAAGAGCCGGAAGCCTGGTAACGGGGTAGCTCGTTCCTTTGGTGGCTGACAGTCTTCCCCCCTTCCAAGTGGTGCTCTAGGGATCAGGGCGCTTGCTCAAGGAGCTTGTCAGGTCGACGACTGGCCAGCTCTCTGAGCATGGGGATCGAGTACCCGCTGCCTGGACCCACCTGGGGAGCATTTCCCGTCGTGCGAGGACCGGCATTTCGCCCACCAAAGGGTGGAGTAAGGTCTCTGGTGCCTGTACCTGGTGCGTCCCGGCTGCTGACAGGCTCCCCTGAGCGTGGGTATCGAGCTCCTGCTGCCTGGTGTGGCCTAGGTACCCAGTCCCGTCGCAGGCGGGCTGGCATTTCGCCCACCAAAGGGTGGGGTAGGGCTCCTGGTGCCTGTACTTGACGGGCAGGCATGTCCAGCCGGCTGCTGACTATCTTCCCTTTTCTCACAGGACGGGGGCGGGCAGGTTCAGGGCACCGGGGAGGCGGGGGGGGGGGGGGGGGGGGGGGGGGGGGGGGGGCGCGGGAGCGACGACAGGACCGCCAATGTGGCATGCCTCCACGGCTCTGGCACGGCGGAGGTCGTGGCGGGGTAGGGTGGCTCCTTGGCCCAGGCTGGTCTGTCCCTCCTGTAGAAGGCCCATGCCGCACAGGTGCTACATGTTTGCCCGGAGGAGCAGCCCAAACAGGGCAGGCACACATCGTGGGAGTCAGTCGGCCATTGGAATTATCTGCACCTGGTGCACCTCATGACTTGTGCACTGTAACAAATGAAGCAGACAAACAACCGTCGTGTGGGTGCGGGGCCTCCCAAGAGGCCACGCACTCACGGCCCATCGCATACAGAGTCCCCTGTTAATGCCGCCGCCCGTTCCTCTTATTCTGACAAAACGCCGGCGGAGCCGCTACCGGTCCTCCCACCAGAGACCAAGTAATCCCCCAGAAAACTCAAGGTAATCCTCCAAGCTTCACACAGAGTTCACTCTCTTTCTTTTTAACCTTTTTCACATAAATCCAGGGGAACACACCAAGCCCCGCTTCGAAGAGGTAACCACGAAGCGGTACTCCCACATGAAGCCGTAATCACACACAAAGTCTTTTAGTAATCACACCGTACTCAGTCGAAGCAAAGCAGGCTGAACACAACCGGTATTGATGAGCTAAGCGCAAAGACTGGCGGGTACTGCCAGGCACGTTACCAGATAGGGAGGCAGGGGAGGCAACCCAGGATTTCCTGGTAACGGCTCCCTAGAGTCGCCCCCCTGGTTGTGATGTATACACAATGTTTTTATGGGGGCTGAAATTGGTAAGCTAAGCGTACCTTCTTAGTAATGCCATATCTAAGAGTTTTCAGAAAACAAAGTTATGTTCCATTTGTGCATTGTCACGCTTACTGAAATATTATCCACCCAATTTTCTGTGTGAATAGTGAGTCTGGTCCAGATTTCAGAGTGAATGAATTAGTCTGGTCCAAAATGGATTCAAGCATTCAAAATCCAATATTTACGGCATGCACTTAAGCACCGAGCTTTTAGCCTGAAATTACAAAGAGAGTTTGAAACAAATGGCTGTGAAGTTTTTCATCAGAAAATCTATTAAAAATCAAGCAGGGAACTTGAACGGCTGTTGAGGGCTTTCCCAAAGGTGTTACACAAAAATGACTGAGTTTTTCTTCAGTGTTTATGACTTTTACAAACTGGCTGGGGCAGCAGAAGAAGTTTCCACCTTGCGTTCATGCATTAGGGTGTTTCAGATCTATGTTTAGTTTTTGTCTGGTCTCATCTAGCAAACGTATATATGCTATCATGAAAATGTCATATCAGACACTTGATTAGTGACTTTATGCAGGTTCAACTTTTTATGTGTACTTTGAAATTGAAGATTTGTGTCACGCTGTATGCACCCTATGCACTTTGGCAGTGAGTGGGGAGGGGGTGGGGGGGAGGGGGGTACCTACTTCATGACCCTATTCTGAATAAAGGATTTGATCCCCTGCTTTAACTTTTACAGTGAGATACTCTGGACATGTTCAGTCTTCATAAAAACTGAACATTATAATGAAATTATCTTTTTGAATTCTGGGATCTCAGTCCCCTTTTTGTGACCAATACTGGAGAATCAGTCATATGACACTTGGCCATGCAAATGCACAACTGTTTCCTTGTACGTATACTTACAATACTCACAAACCAAACAGGTGAGGGTAGCGTCTGTCTGTCCAGCGCTGAATAATTCCCTTGGTACATGTACTTGTATTTACAGCTCAGCATGTGAACAGGATACAATTAAAACCTTAATTAACCCTTTCACTGCCGAGAAAAAAGTGAACAAGCTGAACAAGATCTACCGCAAGACATAGATCCTCATGAGCCCCAATGACTGCAGGGGCTCATGAGGATCTATGTCTCTTGCTGACACCAATTTGTATCGATGTTTTTGGGAGAATGAACCAAGATTTCAGAAACAAACATGTACGTACAGCGGCAAGCAAGGGGTTAAACCCTATGCAACTGAGAGTACTGTTAACCCATATCATACTGAGGCTAAAAGCTTCAAATTTGTACACTGCCATATGCAAGCTACATTATAGTACTTACAGATAAGGATATTGACCAATGGGTTTAGTTCAAGGGTGGTGCCAGAATAGTTTGGCACCTAGAGGCGCCAAGCTGTTCTGGCACTACCCTTGAACTATTTTAGTCAAACCTATTTCACACACTCATGTATTCCGAATGATAAGGGTTAACAGACTATCAGAGGCAGCAAGCACAAAGGGGTTAAAACGCTCCACACAATGTCCCCACCTTGGGCCTGTGCAGCCTGTGCAGCAGTGGAGGTCCCAGAGCGACCGACAGCATGGGCAGACTGAGCTGCCATGGCCTCCACCTCCTCTTGTGTGATAATCTTCACGTTTTCTGGCTTTGTCCATACTGTCTCACGTGTACGTGAATGGTAATAGTAGGGCTGGTGAGACAAAAGCAATACTTTGATAATTATGACAATTACTAAACCCTGTTAAAAACAGTACCAATGGCTGCATATATATATATATGCATGGGGGTTATGTTATACACTAAAATAAAACACTAATAGAACAGGTAAGGCACTGTCGGTAATAATGTATGAATAATATAGTTAAAACCAACAAGTTAAACACAGTTTTGAAACCAAGTTCACTATGATGTTCTGGAAGTTCGTTTTTTAACAACATGAGTCCAAAGTGCACTTTTATCACGATATATCAATTAACGTTTTTAAAATGGAAAATGTATTTTCTCTAAAATGTATTTTTTCGAAAAATACTTACCGATGGCATTGCTATGTGGAATATACCCCTTAACTTACCCGATTTCAGCCTAAGCAGCCTTGTGTGTACCTACAAGATAAGGGGCGTAACTCAGAGTTGTATCCAAGTGACTGGGTAGTCTCCCCTCCCTCCAACTGGTCACGTGAGCCTTGTATTCCTGCCAGTCTTACACTTAGCGTAGTGGCAGCAAGCGGGGTAGGTAGGAGGGCCCTCCGAGTAATACCATCTGTAAGTATTTTTCGAAAAAAGCTTGAGGAGCACCTTGGGCACTAGTACTGAGGGAGGTTAAGCGTAGGCCATGAGGCCCTCTCAGGAGACTGACAAGAGTGTCCACCGCCCACGCGAGGGGTTCCGGGATGGGGGGAGACAAATAGCGGGAGCTGCTTGTTCCATCTGGTGGCAAACAGGTCGATCATGGGCATCTCCCAGTGAGCACAGATCATGCGGAAGATGTCCGGCCAGAGGGACCACTCATTGTGAAGGAGCTGTCCTCGTCGCGAGAGGGAGTCCGCAAGAACATTCAGGTGTCCCAGAGTGTGTCGTGCTCAGAGCGCAATCCTGTGATCCCTGCACCACAGGAAGATCTGGTAAATTAGCATGCAGAGGGTCGGAGACCGTGTGCCACCTTGCTTCTGAATGTAGGCTACCACCCTCGCATTGTCGGACAGGATCAGGACTTCCTGGCCGCAGAGCCGCGATTCCCAGTGGATGAGAGCCAACCACACCGCCTTCAACTCTAGCCAGTTGATATGTTGGTCTCGAAGGTCCACCGACCACAGGCCCGAGACGGTGCTGAACTCCGACAGTAAATGGGCCCCCCCCAGCCATCGAGACTTGCGTCCATGCAAATGGAGAAAGTCGGCAGAGGGGTGGAGAGAGGGACTCCTGTCGCCAACCAAGAGTGGTCGGTCCAACGGAGCAGATGCGGCCGGATCAGCAGCGAGACTAGGATTGAGGCTGAGAGGTCTCCCAAGGACGGACGCCAGTGGAGCAACACATATAGCTGCAGTGGTCGAGCGTAAAGCCTGCTTAGTGGTAACAGGTCTGCCGCCGCACTGATCAGGCCCAACAGCTGGAGCCAGGTCCTGGCTGGGAGCACGTCCGCTAGGGAGACTTGCTGCGCCAAGGTCAACAGCTTCTGGATCTGAGCCTCCGGTAGAAGTACCCTGTTGAGATCGGTCAGAAACTCCATACCCAGGTGGACAAACCGGCGAGATGGCACCAGGTCCGACTTTCCCTCGTTGAGGAAGAACCCGAGTCGGTGAAGCAGCGCTAGGAGAATGTCTCTGTCCGCCACTAGGGCAGCCGTGTCTTCATTCCTGAGGAGCAGGCCATCGAGATAGTTGGACGTAGGGCTCGAGGAATCCTGCCTGGCTCTGGCGACTACGGCGTCAATAATCCTGGTAAAGACCCAAGGGTCGGAGATGAGTGAGAACGGGGAGAGGTTTGTAGACTTTTGTGCTCTAAACCGACTTGTCATTGGAGGCAGCATCTTCCCACACAGAAGAATACACAAAGCAACTTGGGTCTCACCTGACCATACAACAGAGAACCAAATAGACCATATCTGCATTAGCAAGAAATTTAGAAGATCCCTTCAAGATGTTCGAGTGAGGAGGGGAGCAGATGTCGCCTCAGACCACCATCTGCTTACCTTAAGAATGAAGCTCAAGCTAAAGAAAAGCCGCACAGAGACGACAAGAAGACAGCGCTATAATGTAGGCCTCCTGAGAGAAACTGGAGTTAGAGAAGAGTTCAAACTGGTGCTGTCCAACCGGTTTCAAGCGCTACAGGAGCTAGTAAATGAAGAGGAGGCGGTCACCACAGAGCAGCAGTGGAAGGCAGTTAGAGAGGCGCTGAACTCAACCTGCAAAGACACTGTAGGGTTCAGGAAACACCACCACAAGGACTGGCTGTCAGCACAGACCTTGAAGAAGATAGAAGCGAGGAAGCAGAAGAAAGCAGCGGTCAACAACAGTCGCACGAGAGCAGCCAAAGTAAGGGCACAGGGGGAATACTGGGAAGCCAACCGCGAGGTGAAGAGGAGTATCAGGGCAGACAAGAGGGCCTACACAGACAGCCTGGCAGCAGAGGCAGAAAAGGCAGCAGGCAGCGGCAACATGAAACGGCTCTACGACATTACCAGAAGATTGTCAGGTAAGTATGGCCATACAGAAAGACCAGTAAAAGACAAAGAAGGCAAGCCTATTGCAGACAGAGCAGACCAACTCGACAGATGGGCCGAGTATTTTGAAGAGTTACTGAACAGACCTAGCCCACCCGACCCCCAGGACATCCAGCCGGCAGAGACCGACCTACCCATCAGCTGTGACAGACCCAGCCGGGAAGAGATCAGAAAAGCAGTGGCATTTTTGAAGAATGGCAAAGCAGCAGGGCCAGATGGCATCCCAGCGGAGTCTCTGAAAGCAGACCTAGAGACAACAGTTGAGATGCTGTACCCACTGTTTGGAAAGATCTGGGAAGAGGAGGTGATGCCAGCTGACTGGAAGGAGGGGTACCTAATCAAGCTTCCCAAGAAAGGCGACCTCAGCAAGTGTTCCAACTACAGAGGAATCACCTTGCTGTCAGTACCAGGAAAGGTCTTCAACAGGATCATCCTAGAGAGAATGAAGAGCTCCGTTGACCCCCAGCTGAGAGACCAGCAAGCAGGATTCAGGAAGAACCGATCATGTACAGACCAGATCGCCACTCTCCGCATCATCGTGGAACAGTCTCTGGAGTGGAGCTCCCCGCTGTACGTCAACTTTGTGGATTATGAGAAAGCATTTGACAGCGTGGACCGAGAGACTCTGTGGAAACTCCTACGACACTACGGTGTACCCACAAAGCTCGTCCGCCTGATCAAGAGCAGCTATGATGGCATGACATGTCGCGTGATCCACGAAGGGCAGTTCACCAGAGAGCTCCAGGTCAGAACTGGTGTCAGGCAGGGGTGTCTGCTGTCTCCGTTCCTCTTCCTACTGGCCATAGACTGGGTCATGAAGATGACCACAGAGCACAGACGAAGTGGAATACAGTGGACACTGTGGACACAGCTTGACGACCTCGATTTTGCAGACGACTTGGCATTACTGTCCCACACTCATCAACAAATGCAGGACAAGACCACGAGGCTTGCTGACATCTCGTCCCAAGTGGGCCTCACCATTCACAAACAGAAAACAAAGACAATGAGGCTGAACGCAACCAGGGAAGAACCAGTCTTGCTTGCTGGCACCCCGTTGGAGGAGGTGGAGTCCTTCACCTATCTCGGGAGCATCATAGACAAAAAAGGCGGCACTGATGCAGATGTTAGAGCACGAATCGGTAAAGCCAGAGCAGCCTTTCTCCAGTTGAAAAAAGTGTGGAGTTCCAGAGAGCTGTCACAACACACCAAAGTCCGGATTTTCAACTCCAATGTAAAAGCAGTTCTCCTATATGGAGCAGAGACATGGAGATTGACAAAAACCACAGTCAACAGAGTACAGACCTTCATGAACAGTTGCCTTAGAAGAATTTTGAAAATCCACTGGCCAGAGAAGATCAGCAACGTCAGACTCTGGGAGAGAACAGAGCAGATAACAGCAGAGAATGAAATTGGGCGAAGAAGATGGGGATGGATCGGTCACAGTCTGAGAAAGCCAGCTTCCAGTATCACTAGGCAGGCATTGTCATGGAACCCCCAGGGAAAGAGGAAAAGAGGTAGGCCGAGAAACTCCTGGCGTCGAGACCTCCAAGCAGACATAAAGAGACTGGGAACCACCTGGAGTAGAATCGAAGGAGAAGCACAGGACAGGAGTTGCTGGAGGTCTCTCGTCGACGGCCTATACCCGGGTAGGGGTGACAGGCGTAAGTAAGTAAGTAAAGACCCAAGGGCTGAGGTTGAGACCGAACGGTAGGGCCCGAAACTGGTAAACGATCCCGCGAAAAGCGAATTTTAGGTAACGCCATGAGGCGTCATACATGGGAACGTGCAGGTATGCGTCGAAAAGGTCGAGACTGACCGCATAGCCCATAGGTTGTACCGAGGCTCATAAGGCTCTTGCCGTTTCCATACAATAAACTTGTTCAGGGCGGAGAGGTCAATGACCGGTCGCCACTTGCCACCGGGCTTCGGGACTACGAAGAGCCGACTGTAGAACGCCGGAGAGTCCTGTGGTGCCAATACTTAAGTGGGAGCCTTCTGGAGCAGCGCGGCAATCTCCCCTTGAAGAGGGTACGTGCGTCCACAGAGGAGAGCATCTCAGAGGCGGAGGGGTCGAAAATGAGATCTGAAGTCCGTCCGAGATCGTGTCAAGAACCCAAAGGTCCTCCAGCAACAGTGACCGCCACTCGTCGCTGTGCCTCGAAAGCCTCCCGCCGACTGGGAGTCCCTGCAGGGATCGGCGAGGGCGGAGTCAGGGGGACATCACTGGGCCCTTCCGCGCCCGTGCCTCCAGGTGCTCCGGGGCCAGTCAGGGGTCGAGGCTTGAGAGGGGGCGGGCACGACCAGCGGGGTCCTGGGGTCTGGGTCTGGGAGGTAGTCTGGTAAACAGCTGGGTGGAGGGTCTGAAGGTCTGCAGGGCGCGACCCCTCTCCAAGCGGGAGGTTAGAAACCGGTAGAAATCCGCACTGGGAGCGCTCGGCCACAGGTCCTTGGCGGAGTAATGAACCTCTTGCCAGGTGGAACCAAAGAGGAGGGGGCTCCCGAGGGGAGCAGGGCGCAGCTGAGCGACGAAGGTTGAGGGAATGCTCGAGAAACTCTTCAGCAAGGCGTCCTGTCTCATCAGATCGCAATTCGCCGATGCCACCAAGGAATTGGTCACGATGTGGTGCACGGCGCGATTAGCTGTGATGGCGAGAAAGTGGACGTCACGCAAACAGGACTCGTTCGGACGCTCCCAAAACTCCTCCACACTCCTCACCACTGCCTGTGTGGCCAGGTCCAGAAATCCTGCCAAGCCAGGGAGTTGTGAATGAGACTTGCCGTGTGTTCCAGCCCAGGGAGGGGGGAGGGGGGGGGGGGGAAAGAAGAACCGACAAGCAGGAACCTTGCCTCCAGCTTGTAACTGCGCCGCAGGGTCCACCGTGTCTCCCGAGTGCTCTGTCTCTTGGCCGCCCCTTGCGGAGGACCATGCGAGACTGGCAACGGTTTTCGGCCACTCCTTGCGAAGGACCATGCGAGACGGTGTGGACTCTCTCTGAGAGGGCTAAACGGGACTGAGTCCAGAGTCCGACGGGAAGCGGGACCCACAATCTCCGAGGTCGCACGATGGCGCGGAGATCTGGGTGGCGCGGGGGCTAAAGGAGCTTTAATGCTACGCACTGACCTGTCACTGTCCTGTCATGGTAGTAGGTCGTCCCAGGCGCCCACACGCAGGCGGAATACTAGGCCAAATGTGCTAAAAATTGCACAAATTTGATCATCAGTTTCACTACATAAACATCATTTTTTGTTTCTGATTTTAATATGAAAATGAAGATAAAATATTTCTCTTTCAATTTATGTGTGTTTTATAGTTAAATAAGTTCGGAATTAGTTGTAATAAATTGTGGAAATGTATAGGGGTTTACTCCATTTTTGCCGTGGCGAGGCCTTCCGCGCAGCGCGCTGCTAAAGGCAGCGTTTTACACACTCCGGTTTTTCCCGCCGCAGATTTCCGAGACAAAGGACACACACTAAAAATAACCTCATGGTGAAAGTAGAGTTGTTTACCGATCTGCCGATATAATTTTCGTATCAATATTTGCAGAAATTCTGGTAAAAATCTGACAACAAAAACTTTTTTTGACTTCAAATGGTCGTATCTGCCATATTTTTCATCCGTTTTTGACCAGTAAACGCGGGTATTAAAGCTCAATTTACGCTCTTTCCAACGATACGAAAATCAGCACGATAGCTTTTCTGTAGGAATTTTGCCATGCGATCCAAGTGGGGCAACCCTACACCGCCTGCGGCGACTAGCTAGAGGCAAAGTAAACTCGCGAGCCTAGCGATGACATCGGACTCGGCAGATACAAATTTCGTCTCCTACGAATGTCTTCGACCATATCTCAGTGAGTAATGCTTAAATTATATATGTTTTGATTAGTAATGTGAGTTTTGTGATTTTTTGTATATATTATCATTATGTATAGATGTGTGGAAACAACAGCCGACTGTATTGTTGCTCTAGCAAACCTACGTTAGGATAACGTGGTCAGCTGATCGATGTTTTCTGAAGTCGCTTTTCCGACTTACAGTGTTAAATAATGCATATTTAATGGTTATTAGTGTAAACAAACGTTTCAAAAGGCCATCAAATTTTTGGTAAGTTTAGATGGTACAGCTAAAGCACAAAATCTAAACAAAATATGAGCAGGTGTGAGTGGCCGAAAACCAGAAGTGGCTTCTCGGAGATTTTTTCCGATCAACGGCGATTCACTCTTTGCTATTTTTACGATGTTAGTGCTGACTGTGATATAACTGATCAGAATTGTATAGGATAACTTTGTAAAATGGTTTATAATATGGCATACTTACACAGTAACAGTGCTGTAGGTTACACGGCACAGTATACTGTTCAACTTTAAGAATTTAAGATGTAATTTAGTTAGACAAGTCTGTTTATGTATAGACAAATCACTGTTGTTAATAGTAGTGGCACTGACAGTAATGTCAATAAGAATAATTCATGTTTATATAAAGTTTAAAACAAGTTCAGGCTGTGATCATGTGATAATATAAATAAGCTAAGCTAAGCTTGGCTTGACTTCGCGAACGAAGATTTTATAGGAGTTGCCCACGACGTCTGCAGGCTTGTTCGTGGCTGCGGAGGCCAATCCGAGACAGGCAGGTTCGACCGCAGTGGCTGCAGGGGAAGGTATGGTCAGGGTTCTGAGCTGCGGCATCTCTGTTTTTTCTCCTGAGCCGCTTGTCCTTAAGGCTAGCTCTGTGAGAGTCCTCAAAGGAGACAGCTGCCTTGTAAATGGTGGAGCGCCAGGTGTCACGGTCCGCAGCAAGCGAAGACCACTGGTGGTGGTCGATTTGGCAGGCACTAAGTGACTTCTTGAGACAGTCTTTGTATCTCTTTTTTGGTGCCCCTCTGTCACGGTGTCCAGTAGCAAGCTCGCCGAACAGGGTGATCTTTGGTAGGCGATGATCCTCCATCCTGGAGACATGCCCCGCCCAGCGGAGCTGTGTCCGCAGCAGCAAAGCCTTGATGCTCACAGTTTCAGCCTGTTCAAGGACCTCGACGTTGGTGACATAGTCACTCCAGTGAATGCCCAGGATGGTACGCAGGCAGCGCTGGTGGAAGCGTTCGAGGAGTCGTAGTTGGCTTCGGTAGAGTGCCCAGGACTCGGAACCATACAGCAGGGTGGTGAGGACCACAGCTCTGTACACGCTGATCTTGGTGCCTGTTTTCAGCTGTTGATTGTGCCACACCCGCTTGAAAAGTCGCCCGAAAGCGCTGTTCGCTTTTGCCAGCCTGCTGTCAAGCTCCTTGTCCAGCTTGGCGTCCGACGTGATAACGCAGCCAAGGTAAGTAAACTGGTGCACTGACTTTAGTTCAGACTCGCCAATGGTGATGTGAGGAGGGCGATACACTGTCTTGGGTACCGGCTGATGGAGGACCTCTGTCTTTTTCAGACTGACCTCGAGTCCAAAGAGCTGGGCAGCATCTGCGAAGCAAGTCGTGATGCGCTGCAGGGCTCTCTCTGTGTGTGCAACGAGGGCAGCATCATCAGCAAAAAGCAGCTCACGAATCAGTTGGTCTAGGGTTTTCGTGTGGGCCTGCAGTCGTCTGAGGTTGAACAGGCTGCCATCGAGACGATACCTGATGTACACTGCATCGTCATCATCGAGGTCCACTGTGGCCTGCTTCAACATCATGCTAAAAAAGATGGTGAAGAGGGTCGGTGCCAGCACGCAGCCCTGCTTTACGCCGTTGAGAATAGGGAATGGTTCTGAGAGGTCATTGTTGAGTCTGACCTGGCCTTGCTGGTCCTCGTGTAGCTGGACAATCATGTTGAGGAACTTTGGGGGACAGCCAAGTCGCTCCAGGATCTGCCACATGCCTTGCCTGCTCACAGTGTCGAACGCTTTTGTTAGGTCGACAAATGTTACGTACAGCCCTTTGTTCTGCTCGCGGCACTTCTCCTGTAGCTGTCTCAGCACAAAGACCATATCGGTGGTGCTCCTGTTTGCTCTGAAGCCACACTGGCCCTCTGGGAGTTGGTCTTCAGCGATGGCAGGTACCAGCCGATTCAGGAGCAGCCTTGCAAGGATTTTCCCAGCAATGGACAGCAGGGTAATTCCCCGATAGTTGGAACAGTCAGACTTCTCGCCTTTGTTCTTGTACAGGGTGATAACGACTGCATCACGGAGATCTTTTGGTAGTGTTCCTTCCTTCCAGCAGCAGAGAAAGAGGTCATGGAGCTTGTTGTGCAGTGCTGTGCCTCCATGTTTCCAGATCTCTGGCGGTATTCCATCAATGCCTGCTGCTTTGCCACTCTTGAGCTGGTGGATGGCTGTGAGGGTCTCTTCAGCGGTGGGCGGTTCGTCCAATTCAACCTTTACTGGGAGGTGTGGGATTTGTAGGATGACTGCTTCTTGAACAGTGCGCTCAGCGCTGAAGAGGCTCTGAAAGTATTCCGACCAGCGGTTCAAGATGGAGGTATTATCTGTGAGGAGTGCCTGGCCATTCGCGCTTCGCAGGGGACTTTGTACCAGGTGCTTGGGGCCATACACTGCTTTCAGTGCTTCGTAGAAGCCCCTGTAGTCACCATTGTCAGCACAAAGCTGGGTCCTCTGTGCAAGTCTGGTCCACCACTCATTCTGGAGATCTCTGAGCTTGCGCTGGAGACTGCTGCAGACGAGGCGGAAGGCAGACTTCTTCACAGGGCAGGAAGGCTGGGCTAGGTGGGCCTGATGGGCGGCTCTTTTTTTTGCTAGGTGTTCCTGGATCTCTACATCGTTTTCGTCAAACCAGTCTTTGTTCTTCTTTCTGGCGAAACCCAAGACTTCTGCAGAGGATTTTGCAATAGCAGTTTTCAGTTGTTCCCAAAGTGTTTCAGGGGAGGAGTCTACTGGGTCCGCTGTGTCTTTGAGCCTGCGCTGTAAATCTGTCTGAAAGGCAGCTTTCACATCGTCACGCTGAAGGCTGGCAACATCAAGCTTTTTCTTGGGGGGCCCCCATTTCTTGGGTTTTGGCTTGAAGTGGAGCCTGAGTTTGCAGCGGACAAGGCGGTGGTCAGTGTGGCACTCTGCGCTGGGCATCACTCTGGTGAGGAGGACGTCACTGCGGTCCCTCTGACGCACTAGGACATAGTCGATAAGGTGCCAGTGTTTGGAGCGAGGATGCATCCAGGTGGTCTTTCGACTGTCCTTTTGCTGAAAAGTAGTGTTGGTGATGACCAGTTGCTGCTCCGCACAGAACTCCAACAGTAGGCGGCCATTGTCATTGCAGTTCCCCACGCCATGCTTGCCGAGGACTCCTTTCCAGGCTTCAGAGTCCTGGCCCACTCTGGCGTTGAAGTCGCCAAGGATGATGACTTTGTCGTCTGCAGGGGTACTCTGTAGGAGGCTGCGCAGGTCAGTGTAAAACTTGTCCTTTTCAGCAGGCTCTGCCAGGAGGGTTGGGGAGTACACACTGAGAAGGGTGACGTGCTGCTGGTGTCTCAGTGGGAGGCGCATGGACATGATGCGGTCTGAGTGGCCCGTTGGTAGGTTTTCCAGCTTAGTCGCAATGGATGTCTTGACCATGAAACCCACGCCTGAAAGCCGTCTTTCTGATGCAGGCCTGCCTGACCAGTAGAGGGTGTACCCAGCACCAAGTTCTTGGAGGCTGCCTTCGTCCGGAAGGCGTACTTCGCTGAGCGCGGCGATGTCGATGTTTAACCTCCGCAATTCATGGGCAATGAGGGCGGAGCGACGTTCAGGGCGTCCGCTGTCTGCTTTGTCGAGCATGGTACGGACGTTCCAGCATGCTACGTTGAGTCCGGTCGTGGTCGTCATGAGAGTGGATCCGTTATTCTTTCTTGTTTTTTGACCGCAGGAGAAGATGCCCGTTGACCGCGGCTAGCCAACTGGGGTTGCGAGGGGACGAGCTTTGGTTAGGCCACCTTTTCTAGGCCCCTCTCCATGTGGAGCAAGCAGTGCTGTCCCTAGAGAAGGCTGCTTGGTCGTTCAGGGTGTGCCGAGTGATGTTGTCATCCCCAGGTCAACATCAGGCGACCAATATCCTGAACCGCCTGCATGCAGGTTTGAGACTGCGGCTTCCAGTGACATCTTTCACCTGCCGTTTCGCCCCTCGCCCGTCGCTACAGGACTTGGAATGGTCAGTGTCATGGTCTGTGGACGTTTCCTAAAGCCTGCGCGGTGGAGCTTTTTGGTGGAGTGCAGTGTGCGCAGTACTGGCCCCACCCTTTAAACCCTTGGTTCATCTGCCATGGCCTAGCAAGCTGGGACGATGGCATCGAGGTCCTCGGGTCGTAGGTTTTATATCAGACTGTCCTTGTCCTAGTCTCTGGCTCAAAAGCCTTCCCCGGAGACACGGGGGCTTTGATGTCAGGGGTTTCCTCCCTTAGCCTTTCCGCAGCCAAGCGGCCAGGCCTGCAAGGCAGCAGGCGACTCGTGGAGGGCGGGAGATAATATAAATAATGTTTTATTAATTGGACCATGAATAGGACTATGGAAGGCTGAAATTCTCAGGGTGCTTTTATCTTTATTTTTCTTCTTCTTCCTCGAACACTCTTTACTTTCTTTAATTCCAGAGGATGAGACATATCATCTGCTGATGAAGCATGTTTCTGCAGAAGGTAGGGGCTGCCAGTGCAAGTTACCATGCGTGCAGTGCACCAACCGCCTCGTTTTACAACTTGGACTTCTTTGGGTCACCACTGGCAAGACTTGAGAGAGAATTTACAGTTTTGCACAGCAAGCACTAAACATGAAAGTTGGTAAGGATCTTCCTACACTTACCCATGAAGAAATCAGCCTGCGGAAGAAGCTACACAGTACACCAGTGTCAAGCAGTTCTGTCAATCATCTTAAGAAAATTCCAGGAGCCTCAAAAAAAGCAACGGATTCAGTGCAGTTTTCTGTGATAACTTTTTTTGCAATTTGCCAAACAGATTTTAGTTTTTCTTTATGCTACTTCATTATTTTTATAAACATAGTTATCTTTGTAATCAAAAGATTGTTAGGCAACTCGTCTGATCTGAATCAGGTTATGGCTAGGAATACAAACAGAATTTTGTTTTGCATAGACATGAAACTTTTTTTTTTAGATGTGTGTGCTTGTGACTGTTAGCTAGTGACTGTTGCCTTGTTATAATTTAATATATTTGCATTTTAAATTTTCAGTTTCTGGTCTTGATTTTTTGTTTGATGTGATGATTTATATTACTAAATTTTATATTAGATTTTCATATTTCACTTTTTTCAGAGTGCTTTCAAAATGACACATTTCTGATATTGCAATTGCATTGTACAGTATTATTTTGTGCGTTTTTTTTTTTTTACCGAGATCTTGAGTATTCATTTTACATGTTGGCATGAGATTCGCGTGAATCCACAGGCAAGGTAATGATTTTGAAATTTAGCATAACATTTTATTCATATTTTTTCCTCATTTAAGATTGTTAAGATTTTATTATTCATCTAGATCATTATTTGCATTGCAGTTTTGCACTGGCCAGATTCTGACCTTTATTTTGATATGTGAAACATATGTACATGTGTCTTGAGATCTGCAGATTTTACTGTAACATGCTTTCAGTTTTTGTATTTTTCTAACATCAGTTTATTTTTTTTATATAAATTTTCAGCTAAACCATTACTTGCATTGCATTTGTAAGATTCTGGCCTTTCTTTTGATATGTGAACCATTTCTGTGTGTCCAATAGTTCTCGAGATATAAAGATTTGACTTGCACCTGACTTTGTGTTACACTCTGTTCATTTTTTTTACTGTTGCAAACTGGCATGGTGTAGATACTTTGAACCTTTATAATAGACATATTATTAGCCTTGAGTATACCAAAAGTAATAGGCATACATGGTGCAGTATTTTATGTGATACTGATATGCTTGATTTTTAGGCTAATAATTATTTACATTAGACGATGAATGGTGGAGACCCCAAAGTGGCTGTTCGCGCAGTTTAACAAGGGAAAATGTGACTCGCAAGAGCACATTCAGGTTCACGTTATTCATACATTATTGTGGAGAAGGAGGTTTAGTTAGTATTATATTCATCTAAGTAGTAGTCTGCACTGTTTAAACACTATAAGCAGTGTTGGCTGACAAAACTGTGTTATTGCTGAGGCCTCAAACATGGACTTTTCTTAAATTTGACCCGAAACGACAGAATGGCACAATTTTCAAATCGCTATAACTCAGAAACCGTTTAAGATATCTCCACAAAATTTTGCATGCAAGCTCATCTTGATGTTTACTTTCAGAAAACTGTAAAAATTATATTGTCTTTTGAATCTAAAAAAAATTACTGGGACAACCTAATGGTAGAATCCTTAGCCCCCGGGCGTCGTCGCTGATAGAACTCCCAAAGCTGTGACCACTTCCGCTCCTTCCACGTAGCGCACTGAGCGCAGGTACAGGCCGAGGAGCAACAGGAACAGGGTAGACAGTATGAGAGTCTGTCGGCCACTGGAATCCTTTGGATCTCCTGCAGGTGTGGAGCTGTGCGCTCACCATCTTCTAGCCACTAGCGAAGCTTGCCAGGTAGTATAGTAGTTGAACAACCCAACAGAGAGGATGAAGCTGGTGAACCGTTCACAGTGAATCTAAGGGTAAGACTGGTGGGAATACACGGCTCACGTGACTGGATGGAGGGAGGGGAGACTACCCGATAGCTTGGATACAACTCTTAAGTTACGCCCCTTGTTGTGTAGGTACACACAAGGGTGCTTAGGCTGAAATCGGGTAAGTTAAGGGGTATATTCCACATAGTAATGCCATCGGTAATGTATTTTGAGGGAACAAATGCGCGACTACACCACTGTTATTGTTATGTTTACAATTACATAGAGAAATGTTTGGCATGTTCTGGGTTGGACATTACACAGCATTTTTATAATCTGAAGTGGCATGCACATTGGATGCAGAAATGAACTCTTAACCCATATCATACTGAGGCTAAAAGCTTCACATTTGTACACTGCCATATATGCAAACTACATTATAGTACTTACAGATAAGGATATAGACGAATGGCTTTAGTTCAAAGGTAGTGCCTGAATAGCTTGGTGCCTAGCAGCACCAATCTATTCTGGCACTACCCTTGAACTATTTTAGTCAAACTTATTTCACACACTGATGTATTCCGAATGATAAGGGTTAAGAGTAAGACATTTTACTTAGTGGCAGAGTACATAATACAGAAAAGTTACAGTAGGCAAAGAGATCTGCTCTCTGGTGGGCTTTGGTTGCTAAAATTTGCTGCAATAGTCTATGCCATTACCTTGCCCTCCGCTGTCTTAGTTTCCACCCACAGCTCTTGGTTTCCATCATTACCGCCAGCCTGGCCCATCATGCCCATCCCCGGCCCACCTGGCATCCCACCAGGACCAGTGTTGGGTGGGAAGCCAGGCGGGGGCATGGCAAAGTTAGGCGGCGGAAACCCAGGAGGAGGCATCATATGTGGCCGCTGAAACAGTGAGACAGATGAGCTTGCTCTAACCCTCTACCACAAGAGCCTGCAGCCACTGGTATTATTATTAGCAGTATTGGAGACTGCAGCCACAAGGGGGTTAAGACAATGTGAAAGTAAACAATTCTTAAACAGCCCTGAGGTACACACACTTTCCAAAATATTTTGTTCAAACCACAATAGTCTGTAACTTAATAGTGACTTTCAACAGCTGAAAGTTTCACTCTTCACTAAAACTGGCAAACACAGGATTAATTCTTGCTTTAAAGAGGTCAGTCAAGTAAAAAAAGACCCAACAAAACACAAAAAGAGTGAAATCATCTGCTTTCTCTTTCTCTCTCTGTCTCTCAACTTCCAACTAACCTGAACTCGTCCCAAATTGTACTACATAATCATATATGCAGGTTCTTGGGAACCTCTCCAAAAACAATTATGTTAATTTAATAGGGAAATCTGTGCATGTTCCAGAAAGATAAAATGGTGCCATCATTGCAAGACAATTCTTTTGAAACAATTTTTGTACCCTTTGGCAACTTGAATAACATTAACAGCTATGACGTTTTTGTTCTACACATGCACAGATCAAATCAGCCTAAAAAATACTTTCAAGAATGTTTAAGTCCTCATGAAATAATCCTGTCTTTGGGTATTGAAACACTCTAAGAACATCCAAAGGTCATCAGTGGTCACCCCCAAATCATGTACATGTATTATATTAATGGAAACCTTACAAGTTAAACCCATTGCCCTATACAACGAAGGCCTTTCTTTGATCTGACCACTCTTTATGATTCTGTACCAGGATTTGTAGGGGAGGGTGTAGAATTTACCTCTCACCTGTATTATACTTTTGAATCCATGAACAAGCATATTTACTAAACAAGACCTATTGCATGCATACCTGTCAATTTTTTTTTTTTTTTTAAATTGGAAATATTTGCATTTTTTCATGGCATTGTGGCAATCATTTGCTACCGGTAATATCTAACAGCATAACAAGTGTAAAAGAACATAAATCAAAATTTAGCAACTACTCAGTTTATTGCATTTTTGTGTACATATTATATATGTATGTGTGTGTTACATTTTGACTTTATACTCACTTAAATGTCTATTACACCTTTTTGTTTGTTACTACTTTTACATCTAGTCACATGGCAACATTGGTTAAGGAAGGCTAGTAAAATCGATCATATACTGCTATGGAGTTGGGTGTTTCTTTCCTAGAATATTATTACTCCTCAAATAACATGATTTCATATGTGCATACTCCTTAAACTTAATGTGTTGGGCCCCAAGGTGAATCTTCAGCTAAAGCTGCAGTGCTGGTGGTGCTGTGTCTTTGTGCTGGCAGCTAGGATGCACTGGCACTAGGTGTGCATTTTATATACACCAGCGCCAAACTCCAAGTGTGACGGCGTTCGATAAGAAGAAGAAGATATACACCAGCCAATGGTTGCCAATACAAAGAGAAACCAGAACATATGGTTTAGGACAAGAGCTCACCTCCAATAACAATCATCCCTGCTTCAAGCAAATTTCAATATTAAGACTTGAACAAATTTACCTTACAGTAATGATATATATAAATTCTCATAGTTTCAATACAAGGAGCATAATATGCTCATGTGCGTATTTTAACTGCTAGCATTCACTGTAGGATCTCCATAAGATTTGCTGACAGTGTGATGCAACTCTATCTAATGCATTCTATACTGTATTATATAAAAGGCCATTCACATGTTGCACACAGAAAATCTGTCTTTACTCGAGGCTGTTCAGTACTATAAGTGTTGGGTCAAGAATGTAAGACTCTTGCAATTTTGTCCTTATTTGCTTTGTTCTTCATATGATTATAAAATTGTGCTTTCGAGACAAAACGGTTGATTTTAAACATACTGTGCAAAATTTGTGTATGCTTCCCAGTACACGATATCGAAGAAACAATGTGCAGCTGTTGCAGGGACGCAAAAACACACTCCTGCTTCGGCGAGTGTGCCTTGTGTCCATGAAACAATAGTGTTAATGACCATATAATGACTGCGTAATGACTTTTTCCCCTTACAATATGGCACTGATGTCAAGGTTAAATTTTACTTCGCTTGCATTATTCTTCTTCCTTGAGCATTCTTCATATTTTGACCTTTCAGAGGGATCAACCAAATTAGTATGCACAGAAAAGTCTTCCCATCAGGTATCTCTGTAGCAAATTTTGGTTTGAAGTTGTGAATAGTATTTCACTATTTGAGGAAATTTTTTTTTTTTTTTTTTTTGGGGGGGGGGGGGGGGGGTCAAAATATGGCTATTTTGGACGATTTCCTGAGCTCTTGTGACCTTTGACCTTTCCGTGGGGTCATCCAAATTAGTATGTATAGATAGGTCTTACCATCAGGTATTTCTGTACCAAATTATGGTTTCAAGTTGTGAATAGTATTTGAGAAAAAACATCTTTTGGACCTGTGTCATGGACAAATACGCTGATGACACGGCACTGACAGGTTCTGTTGATTACAGATGAGGACGACAGACACTATCGACAGGAGATCGACGACTTTGTAGTGTGGTGCGATAGAAACTATCTTGAATTACATGTTGGCAAAACAAAATAGATGGTCATAGATTTCAGGAATAACAAACATCATCCCGGTCCTGTTGTCATCAAGGGAACAGAAGTTGAGCGTGTAGAGTCCTACAAGTATTTAGGGTTTCTTTTTGACAACACGCTCAACTGGAAACAAAACACAGATGCTATTGTGAAAAAAACGCATACCCGTCTTTACTGTTTGAGAAAGCTCAGATCATTTCATGTAAGCACTCAGCTTTTACAGATGTTTTACTGCTCCAGTATTGTAAGCATTCTAACTTTTGGACTGACATGCTGGGGTAGAAATTTATGTAAAAGAGATCAAGATCGCCTTAACAAAGTAATCCGGAAAGGTGGCGGGGTGATTGGTAGGGCACAGGATAATTTGGACACACTGTACAACAGACAGATTATGAACAAATTGGCTGACATTTTTGATGACAAAACACATCCACTTAGATATCCAAACTTGACAGCAGACGTATCGAACGAAGTGGCAGACTTCGAGTACCCAAAAGTCATACATCACGTTATGCCAACTCTTTTGTCCCTCAGGCTGTTAGTACCCTTTTCAACAGTAATATCAGTAGATAGTGTCTGTCAACATTCTTCAGTTCTTTAGTACTTGCCTTTTCAGTAGTTCACTGCAACATTGCTGACACCAGAAGCACAGGGGGAATCCACCATTTTTTTTCCCCCCCTAGCTGTCCCATGAGGGATTAATTAAATATTATTGTATTGTATTATTGTATTGTATTGGCAGACAAATTTCCCCATGAGGGATTAATAAAGTATTATTGTATTGTATTTCCTGAGCTCTTGTGACCCTTGACCTTTCCGAGGGATCAACTAAATTAGTATGCATAGAAAGGTTTACCATCAGGTATATTTGTACCATTTTGGGTTTGAAGTTGTGAATAGTATTTGAGAAAAAATAAATTATGTCAAAATATAGCTACTTTTGGTCTATTTCCTCATCCCCTGTGACCTTGACCTTTGTGCAGACCTGCCTACATGTTCATGTGGTTGTCAGGAAGATTTGGGAAAATTCTCAGTAAGATTTGCGAGACTGTCATTATAGTTCAACTGGACGATAAACCTTGCTTCCAGGAGCCAAAAATCAAACAACGGAATGGGGGGGGGGTGGGGGGGGGGTGGGGGGGGTGGGGGTGGGGGGGGGGTTGGTTGGTTGGTTAACTTAATCACCTATAAGAACATACATTGTCTATTCTGCTGTACCTAGAAGATAGTAAGAAAATTTCTGAGAAAATGGGCTACTTCACCAGAGCGTTTATAACTTTTTGGAATAGACAGTTTTTAAGTCTGTTTTTATTTTCTTAGCTCACATATGGATGGATAGTACTAATAGTACTTCATGTTGTGGTGGAGTATAATTTGGTACCTGTTTATAATATTTACTGTAATTAATTACAGGTAAATTAACTGAAAAATGCACCTTGATTATTTTATATCTGTAAAGGACAAACAAAAGACATTAAACTGAAAAATGTGTCAGTGTGTGAAAATATGAATGTGTGTGATAGTGGAGTGAGATAATTTTACATTAGTGATCACGATGATCAGGCAATCAACTGATAAACCTTCAGGTAATCGAAGTTCACGTATCTCGTCGGCGGACATTGCTACAAATTGATCGCCAAGTTCGTCTGTTGGGCGAAAGTTTCGAACATTTCTGCAGGGAAATACTGATACAAATAATCAAGTGGTGTCGCTTCCAACTCAAGTGGAGTTGTTGGGCCCACATTTCGCGTGAAAGGCTGCAAAACAGAATCTGAAATTGGCCGCCGATGCCAGATAGCATCGCCGCCGCCATCTTGCAGTCGTCGCCTCGGTAAACACTGCAGAAATACTCTGGTATCTTCATCATCCCAGTCCGACAGATCGCTAGTATGCACACTAGACACACTTATGTCACTTCCCTCTGACTCGGAAACTGGATTGTTGCCAATTTACTCCGAAAAAGCTGTAAATTCTGGGTCACTGTCGCTCGATGGAACGTATGTCGCCATGTTTGTAAACACGTGCATTTCAAACGACAGCAGACCTTGCTTCCAAAGGACAGGGCTTAGCTGTTCCCTGTTGTGTTTTTATTATTAAGTGTTTCATAAATATCATTAAAAAACGAATTTTACAGACGTTCATCCGCTTCTGTTTCGTCATCTGTTTCGTGTACTCGTTTTGGAGGCATGATTTCACGCCGACCGTGAACCTCAAACTAAGACTGAAAGTAAAGCGATCCCATCCGCAAAAATGAACGCGAACAAAGACGCGCTTTCCAATTGGCTAGACAAAATTATAGGTCAGCACACAGTAGCCAATCAGGATCATGCTTACTACTACTGGCAGAAATGGCACAATCAAACTGTCTTTTTGCCAAAACAAACCCCAAAATACCGTAAAAAGCTACCGTAGAAAATTGATACATGACAGGAAGACCGTAAAAAAACACCCAAACTCGTAAGAAATACGGCGAAATCGTAAGAGTAGGCAGGTCTGTTTGTGAGAGGTCACTCAAATTGGTATGTTTAGAAAGGTCTTGCCACAAAGTATCCTTGGGCAAAGTTTGAAGACTGTGGCTTGAATAGTCTCTGAGAAAATGCCAACGTTAACCACAGACGACGGCGGACAGACGACCACTGGCCCAAAACATACTCAATTTTGCTTCGCACGTGAGCCAAAAAACATGAGTATTTTGGCACAGAAAAGCATTACACAGAATAGGTACCTCTGATAAGGAGCTTCAGCATAGAAACGGATGACAACTTGAAGTAAATCGTGCGTTGCGTGTGTTGCATGGGGATAAAGTGTGTGCACAGGGCAAAGTGTTTGGTTGATGATGATTCTTTTCTAATTTATAATTTGATGAAAATTAAGGTTTCTGTCATTATGTCTATGGTCATAGTAGTCCCGAAGTTGATTACAACATATGATACAGATAAAGGTATATAATCAGGAAAGCAACATAACCACACATTTGTATTGCAGTAAACGAGCTTTATCTGTTAAAATGAGTCAAAAACAATTACTAAGCAGTGGACAAAAATAGCCATCGTGATTCCGGTCATTTCATAACATTCATCATCTTGACTGTAGCGTGACACCATGCTTAGCACAATACACATTCTTCTCCAACTCCCTAGAAATTTTACCAAAAAAAAAAAAAAATTGCTAGATCTCGACTGTTTCAGTAGTGTCAGATACATGCAATCAAATCAAAATCAGTTTTCAAATGAGCGATGAAATTTCAGTTAAGTGTAATGTTTCCTCTCTGGCCTTTTGAGATTTGCATAATGCAAACCATCTATAACACCTTTGCATGCATCATTCAGTACTCTAAACGTACTGCTGGCTGCATGTAGCGATGCACGAGGTTAATCAACTTCATGCTGCTACAAAACAGCAAGACACAAAGTAATGCATAACTTACCATGCCTGGAGGCGGCATGCCTGGTGGTGGCATACCATGTGGAGGCATGCCATTTGGTCCATTCATTGGCATGCCGTTAGGTCCACTCATAGGGGGCATACCATGCCCCATGCCCTGGGGAGGACCGAAGTTGGGGTCAAACGGAGGCCTGCCAAAGGGCGGTGGTCCTCTGTGAGGCCCACGCATTCCCATAGGTCCATGAGGCCCATGTGGTCCACGCATTCCAGGTGGCGGCCCTCGCATTCCCATTGGCCCTGGTGGTCCACGAAAACGGCCTGGTGGTCCTCTGAAAGGTGGACCCCTAAGAAAAATGCAAAAAAAAAAACAATGAAACTAAGCATTAAGTGCAGCATGTTCCTTTCAGATAAGCTGTAGTCCTTAAAGTGACCTTCTCCAGGTGATTGAAAGGTTAATAGTTCAAAATACACGTAAACCTGCTTAAGCCATTGTTGCTGGGGCTACACAATTGACTATGGTTTAGAATTTCAAATGAAAAGAATTGACAGCATTTTTGTAAGTGGTACAGTCAAACCCACTTGAGCTGTAGTTGCAGAAGGAAAATTGCTTGCAGTTTACCAGAATTCAGACAGCAAATAAAAGACAATTTGCAAGTATAACTGACTGTAGTATGAATTATCCAACAATCTTGAAATTCAGATAATTCATAACTGACAGTGACAGTAAAACAACAACAAAAAAGATGGGATAAAACATAACCCACAAAGTCTTTTCTATAGATATGAAAGCTGTCATTGCTGAATTGTAAAGGGTCTCTACGCTTGTCTTTGACCTGATTCTGATGTTGAAATATCTCCTATTGAAAAAACCTTGCAGATCTGCCAATGCATCAGTGTCTATATGGGGCGCAGTACATGCATAACCGTCACTAGTTCGCCAAACGTCATGACATATTTTTGTTTTTAATTTTATATGATACAAGTTTCACTTTCCCTTAAAGACTTGAGAAAATTGTGAGAAAACTAGAATTTCAAGGTACAATTTCAATCACGTTATAATTTGTGTGAAATCAGGTCGATTTTACCTAGTTACATGATATAATTAAGTACACCTGCATGCTGCTCTGAAAACGCATTGATGTGTGTGCGTCAAACATCTCCAAGAGGCATGGATCATCATGCACCCTCTGAGTGCATGAGGATCTAAGCCTATTGGAGGTGCGCCCATGTGTGTGTGTGAGAGAGAGCTAGAGAGAAAATTACGTCATATAATTTCTAAGAGTATGAGTCAATGTCTGCGTGGTGATGGAGCTGTTGTTCAAACGCGCGTCGCCCGCACGCGACACTAGGCGTCGACTTTAAAAAAAAATTGTTTATAGGTGTTGCACATTTATTGTAATAGACTTATGACAACAGTGAACAAACCTCGGTGGTCCTCGAGGTCCCATGAAACCTCCCCGACCTCTCATTGGTCCAGGACCTTGGAACCTGTTAAATCCACGTCCCATTTCACCACCATAGCCCATCGGTCCGCCCATATCGTTCTGCATATTATGATGCATCCCCATGCCCATATTGTTGTGCATTCCCATCGGCATTTCATTGTTCTGCATACCCATCGGCATGTCATTGTGCATGCCCATTGGCATGTCGTCGTCGTCGTCCCCCATATCTCCATCGTCTCCCATCATGTCATTGTCTTGGTCGTGCATATCGCCAGGTGGCATCCTGCCCATGTTTTCATGCATATCATGGGACATCATATGCTCCTGTTGTTTAGTGGGCATGGTATCCTCTCCATCATGCATATCCCGATCATCATTTGATTCCATTTCATCGGATCCCATATCTTCCATGGGCACGCTATCCATTTCGTCCGCCATGTTGCTCATTAGAATGCGAAGACTGCTAGAAATAGTGGATGCAAACAAAACCTTATCAAATATTTGCTTTATCTGAAAACACATTTTCTACATTAATAAAATATAAAATTATATACTACATATTTTAAAGGCAAAGTTATTCAAAATTATTTCATAGTTCCTTTTTAATCAACAATTTAAAGCTGTTTGTACTACTCAAGTCTTTGGCCTAATCCAATAAAACCAAGTTTAATGTTCCAGGGCAAATAAAATCTGAGAATGTGCTAACAATAGTCTCAAAACTAAAAATGACAGTTGTTTTAAGATTAAAACTGTCTGGGTTATAACAAATATACGAATTTCATGTGTACGAGTATTTTGCTACTCTGACAGTGTCGTCTGCTCCGGAAGCACGGAATAGTAAACCGGAAGTAGTTGACGCAGGTGCTCGTGATCGAAGATGTTATGACATGAAATACTAACATTTCTTTTCTTATTCTATGCATTGAGAAAACTTTCGGATGCTGGAACATATTGAACTTACAAACCGTCAAATTTTCACGTAGATATGATTGACACGGACAGTGATACTGCTCTGATAAGTGTCCTAGACGACAATGATCAAGGAGAAAACCCTTTCTGCAACAACACAAATCATAGAGCAGAAGGGTCTTCTTACCAAGACAGTCGGGCTAACCACGGTCCTCGGTCTCCAACATCTAGGGGCATGGGCAGTGGGACAAAGGAAAGTTCTCCATTGTTGGGGCCAAAGCCCGAACATGACTTACCATTTTTCAACCACTTTCCAGAAGATCCTCGGTTTGAAGAGCTTGTGAGACTTGCTGAGGATGCTATTGAACACAACGTGTTTCCACAGCGAATTTACCAAGGATCCAGTGGTAGCTACTTCGTTAAAAGTCGAGATGGTGTAAGTATCTCAACTTGAGATGTCACATGTCAATGCTTTTCCTTTTGATTTATTAAGCCGGCAGATGTGGCGGTTCCATTTGACGGTCATTTCCGATTATACCATTAGCCACACTCTTATTTATTGATGGTACTGCAGTGATTGACAAAATGGTTCATGGCCCTTTTCGAATCTTGTGATGGACGCAACAACCGTCAGTCAGCTCCCGTTCCATTGCCTGCCCCACCCGGGTCTGCCCTGGGGGACTTGGGTGGGGTTAGGTATTTTTTAGTTCCCAGGGTCACCCTGGTCAGCCCCACAGGGTGGGTTTATCTCTCTATTCTGGGGCATGTGTTTCTGTCTACCCTTTGTCCATTCACCTGTATTTGCCATTTTAAAACTCTCCCTACTGTCTGCACTGCCTGTAGCTCTTGATATTGGATGTGTGTTGCTAAATGGTCTTAGCTTTATTTAGGCCCATGTGTTAGGTTTATTTAATGTATTTGACCGGCTGGCGACATACATTCAATGTTCTGTTTAGTTTTTTTTTCACAAGCAGTGCAGGCACGTCCTGAGAAAGCCTTGTTGCTGTCGGGACGTTAAGCAATGTACAATCAATCAATCAAACCGTTCCATTGCCTGATAACGCCTTCCTTGATGTATCATTTTAACCTGAGTCACGACAACCATGCCGTTAATCCTCATCGAACGCCGAGTTACAGCGCTCCAACAGGAGCACTACACTTTCTAGAGAGAAGAAGGAGACAAAGTTAATGTGCAACATTTTGAACCATTGAAAGATCATTGGATGATACATGGGCATCACATTTTAGTCTGAAGATTGACTTTTTATGTGAGCCTGTCTCAGATTCAGAAGGTGAAGACAAGAATGGGACAGTGCAGCTGAAAACTGAAATAATGAATCAGTTCACTCTTACCTGTGATCTTATACACCCCTAGCACATTGCAGAATAAGTGAAAAAGCTAGTTAGTTGAATATTGACTGCCGGATGTGATCTTTAAACGGGTGAGCTGGCTTGTTGTGGATGTGACGATGGACAAAATGATTAGGATCAAATTTTTAAAAAATATTATCTGCGACTCTTTTGACAGTTTCTTCAAGCAATACAGAATACATTTTCAAAATGTTTTCTTCATGTTAATTTTGATGCCAGAAATTTAGACAGTTTCATCAGTT
Organism: Semisulcospira habei; assembly: GCA_036245525.1. NCBI lineage: Eukaryota > Metazoa > Mollusca > Gastropoda > Semisulcospiridae > Semisulcospira > Semisulcospira habei. Next base: position 287,190,548 of record BTPG01000002.1, on the reverse strand, counting down.
ATTTTGGTCCAGCATCACATCCATGACATGCCCACACATGCACACTCCTGACCCAAGAATCAAATGCAAATTATATGAATTAAACCATCAGTCATTTATTGAAGTAACACCAGTGTATATCAGACACAGCAGAGCCATGGAGCATCATTGTTTTCATTTTTATTTTGAATGAACTTAACGTTTTGAGTGTGACATAACCATTGTGGAATTAAGTTAAAACTGTTTAAACACCTGTTTTACTTCAAGTTCAAATGATAAGAGACTTAATAAAAAGCATAAACTTTAAAATCAAGACCAAAACGATGACTGCCAAGTCTGAAAAAGGCAGAGAAAACCCCAACTGAGAAAAAAACACACTAAGAAAAGACAGTTGCAACACAAGTCAGGAGAAGCAAGGTGCTACCTTTCTTCTACTCAATCACAAGATAAGTAGCGACTGATTTGTTTACTTGTTTATCTATTTTGAAATATTAATAAATTGTGTTGTAACTGTCATTTCAAAGTGTGGTTCTTTCTCTGCTGAGTTCTTCTCTATAACTTTAAAATCAGAGTTGTGTGAAAAATTAGCTGAATAGCTTTACGGTACCTGTTTTCGAGGAATGTGTGATTGGTGTGACACACTTGAAGCGGACAAAAATGTTTTGGTAAGAGGTTATACTGATTGCAAACAAACGGACAGATATATTTAGTAAGCCTTATAAGGAAAGCAACCACTTGGGGACTGAAGACCTGTCTGTAGTATAGTGTATATGAGCTATTTCTGCAGTAAAAGCTTTTGCAGCACAGGCAGAGCTCATTGTAGGCAGCCCCTTTGAGCCATATATATATCCCCACATATTGCCAAGAAATTAAGGGATTTTGCTCTGCAGTGCATGTGTAAACAGTGAAGTGACTGAACACTATGCAAAACGTTTACAAATAAAATTAGTTTAACAATAACAGCGACGAGGTCTCTGACCTCAAAAGCTAACCTGTACAAGATGCATCTGTTTGATTGGTGTTGTGTTTATTTTTACATTGATGGTCACAAGAGTCCTGCCAAGATTTAGTGTCCATGGATACTTAGCTGGAGGAACAAATTTGTTACACTCTGTACTGTAGAAAAGAAGATTTATGACAAATGCGACCTAGGGAAGAGAGGGCGGGGGAGGGGTTAGGGGGCCTACCATATACAAGCTTAAACAGAGAGGACCAAATTCACTCACCCATCGCCAAATACTAGGAGATTTATTTTGTTTGGGTGAGGCAGAGTTATGTTTATGGGAGCCCAAATAGTGAATGCAAATATCAATGCACCCATGCTTAACGTCAGTTGTGCTTCTGTAGAAAAATTCAGGCTCCCAGATTTCACTTGGATGATAAGTAGTCCAGATGGCTGTTGGTAGGGTTTTAGTTGGAACACTTTATCCTCCTTGCTTAAATAGTAGTTAGCTTCAGCATCCCTTCTAATGTTAATTTCAAGCAGCCATTCGCTGCAGCTTGTTTTTTTTTATAGAAATTTTGATAGATTCCCAGTACTTTCAAGTTGAAAGTACAAGGAACCTCTCAGAATTTATTTTTTTTTAAAAATCTTTTTGTATTGTCTCTATACTTAGTATTAGAGTTTTGGAAATGGCTTGTTCGTGTATTTTGACCAAATTTTTACAGCTGTACAGGAAAGTCAGTAAATTAAGTAAAAGTAGTCCATATTAGGGCAGTTGGCACTGAATGATATCCATTCATAAAATGTCAAATGGCCTATTCATTGTAGTACTAGACCAGTTTTGAATTTCATAAGTTTTTAGTCACGCTAGGGTTTGAAGCTTTGGCTCAGATGTAATAACAAAAGGAAGTGTATGTAATGGACCAGTGGGCGTCTGTCCATCATCTGTTGGCTGTGGTAAACTCTGGCATTTTCTCAGAGACTACAATGTATTCAATCCACAGTCTTCAAACTCGGCCCAAGGATACTTTGTGGCAAGACCTTTCTAAACATATCAAACCTCTGTCAGAGGTCAAGGTTATTGAATCAGTCTTGATCAAATGTTTTTTGTCAAATACTGAATAGTAATTTTATACTAATACTATTCACTATTTCAAACCCATCTTGCAACAAAGATACCTGATGATAAAAACTTTCTACGCATACTAATTTGGATGACTCCATGGAAAGTCAAGGGTCACAAGAGGTCAGAAATTAGGTAAATAATAGCCATATTTGTATCCACAATTTATCCAAATAAATTCAAAACTTCAACCTAAACTTATTATTACTACTACTACTACTACTATTATAGAAATACATGATGGTAAGACCTTTCTATTGCATACTTATCTAGATGACTTTGCATACTGATTTGGAAAGGTCAAGGGTCGCAAGATTGTCAAATGGGTGAAAAATGCCAGTTTTTCATAGAATTTTAGTTTTTATCAGTATTGCAAACTTTTCAGTCAAATTTGGCACATGGATAGCTGATGATTAGACCTGTCTGTGCATACTAATTTGGTTGACACCTCTTAAAAGTCAAGGGTCACAAGTGGTTGACAGAAGTGCGTAAAATGCATATATTTTGGAGGAAAAAAAAACATGGATTTTATGGGTCAAAAGTCAACCCTTTTCTTATGTTAGGACACTGGATTTTAGTGGAACACTTTCAGTGATCTGTCCCAAAAAAAAAAAAAGGTCAAGATTGCAAAGGTCAATTTATGTGGATCGGTTATGCTCATATATATGCACGCTTGAGCCTTAATAATAATAATAATAATTACGGTATTTATAATGCGCTTATCTTATAATAATTATAACTCTAAGCACGCACTCACAACTCGCGCACGCTTTAGACAATGACTTGCGTACCACAAACAGTGGAATACATTACGACGGTCAGCTTGGGGTGGGGATTGTGGTGATATAGTGCTAAAACTGTTGAAAGAGGTGAGTTTTGAGGGCGGATTGGAAGGAGGAGAGAGAGTGTTTCTGATGGAGAGAGAGTGGGAGAGTGTTCCAGGTGGATGGACCGTAGACGGAGAAGGAGCGGGGGCCGAAAGTGTTAAGTTTGGTGCGAGGGATGTGGAGGCGGAAAGGGTCAGAGGCAGAGCGGAGGGAGCGGGAAGGTGTGTAGGGGTGAAGTACTACTTGGCTTGACTTCACGAACGAAGATTTTATAGGAGTTGCCCACGACGTCTGCAGGCTTGTTCATGGCTGCGGAGGCCAATCCGAGACAGGCAGGTTCGACTGCAGTGGCTGCAGGGGAAGGTATGGCCAGGGTTCTGAGCTGCGGCATCTCTGTTTTTTCTCCTGAGCCGCTTGTCCTTAAGGCTAGCTCTGTGAGAGTCCTCAAAGGAGACAGCTGCCTTGTAAATGGTGGAGCACCAGGTGTCACGGTCCGCAGCAAGCGAAGACCACTGGTGGTGGTCGATTTGGCAGGCACTAAGTGACTTCTTGAGACAGTCTTTGTATCTCTTCTTTGGTGCCCCTCTGTCACGGTGTCCAGTAGCAAGCTCGCCGAACAGGGTGATCTTTGGTAGGCGATGATCCTCCATCCTGGAGACATGCCCCGCCCAGCGGAGCTGTGTCCGCAGCAGCAAAGCCTCGATGCTCACAGTTTCAGCCTGTTCAAGGACCTTGACGTTGGTGACATAGTCACTCCAGTGAATGCCGGGGGCCGAAAGTGTTAAGTTTGGTGCGAGGGATGTGGAGGCGGAAAGGGTCAGAGGCAGAGCGGAGGGAGCGGGAAGGTGTGTAGGGGTGAAGTACTACTTGGCTTGACTTCGCGAACGAAGATTTTATAGGAGTTGCCCACGACGTCTGCAGGCTTGTTCATGGCTGCGGAGGCCAATCCGAGACAGGCAGGTTCGACTGCAGTGGCTGCAGGGGAAGGTATGGCCAGGGTTCTGAGCTGCGGCATCTCTGTTTTTTCTCCTGAGCCGCTTGTCCTTAAGGCTAGCTCTGTGAGAGTCCTCAAAGGAGACAGCTGCCTTGTAAATGGTGGAGCACCAGGTGTCACGGTCCGCAGCAAGCGAAGACCACTGGTGGTGGTCGATTTGGCAGGCACTAAGTGACTTCTTGAGACAGTCTTTGTATCTCTTCTTTGGTGCCCCTCTGTCACGGTGTCCAGTAGCAAGCTCGCCGAACAGGGTGATCTTTGGTAGGCGATGATCCTCCATCCTGGAGACATGCCCCGCCCAGCGGAGCTGTGTCCGCAGCAGCAAAGCCTCGATGCTCACAGTTTCAGCCTGTTCAAGGACCTTGACGTTGGTGACATAGTCACTCCAGTGAATGCCCAGGATGGTACGCAGGCAGCGCTGGTGGAAGCGTTCGAGGAGTCGTAGTTGGCTGCGGTAGAGGGCCCAGGACTCGGAACCATACAGCAGGGTGGTGAGGACCACAGCTCTGTACACGCTGATCTTGGTGCCTGTTTTCAGCTGTTGATTGTGCCACACCCGCTTGAAAAGTCGCCCGAAAGCGCTGTTCGCTTTTGCCAGCCTGCTGTCAAGCTCCTTGTCCAGCTTGGCGTCCGACGTGATAACGCAGCCAAGGTAAGTAAACTGGTGCACTGACTTTAGTTCAGACTCGCCAATGGTGATGTGAGGAGGGCGATACACTGTCTTGGGTGCCGGCTGATGGAGGACCTCTGTCTTTTTCAGACTGACCTCGAGTCCAAAGAGCTGGGCAGCATCTGCGAAGCAAGACGTGATGCGCTGCAGGGCTCTCTCTGTGTGTGCAACGAGGGCAGCATCATCAGCAAAAAGCAGCTCACAAATCAGTTGGTCTAGGGTTTTCGTGTGGGCCTGCAGTCGTCTGAGGTTGAACAGGCTGCCATCGAGACGATACCTGATGTACACTGCATCGTCATCATCGAGGTCCACTGTGGCCTGCTTCAACATCATGCTAAAAAAGATGGTGAAGAGGGTCGGTGCCAGCACGCAGCCCTGCTTTACGCCGTTGAGAATAGGGAATGGTTCTGAGAGGTCATTGTTGAGTCTGACCTGACCTTGCTGGTCCTCGTGTAGCTGGACAATCATGTTGAGGAACTTTGGGGGACAGCCAAGTCGCTCCAGGATCTGCCACATGCCTTGCCTGCTCACAGTGTCGAACGCTTTTGTTAGGTCGACAAATGTTACGTACAGCCCTTTGTTCTGCTCGCGGCACTTCTCCTGTAGCTGTCTCAGCACAAAGACCATATCGGTGGTGCTCCTGTTTGCTCTGAAGCCACACTGGCCCTCTGGGAGTTGGTCTTCAGCGATGGCAGGTACCAGCCGATTCAGGAGCAGCCTTGCAAGGATTTTCCCAGCAATGGACAGCAGGGTAATTCCCCGATAGTTGGAACAGTCAGACTTCTCGCCTTTGTTCTTGTACAGGGTGATAACGACTGCATCACGGAGATCTTTTGGTAGTGTTCCTTCCTCCCAGCAGCAGAGAAAGAGGTCATGGAGCTTGTTGTGCAGTGCTGTGCCTCCATGTTTCCAGATCTCTGGCGGTATTCCATCAATGCCTGCTGCTTTGCCACTCTTGAGCTGGTGGATGGCTGTGAGGGTCTCTTCAGCGGTGGGCGGTTCGTCCAATTCAACCTTTACTGGGAGGTGTGGGATTTGTAGGATGACTGCTTCTTGAACAGTGCGCTCAGCGCTGAAGAGGCTCTGAAAGTATTCCGACCAGCGGTTCAAGATGGAGGTATTATCTGTGAGGAGTGCCTGGCCATTCGCGCTTCGCAGGGGACTTTGTACCAGGTGCCTGGGGCCATACACTGCTTTCAGTGCTTCGTAGAAGCCTTTGTAGTCACCATTGTCAGCACAAAGCTGGGTCCTCTGTGCAAGTCTGGTCCACCACTCATTCTGGAGATCTCTGAGCTTGCGCTGGAGACTGCTGCAGACGAGGCGGAAGGCAGACTTCTTCACAGGGCAGGAAGGCTGGGCTAGGTGGGCCTGATGGGCGGCTCTTTTTTTTGCTAGGTGTTCCTGGATCTCTACATCGTTTTCGTCAAACCAGTCTTTGTTCTTCTTTCTGGCGAAACTCAAGACTTCTGCAGAGGATTTTGCAATAGCAGTTTTCAGTTGTTCCCAAAGTGTTTCAGGGGAGGAGTCTACTGGGTCCGCTGTGTCTTTGAGCCTGCGCTGTAAATCTGTCTGAAAGGCAGCTTTCACATCGTCACGCTGAAGGCTGGCAACATCAAGCTTTTTCTTGGGGGGCCCCCATTTCTTGGGTTTTGGCTTGAAGTGGAGCCTGAGTTTGCAGCGGACAAGGCGGTGGTCAGTGTGGCACTCTGCGCTGGGCATCACTCTGGTGAGGAGGACGTCACTGCGGTCCCTCTGACGCACTAGGACATATTCGATAGGTAAGTTGGAGAGATAGGCAGGAGCGCAGTGGTTCAGTGATTTGTAGCAGAGGGACAGAATTTTGTATTCGATGCGTTGGGGGATGGGGAGCCAGTGAAGGAGTTTGAGCAGGGGTGTGACGTGGTCAGATTTTTTCTTTCTGAGGACGAGGCGGGCAGCATTGTTCTGAACGCGTTGGAGAGTGAAAATGGTGAAGTGAGGGAGGCCGGAAAGGAGAGAGTTGCAGTAGTCGATGCAAGATAAGATGAGAGAGACAGCAAGTTTGGTGGCAGCTTCGGTAGTGAGGTATTTTCTGATCTGACTGATGCGGCGGAGGTGGAAATAACATGCCTGGGCCGTGGCGGAGACGAAGCTGGTCATGGACAGAGAGGAATCAAGGATAACGCCGAGGTTCTTGGCCGAGTCAGAGAGGGAGATGGGGGTGCTATCGAGTTGAAGGTGGAGAGAGGGAGGGAGCTGGGAGAGTTTCTGGCGAGTGCCTACCAGCATGGCTTCCGTTTTGTCGTCATTCAGTTTTAGCTTGTTTGCTGTCATCCAGTTTTTCACGTCTTCATAGCAGTCAGCCGTGCGAGTCAGTAGTGACCGAGTGTTGTCGAGTTTGTCTTTGTCTAGCAGTTGTGAGTCGTCAGCGTAGAGGTGGTGGTGTATGCGGTGAGACTGGATGATGTTGGACAGAGGAGAGGTGTAGAGTGTGAAAAGGACGGACCCAGGACGGACCCCTGTGGAACTCCGCAGGAGAGCGTAACTGGGTTGGAAGAGACGCAGTTGATAGTGACGGACTGCTGTCTGTCGGAGAGGTAGGAGAGAAACCAGGAGTGAGCAGAGTCAGTGATGCCGAAGGAGTGGTGGAGTCGGCGGAGGAGGATAGAGTGGTCTATAGTGTCAAAGGCGGCAGAGAGATCGAGTAGTGTAAGAAGAGAGATGTTGCCCGAGTCAGTGGAGAGAAGCAGATCGTTTAATATATGTAGAAGGGCTTTGCCATTTCACGTTAGGTTAGTTCGGTGTGTTTCTACTAGTTCACCAAAGATGACTGATCTGTCTGATTGCTTGCAGCAAGTACTGTACATGATTTATTGTTTTTATGCATGTGTTCTAGTGCTGCAGTGTTGTGCGGTATTTCTTATACTTATAACATACAGCTGCTGCCACTATACTACAGTCTGTTGTAAAGCATTATTGACAAGAACATCCTTGAGATGTGTGCATTGCGAACCTATTGTGTGATGACTCATTTAAAGCATTTCAAGTTTTTATTGCCTTCTAATGCAAGGGTTGATGTAGAAACTTATACATTTTAAAAAATAAAGTAGTACATGTATGTGCAAAAGCTGGCTGACATAAGATTAAGTGACAAACTTTGAAAAGTATGTATCACCAGGGCTCCATTTACTTAAATCAGAAAGAGGTGGAGTCTGGTAGTTGGGCCAAAGACCACAGAAAATTGGTCTGCTGTCTGCAACATTCTGATAGTGTGGTTTAAACACTATGAAAACAAACAAATGAATCATTTGGTTAGTGAGGCTGAGATACTGGATGGACTGTCACAATTTTAGATCAAAGTGAGGTCTTTGAGATGCTGGACAAAGTTTAAAAGGAAGGATTTCAGTTGCACTTCACACAGCAGTAAATGCACAACTCTCATACTAACATAGAATCTGCTTGCTTACTAGGGACAATATACATGATTGTAAGTTATTGGTAGCAGGGATTTGTTACACACAGACTCTTGCAGGCATGAGGGAGGTCAAAGTAACTTTTGTACCCTGAAGGCCAAAGGCCTGAGGGTATAATAGGCTAACTTAAATGATGAAGCTTGAATGTCATAAAATGAAAGACTTTTAGAAACTGCTGTTCTGCTCCTTTCTACACAGGAGAGTTCCTCAATCCTGTTACACTCAAAAGGCAGTGGAAAACTGCTGGTAGGCATGCATTCTCACATGGATTGTGAAAAGAAAAGTAGAAAAGTCTAAGTTGAGACAAGACAGCATTGATTTAACTTCTTGTCGCGTTGAATTTAAAGCCCACCATAGAGAAGATCACGTTATGAAGAAGGATCAACACCATTACAACACAGTATCATCCAAGAGAAACACAACCATGTACACACATGAATTCCAATGAAATGGACGGGCATTTTATCATGTTTTTTTGTGTGCAGTTCTTGTTTGGAAGAACGTTTTTTTTGTTGCCGACACTGCATTTTTCTGCCGGTTAAATTACGATGTAAAAAGTCAGTGGGTCTAAACAACTACAAACATTATGAAAAGCGACTTGCTTGTGCAAGTAGTGGATGCAAAGGTCTGACCAGAAAGTACATAAAGCAATTGTTACTAGTCTTTGCTTTGTGATTACAGCCATTTTTTCTGTTTCATAAGTTTTTGATGAGTATGCATGCAAACTGACTTCAGATTGGAAGTTCAATCCATGATGTTACTTAAACTTGTATGGGGTGATCAGTTTTTTTGCACTCGGACATTTTTTGTGCAAACTGCTATGTTAGAGACGCCAAAAATGGCAACTGACAAGGGGACGTAACTCATGACATATTTCTCTCTCTCTCTCTCAAAACAATGACGAGTGTGCACTGTGACCCTTATACAGAGCTCACTGGTGCATTGGCAAATTTGCGAGGCTTTTTCAAATATATTTCAGAATCAGGTCAAAGACAACAGGTAGAGACTGTTGACAGCGAGTACAGCTTGCATATAAAAGGGACTTTGTGAGTTATGGCTCTTTAGAAGAGATGTTGCAGGTTATGGTTCATCCCATCTTGTTGACGTCTCTAGCAGTAGCAAGACAGGTTACCAGAAAAAAACTGTTTAACAGCAAAGAACTGCTCACCCTATGCATGTTTAAGTTTCAACCTCATAAATTGAACTTCTTGTCTGAATTAGGCTGGTTGCTAGATTTTTTAAAATCACCCTAAAGTTTAAGTAGATATATGTTAGTGGTTAATTGCGTTTCTTTTGGAAGATACTCATACTGTTTGTAAAGATCAAAATTACTTGATATACTGTTATCTGATCAGATCTTTCATGTGTCTACATGTACCAACCAACTCCAACATACTGTCGATTATTGTTGGTACATAATTAACATGATCTTTGTCTTGTTTACCCACCTGCCCTAAAGAACCTTTTCTTTTTGAACAGTGGAGATGGGATTTTCAACTGGTGCACTTGAAAATCATGTGTGTTGTGCTGAAAAGAACAAGGTCGCATGACCCATGCCCACAACGTCTCTTCATTATGAGCTTGAATGCATTTTCCCACGGTGTGCACATACGCTCGCAGATATCATAAGAAAGATAGAGACTATCTTCCTAAATCACACAGTTAACTGTCAAATTGTCAGAGAGACAGAGAGAGAGCATTGCCTCAATACTGTATATGAACAATGATGTGTCTGGTCACTTTGCATCAATTTAGGAACATTGTATAACACTAACGCGCCTGGCGCTTTTAAGTCGCCGTCTCTGTCTAATTCTTCTGCAGAAGTCGAAGATTCTTACTTTGACATATTTTTTCTACAATTATTGTTTTAGAAAAAGTTGAAGAGGTACAAGGCTGGCTAAGGAACTCATTCAATGTCTTAAACCTAGCTAGCTATATAACAAAATTTTAAATGCATATATATATAACAAAAATTATAGACTCAAATGAGGGTCAAGCGACTTTTTAAAACTAAAAGCTGTCATTTAACTCTTCAATGCGACATCCAATTTCACTATAGTCGGAGTCTCTCTTAGCATTTCCTCAATTTGAAAGCTTCACAAACATGAGAAATTTTTGTGTTTACACACACACACACACACACACACACACACACACACACACACACACACACACACACACACACACACACACACACACACAAACACACACACACACACACACACACACACACCAAATATGGCGCTTTGAGCCCAAATATGTTCAGCAGCAAGGTTAGGGTAACTATAGATTTTAAAATGTGCAGGTTGTTGTATACATAAAAATATAAGTAATGATGTGAAAGTCATTTTAAATGCCCCCAATGAATGTTTTGGTGGAAGCAGCAGCTGGTTTGCTAGGCAGAGACCCTGCTGGATTGTGGAAACTTTTGTCTTTCAACTGACAAATTCACTCCCCTTGGTAACAAAGTGGGCAAATGTGGCTGTTCCAGTTGAAGGTCATTTCAGATTATATACTATTAGCCACACTCTTATTTATTGATGGTACTGCAGTGATTGACAAAATGGTTCATGGCCCTTTTTTAATCTTGTGATAGACGCAAAAACCTTCAGCCAGCTCCCGGACCACTGCCCGATAACTTTAATGTATCATTTTAACCTGAGTCACGACAACCATGCCATTACTCCTCATCGAACGCCGAGTTACAGCGCTCCAACAGGAGCCCTACTCTTTCTAGGGAGAAGAAGGAGGCAAAGTTAATGTGCAACATTTTAAACCGTTGAAAGGTCATTGGACGAGCCCACAAAGCGTACTAATGGCGGGAAGCCCCGTGTGTCCGTCTTTGTGTGCGCCAATGTGTGTTGATCAGAGGTTGGCTTAGAGAGGAGGAAATGGATCAGCTTAATGAGCCTAAAAATATACATAATTCTAAGTGTTCCTAAAAGATAAACACATCTGAGCTCCGAACAATACGGTAGTCTTTGGGATCAAATCCTCATCTTGTTACAGATTGAAGCACCCAAAACTGCTTTCAAATTTTCAGATAAGCAAAATAATCTGTAAGGGAACAAACAAAACAGGTACAGCTGCATCTGCCTATTTTTTATTGTGATGTAAACTGACCAACAGTTTGCCTGCCCAATGACAATGTCATGTCCTATTCTCCTGTTGGAAAAAAATGCCTTATTTCCATCAATTTTTCAGCATGGCTGCCTTTAACAGTTGGTAACAGTTTTATGTGTTATGTTTTCATCCTTATGTATGCTGTGATTATTAGTTTGTGTGATAATTGGTGTGATATTATTTTAGTAACTGACATCAAGACACATTCCAATGTCTTTATTGTATTTTTACTATCTTATCTCTATAACCACTTTGTGCATACTTTTACGGCTAAATACAGCTCTTTAGATATATATATCAAATAAAAATGATCCAAGATGTCCAATTAATTCGCCTCCAGTAAAGAAATATAGGAGCTGTGCGCATACCACCACTAGCAAACTTCAGTGTTCTAAAAATAGATTGCTGTCACGAGACATGCGTGTCACTGAATCGGAAGCGACCTCATTTGTCCCGTGTCGCATGCTGTGTAACACTGTCGTCTGCGTGTTTGTCATGAGCTGATAAAAGTTTACTGACCATCTGTTGCATTGGACGTCATTTACCGGTGCCGGTGAAGGCTGTATTTTCACTTCAAGTGAGAACAACTGCCACTGACATTCAACGACAACACGGAATCTGCGGTCTTGCCCTGAGTTTTGATTCAGTGTATGCCTAGGGACGTTGTTAGTTTTGGAGATTTCCCCTGCCGCAAATGTAGAGCTATGCGTTTAAGGAAGGAAAAGTTGACTCGATGACAGCGTTGGCAATACTTGGGGAATTTATGTTTCGTATTCCGGACGGCAGCTAACTAATGACATAGCTTCGTTGTACTGCTTTGCTGTCAATGTAGCTGCTGTCAAGCAAGCAGTCTGAGGCTGCAGCTGCTTTTGTGACATATCTGTTCTAAAGAACTTCATCTATCACAATCATGGCTTCAGAGTCAAAATCAATAGACAAGATCCATATTCTAGAGCCACGGAGCTGCAAATCAGAGACAGCAGCCAGTCTGGGACTAGAGCTTGAAGCTCGGGGCGACTCTCGGGTGAAAAACGAACCATGTAAACGTGTAACTTCTGCACCGCTAGAAGGATCAAATGTGTATGAAGTGATAGGTGGGATTCCTGACATTGGATACAATCAGTTTCCAGATGATCCAGAATTTACTGCTTTGATGAAAGAGGCAGAGTTAGCCATAGATGCTGGGATTAAACCCAGTTTGAGCGTAAAAGGAACAAGCGGGTGCTATTTCATCAAAGACCGAGATGGGGTAGGTAAAATGAAAGCGGCAGATGTTGCCAGTAAATAAATATTGCCACAGTCAAATGCTATGCCAATGTGCAGAGTAGCATTTAGCAAATGAAACTTAAATCAGCCAGGCAAATATTACAATGAACAAGTTACTAAAGTTTATAATGAATCAAGCAATAAAGATGTGTTGCAGTATGATTTGGATCACTTGCAAGAGTGGTCCGACACACGGGATTTGCATTTTAATGTAGAGAAGTCTTGCATGCTGGAAGGAACAATCCTGAACATGATTACTTGATGAAAGTTAACAGTGACATTAAAAAGGTGGTATTTTGTGAGGAGGAAAGAGACTTAGGTGTTGTTTTTGATAAAGATCTATCTTTTCACCCTCATATTCAGAACTGTATCAATAAGGCCAACAAAATGGTTGGAGTAGTTAAGAGAGCTTTTAATTATATGGATAAGGACATTTTTAGTAAACTGTATAAATCGCTAGTCAGACCACATTTAGAATATGCAAACACTGTATGATACCCAGGTTTAAAGAGACGATCAGTTGCACTTGAAAGTGTACAGAGACGAGCAACAAGGCTGGTTAAAGAATGTAAAAATATGACTTACTCAGACAGACTTAAATATTTTGGACTACACTCCCTACGTGGACGTAGAATATGTGGAGACTTAATCCAAGTTTTTAAAATTTATAATGGCATCAACGACCTAAATTGGAATGACTTTTTTGCAGCACCGTTTTGTGACAGAACCCGAAACTCTGAGGGGAAAATCTTTGTACAGCATTGCAACACAAACCTGCGGAAGTTTTGTTTTTCTAAGAGAGTTGCTACTGTTTGGAACGATTTACCAGTTTCATTAAAAAAAAGCACCTAACATAAATTGTTTTAATAACCAGCTGGACGAATTACCAAAGTTCAAAGAGATTTTCTATTGCTATGATGATTGATTTGAAGGAAATTTTGCATGCATAACTAACAGACCCATAAAGTAATTAAACTTGTTGAAGAAAGGAGATTTGCAAAGGCCTCACGTCCTATTTTGTACTCGCACATACTTCTACTACTTCTAAAATGAACACCAGAATGGGGATGAGACTCGAGCAGTTAGTTTGAAGTTTGTTATCAGCAGGACAAAGGTGTTTGAATTGCTGGATTTATTAAAAATGTGAAATTTTATTGTCACTGTTCAAGTGATTATACCTAATATAAAAAAGCACCAGAACTGTGATAATTATCAGAAGAAAAAAAATGATTTGGCAATGTTTTCATACTACGATATTGTAGGCAGTTTGAGAATGTAACTCCTAGTTACAAACTTGCATTAGCTGTTTTTGTTTTGTCATGAGACGTGTCTGTGTATGTTAAATCAACAAGGAAATAGGCAAGAAATGATCATCATTGTTACTGCATTTCTAAATGCAGCTTTAGATCACATAGAACTAGAAATCATGAATTTCACAATCACTATTGTATTAGTGCAGATTTGCACTTATTTTCCTTGTCAGTTACATCAGCTTTTCAAAAGCCTCACAAAGAAGTAACTGTGGAGGCTTTGTATATAATTAACATCAGAACAACTAGTCTTACTTTTAGCATGTGATGTAGTGGTAGAGACATTATTCTAACGAAGAAAGAAACATGTTATGGAAAGGACAATACAGCAATACAGGTTACTAAATTTCACCTTAAATGGTACATTGATCTGTAAAGTGTACTAATATTTCATAGGTGAGAAGTGCAAATCTTGTTGCACATCTTGCCAGTTAAAACCCAAATATTGAAATGTTATAGTTGGTCTTTCTTTTCTTCGATAGCAATTTCTTTGCATTTTACGCACCTAGCAGTCATAGTTTTGGCCTGATTTAGCATGTCATCATGAGTTGACTATTATTTTCAAATATAACCAGCCCAGTTGTATTGATGAATTCTTTTAATGTTAGAAAAATGTCTTTCTTATCTGGACAATTTAGTTTTAACTAAGAAATATGTCCCTAGTGTTGAGAAACAATCCTGACATTTATTTGAAATATTGACCCATTAAACCCCACGGCCGCATTTTCCAAATTTTGGGGGTGTTACCTAATGACCATGTGCCCATTGCAGGAGATGGATCAACCATAATTCAAATGTGGTGCCAGATGAAGGTGCCAGGCTTGTTTGGTACTACCGGTACCCTTAAATTATGGTCATTCCATCTCCTGCTGTAGTGCTTGGGGCTAAATGGGTTAATTTGAGTCGTGTCAATTGGAAATCTTATCATTGTTATTATGGTGACAGATCTACTGTTTGAACATTTCTTGCTGTGTAATCTATTTTATCTTATCAGCTTTGTCACTTGCTGTTTGATTTTTAATATATCATACACAACTGCGTCAGTACATATAACTGTAAAGTGTAATGTGCCATTACTGATCAAGAACTACATTTTGCTGTGAACATTTATACATAATTTATGAATGATCATTAGCTTAGAATTCCAGTGAAGCTGGAGAGAGACAGATATAGAGAGAGAGAGAGCCTGTGACGAAACATCATGAGCGTAACAACCGACATATTTTTAGTCAAGAAAAACCACACTACAACAGAAAATTAGTTCTTTTTGTGATTATGCTATGAAGACATTGTTGTTGGAACACTTTATTTCTCACAGAGTTTCCTTTTCACCAAAATGGACTAATCTGTAGATGATTTTCATGTGTATGTCCTATAGCATATGTCCAGTGTGACAAACATTTTTCTCTACTGAGTGATGGGAAAAAGTTCAGTCATTGTCCTTGGATGAAATGACAGAAATACAGACTGAAGAACTTTTTTTTTTTGTAAAATGTGATAATCACATGAAGAACTGTGTTTTTGTGATTTAAATTGACTCAGTATGTCCACTGTAACACTAACAACTAACACTGATTGTTACCGAAAACTTAATTTCAAAAGTATAAAAATACTCTTCATACTTCTACCTGTGAGAACAGGTTATACAATTAATTTCTTTTGAAAGAGAATAATTAAAAAAGATAAACTGACAATGTGAATCGTGATGATATTTATTACTGTATGCCCACAGAAACAACAGCATTTTCAGAAAGGGCCAGATTTAATTATTCGTTGCTGGAAATCATCTGTTTCTGCATTCACATTAATTAATTTCCCATGCCCACATGCCAGATACATGAAAACTAACCAGTACCTAAAATAAGCCTATTTTAACGACATCTCTGTTGGTTGTTACTTCAGACATTTCTGTTGGTTGTTACTTTTGGTACAAATGACCTTTTGTCACAGGCTCATATATAAAGTTATTGAGATTTAGGAGTCTGATATCACTATTTATAAAAATATTGAGATGGCCTGATAAAAGACGAGACGCAAAGCCAGAAGTACATGAGCTGTTCTACTAGAACGTTTATGGTGCATTTGGGTTACAGTATAAAGTAACAAATTAATATGGGTCTTCATTCTATTTCACCAATTAACTAATAAACTATTTTAATCTGTAAAAAAACAAAATTAATGCATGATTTGGTTTTGTTAGAATTGTGGCTCATGGGGATTTCATTCAGAATGTAACATGCAATACACCGTAACATGCACAACAGGTTTTCTAGAACTCCTTTTTTAAACAGCACCAGTGTGTTTTTTGGTGAGGATAATTCTGTTTGCCTTCAAAACCAGGGACACTGTATTTTAATTTTTTTTAATGGTGGACAACTGGCTTGAGTACATAATTTCACAACAAATTGACTAGTTTTTGACAGTTTTCTTTGGTTAAACAAAGTTTTTTTTAGCCACAAACTGCATCAGTATGTATGACCTTGTGTGGAACTCATAAGTAATGCAGCACTGTAAAAACATGTCATCTCGTCCACAACAAAAATATTTCATATCATGATGTGTACATAAACTCACGACACTGAATACAATGCTTGTAGTAAAGTTATGCACATCTCTCATTTAATATTTATTTCTGCAAAATGCCTCAAAACGACCTGAGGTCTGTCAGGTATTATGTTATTTGGATTCTGAAATCCTAGAAATGTATAGCCACATCTATGATAATCTTGGGCAAATTTCAACCAAATGATGAAAATGCTTTAGAGATGGGAAGATTGGATGTTGTGATGTTAAAACCAAAATCAGTAGCGGTGCAGTTGGTGCTTGACGCAGTTCATCTATTTTGTGTACAGTATCCATTGCTTTCATTCTAACACTTAGCGATTGAGAAGATTAAAATTATTTGTATGTGTATTGTGTACATAATCCTCACAACAAAGACATTTTGGGTACCTTGATAAAACCTTTTTTATGTTATTCGACTGTGGAAGCATCAGAAACTTAGACTAATACCTTCGAAATACATTGCTAAGTCAGAAACTTTCGTCAAAATCAACAAAATGAAGAGCTAGCTTATGTAGTTCTCTGAACAAAATAGTGAAATAAATGCTTTTTTTGAGTAAGTCACTCATACAAGACAATTTACAACAAAAACCTACCTGAATTTTCTCCGCTGACTGCAGACATTTTTCCACGTGGCTCGGCTAGTACACACAATGGGTGGGAATGAATAGCCAGCGAGTGTAAAAAAAATAATAATAAATAATAATAATACATAGTTTTTATATGGCGCATTTCTCATATTTATTATATAACTCAATGCGCAGGACATAGCCGCAAACTGAACCCAACAAGCACGCTCACGTGAATCACGCGCATTCCCTCACATATTGTACATAAACACAGAACATTCACGTGGTGCTAAGGGTAAGCTCAAGCGAGGTACTTAAATTTTGGAAATTTAAATCGTTTTTTATATTTTTGAAATTTGATTAAGTGGACTGAAATTAATACCGAATTCATGGGGGAGGAAAGAGCCGGAGTACCCGGGAGAAAGAACCCCTGATGGGTGAAAATGTAAGAGTAAGTCGCCTAGTTCTAAATTCCTGTGCTTCAAAAAAGTGCATAACGCTCTGATTGCAACAGAGTGCACAACAAGCGGCATCGCTTTTTTGTCCTCAAAATGGCAAAGATTTTTGGTGTTTTTTTTTGTTTTTTTGTTGCATTCTGATAGCTAACTAGCCTGCATCAGGTAGAAATTAATAATTTGGGGGTGGAGGGGGGTGGGTGTCAATCGTTATTGTGACTATAGACCGACAATTTCTTTCTGTCGCTGTGTATTATTGCAACATCTAGTGACCTACTCTTCCAGTCCGAAAAATCGATCATATCATGCGTTTTAAGTGACATAATTTCAAAACCAAATTTTTATCAGAAGCTACAGACTGGCTGTGCTGCTACAATCAAAAGCAATGCGGTAGGTACAAAATTGTCATTGCTGTTGACCAATAAATAAGCATACTGATAGCCATGTCACAAAAACAGTGGTCGCACTTGGTGCGGAAAAAACGCAAAATAAAATAAAATTCATCAATGGCAAGCATAAGACGTGAGAAATCAGTAATTCAGCCTGAATAAACAACCTGGACACTGTTGTTGCAGAAAACAATCGGTGTGTTCAAGCCTAAGGATGAGGAGCCATACGGTCAACTGAACCCCAAGTGGACAAAGTGGATGCACAAACTGTGTTGCCCCTGCTGCTTTGGCCGCTCCTGTCTTGTCCCCAACCAAGGATACATGTCCGAGTCAGGGGCTAGTCTTGTGGACTCTAAACTCCAGCTTAACATTGTGCCAAAAACAAAGGTATTCAGTATAAAGCTGCTCCTTGCTTTGTTTGACTCGGCTATCTTTCCAGTACAGTGCAAGATAGTAAACTAATAAATTTATATTTGCACAGGTGTGTGCATGCATGCGTGTGTGTGGTTGCTCTTTCTGTTTCTGTCTGTATTGAATTTGATGTTATGAAGATTGACTGGAGTCTTCAGGAAATTTACCAGTTAGGCTTTTCTGAAGTTTGTTAAATAAAAGTGCTACAATGATTTTTTAGAAATTTGTACAGTTTAACAAAATTTTAAAAAATAGGGACTGTTTACTGCTATTTAATTGCTTTATTTTCAGGTGGTGCGGCTAGCTAGTGAAACATTTAACTACAGTGCAATAGACAGAGCGAAGGCCAGGACAAAGAAGAACATTTATGAGAAGGTTCCCTCCGTTGGTCGACGGTTTCACAGAATTGGCCTCCCACCCAAGGTACAAAAATATGTTCATTAGGGTTCATTTTTGTCATAATTTTCCAAAATGACTCATACATTTTGAGCTGACTGTAGGCAAAGGGTCCTTCTTTTCACATGTTCCTAAAGGCCCACCCATCTTTTGAGTCAATTTAAAGTTCAGTTGTTAGGCACACTTAAAGATATAACCGGTTTGGAAGTCCAAAAGTTCATGACAAACAATCACATTGTATTTGGCAAGGAACGATCAGATCAAGCTAGTGTTTTGGACACATTTGTAGCTGCTGAGGCACAGTGCAAGTTTGCCATGCACTACCGTTGTGCTGTTGTGGTTTATCACCTTCCCTTGACTTCCGAATTGAGAAATTTGCATTACAGTGAGATTTTGTGGTGGATCATTTAAAAATAAGGTTGCACATTTCTGAAAGACAAGGGGTATTTCATACCCCCCACTGAAATTTTAGGGGGTTTTCATACTTCCTATAACAAATTTAAAGGGTATTTATACAGGCAGATTTTTTTTTATCGGGGGTACGGTAACGTTATTTTGAAGACTTACCAGCAGTTGATGCCTAATGATGTCATTAATTTTTAAATAAATATTATTTTTTATTCACACCACTTGTGATGACTAATCAGCATTCGCTTTACGAAATGTAGTCTTTAGGGCTCCTGCTGATTTGCGTGTTGCTGTGGCTTCATTTGTCTGCCGCGTCTGTCACTGGGATGGACAAATTTTTAGAAAGAAGAACTTAGGCCTGCCATGTTTGAAGTATGTGAGAGACTGTACAGCGCCAGGAATTTTTGTTATTCTGTCCATCCTGATGACAGACAATTTTAAATCTTAGCGGAAAGCCTGCTTACCGTTAGTAGTAATACACATTCACACTGTTTAAGCCTACTTTCGTTACATGATCTGGAATTTTTAACGCGAAATATCCCCATTTTTACGCTTACGTGTGGGTGGCAAGGTGGTTATTGGCAGCTTCTGACTTCTCGGTTCATCTTCAGTTTAAACCGGCCCTTTGTGCATGCAGCCGCCAGCACTGTTAACAGTAATCCTGCTGCATGCAGTAGGTGGTTAATGTTTTTCTGAATCTGTTATCTGTACAGGCGGGGTCATTCCAGACATTTGTAAATGGTTTCAAAGATGCTGATTACTGGCTGCGGAGGTTTGACAATGAGGCTCTACCAGAGTCAACAGCAAAGCACTTTCAGCAACTCTTTGAGCGGCTTGTTGTTCTGGACTACATCATTCGCAACACAGGTGTGTGTCATGCTGTAATTCAGTGCCATGTTCATTGTAACAATGTTTCACAGTTGAATATTAACCCATTTAATCCCAAGGCTGCATTTGACTATATACCAGTTGCAGGAGATGGACTGACCATGATAATTCAAGGATATTGCCAGATTATCTTGGTGCCAAGCCAATCTGGCACTACCGTTGAATTATCTTGGTCTATTCATCTGGTGTAGATCGTTGGGGCTAAATGGGAATTAATGCTAGGTTTTAGCAGTACTTTGATAAACAGGTAGAGAGGAAATGTATTGTCACCTTACTCATATGCTTCAGGAGACATACTGCATTTCTTCTTTTAATCCTGTTCGCAGAGCTGAGAAGGCTGCTTTTGTCTGTGAGTTCACCGTAAGTTGATTTATTTACTTTTACAGTTCCAGGTGAAGTGTGTCATTGTACATGCCGTGTGTGGAGGTGTGTATACATGGCCATTGTTTGAAATACATGTACAATATAGAAACCATGTTTTAATCATCAGCATTATTTAGTGCAAATCAACCTCTGTACCTATACACTTAAGTATTTTAGTTACTTCTTGTACGTCTTTTTCACATGTACGCAAGCATGCACATTATAAGGTTTTTTGTTCAGTTTATATCGCAGTTGTTTTGTTATGATGTAAACGTATGATTATTCACTTACTGCAGACCGAGGAAATGACAACTGGTTGATAAAGTATGAGACTGCGGCTGATGTGTCTGCTTCCAATGACCCCTTTGGTTCAAATTCTGCTTCCACTGACACTGCCACTACCCCCACCGATGCGGACTCACTTCATGCAGTTGTAAGTTTCACATGCACAAGTACTCGAGCAGACTGTCTCAAGTTCTGTTTCCGAGGAAAACCGAAATATTTATATGGGAAAGACTGAGCATTAATGTTGATGTCCCTATGGGAAAAATATTGACAATTGAGTCCCTTTACTGAGAAGATGACCAGGATCAGAAACAAGGCATGTTGGTTGTCACAAGACATCAGGGAATATTCATGAGGCACCTGATGACCAGTCTGGATGCTCAAAATGGTCACATTAACCTCACTTTCTATAGCCATGCACTTATGGGGGATGCCATTGCTGCATAAGTGTACTATAATGTTGTGTTTGTTTTGAAGTTTTGGGCTCGCATGTGAAGCAAAAGTGAGTCTTGTTTTTCTGGGCCAGTGTTTGGCCGTCCGTCTGTCGTCCTTGGTAAAGTTTAACGTGGGCATTTTCTCGGAGATTATTCAGGCCTTAGTCTTGAAACTTGCCCCAAGGATACTTTGTGGCAAGACCTTTCTAAACATACAAATTTATGTGACCTCTCTCAAAGGTCAAGGTGACTTGATCAGAAACTAGGTAAAAAATGGCCGTATTTTGACAATTTATTTTTTCTCAAATGCTATTCATAACTTGAAACCCAAACTTGGTACAAAGATACCTGATGGTAAGACCTTTCTATGCATACTAATTTGGTTGACCTCTCCAAAAGGTCAAGGGTCACAGGTGATCAGGAAATAGGCAAAAAATAGTTGTGACAAATGATGGTGTTTTTTTTTTTTTATCCAATACTATTCACAACTTCAAACCCCAGCTTGGTACCTGATGGTAAGACCTGTCTATGCATACTAATTTGTATGACCCCTCGGAAAGTTTAAGGGTCACAATTTGCAAATGTGTGTAAAATTTCAATTTTTGATAAAATTGTAGTTTTTATCAACATTTTTACAAACTTGTAAATGAAATTTGGCACAAAGGTAGCTGATGATTAGACCTTCCTATGCATACTTTTTTAGTTGACCCATCACAAAGGTCAAGGGTCATGGGATGATTAAAAAAAAAGTTAAAAAAAATAGCCAAATTTTGACAAGAAATGCTTTTTTTCTTAAATTCTATTTTCAACTGATGGTAAGACCTAGCTATGCGTACTAATTTGGATGACCCATCTTTTGATAGATGGTAGATATCAACATTTTTGCGAACTTTTCAATCAAATTTGGCACAAATGATGATAAGATCTTCCTATGCATACTAATTTAGTCGACTCATCGCAAAGGTCAAGGGTCACAGGGGTTGACAAATTTTGAGAAACGTGGATTTTGCAGGTGCAGAAGCAAGTACTTATTGTCAGAAAGGTGACACATATAAGCCATTCTCAAAAGGTGAACACCAAAGTGTGACAAAAACTCAAATTATGAAAATGTTTTGAAACTTGACTATTTAATGTATGTGGCATTTCTTTCCTCAAAACACATTACCGATGACATTACTGTAATAAGGAATAGTGTCTTAGCTAGCCTAATTTTAGCCAAAATTGGTTGTGTATATGGCAGGAGAGGCAACAAGGGGCGACATAAGCCTAGCCAGTATCCCGGGTAGCCTCCCTTCCATCCCCATCCAGGCAACCGCTCACCGGAATCCCGCCAGTCTGTTTCTTAGCTTAGCCGTGGAAGGTTGTGTACCTCTGCTTCTGCATCTTGGCTGTGTACAGTGTGACCGGTCGCCTTGTGGCTTCGACTCTGCCGTGTTTAAGAAGAGTGATAGAGCTGTGCTCGCCTGGGATTACTGATGCAGCTGTGCTAGCTTGGAGTTTACTTTCGTTGGTTTTGTGAGTGACCTTACACTGGTCTTGTGGTGTTGGGGACTTGGATTGTTTCCCGTGGTCCGCATGAGCCTTGCATTACTGTGCTTATGGTGCTTCTTAGAGCTACCTTCAGGATGCGGCTCTTCCGTTGGTGGTGCGAGCCTTCGCTTTGGTAGAACGGTTGGTCCCTTCGGTCCTTGCTTGGTCTCCGGCCTTCCCGACATGGTAAGGTAAAACCTTGATGGGTGCCCGCGACCAGCGCTAAAGGGGAGGGAAAGCACCGGGCATCGGCACTAGTCGTGGCGTAACATCGCTTCGCTTCGATTCGCCCCTTTGCGCGCGTCCCCCACCCGGGTCTGCCCTGGGGGACTTGGGTGGGGTTAGGTACTTTTTAGTTCCCAGGGTCACCCTGGCCAGCCCCACAGGGTGAGTTTTTCTCTCTATTCTGGGGCATGTGTTTCTGTCTACCCGAGGTCCATTCACCTGTATTTGCCTTTTTAAAACTCTCCCTTCTGTCTGCACTGCCTGTAGCTCTTGATATTGGATGTGTGTTGCTAAATGGTCTTAGCTTTATTTAGGCCCCATGTGTTAGGTTTATTTAACGTATTTGACCGGCTGGCGACATACATTCAATGTTCTGTTTAGTTGGTTTTTTTTTCACAAGCAGTGCAGGCACGTCCTGAGAAAGCCTTGTTGCTGTCGGGACGTTAAGCAATGTACAATCAATCAACCTTTGCGCGCGTACGCATCGGATGCGTGGCCTTGGGGAGCCACGCTCACTCGCCTGTCGCTCTTGATTATGTTTTGCAGTTGCAGTTCCGCACCTGCACGCGTTGTGGGGACTTCCGATGGCAGAGTAATGTGCATGCTGTATGCCTACCTTGTTCCGGCTGTGCCTCCACTCACCCGTGCGTCGTCTGCGCCCCCTGGCTGGAGGAGCAGTGGTCTCAGCTTTGGGGATTTTGTCGCTATGAACAACCGACACAAATCCGAGTGCAGGCGCCTGCCACCGACCCGACCACCTTCAGGGAGGGAACAGCTCGGACACTCGCAACTTGGGACGAACAGGCGGTTTCAGACCTTATCGAGCCGAGGACTTCAGCCAATGGTTCATCAGCTCGCTGGGGAAATGAGACACCGAGCTTGGCCAACACAGGACTTCAGCAGGAATGTTCGTCAGCTCGCTGGGTAAACGACACACCGAGCTTGGCCAACATAGGCCTCAGCAAGAATGTTCGTCAGCTCGCTGGGAAAACATGCACCGAGCTGGCCAACATAGGCCTTCGGCAATAATGTTCGTCAGCTCGCTGGGTAAACGGATCATCAAGCCTGGCCAACATAGGGTGTCAACAGGTTTGTTCGTCAGCTCGCTGAGTAATCTAAGCACCGAGTCTGGCCAACAACGTACTTTTACGAACCGCCACACGCCCAGATCCTTGAGACAAGTCCAGCACAGGCGTATGGCGTCCCGTGCAGAGGTCAGTAACAAGGTGAGGTACCCTAGCACAGATGAGAATGTCGGACAAGTGCTTACCCGCTCGTCGGACAAAGATAGAGATGAGACGGGCCCATAGCGACATAGTTCGCATTTACGAAACTAACATTTGGACAGTTGCAGGGGGGAAGAACTTCGCCACCTGGCTGGTAGAATCACTGAGCTTGGCCTACTACGTGCATACATGACCAGACCTTGGAACGAGTCCAGCACAGGTGTACAGCGTCCTGCTCTGAGGTCAGTGACAAAGACAAGTGCCCTCGGCCGGACGAAAAGGCTGGACCAGTGAGGGCCCTCTCGTCAGGTGAGATAGAGACGAGTTTGGGCCACAGCGACATCGCTCGCACAGGCTACCCCCCCCCCCCCCCCCACCCCGTTCGAGCAGAAGGCAGCGGGATTTAGAGCAACGAGATTACACGAAGCTTCGACAGCCCTGAAAATGGCGAGTAATTTACTCGCCATGGCGAGTGAATTTTTTTTTTGGCGAGTAAAAAAAAATACCCACTCGCCAAATGCGAGTGTGTGTGTGCGTTTTCCAATCCAATGGCGAACCGCCAGCCGAACATCAGGTACGCCGGCGCGTGACCTGACCGCACCGCGAGCCGCCTCTAACATCACTTTGCGGCAGTAGCCGAACACGTCACTCGAACTGTGCGTACCATAACAGAGGTCGGTGACAGTCGTTCTATTTTTAGTGATGAATTGGTTTCGCTCAGTCGCGGCTGCGTTCAGAATCGACCCGACACCGGGGTCCGTGCGAGTGTAACAGGGCGGGCAAACTGTTAGTTTATGTGTGGTGTCAGCATGTTATTACAAAGTGCGCGCTACATGTTGAACGCGTTACTTGCTGTGACGTCACCATACATACTATTATGGGATACGGCATCGTGCGTTTCACTGACTTTCGATCTCGAACGAATGGCGGAGAAAAAGCAAAGGAAGTTGGAATGCTTCGGATTCTTCAATCCGGCACCGTCTGATCTTGATAATCGCTAAGAAGAATGTTGCACTTTGACACTGCCATCTCCATCGACAAGCAACAGTATAAAAAATGCTACCCGCCTGGGCCATTGTGGCACCGCCGCCGCCGCGCTACGACGCAGTTTTCAGAGCCAGTTCATGACTGTGCTGCATGTATTTCCATGGCTAAAGCATGAAAGCACTCGAATGGCATGCGGCAATGTGCACTGAGGCAAACTCAAAAAGCAAGTCCAGAAATTTTGATCAGAAATAAGTTTGTCAGTTTTTGGTCGATCCATCTTCTGGTACACAGTTATTAGGCAAAAATTGGCAGAGAAACACGTCTTTCTGAGTGGTTAAACGGGTTGAAACAAACTTTTAAGTACATCAGTTCACACACGCACGCACGCACGCACGCACGCACGCGCGCGCACACACGCACGCGCGCGCACACACGCACACACACACACAGACACACAGACACACACACACAGACACAGTTTAGACAAGCCACACTTTGGTTGTCAATCTGCCGCGTTCAGCAGAAAGGTATTCTCTGTTACAATACGTTATCAAACGATCATACAAATAAATAAATAGATATATGTTTTTTCTGTGTGTGAGAGAGCGAGGGAGACGGGCTTTTGCGCAATAGCTCACCAGTTAAAGAATCAGTATCATGGAAAAGACACACACACACACACACTGTCACAACACATTTAAAGAGGAGAGAGCGAAATGAGTTAATTTATTTTAAGGAACATACAGATGATGCAGTTTGTTTCTTCAAAAACATTACCGATGACATGACTACCAGGAGTGTCTACTCCTTGCTCAATTCTAGCCTAAGAACCCGTTGTGTAAACACAACCCGGGAGGCACTCGGGGGAACCCCCAGAGGGACCGAGAGTTGTCTCCCGCTCCTACCCACCAGCCCTATTCACCTGTGAACTCCAGTCACGCTTCTTAGGCTCACGCGTTCAGACGTGTTGTCTCTAGCCTCTGGACTTAGAAGTTTTTTTCGACCGGTTCGGTCTGCCTTGCTTGCTTCGTCTTTGCCGGCCTGGGATTCTACGCGTGCGACGTTGGTCGACTGCAGCTTCGGTCTTGTTCAAGGGTTCCCTCTCTGGCTTTGCCGGTCGGGCTGTGGGTGTCATGGAACTTTCTCCTTCTCGTACCACTCCGACTGACAGGTAAGGTAGAGGGCCCTCGGCTGGTTGCCCGGGCGGGGCACAGGCACGAGCAGCTTGCTTTTTGCGTCGCTTCTCCCTCGTTTGGGTTTTTTTTACCTCTGTTTGGTTGCCTGATTAGCTGAAGAATGTTTGGCGCCGGTTTTGGCGGGCTTTTCGCGCCATTGCCAGATGCGAGCGGTGAGTCACGTTACTGTATCTAGGCCATACCTAACGTTTTTCGGCTTTCGGTTTAGACGCCCCGCGTTATGACGAAGGCTTGGATGCTCACCTGTTCCGGCAGGGTTTGTTTTCCCTCCGCCGTGGTTTTAATTAAATGTTGATGGCAGGTGACCGTACGTTGGTTAATTGGGTGCATAACACCACAGTAGCTTGGGGGCCTGAAGCTGAACGGGGTGATTGGTGGACACTCGCCGAGTGCCTTCATGTTTTGTGTGTTGCAGTGGCCTACTGATGACATGCACAAAATGCGGAGGGCTTCCAGTGGCCGTCGGATAAACATGCAGTCTGTCTCCCCTGCGCTGGGTGTGCGTCCGACCATACGTGTGACGTCTGTGCTTCATGGCCGGAACTGCGGTGGTCTAATCTCTGGAACTTTTATAGGAGGGAGCCTCCTACCCTCGCGGGTACCTTGTAGATTTCCGAGACGCCTTCTGCTGTGCCCCCGGCACCGGACGTGCGAGACCAACGGGATCCGACGCAGATAACGCCACTGAGTAATCAAGGGACTAGTGCACGGAGTGGGAGTTCGACCGTCAAGACCGCCTCCGTTCTAGAGCGCGCCCGGACACATTTGGTGGAAAGAACCCGCCTCTCCCAAGAGCCTGGTTTGGTGGGACGCTCGTGGCGTCCCTCCTCCACCGTCGTTCCCCACTCGTCTCTGAGGAAGCCGCCGGGATCCCGCTGGAGGTCCCCTGGCCGGCCAGTAACCCGCCTCTCCCAAGAGCCTGGTTCAGAGAGACATACTTGCACTCGTCCGGAGCCTCCTGTGGTGAAGAACGTAGATACAGGGGTTCTGCTCGACGTTTCCGCTCTCCTTCGCACGATCGTAGGAGGAACTTCTCGCTTCATCGCTCGTCGCACCGGGACTCCCCTCGCCGCCGACGGTTTTCACCTTCTTCGCGTTCCCCCTCTCGGTTGGACTCCCGTTCGTCCCGTCCCTCTTCCCAGCGACCGGCCACTTCCCCCCCTCCTCGTACTCGCCGCTCCGTTCCCTCTCATCGCAGCCGTTCTCCTCGTTGGGATCCGCCTTCGGCACGCAGGAGGTCCTCACCGCATCGTTCAGACTACCGCTCTCCGCTGCGGAGGGAGTCTTCGTCCGCTGCGGTTCTCCGACGGGATTCCCGGCCTCGGAGCCCTCGTCGCCCTCTTCGGTCGCCGGTTTCCGGACAGCGGGACTTTGACACCCTCAGTTTGGCGCCGGAGGATGCTTCGGACTGGTTACTTGGAGGTCTAAGCCGTTCTTCAGCTTCTCCCTCTTCGGCCTCCAGTGTGTCAGCTTCCGTCAGACAGGTTTCTTCTTCCCGGATGGACACGCGGCTGGCGCTGGACGGAGCGGCCAAGCTCATCGCCGCCCCCTTACCAGAGGATGTTTGTCCGACTTCACCGCCTGTGAAGAGGAAGATTTCCGCCTTCGTGGACGCGGATAGGACGGTTAAGAGGTTCAAGTCCCTCCCACAGCCGGCTAGTTTTTTGGATCTGCGGGACGCCTTCTCGTCTCACCTGCTTTCGGAGACTCGGAACTCGGACTTTTTCGCGGACGGGAGATGGCCTTCCGCTCTGGACATCGCTTTTCAACAGGACTGGTACGCCGGCCATTCGCAGTCGTTCCTCTGCCCGCTTCCTCCAGTGGATCCCGCCGCTCTGATGCAAGCCGGAGGGGCTTCTATGTTGAAACGGTCCTTCCCACGGGGACTGGATAGGACGGCGTCGCTGGTCCGGAACACGCTCGCCTGCTCCGGTTTCTTGGACTTGCTGACTCAGACTTTCATCCGACGTCTCGAGGAAGCTTGGCAACCTGCGTTGTCTCCCCTCCTGGGAGACCTACTACTCATGGCGGAGGCTGGTAACCGCGCTGCTTATCACTCATCGGTCAACGCGATGGCGGCTGCGGCTAACTGCGACCTCATGCGACGAGACGCCGTCCTACAAGCTTGCAGTGGAATGCCGGTCGACCTGAGTACTCAGCTACGTCGGGCCCCTCTGGGAGGGCCTCTGCTCTTGGGGATACTTGGCAGACGGTGAAGGACTCCAACTCCGACCGTTGGCCTCGCAAGGCTGTCAAGCAGCGCTTTCCTCCCGCCCGCACGGCCCTGGGGCGCTCTTTGCGGGCCTGGAAACGTGTCACCTCGGACCCGTCTGCCCCACCTCTAGCTGCGCCGCGCCGTCGCCCTGGCCCAGCTAGCGCCCCTGCCCCCGCCTGGCCCCGTCCCACCCGTCGCCCTGGGCGCGGGCGGGCCACCTGACTTGTCCCCAATTCCGCCCCCGCCGACCGTCGTCGGGGCTCCAGTCGGCGGGAGGCTAGCACGATTCAGCGAGGAGTGGCGCTCGCTGTTTCGAGACGAGCCCTGGGTTTTGGACGTAGTCACCAGAGGATTATGGATCTCGTTCCGCTCTCCTCCGCCCTTGCGCTCCATTCCTCTTTGGACAGAGGTTCCGTCTGACGCCCTCAAGGCCGCCGCTCTGCGAGGAGAAGTCGCGGCTCTCCTTTCGAAGGAGGCCACAGAGATAGTGCAGCGTCCGGACTCGCCCGCCTTTTACAGCCGACTGTTTGTGGTGCCCAAGCCCGGCGGCAAGTGGCGGCCAGTCATAGATCTGTCGGCGCTGAACGCCTTCATCGCGGCCCCTTCCTTTCAGATGGAAACGACCAGGGCTCTTCGTGCGGCAGTTCAACCCATGGACTACTCGGTCAGTTTAGATCTGTCCGACGCCTACTTACATGTCCCCATGCACGCTTCTGCCAGGAAGTACCTGCGCTTCGCGTTCGAAGGAGTGATTTACCAGTTTCGCGCCCTGCCGTTCGGTCTCAACCTCAGCCCCTGGGCCTTCACCCGCATCATGGATGCTGTAGTGGCCAAGGCGAGGCAGTCGTCGTCAAGTCCGACCTCGAATTATCTCGACGACCTACTCTTGAGAAATCAGGTGGAGACCGCGCTTGCGGCAGACAGGGACGCTCTTTTACAGCTGCTTTACCGGTTGGGTTTCCTGGTCAACACCGGAAAGTCGGACTTCACCCCGGCGCGCCACTTCATCCATCTAGGCATGGAGTTTGTCACGGACCGCAACAGGGTACTCTTGCCAGAGAAACGGATTGTGAAGTTGTCCGCTCTCGCCGCGTTGGTAGATCAGCAACAGGCAGCCCCCGCCAGGGTCTGGCTTCAGCTTCTGAGCCTGATCAACGCAGCGGCGGATCTTATTCCCCTCGGGCGTCTCTACTCCCGACCGCTACAACTTCATCTTCTACTGCTCTGGCGTCCCTCCTCGGGCGACTTGCCCCACCCGGGTCTGCCCTGGGGGACTTGGGTGGGGTTAGGTATTTTTTAGTTCCCAGGGTCACCCTGGTCAGCCCCACAGGGTGGGTTTATCTCTCTATTCTGGGGCATGTGTTTCTGTCTACCCTTTGTCCATTCACCTGTATTTGCCTTTTTAAAACTCTCCCTACTGTCTGCACTGCCTGTAGCTCTTGATATTGGATTTGTGTTGCTAAATGGTCTTAGCTTTATTTAGGCCCATGTGTTAGGTTTATTTAATGTATTTGACCGGCTGGCGACATACATTCAATGTTCTGTTTAGTTGTTTTTTTTTCACAAGCAGTGCAGGCACGTCCTGAGAAAGCCTTGTTGCTGTCGGGACGTTAAGCAATGTACAATCAATACAATCCTCGGGCGACTTGACCACAATCGTCCCCGTGTCCCCTTTGGTACGCCCCCACCTTTTACGGTGGACCGACAGAGCCTGGTTGGCTCTGGGAGTCCCCATTTCCTCTCCATCCCCGCACCTCTCCCTGTGTGTCGACGCGAGTCGGGCTGGTTGGGGAGCCCACCTGCTTCCTCAGTTCACCACGACGTCCGGCCTCTGGCCTCCGGAGTTCGCGGACAAACACAGCAACTGGTTGGAACTGCAAGCGGTGTGGCAGGCCATCATCGTTTGGGAAGAGCAACTCAGACACCAGCATCTTCTCGTCCTTTCGGACAACTCGACAGTGGTAGCGTATATACAGAAGCAGGGAGGAACTCATTCACCCGATCTATGCATGCTACTCTTCCGATTGATGCGATGGTGCGAGGACCGCGATCTGACTCTCAGCGCTCGCCATATTCCCCGTCGCCTGAACGTTTTAGCGGACTCCCTTTCTCGCCGAGGACAGCTCATTCACATGGAATGGACGCTACGCCAGGACATTTTCCGGATGATTTGCTCTCACTGGGAGACCCCGATGGTGGACCTGTTCGCCACAAGGTGGAATCACCAGCTTCCCCTCTTCGTTTCCCCAGTACCGGATCCCCTGGCTTGGGCGGTCGACGCCTTATCCATTCCCTGGGACGGACTCATAGCGTACGCCTTTCCCCCGACAGTCCTTGTCCCCAAAGTCCTCCTAAAGCTGCGAGGAACCAATGCGATCCTGCTCCTGGTCGCCCCGTTCGCTTGGACTCGTTCCTGGTCCACTGACCTGATCAGCCTCGCCACGCACCCTCCCCTACTGCTCCCCACGCCCCGCACTATGCTCAAGCAGCCACGTCAGGCGCTGTTCCACCCCTGTCCGGAACGCTTACTGCTACACGCCTGGAGGTTGTGCGGCAAGCCCTCTCAGCTAGAGGTTTCTCGGGTGCTGCAGTGGAAGCGATCGCTACAGCTCGCAAGCCCTCGACTAGACGTATCTATGAGGGGAAATGGAGGGTACTCTGTACCTGGTGCAGCGACCGTCGTCTCTCCCCCACCGAACTGACAAACCCCCAACTTGTGGACTTCTTCCTCTGGCTCTTCGGAGACCAAGGACTGGCCCCTATTACCATTCGGGGATATCTCTCGATGATTGCCGACACCTACCGGCATCTCGGCCGCGCGGACCCCGGCGCGTGTAAGGACCTGGCAGATCTTATGTCACACTTCGGACTACAAAGGCCTGCCTCTCGCTCACTTCTTCCCCGCTGGGATTTACCATGGGTTCTTACCTGGCTAAACTCGCCACGTTTCGAACCACTACCGCTGGCCAGTCTTGCGGATGTGACGCGGAAGACCTGCTTCCTGCTGGCGCTCGCCACCGCGGCACGAGTAAGTGAGATACACGCTCTATCAGTCCGGCCTACATGCCTGCAATTTCGAGCTGATCACTCGGTCCAACTGGTGACCGACCCTGCCTTCATTGCCAAGACTAGGTCTCCACTGACGGCGCCACAGGTTATCACCTTACGACCGTTACGCGGGAAAGACTTCCCCAGAGAGACCAGGCAACAAGATCCCGTACGAGCCCTCAGAGTGTACTTGCGACGAACCAGAGCCGTCCGGAGGGGACGCTCACGCCTCTTCCTACCTTTAAAAACAGGAAGAAACAACATTACAGCACAGACAGTCTCTTCCTGGCTTTGCTGGATGATTCGCTCAGCATATGTCGATCTCTCCCCTCAGGGAGCGAAGAGCCTAAAGATTCGGGCGCACGAAGTACGGGCCATGGCCACGAGCGTAGCCTTCGACAGGAACTGCGCTGTCAAGGACATCGTGGCTGCGGTGGGCTGGCGATCAGAATCTACTTTCGCCCGCTTCTATCTACGGGATCTGGCAGGGCAGCGAGACAGCCTCGCCTTGGTGGGGGACGTCACGGCGGCACAACACTCCCTCCCGGCGCCACAGGCGCCGTAGGTATGCACCTATTAGGGAGTGCAGAGTGTCGGAAGAGAGGAGGGGGCCATGAGCCTAGAGAAAACCAGCT
Organism: Semisulcospira habei; assembly: GCA_036245525.1. Lineage (NCBI taxonomy): Eukaryota > Metazoa > Mollusca > Gastropoda > Semisulcospiridae > Semisulcospira > Semisulcospira habei. Next base: position 287,158,639 of record BTPG01000002.1, on the reverse strand, counting down.
GGGGGTGCGGCACCCTCCTCCTGTTCGGCATTCTCCTGGTAGTCATGTCATCGGTAATGTTTTTGAAGAAACAAATTCATTTTTCTTTAAAAGGTATTTTTTCGAAAAATACTTACCGATAACATGACTCGAAGGACCCTCCCACCTGCCCCGCTTGCCGCTGGTGAGCCTAATTTCGTGACTGGAGTTCACAGGTGAATAGGGCTGGTGGGTAGGAGCGGGAGACAACTCTCGGTCCCTCTGGGGGTTCCCCGAGTGCCTCCCGGGTTGTGTTTACACAACGGGTTCTTAGGCTAGAATTGAGCAAGGAGTAGACACTCCTGGTAGTCATGTCATCGGTAAGTATTTTTCGAAAAAATACCTTTTAAAGAAAAATGAATTTTTCTTAAATAAATCTGCGGACCCTCTATAATGCTAGGAGGGGGTCTGTGTACCCTCTAAAATTTATACTTGGGGGTCTACAGACCCTTTAACCTGTTGTGAAAACAGAAGCCCAGCTCTACTTAAAAAACATAAATAAATAAAAATCCCACCACAGTTCACATGGGGACTTTGTCAGTTATTTCTTCACTTGATACTATCAAAAGCCTGAAGTCAGGACATAAACATTAACTTGGTTATGATTGTCTGTTCAAATATTTGTTCTCAATGCATCTCGGCAGAAAACACTCTCTAACATTGGGCGTCAAAGACTTGTGGTACATTATATTGTTGAGTTGGGCTGTTTTCAGTAGCAAAATTTTCAGTTTTGGCTAGTAACATTTTCAGTTTGGCTAGTAAAACTTGGAAGTCACTAGCCAAAGGCTGGTGGGCAAAATTTTAGACTTTCAGGGCTGTTCGACATCCCGCTCCAAGGTCAGTACATTTATTTATTTATTTATTGGGGTTGGCACCGACCAGGGGACTATGGCGGAAGGTCAGTGACAGGTGTTCACGACTGGACAATTCTGCTGGACTTACGTGCACATATTCATCGGATAAAAGTAGAGGGACGAGCCGGATTCACGTCGATATCGCACGCCCCGTCTACCCTCAGAACGGGCGGACGGGCCACTGAGTGTTAGAAGAACCGAGCGGACTCGCGTACCTCGTCGGCGGCCAAGCTCGCGGGACAGACCGCCGCTACTGCAGACTGCTTCCCGCGACTTGGATGCCACCTGTCACCCTAGGCCTGCCGCCGAGACTAGAGCACGGCCGTCCAACCCTGCCACATTCCAACAGAAGTGTTCCGCGTCAAGCTCAGTATAAGTAACATCTCCCCGGGCGAGACTACAAGATAGGGTGCAGCCGCTCGCCTGACACTCACGGGATGGCTTGACTCTGGCTGCATGGGTTACACCGCACGCATTCTGGCCCAGCACAGATGTATGGTGTCCAGCCCAGGGAGGGATGCCTTTACCCTAGTCAGGATGAGACTTAGGGCCTTGGACGCCCACGTGGCTCTTAGAGTACTACAAGCGCAGCCACAGCGTCGGCTCGCCACTCCTCCTCCCCACCGGGTCAGCTTCCGTCACGGGTTTTTAATCGTGGGTACTCATTGTAATTCGCTTACAGCTGGAAGGTACGTTAAGCGCTGTAGGTTAATGATCGGTTTTATTCTTGTAGTAGCTTCGGCGGACAACACAGGGTTCCTGCTGGCGCCTCAGGGCGGTAGGACGGTGTATCTACGGTTCCGGGACGTTGCGTGTCGGCCTGCGGAGACAGCGCTTGACTAAGCATGACTGAGCCTCTACCGGACTTTGTTCCGCGCATCGAGGATTGGAACTCCCTCCACTCGCCGCGGTTAGGAGCTCACTGGCTTGCCGGTCACCACCTACCACGCTGCGTACCACTCCTCGGTCGACGCCTTGCCGGCTACCACTTCGCGTGAACTGGTGCTTCAGGATGACACCTGCGCTGCGGCCTCGATCTGCAGACCGTTGGTAAGCGGCTACGACGGTCGACGCGCGCACCACGCTGTACGAGTTCGTCGCCACCCTGTCCTTCAACGTGGAGACCGCCCGAGCCTTTGCGCCGCAGTACAGACTTGGACTGGGCCGTCAGCCTGGTCTCGTCGACATTCCTAGGCGATCTTGCGGAGCCGGTCGGAGACCTCCTTGGACAAGTTTGCGTTCTGCTCGCCCCCGGACACCCCATCTACAGCCGTTACCTCTGCCTCGCCTTCGGTGGCGTGGTCTACCGGTGTCGCGCACTTCCCTTCGGCTCTGACGCAGCCACTGGGTGTTCTACCGCATCTGGACGCTGTAGTAGACGAGGCCGGTTGGACGTCTTCATGCGGCCACGTCGACTTTCCTAGACGATCGTCGCTTGCGGAACCGGTTGGAGACCTCCTTGGAGAAGAATGCGTTCTGCTTGTCCCCAGACGCCGTCTCCAGCTGTTCCCTCCGCTTTGCCTTCGACGGCGTGTTATACCAGGGTTGCGTGCTCCCTTCGGTGTCCATCGCAGCCTCTGGGGGTTATACCGTAGCTGTATTTCATAGCAGACGGGACCAGACAGATGTCTTCATGTTCCACATCGGCATCCCTAGACGGTCTTCTCTTGCGGAACCGGTCGGAGGCCTTCTTGGAGAAGGATTGAGATGCACTTCGGGATCTCCTCGGCAGGCGTGACTTCCTAGTCTACGTGGGCAAGTCCGACCTCGCGCCGTAGCGCCGCTTGTCTACCTGGGGATGGAACCACGCACCGGCCTCGCTCACGGTGGCTTCCGGAGCGGCGAATGCAGCACTTGGCGAATCCAGCGCGGCGGTTGTCTCAAGAGCAGGCGTCCTCCGCCAGACGGTGACTTTGGCGTCAGGGACTGGTGAGTACCACAGTGGACCTACCTCCCCTATGATGTCTTTACTGCCCCGCTGCTCCTGCTTCTCCCCGGACGACCCTCGACAGGCGTCCTCGAGTCTCAGGTTTGGGTGCGGCCGTTGCTACGTCCTCTTCTTCTTCACGGGGCGGATCTCGACTGGCTCGCTATGGGAGTTCCTCTCTTCTCGCCTCCTCCCAAGATGTCTCTTGCGTCGACGAAAGTCTCGCCACCGGGGGCGCTCTCCTGTTACCGAGATCCTACTCTACCTCCGGCAGAGGGCCTCTGGACCTCGTGGCCCAGCTTCGGGTGTCACGTCTGCGACGTCAGGAGCCTCTCGTCCTCTCTGACAGCGCCACAGTAGTCGACTTCTTTCAGAAGCAGGACAGGACGCGGTTACTCTCCTGTACTTTCTCTTCTGCCAGGGGCTCCATTGTTGCGAAGATTGAGACGTCGCTTCCGAGCTAGAGACTTCCCGGGACTTCCGCATGACCTGCCGACTCCATCGCGCGTCGCGGCCAGCTTCTCTGCACAGAGTGGATGTTCTGTCTGGACATCATTCGGGTGATCTGCACAGCGGAGAGTCCGCCATGATCGCGCCGAGGTGGAATCGCCAGCTTCCCCGCTTCGTCTCCTCTGTTCCAGTTCCGCTAGCCTGAGCAGTCAGCGCTCTCTACCTCTGGGGACGGCCTTGCTGCCTCGCCAACCCACCTACGGTGCTAGTCTCAAGCGACTGCCCAAGCTTAAGGTTGCAACACGCTCCGGGTCCTGGTGGATACTTGCTTCGGGACAGGCTCGTGGACCTCCGGCCTCCTGAACCTCGCCGTGAGCCCCCCCTCTGCGGATCACCACCCCACGCACGATGCTTTGCAGCCCCAAGAACTCTTCCTCCACGCTTCGACATGGTGCGGCAAGCCCTCGCCGCTAGAGGCTTAAGTGCAGCTGTGAGAGCTATCGCTACAGTCCCTAGACACTCGACCAGACGTGTTTACGAGGGAACGAGCGAGTCCTGGGTGACGCAGGTGACGAGCGCCTCTTCCCCACGTGCCGGACGGTTCCTCTGCTCGCTGATTCCGCGCTAGGACCTACCCTGCGTGCTGGCATGGCTCAATGCGGACCGCTGCAAACCACTTCCCTTGGCTCGCTTCACAGACCTGACCTGGAAGGCCGGTTCCTACTGGCCCTTGCCTGCGTACAGTGCAGAACAGATGGCTCTGTGCAGCTCCTGAATGCCCCCGTCTTGCCTGGCCAAGACCCAGTCCCCGCTACCCGCACCCCAGGTGATCGCCATATGGCGCTGAAGGGGTTACCCCTACCCTGGGAGACCAGAAGGCAGAACCCGGTGAGGGCCTTACGGGTGTACCTGCGCCGATCTGAACCTGTCCGGAGTGGACATGCCCGCCCCCTTTGGCCTTGTCCCCCGAAAGGCAGACATCGAAGCCAGACGGTATCTTCCTGGCTCCACGGAGGTTATCCGGTTCACCTACCTGGACCTCTCCCCGGATGACGCTCAGAAGCTGAAGATCGGGGCGCACGAGGTGAGAGCCCTGGCCACGAGCGTTGCCTTTGCCCGCAACTGTGCCGCCAAGTCTTGGGGTGGCTGTGGGTTGGCGGGCGTGATCTACCTTCGCCCGATGCTGCCGCATTGACCTCTTGGACCCGCGGGCGACCCTACCCGTGGCTGGGCCTTCGCCACGGTGCGACACTCCCTCCCGGCGCCTAGGCACCTTGTGTTAGCTTAGCTGAAATGGTCGGGAGTGTGCTCCGGGGTGGGTGGTTCTGGTGGGCCCATTACAGGGAGTGTGATTCTAGGCAGCACCCAACTCCTATTCGCTATTCTTCCTAATAGTAATGTCATCGGTAATGTTTTTGATGACATTATTCGGAGGACCCTCCCGCCTTCCCCGCTTGCCGCTCATAAGCTAAGCTTCAGACTGGCGTGACACCACTGGGCACGTAACCGGATAGGGAGGTATGGGAGGCGACTCAGGGTACCTGGCAGGATCTGTATGGTTTGTGAACATTTGTGAAAGTTGTAAAAAAATGACGAGGCTTTTTCAGGGCCCTGGAAAGTCTGTCAATTTCAGTCCTTTTCCTTAAAGTCTGTGAAAGTTTGTAAAAAAAAAAATGGCAAAGTGCTGGCAAACTTTTGTCTTTTTCTTTTTTTTCTCCCCCAATTTGTGACTACTCCATTGCGAACGATCATGTTGACGCTTGTTGCAAGTGATCGATATTTAGCTCTGATCATAAAGTGACTGCCGAACATTGTGATTGGTTGTTTACGCTTCTACTGAGCTCCGCCATTTGCTAAGCGTTCTTTTATTTTGGTATCTTCATGCATTAGGCATGAAAGCTTCAAATGAGCTGCTGATCTAATTAAAGTGTGTAAACCTTCAGGCTTTAGTTTGGGTTTGTGAAACATGAAAAGTTTGTGAACTTCATCCCTGCTTTTCTGTACGGACCCTGCCTGGCTACAGCACCCTTGGGTCGCCTCCCTTGTCGTGTAGGTACACAACGGAATTTTGGCTGAAATGGTAAGCTAAGTGTACGTTTCCTAATAGTAATGTCATTGGTAAGTATTTTTCGAAAAAATACATTTTAGAGAAAAATTCATTTTACTTCACCACCACTGTCTGACTTTCTCTAGAAGTGAAGGTTTTTTAGTGTTTTAATTCTTTTCTGGGAAGAATTAATTTTTACTAAGGAAGTTGAAAGGATACAAAGCTGGCTAACGAACTCATCCAATGTCTTTCTCCAAACTAGTTATGTTCAAAAGTTCAAGTAAATATAACAAAAATCACGGACTCTAATCTGGGTCAACTGACTTCCTATAAACGGTTGTTTATGTCTTCAATTACAGTATGCTCGGAGGCTGTCTTAGCCACCCACTTGAGAAAGTATTTCGCCAAGTTTCAAGTTTGTTTTTACGGAAATATTGGAGATTCTCTTTTTTACATACATACACACACATACATACGCACATACATACATTCATACGTGCATACGGAGCTTTGCGCCAAATGTACGTTCAGCAGCGAGGTTAGCGTAACTAGACATGAAGTAATTTTTATCTTGTTACTTCAATTGTTAGGGGTTTAGCCTGCCCACCTTAAAAGCGTAAAATGATGACCGAAATAGCAAAATAACTTGCGATGCCTTGTCTTCGCCATTTGCAGTGAAAAGTAAATGTTATCTGCATCATGTTCATTGGTATGTACAAAATTAGAATCGGAACTTCCCGATCAGTTGAATATTGTGGTGTTAATTCCAGTGTGTTCCTAGATGTGAAAAATGACTGGACATTTTCTCTGAAAAAATAAAAGCCTATAAAACTAAATTGGCGCCCTCAAGATGTAAAATGTTCACCTGCATTAATGTCATTTTAAACTATGAGCACAGACATTGGCTTGAAACTCCAGTAGGTTCACTTGTTTTTCCACTGGGAATTATTTCCCCAATCTTGTACTCGATGACTGGACATATAACATCCAGTCGTGTACATTCGCAGGTATTTAACACCAATAAAAACGTTTTTTTCTGGAACGAACTAAAACTTTCCAAATAAAGTACTACACCTAATCTATCCATGGAAATAGCTGGTTTGCGAAAATAATCACAGTGAAAGGTTTGTTTTTACTTGTTTTCTTAGTAGGGGTTCTCGTGTCACATTTTCAATCCCCACCCGGGTCTGCCCTGGGGGACTTGGGTGGGGTTAGGTATTTTTTTAGTTCCCAGGGTCACCCTGGTCAGCCCCACAGGGTGGGTTTTTCTCTCTATTCTGGGGCATGTGTTTCTGTCTACCCTTTGTCCATTCACCTGTATTTGCCTTTTTAAAACTCTCCCTACTGTCTGCACTGCCTGTAGCTCTTGATATTGGATGTGTGTTGCTAAATGGTCTTAGCTTTATTTAGGCCCCATGTGTTAGGTTTATTTAATGTATTTGACCGGCTGGTGACATACATTCAATGTTCTGTTTATTTTTTTTCACAAGCAGTGCAGGCACGTCCTGAGAAAGCCTTGTTGCTGTCGGGACGTTAAGCAATGTACAATCAATCAATCAATCACATTTTCAAGCTGCCAAAAATTCAGTTTTTGTCTAATTCTCAACAAAGTACACTTTCAGAAGAGTAATCAAGACATGCTTGTTATATGTATTTCTTCATTCAGTACACAACACATTGGTGTAAAATGGAATGTCACTGCAATATAATGTTAATGCTTGAGTGACAGACGTAGTCACTGTTCGGTGCTTTCACCTTTTGAGAATGGCTCGTATGTAAATCGGTCATACACGTGAGCCATAAGGGCTTGGCCTTTCTTGTTATCAAAGTTTTTACAAACTTTTCAATCATATTTGGCATAAAGGTTGCTGATGGCAAGACATTTCTGTGCATACTAATTTAGTCAACCCATCGCAAAGGTCAAGGGTCATAAGAGGTTGGCAGATGTGTGTAAGTTGTTTAAATTTTGAGAAAACATAGAAGCCAGCCCTTAACTTATTGTCACAAGGGTCACTCGTATGTGCATCGGTCATACACGTGAGCTGTAAGGGCTTTGCCTTTGTTGTTTAAAAGATGATCCCAGGACAATAAAGAAAACAATACAAAATGGATTTAAAGAGAACATTGAAAAGCCCATGTGAATGTTTTTTAACTGTTATTATTCGGAATACACCAATGTGTGAAATCAGTTTGACTAAAATAGTTCAAGGGTGTGCCAGAAAATAGCTTGTGGCCTCTAGACATTGGTCTATATCTTTATCTGTAAGTACTATAATTTAGCTTGCATATGGAAGTGTACAAATTTGAAGTTTTATCCTCGGTATGATATTGGTTAAATGCTATATGGTAAGCTTCAAAACTGCTGTCTGATGCATGCACATCGTACAAAGATTCTATTGAACATTAATATGAACACTACATTTTTCTACTGTGTGTAATTGTCTCCCTTAGGATGCTGATTGGAGCATTGTAAGCAACCCAGAAATTTCCATTGCGGCTATTGACAATGGACTAGCCTTCCCTTTCAAGCACCCAGATGAATGGCGAGCTTGTAAGTCACTTTATGTTGATGTGAAATTTTCTTTGCTGTTGGTGTTACACAGTTTAATTTTGCAAACGCTGTGCTAGTATGCAGTTTGTATTGTATGCATTTTGTGGTTTGTTACCCTATTCTGTATGCAAGATGCATAGTCTTGCACCTGCAGAGCTCATCAGAATTTATGTAATGGCCTGTCTCTTCAAGCGCACTAAACATGCTATGCATTTTACGGCCAAATTGACCTATAAATGACACCAGCTCTTTTTTTCCTCAAGGGAATAAAACTCGTCCTTACGAATGTCTAAGTTATTTATTTGCTGGGGCGGCTTTTGTTTATATGTGTTGGGATAGTTCGGAGGGGTGGGGTGGTTGGATTCTTTAAAAGTTAAGTTGTCCCAGGTAAAATCATAGTATATTTGGTACACCTTAAGTCATAAGGTCCAGTTAGATGTAATTGGGTGTCATTTCTGTCAAATTGTGTTGTCAGTAACAGTTTAGGGGTTAATCATTCGCTCAAGGTTAAAGACATTAATTTTTTTGTCCCTTTCAGACCCGTATCACTGGGCTTGGTTGCCTCAGGCCAAGGTGCCGTTCTCCCAAGAAATCAAGGACCAGATTTTACCACTGCTCAGTGACATGAACTTTGTACAGGATCTGTGTGATGACCTCCATGATCTCTTCAGGGTGAGTTGTGGGATGTTGTATGATGGGTGCTGATCTTTCCAAACTTCCACAAATGTACTTAAACCCCCTGGTGCATGTTGCGAGCAGTACTATCAGCAGTACCTGCGCTTGACAGTGCTCATGGCTACATTACAAGGGGGTTATCTCTCAAGTGACTGCATGAAAGAATAGAATTTTGAATTAACCCATTAAGCCCAGACGCACTACAGCAGGAGATGGGTCAACCATGATAATTCAAGGGTAGTGCCAAGCTAATCTGGCACTACCCTTGAATTATCATGATAGTCGATCCATCTGCAACAGGTGTATGGTCATTAGATGACGCCTCCAAAATTTGGGAAATACGTGCGTCGGGCTGAATGAGTTAATAGTTACACACATTTTAGCCTGTTTTTGTTTTCTTCCTTATGGACTGTTTTGGGCTTGTTTGGGGTAAAATGCATTGTTTTCTTAAATATGCCTAATTCTTTTAGTGACGGGTCGTTGGCTTCACCACCTGCACCCAATGATGCAAGTTTCAGGAAATCCATTTATTTCTTCAAAAACATTACCGATGACATGACTTTGTGGAAATGTCTACTACTTACTCAATTCTAGCCTAAGAACCCGTTGTGTTGAGACACAACCCAGGAGGCACTCAGGGAACCCCGAGGGGGGCCGAGAGTTGTCTCCCGTTAACTGCCCATTCGGTTCCGATTCACGGTGTGATTCCTCAGTCAGTCTACTTAGGCTCACGCTGTTCAGACGTGTTGCTGTAGCCTACGGACCTTGGGAATTCGACCGGTTCGCCGGTCTTCTTCGGACTTAGTTCTTCACTTGACTTCTACTTCGTCGGTCCTCCCTGTGCCATTGTGTGGCTCTGTTGTCCCCTCTTCGTTGGCTGCTGCCCGATTGACTGCTTGAGTGCCTGGGCTGCACAGTGAGCTTCGCCGGTCGTGCCATGGTTTGGACTTTTCTCCCCCCACCCCCGTTCCAGCTCTGGAGAAAGGTAAGGTAGCTAGCTTGGCCCTCGGCCGGTTCCCGGGCTGGGCACCGGTTGGAGCGGGCACGAAGACAGTCTTCATCTTCGCTGTAGCTTGCGCGCAGAATTCTCGCCCTTTGCTCCTTCACGCCTGCGCCTACTCACCTTCGGTCGAGTGGTGTGTTTTTTTGTGTTGGCGCTTAGCCACGCTCTTGTACCTTGTGCGGTTTGGAGGATTTGTCCGGCTACAGAGCCTGGTTAGCTTGGCGGGGCTCCTTGGGCCCACGCTCTGTCGTCATTACGGGTAATGTTACTGTGCAGACGCTTATTTCATGCCTATTCTTGTCTTCACCTTACGTGCCCGTGACCTGTCGCCATTACGTGGTAATGTTACGGTCCCAGACGTTGTGTCATGCCTATTCTTGTCTTCACATGTTTGAGTTGTTGTACAGCATGCATCATATGCTCACCTTGGCTTTGCGGGGCCCCGCTTGCCCGCGTCCGGTGTCCATTTTGTTGATAAGGTTGTGGTATCTGACGCTTGCTTCATACCTGTACCTGTCATGACATGCTTGAGTTTGTTGTACATGTGTCGTATGCTCTCATTAGAGTGGAGGACACTATGCCCTCCAGACCAGGGTGTCTGCCACTCGGGTGAGATACAGGGTGGTACCCAGTGGAGGAAGGGACACGCTGGGAAGATGGGTACACCACATTTGTTGTTGTTGGGGGTCACCAGGGTAGGGGGCTTACCTTAGCTTCGCCGGGACCCGCTTGCCTGCAACTCTAGCTTACATACCCAAGATTGCTGACAGGCATGTACCTCCCGGTTTGTACCTTTGTTTTTGTCTTGAGAAGGCTACCTTAACAGGACAGGGGCCCACAGGCCCCTGTCCGCGTGCCTTCGAGGTTGTTGTCTGTTGCAGAGACCTGTTGCTCACCCATACGCAAGACGGACTGGGCAGTGGTCGTTAGTTACCATAGGTCGGTCCCCCCAGCACCGGATGCGCCGCCGACCACGCTTGCGACACCTACTCCTCCCGACTTGAACTGCGGGGTTCGCAGTTATGGAGTGTACAGACGCGAGCGACCGGCTCCTGTGTGCGATCCGAATTAAGTCGTGGCTCCATTCCCGGACACTGCGGACTTCCGCACGTAACGGACCGACCTGGGACAGATGCCACTCCGGACGCTATGACCTAGTGCGCGAGCAGGTAGATCGAGGTGGCCGCTTCCAGGAGGGACGCGCCCGGACAAGCCTTTCGGACAGGCAGAGAACCACTCGGAAGCCATCCAAGTGGCCGACGACTTGGGGCTGGAATCTCATGCTCGGAACAGGTCGACTGTCACCACGTTGGCTTCCTGGAGGAGGTCTACGCAGCTTGTCGGCAGGTACTGCTGAGCCCAGCTGCTAGTGCTTGCAGTGGCTGATGGAGGACCTGCTAGCTATGCGGAGGTTCCAGTGGCCGTCGGATGCCTCAAGATCTGTCTCCCCTGCGCTGGATGTGCCGCTTACCACGCTTGGGATGTCGACTCCACCTGGCATAGGCTACGCTGGTCGCAGCTATGAAGGGTTACAGACGCGAGCGCCCGACCCAGTTGGCTGCGCCGGACCCAGTTGAGACGCCTTCCACTGTGCCCTGAACATCGACCGCTCAGGACCGGAAGGACCCTGTGAAAAAGACGCCACGCCGGACGCCGAAAGCTAATACGCAGAGTGGGTCTTGATCGAGGTGGTCGCTCCCAGGAGGGAGCGCGCCCAGACAAAGCCTTTTGACAGGCAGAGAACTCACCTCACAGAGCCCAGTTCGGAGAGACGTGCCTCGCACTGTCCCAGGTCCTCTACCGATCCCCACTCGTCTCCTAGAAAGCCTGCGGGCCCCCACTGGGGGTACCCTTGCCGGCAGATAGCCCGCCTCATCGAGCCCGGCTTGGAGACACATTCACGCGCGCGTCCAAAGCCTCCAGGCAAAACGGATACCTACCGCCACTCACGTCTGCATGACGCTTCTAGTGAGCATAGGAGGGACCTCTCTTCGCGTCACTCCACGGATCCGGATCCACCTCGCTTGTCGGTGTCTTCGCGTTCGCCGTGTTCCTTCCTGCGTCAGACCTCCCGTTCGTCCAGTCCCTCTTCCCCTCCCCTGGCCCGTTCCCCCTCCTCGGATTCGCCGTTCCTGGTCACCTAGCAGCAGTTGCTTCGCCCTCTGGACGTCCTACCCCTGCCGGTATCCTCGCGGAGGACTCAGTCGCTCGCCTTCACCTCACGATACGTCTTCTGACTTCTACGTTGGACGTGGGAAGTTCCTGTTCCGGTCCCGGCTTCTGGCTTTGTCACCTACGCTGCGCCCTCCTGTCGGGTTCCCGGGACTCAGTATGCTTCGCCGTCCTTGGATATCCGGCCGCTTCGGCTTGCCTTCGTCAGGACTGGTTCTCGGGACTCTCCCAGGCGTTCCTCTGCTTCCTGCCTACTGTGGACCCGCTTCCAGCTCTGCGGTTGGATTAGGTGACTTTGCTTGTCCGTCACTCCCTAGCCTGCGTGGGATTCGGGTTCTTCTGTCCCAAGCCTTCGTCCGTTGCTTCGAGGTCTCCTGGCTTCCTTACTTGACGTCCGGCCACGGGTTGCCCTTCGGTGACGATGACTCCCCCGCATCTTGCTTCCCTGGGCGGCCCTGCTCTTCGGTGCGTTCGAGCAACCTGGAGGATTCTTCTAGGACCTTGGGCTTCGCATGACGCCTCCTTCCCTCCTGCCGCCGCTAGCCCGTGGTTCTCGCCGTATGGTCTTCGGCTCTGCCGTCAGTTTGGACTATGCGTTCAGCCTGCACTTCCTACCCTTCTCCAGGTCCCCGTGCACTTGGCCTCCAGGGAGTATCTCCATACTTCGGCGACGGAGTAGTTACCAGTTCGGACTCTGCCGTCCTTCTTGTCCTCTACCCTTGGATCCTCACCGTTCATGGACACAGGGGTACCTAGCCGTGGCTCCCGTCGCCCTGGCGTCTACCTGCCTTGACGACCTCCTCGTGCGCTCCGTGGACGTGACCGGACTTCGGACAAGGATGCCCTGATGCAGCTGTGCCCGCGGTTGGGGGGTGACTGGTCACCACAGGTGAGTCGATCCTCACCCCCTCTCGTCGCTTCGTCCAACTCGGCTGGGAGTTCCCCTTCGTCCTCTACCAGTGCGCTGCTGGGTCCACGGATACTAGGTTGGCTGTCTTGCAGCCGGATAGCACAGCAGGATACAACCTCCGCCAGGGTCTGGCTTCCGCTCCTTGGTTGACAATGCGACACCGGATCTGCTCCTCCTCGGTCGTCTCTACGCCCGGCCGCTACAGCTGCACCTCCGGGTATGCTGACAAACACACCCGCGTTTGGAACTGCAAGCCGTTCTGGCAAACCCGCATCGCGTGGAAGGAACACTCAGTCTCCGAGGACTGCTCGTCCTCCCCGACAACGCGACAGTGATGGCATACATCCAGTAACATGGTGGGGCACGTACACCCAACCTTTGCTTACTCCTCTTCCTTCTGTGGCACGGGTGTGAGGACCGCAACCTTTCCCTCAGTGCTCGACACTTCTTATAGGAAGAGAAGACGAGGACGGAAGAGAGAAGGCAGTAACAAGCAAAGGATAAGAAGGAAAGAGTAGGAAAGGAACGTAGACGAAAAGAGTAAGAATGAGCAGAGACCTGGCCGACAGTGTGTTGGCCTCCTCACTCGCCCGTCGCGGCCACTAGCCTCACACGGAGTGGACCTTACGCCAGGATGCCTTCGGATGCTCGGCGCGCGGTGGGAGACGATGTGTCGACCGGTTCACCACGAGGTGGTGTTGCCAGCTTCCCCCTGCTTGTCTCCCCGATCCCACTCCCAGTCACCTGGTCAATCTTTACAATGTACATGCTGTGGAGACGTCTCTTCGCTTACGCTTACCCCCTAACAGTCTTCGTCCCCTTTCCTCCTCAAGCAACTGCGAGATTGCTGTTCTGCCCTTGCCCGGAGCACCTCCTCCTTCACGCTCGGACTTTGTGCCACAGGCCCTCAACGCTAGACGCTTCTCGAGGGCAGCAGTGGAGGCTATCGCTTCAGCCCACAAGCACTCGGCTTGACGCTTCTATAAGGGAAGATGGTGAGTACGGTGCTCCTGGGCGGCGTCCGTTGCCGCTCCCCCCACCGACCTAACTAACCCAAGCTCGCAGACTTCTTCCTCTGGCTTCTTGGAGACCTAGGATGACCTGTTGTGGACATGACACTTCCGACATGCTTACCTTGTTGGCCCAAGTCAGCAAGCTACACGCGCGTCTGCGCGCCCCGCTTGCCTGCAGCTTCGAGCGGTCCGTTCCATACAGCTCCTTACGGACCCTGCCTTCTTGCCATGACCACGTCTCCTTGGACGGCGCCACAGGTGTTCACCTATTGACCGCTGGGAAGGACATACTTCCCAGGAGACTAGGCAATAAGACCCTGTACAAGCCCTACACGTGTACCTACACAGTCACAAGCCGTCCGGAGTGGACGAGCACGCCTCTTCTGCCGTTATGCCGGCAGGACTGACGCTTCAGCCCAGATGATCTATTCCTGGCTATGCTCAGTCATGCGGTCCGCCTACCAGGATCCCTCCCCAAGGAGTGTAGAGGCTAAAGATACGTACACACAAGGTACGCACCATGGCCACGAACGTTATGTTCGACCGGAACTGTGCTGTCATACACATCATGGCTACCGGGGGCTGACGGGCAGAATCTACTTCGCCTACGTCTATCCTAGGGATCTGGCAGGCCAGCGAGACTCCTTGCACAGGTGGGGGACATCACTGCGGCGCAACACTCCCTCCTGGCGCTTCGGCGCCGTAAGTATTCACCTACCTAGGGTCGTCGGGAGTTTGCAGCAGGGAGGACGGCCCTTGGGCCCTAAAGGTGTGCTGAGGCGCGGCACCCTCCTCCTGTTCGCAATTCTTCCACAAAGTCATGTCATCGGTAATGTTTTTGAAGAAACAAATTCATTTTTCTCCAAAAGGTATTTTTTCGAAAAATACTTACCGATGACATGACTCGAACGACCCTCCCACCTGCCCCGCTCGCCGCTGGTGAGCTAAGTACCGTGAATCGGAACCGGATGGGCAGTTAACGGGAGACAACTCTCGGCCCCCCTCTGGATTCCCTGAGTGCCTCCTGGGTTGTGTCTCAACACAACGGGTTCTTAGGCTAGAATTGAGTAAGTAGTAGACACTTCCACAAAGTCATGTCATGGGTAAGTGTTTTTCGAAAAAATACCTTTTAGAGAAAAATGAATATTTCCACCCCCACCCGGGTCTGCCCTGGAGGACTTGGGTGGGGTTAACTACTTTTTAGTTCCCAGGGTCACCCTGGTCATCCCCACAGGGTGGGTTTTCCCCTCTATCCTGGGGCATGTGTTTCTGTCTACCCTAGGTTCATTCACCTGTATTTTCCTTTTTAAAACTCTCCCTACTGTCTGCACTTTCTGTAGATCTTGATATTGGATGTTTGTTGCTAAATGGTCTTAGGTTTATTTAGCGTATTAGACCGGCTGGCGACATACTTTCAATATTTTGTTTAGGTTTTTTTTTTCACAAGCAGTGCAGGCACATCCTGAGAAAGTCTTGTTGCTGTCGGGACGTTAAGCAATATACAACCAACCATCCGAATTTCCAACTTTCAGGCATTATGTGTTGCGTAATGTATCAAAATATAAAATACATGTATTTCCATATGACATACTGTTTAATCACACCTAGACCATAATGCTGTAATGAATGCATGTCACACTGCTGTCAATAATGTATTTCTTGCTGCCACAGCACGACAAAGGTTTTGACCGCCACACATTTGAAAAGCAGATGTCAGTTATGAGGGGGCAGGTGAGTGCTGAGTGTCAGTTGTACCCCATATTGATTTGAAATATTTGATTTAGCTTCCACTTTATATAAATTGAAATGTTTTATTTAGCATTTTATTTATATTAATTATTATACATGAACGTGTATGAACCGGCAAGGCTGAATGTACCGGTAATAACTTATAAAAGAGATCACTATATACCAGTATTTATACCAAGAGAGAGACAACTACATACTCGAGGAGTATCAAATGTTCTATGACTAATGTTCAGACAAATTTGAGTGCATGAATTGTTTCTGGTAGCCTGAACAATATTGTTTGTGCATGCACATAGAAATTTATGTTTGCCATTTGTGCCCCTAGAAACATGACTTTGTCTGGCCGGACAAAAAAAAAATCTTCACTTTCGGCAACAGACGAGTGTTTGGTCCTCCCTTCATACTGAAACATTTGCTTCTGAAATTCTAGCAGTTTACCTAAGTGTAAAGTTTTGTAGTCTAAACAGAATTAATTCCTTGAATATTATGCACTGTAAGAGTACAAGTGAGACATGTTTTTGTTTTCAGATTCTGAACCTCACTCAGGCATTGAAGGATGGAAAATCTCCAGTGCAGCTTGTTCAGATGCCTGTGGTCACGGTTGAGCGAAGTAGAATGAAATTTGGACGCACACGGGCAGATAGTGATGTGTTCACACAGAGCTTTGCTCACCGCGCACCCTTCTTCTCTTGGTGTTGACATCTCTTGTTGTGTAGTCTTTTGGCCTTCATTGGCTTGTCCATGCCGCTACAGGTTCAGTACAGTACTGGTGGCTGCCTGCACAAAAAGTTTATATATTGAGCCCTAGTCATGGTTCAGGTTACAGATTGACCATGATAGTTCAAGGGTGGTGCCAAAATAGCTTGGTGCCTGGAGGCACCAAGCTATTCTGACAGTTGACACCACCCTTGAACTATCATGGTCAGTCCATCTTGTCAGGGCTGAATGGTTTGAGAAATCGTTCATGGTTCTTCACTTTTTTGTCCCAAGCAAGATCATCAGCTTACATATACTTGTATAGCTTTCTCATCACCTGACAAAAACAGATAAGTTGCTTCATACACAGTGTTTCAAGTACATGTAATGTCATTCTAACGTCCATGGTTCTCTCAAAGATCAGCGTGTCAGTTTCAGACTTTATTCTTTTAGTATGAAAATGCAACCTCGAGAAAACACCAAACAAACATGTTCTTCAAAATGGAACTCTGTTTTCTATTAAAAGAAATGACAAATGAGGTGAGTGTCGAGTAATAATGTGTTTGCTGCTCTGTGATTGCAGCTTTACCGTCTAGAGCCGTAGGTCTAAAATCACATACAAGCATAAATATAATTGTTAGAGATAGGTACAAGTTGGTGGAGATGTAAAAAGGCTTTTGAAGTTGGAACACTGCTGTCAAAAGTAGGAATGTAAAGTTCTCTGTGCGTTGTTGCTATTGACAAGTATCGTATGTACAGCAGTACCTATATTTTGAGCAAACACCCATATGAGAGATGACATCTGCCATCAGTCCATATTTGAAAAAAAACATTATTTTCACTGTATTACAATAAAAGGCTATGTTACAGATTAGGATACAGATCAACCATTTTAGTTCAAGGGTTGTGCCAGAATAGCTTTGCACAACAGGCCATGCTATACTGGCACCACCCTTGAACTATCATAGCCAGACTAATTTAAAGTAACTGAGTATCGGGATGAGAAGGGTTAACTCATTCACGATGTAACGCATCCGGATACACGACTTTACGCCGCGTATCCGGATGTGTTAAGTCGCGAATGTGTTAATGATGGGTGACACATTTTGCTCCTCAAGCTTCTCTTGAGAGAGCACTTGTTCTTTTAGGCTACATTTTTTCTTACAAAAATACATGGTTGCTCACAACAGGTTGTACTCTACTTAACATTTAACACGGGAACTTCCTGCAACCACTGCAGGAGGAGATTTGACCGTGATAGCTGAAGGGCATCTTGCTGATTAGCTTGGTACTTTGTTAATCAGATGCCACATAGCTATCATAGTCAATCCATCCCTCTTATATATGCAGATAGTGCTTCAAAATTGAAAGTGCTCATGTCTCATTGAGATGTAGAAGTTGATCGACCTTGATAGTTCAAGAGTAGTGCTTTAACATCTTGGCGCTCGCACATTTTCCACAGATTGAACTATCTGTTTGGCCAGTCTGCTGTTGTGGGGTGTTGGGACTGAAAGAGATATATAGCTATCATAAAGATAAACTGAAAGCAAATGGATCTCTATTCGTTTGCCGGTCTGTAATTTTTTACTTTAAGACCTGAATGTGTAAGTTGCAAATCATAGACCAGCACATGAATTGTATCATTGGTTTGGGACATCTTGAAGTCTTGGCGTGTTTATTGTATAAGGTTTGTCTGCATACCAGTGTACAGAGTTAATCTGTGAGTTAAAATGATTGATTTTACTTTGTAATGATAAATGTCATTATTTAACTGTACGTTTTTCACTGTACTAATCAGACCGTTACTTTAACTCCTTGTACCCCAAGACTGAAGTCCCCAAATTTTGCCATTGTACTCTGAAGATTGCTTTGTAGTGCAGGACACAAATCAACCATGATAGTTCAAGGGTGATGCCAGAATAGCTTGGCGCCCATAGGCGCCAAGCTATTCTGGCATCACCCTTGGAACTATCATGGTCGATGCATATCTTGCTGTGGTGTGTCTGGGGTAGAATGAGTTAAAGCAGAAACAATTTTTCTTTGTTACAGAAATGATCTTGTACAGTCAGTCATGCCTACCTTGACAAATGTTTGTTGTACAAGAGTAGTGCAGTGAATTTTTCTCTTTTTTTTAATTTTTATTTTTTTTGGGCGGGAGGGGGGTTCTGTATGAGATTTTTTTAGTGAGTGAGTTAATGTTAAATTGTTTATGTTAAATGTTAATTTTAGATGTTAAAAATGACCATGTTCCCGAAAGTAAAACATGTTAATCTGATTAATAATATTGCAAGATGATAAATGTGAGTGCATGGTCCCTTAGCTACCGCTTCCATCTGCAAGGACATAGATACTCTTGAGAATCCATGGCCTTTTGCTGGCAGATATTTGCCCGATATTGATCCTCATCAAATTTGTTTAAATCTGTGATGTCAAATTGCAAAAGGACAAACATTACTACTGTATGCGGGTCCAGCCCTCACCCCCCCCCACCCCCAACTTTTTAAAATGCTCTAACGAGGTCCCTTTTGGAGGTTTGGAACCCAGGCTCCCCCCACCCCCCTCCCCAAAGTCCCAAACGAAAAATTGGACACACACACAAGCACGCGCACGCGCGCGCGTGCACACACCCCTACCTTTCTAGGTAACTGATCTGCCCCTAAATATTATGCTTTCCAAAATTCCCTCAGATTTCTTGTTTCTCTACAAATGGTTACTGGTATCAGAATGCAAGTTTGTTCATTTTCTTGATGCCTTTTTCAAAACAGACTGCCTGAAAGAGGAATATTTTTTTCATCTATTTTCCTGAGTGTGAAACTGCTGTGTGTAGAAGTGGTCAGTCATACTAAATAACTGGCTGTATTTTTGCATCATTGTTATCTCACTATTACACCTGTACCTTAACTCGTTCGCGGCCAGCCGCATCCGTATGCGTGGTATAAGCCGCGCATCCGGATGCGCCTGGCCGCAAATGAGTTAATTTTTTGGCTCACGTGCTAAGCAAAAGTGAGTATGATCTGGGCCAGTGGTCGTCCATCCGGCGTCCGTCCGTGGTAAACTTTAATGTTGGCATTTTCTCGGACACTATTCAAGCAACAGTCTTCAAACTTGGCCCAAGGATACTTTGTGGCAAGACCTTTCTAAACATACCAATTTCAGTGACCTCTCACAAAGGTCAAAGTCACAGGGGATCAGGAAATATATCCAAAATAGCTTATTTTTGGACATAATTTATTTTTTCTCAATTACTATTCACAACTTCAAACCCAAACTTGTTACAGAGATACCTGATGGTAAGACCTTTCTAGGCATACTAATTTGGTTGATCCCTCGGAAAGGTCAAGGGTCACGGGAGCTCAAGAAATGGGTACAAAATCACCATATTTTGACAAAAGATGCTTTTTCTCAATTTCTATTCACAACTTCAAACCCAAACTTGTTACAGAGATACCTGATAAGACCTATCTATGCATACTACTTTGGATGACCCCTTGGAAAGCTCGAGGGTCGCAAGAGATCAACAAATGTGTATAAAATGTCAATAATTGTAGTTATCAACATTTTTGCAAACTTTTCAATCAAATTTGACACAAAGGTAACTGATGATAAGACCTTCCTATGTATTCTAGTTTAGTCGACTCATCGCAAAGGTCAAGGGGGTTTTACAGATGTGTGAAAACTGATTAAATTTGAGAAAACATGGATTTTGTTAGTGCATCAGCCATCCCTTTACTTATTGTCAGACGTGTGGTCATACACGTGAGGTGTAAGGGCTTTGCCTTTCTTGTGTTGAAAGTTGCTTCAGTAGAGGCTTTTCAAATAAAAGTAGGTAACTGACACATATTTGAAGTTCGCCCATGGAGATGAAAGTACTAAGGTACATGTACATAGAGAACACGTCACTTTGTTAGAAGGAGGGAAAAACCCCGCGTAAATCATTTGAACTATGCAGAGGGTATAGTCGCCCTTCAGTTTCACTTAATCCTTGAAACCAGTGGATTACTAATACATACAGCTGCAAAGGTTCTGTACTTTCTGTTTCATGGAGAGACCTTATACATGTATTGTTTACAATCAGTTTAGTTTGTGCTGCACTTTGGTTTTAAAACTGATTTTGGTTCACATACGATAGCAAAAGTGGAGTCTATGTAATAGGCCAATGGTCATCCAGCCAGATGTGGTAAACGTTAACATTGGCATTTTCTCAGAGACTATTCAAGCCACAGTCTTCAAACGTGGCCTAGGGATTTTTTTTTTTTGTTTTTGTTTTTTTGTTGCAAGACCTTTCTAAACATACCAATTTTAGAGACTTGTCTGAAAGGTGGAACAAGAAAGATGTCCAAAATCAATAATTTGACAACCCCCCAAAAATCTCGAATACGGTTTTAAACTTAAAAACCTAAACGTGGTGCAGGGATGCATACTAATTTGGATGACCCTTGGTACAGGTCAATGGGGCTAGAGGTACGCAAATGTGTGAAAAATACCAATTTGGTAGAATTCTAGTTTGTATCATCATTTTTGCAAACTCTTCAATCAAACTTGGCACAGTTTAACTGACAAGAGCTTTCTATGCATACTAGTTTAGTTGACCCTTGGAAAAAGGTTGACAAATTCAAGATTCAAGACATTTATTGTCCCAAAAGGGATATTTTTGTTACAGCTCACAGCTCATAAAGAGGTAAAGGATTAATAAGAACAATCTAAAATGAGACCAATAAAAATACAACCCCTATACACATCACATTCTAACAGTATATCACATAAAACATGTAAGCTAATTAATCGGTGATCATTAAAATTGCAGAAAACATGGATTTTACTGAAAAACTAGACCAAGAGGGATGACTGCCAGTGCTTGTAATTTAGAAGAAGTTACCAAGTGAGTAGGAAAAAGCACTGTCAAGGGAGAGAAGTGTGCATGATAGACCAATGATCATAGATCTACTTTGGTCCAAGCACACACAAAAAAAAAGATAGGAAAGAGGGAGTGCGCCAAGTAAGTGGCTGGAAGCAATGCATATGAAAGACCCCCCCCCCCCCCCTCTCTCCGAAGGGGGGCGTATCACATATCCCACTGTTCCAGCCCCTTGGTGCATTGAAATTTAAATCTAGGTCCCCCAAGTGGGGGTCCAGATATTGAGCTGGTGTGGACAGCTGTTTCGGTCTTGATCTATGATCAAGTAGATCTATGATCATTGGGCTATCATGCACACTTCTCTCCCTTGACAGTGCTTTTTCCTACTCACTTGGTAGCTTCTTCTAAAGTACAAGCACTGGCAGTCAACCCTTTCGGTCTAGTTTTTTTTACTACAATTTCGACTGCAACCCCTTCCCCATTTTTAGTAGGTACTCTCTTAGGGTGCATGGAAATTTAGCTCTAGGTGGAGGCATGGAATGTATGCCCCTGCAGAAACCACAGTAAAAATAATGTGGTCTTCTTTGCAGGTAGGCAGAAGTTCCTTCTCTTCCTCCAGTATTGCCGATGGTGTGCTGAAGAGGTCGCCAAGACCGAAATAGTTATCCACACCGGCTCGATATGTGGACCCCCACTTGGAGGACCTAGATTTAAATTTACATGCACCAAGGGGCTGGAACAGTGGGATATGTGATACGCCCCCCCTTCGGGTGGGGGTGGGGGGTGGGGGGGGCCTTCCATATGCATTGCTTCCAGCCACTTAGCGCACCCCGGCTTTTCTATCTTTTTTGGTGTGCTTGGACCAAAGTAGATCTATGATCATTGGTCTATCATGCACACTTCTCTCCCTTGACAGTGCTTTTTCCTACTCGCTTGGTATCTTCATGGATTTTACTGGTTCAAATGTGTAGCCTTGATGCCTATGATAGATAGGAACATTTCAGTGACCTTTTGAAAAGGTTATGGTCACATTAATTCTGTGGATTGGTCATATATGTGAGTCATATAGGGCTTTGCCATGATGAGTATTTTTTTTGTTAATAAATGTGTGTTTATGATTTTTTTTTCTTCTCAAAATGAGTCTTTGTACTGAGTCATCTGTTGTTTTCATTGTTTCGCTGTCTATCTCCTCTGGTAAGTGTCACTGTTAATTCGGGCGGACCGTCGGGGGTACTCTGGTTCTTCCACCCCCCCATCCCCACCCCCCACACTTTGGTACCGGTTTCAGGCCACTTTACAAATTTCAAATACAAGCGATCAAAAATCTCTGTAACTTCAGTAGCTAAACTGGCCCTTCATCTGTCTTGTACTGTGTCTTAAATGGCGTAAATATGTGTCTGTTACATGAGTGTGCGTGTTGGGTTTCAGTTCGCGGCGCTTTGAGTCGATTCGCCCAAAAATTGAGAAAAAGCGCCTATATAATAACGGTATTATTATTATTATCCATTTCATATGGTAAACTTTCCAATACAAAAGTTAATGGGTTGGGTCCCAAATGTGCATCTTTGGTTTAGTTGCAGAGCAGGTGGTGCAATGCTTTCACGCTCACGGCTAGGATTTAAATGACTCATTGGGACTGCATGCGTATTTATATGGGCAGTTTAAGCAGTTGCCATGTAAGCATAGTGTTGCCTGCTCCGGACCCTTTTAGTAAAAAATCCAAACTGGTCCCACCTATACTGTATGAAGAATAGTAATTTAATTGATCCATCACAGGTGAAGATCAGCGAAAGTCAATAAATAGAGCTAAAATTGCCTCTTTTTTAAAGTTTATACACATGCCATGTAAACTTCTTACATTAAATCTAGTACATACTGTATGCACTGATTTAGTTGGGGTTTTTTTTTTGGTTTTTTTTTTAATAGGTCAGCAAGAGTGCAAATAAATGCTTAATTTGCCATTTGTTATTTTGTTTCATATGTTACTTTGACAAGGTAACTTTGCTCAGCCAAATTTGAGACACAAGTGGTTGATGATTATGGTAGACCCTTCTACGGATTGGGTTGACCACACTTAACCGCAGGGGAGGTCAAGAAATGTGCAAATAAATGTTAGTACTACATGTGTAGCCAAAAATGTAAACTTAAGACTTAAGTATCTTACTTGAAGACGTGTTATGCTTGTTTCTTGGAGCAATTTCTTTGCAGGTTCAACATCACAAAAGATCTGCAAACCTAAATGAGTTGCCTTGCACATGAGCCATAAGGGCTTTAGCCTTCTTGTTACCTGTTGCTTTACCAGAATGCATTTACTTTTACAGTATGCACTTTTAACAGTAACATGTCTGATTCTTGTCCCCAGACAACATGATCATTCTTATGATTTGGTTCTAAAAAATGTGTACTTTTATACTTGTTCATCCTCTGTATGTATTTGGCTTAATTTATATGGTGGTGGACATTTCACTCATTTATTTCATCAAAAACATTACCGATGACATGACAAATGGGAGTGTCTACTACGTGCTCAAATTCTAGCCTACGAACCCGTTGTGTGCACACACAACCCGGGAGGCACTCGGGGAACCCTCCAGAGGGGCCAAGAGTTGTCTCCCGGACCTGCCTATCCGGTTCCGAGTCACCTGACTCGCCAGTCAGCTACGTAGGCTCACGACCTTCGGACGTGTTCTAGCCTCGCGCTCCCTTCGACCGGTCGGTCTTGGTGCTCGAGTTCGCCGTGACTTTGGCTTCGCCTGTTGCTTCGCTTCTGCTTCGCTTCTTGCTTCGCTGCAGCTTCGCTTGCGCTTCTTCGCTTGGCGTCCTCCTTGGTTGGCTTCGCTTGGCGGACCTGCTGGTTCCCGCCTTTTCGCCGGTGGCGACATGGACGTCTCTTCTCCCGCTACCGCTTCGGCAGAGAGGTAGGATAGTTAGTTGGGCCCGGAGCCGGTCCCCGGGCGGGGTACCGGCCTGTGCCTTTGGACTCTACCTTGTTCGTGTTGTGTGGGTTTCGTTGAGCGGGGACTCTTAGCTCGGCGGGGCCCTGGTGCCCTCGCCTTTCCCCTTTTGGGGTGAAATTACTGGCTTCCCCTGGTAGCCTTCGGGGAGCATTGTTTAAACCAGCTGCGGCGCGTGGCTCATGTTGCATCTCCGGCCTGGCTGGGGTATGCTTGTTTCGAGAGCGCACTCTTAGCTTAGAGCGCTACAGCATTATTGCCTGGGGGCACGGCCTTTCGTCCCTATTGTCGTTTGGCCCGCCGTGTGATGGCCTTAGTCGCCTGCGCGGCGTTAAACCCATATAACTAAACTAAACCTATTGTCGTTTGGCGCACATTCCTCTCCAGCCTGGCTGGGGTAGGCTTTGTTCTAAAGACGCAAGCTTAGCTTCGGGCGCTATAACAGTGTAGCCTGGGGGCACAGCCCGTTTGTCCATATCGTTCGGTACGGTTCCCCATGGTAGGACGAGCCCTGCTGGTCTCGACCACGTACCGGCACGTTGTTTGTTTGGTGTGTTGCAGTGCCCTCCTGATGACCTGCACGCAGTGTGGAGGTTTCCAGTGGCCCTCGGATTCGCACAAGGTCTGCCTGCCGTGTGTCGGCTGTACATCTGAGCGTTCTTGTGACGTTTGCGCCGTCTGGCCGGAGCTCCGCTGGGTCCAACTTTGGAGCTTCTACCGACGTGAACGCCCGACACTTGTGCCTGTTGCAAGACCTGCGGAAGTGCCGGCTGTCATCTCAGACACACCGACCGCTCTTGCCCCCGATGGCCCCAGTCTGGAAAGATCTCCACAGCGGACACAGCAAGGTAGTGTGCGGAGTCGGGAGTTCGAGGCGCGGATTCCCAGGAGGGAACGCGCTTGGACCAAGCCTTACGACAGGCAGAGAACCCATCTCGAGACAGAGGTCAGTTCGGAGAGACGTGCCTCGCGCCGTCCATGGTCAACCGGTCCCCACTCGTCTCCTAGGAAGGCCTTGGATCCCCCTCGGCCGCTGCGAGCCCGCCTCGCCACAGAGTCTGGCTCGCGGAGACATTCGCGCACACTCACCACACCACTACCTGTGTCCAGTTCCTCCTTGCGATCGAAGTCTGACCACCACTCTCGCGCTCCTTCGTGTGAGCGTCGTACAGTTCGGGATTCTTCTCGTCATCTGGACCATGGACCTTCGCGCTCTACCTCTTCGCGGCGTTCGTCCCACGTTCCCCGCCGTCTGCCTCGTCCCGCCCGTTCCCCTTCCCCTCGCCCGGTCTCTTTCCTTCCTCCTCGTTCCCGGGGATCACGGTCTCCAGCTCGTAGTCGCTCGTCTGGTCGCCGCCGCCGTTCCCGCTCCTCTAGTGCGTCGCGTCGCCGTCGCGGACGTCGCTCTCCCCTGCGTGCTTCGGCGCCTTATGGCTCCCCTCGTCCTCGTCGAGCTGCTCGCTCTCGGAGTCACGGTCGCCGTCCCTCTTCGACGGCTCTCGGCGGCGTGGACGACGATTCGTTGAGTCTTCTCCCTGATGATTCCATCTCAGTTCTCCTCGGAGGTCTCAGCCGCTCTCCTTCGCCGCTCTCTCCTTCGGATGCGTCGACAGCCCACGGGTTACCGGCCTCCTCCCGCACAGAGGTGCTTCTGGCCCTCGACGAGGTCGCTCGCCTCATCTCCGCCACGCTTCCGGCAGCGGACTGCCCTCCATCCCCCCCCCTGAAGAGGAAGCCTTCTGCCTTCGTCGACGCGGGTAGACAGGTAAAGAAGTTCAAGACTCTCCCTCAGCCCCCCTCCTTTCGTGAGCTTCGGGATGTGTTCTCGGCCCACCTGTTGTCTGACTCAAGAGACAGTAATTTCTTCTCGGACCACAGATGGCCTCCGGACCTCGATATGTACTTCCGCCAGCAGTGGTACGCAGGCCATTCCCAGGCCTTCCTCTGCCCTCTCCCTCCGGTGGATCCAGCCGCCGTGGTTCAGGCGGGTGGGGCCTCTGCACTCAGACGCGCGCTCCCCGC
The DNA here is from genome assembly GCA_036245525.1 of Semisulcospira habei. Classification (NCBI taxonomy): domain Eukaryota; kingdom Metazoa; phylum Mollusca; class Gastropoda; family Semisulcospiridae; genus Semisulcospira; species Semisulcospira habei. Next base: position 287,132,743 of record BTPG01000002.1, on the reverse strand, counting down.
GGGTTTGGACAAGACGGCTTCGCTTGTCAGGAATTCCTTGGCCTGCGCCGGCTTCATGGAGCTCCTTACGCAAGCCTTCCTCCGGCGCGTGGAAGATTCGTGGCACCCGTCCCTGACCCCCCTTCTTGGCGACCTCCTCGTCCTCGCTGAAGCGGCCAGCCGCGCCGCGTATCACTCTTCGGTCAACGCTATGGCTGCAGCCGCCAATTGTGATTTACTCCGCCGCGACGCTGTCCTGCAGGCCTGCCGGGGAATGCCTGCCGACCTGAAGACCCAGCTGCGTCGGGCCCCCCTCGGGGGACCCCTTCTCTTTGGTGACACCTGGCAGGCCGTCAAGGATTCCAATGAGGACAGGTGGCCTCCCAAGTCTGTTCCTCGGCGCTTTCAGTCAGCCCGCAAGGCCGTGGGTCGCCCCCTGCGGATCTCCAGACCCGTCGCCCCGACGTCAACAACCCAGCTGCAGTCCCTGCGTCGCCGTCGCCCCGCCTTCGGTCGCCCCGGCCAAGCTAACGCCCCCGCCCCCGCTTGGCCCCGTCCCGCCCGTCGCCCTGGGCGCGGGCGGGCTCAGTGACTCCTCCCCTCCTCCGCCTCCGCCGGCCGTCTCGGGTCCTCCAGTCGGCGGCAGGCTCGCCCTCTTCAGCGACGAGTGGCGATTACTGATTCCAGAAGACCCGTGGATTTTAGACACTGTTTCCGGCGGCCTACGGATCTCCTTTCGTTCCCCTCCTCCTCTGCGTACGACTCCGCTGTGGACCGAGATCCCCGCAGACCCGCTCAAGGAGTGCGCCCTACGGGGGGAAGTCGACTCTCTCTTGAGGAAGGATGCCACAGAGGTTGTGCGCCGCGCAGACTCGCTGGGATTTTACAGCAGACTTTTCGTCGTCCCCAAGCCTGGCGGCAAGTGGCGCCCAGTGATCGACCTCTCAGCCCTAAATCGCTTCATCGTGGCTCCTTCCTTCCACATGGAGACGGCCCGAGCCCTGCGTACCGCGGTGCGACCCATGGATTACGCCGTCAGCCTGGATCTCTCCGACGCTTACCTACACGTACCCATACATCCGGCCGCCCAGAGGTATCTGCGCTTCGCGTTCGATGGAACCGTTTACCAGTTTCGAGCCCTACCCTTCGGCCTCAACCTCAGCCCCTGGGTCTTCACCCGCTTGATGGATGCAGTTATGGCCAAGGCACGGCAGTCGTCTCTCAGCCCTATGTCCAACTACCTCGACGATCTCTTCCTGAGAAACCACGTCGAGTCCGTCTTGGAAGAGGACAGGGATACTCTGATGCGTCTGCTGTCGCGACTGGGGTTCCTCCTCAACGTCGGGAAGTCAGATCTCACGCCCTCGCGCCGCTTCATTCATCTCGGAATGGATTTTGCCACCGATCTCAACGTTGTTCGCCTCCCGGATCCCCGGATTCGGAAGTTGGCCACCTTCGCCAACCAGCTAGCTCAGCAGGAAGCAGCTCCCGCCCGAGTTTGGCTTCAACTCCTCGGACTGATCAACGCAGCGGCGGACCTTCTCCCCCTGGGTCGCCTCTACGCCCGCCCCCTTCAGCTGCACCTCCTGCTTCTCTGGAGACCCTCTTCTGGCGACCTTACCCACCTGGTCCCGGTTTCCCCCCTGGTTCGCCCTCACCTTCTACGCTGGACCGACACGGCTTGGTTGGCTTCGGGAGTCCCTTTGTCCTCCCCCCCCCCGCACCTCTCCCTGTGTGTCGACGCGAGCCTCTCGGGGTGGGGAGCCCACCTGCTTCCTCAATTCTCCTCGGCTTCCGGCCTCTGGCCCCCGGAGTTTGCGGACAAGCACAGCAATTGGTTAGCGCTGCAGGCAGTCTGGCAAGCCCTCTTCGTTTGGGAGAACCAGCTCAGGAACCAGCGGCTTCTCGTCCTCTCCGACAACTCGACGGTGGTGGCCTACATCCAGAGACAGGGGGGCACCCGATCTCCCGACCTCTGTATGCTCCTCTTCCGTTTGATGCGCTGGGCCGAGGAACGCGACATTACACTCCTCGCACGACACATTCCTGGCCACTTGAATGTGTTGGCGGACTCGCTCTCTCGCCGCGGCCAGTTGCTCCACACAGAATGGACGTTGCGCCCGGATATCTTCCAGATGATCTGCGCCCGTTGGGAGACTCCCTTAATCGACCTCTTTGCTACGAGGTGGAACCGCCAGCTTCCCCTCTTCGTCTCCCCGGTTCCAGACCCGCTGGCCTGGGCAGTCGATGCCCTCTCGATTCCTTGGGACGGCCTCATCGCTTACGCGTACCCCCCAACAGTCCTCATTCCCAAGGTCCTCCACAAACTTCGAGGGAGCAACGCAGTCCTGCTTCTGGTCGCCCCGCTGGCTTGGGCCCGGTCCTGGACCACCGACCTACTCAACCTCGCCACCTCTCCTCCCCTGCGCCTTCCCACGCCCCGTTCCATGCTCAAGCAGCCCAGGCAGGCTCTCTTCCACCCTTGTCCCGAACGCCTGTCTCTTCACGCCTGGAGGTTGTGCAGCGCGCCCTCACCGCTCGAGGCTTCTCTGGTGCAGCAGTGGAGGCAATCGCTGCAGCCCGCAAGCCTTCCACCCGGCGTGTTTACGAAGGGAAGTGGCGCGTCTTGTGTGCCTGGTGCGACGCCCGTCGCCTCCTACCCACCGGACTGACTAACCCACAGCTAGCGGACTTTCTCCTATGGCTCTTCGAGGTCCAAGGTTTGGCGCCCATCACCATCAGGGGATACTTATCCATGGTCGCCGACACGTACCGTCATCTCGGCCTTCCAGACCCCGGCGCCTGTAAGGACCTCTCCGACCTCATGTCCAGCTTCAGCCTCCAACGTCTGACTCAGCGTTCTCTCGTTCCTCGCTGGGACCTACCTTGGGTCCTGACGTGGCTGAATTCTTCCCAGTTCGAGCCTCTCGCTCTAGCCCCTCTGGCAAATGTGACACGCAAGACCTGCTTCCTTCTAGCCTTGGCCACCGCGTCCAGAGTTAGCGAGCTACACGCTCTTTCTACCCGCCCAGACTGCCTCCAGTTCAGGGCAGATCGCTCCGTGCAGCTCTTAACGGATCCCAGCTTTATTGCCAAAACAAGGTCACCCCTAACTGCTCCACAGATCATCACCTTGCGGCCCCTGGGAGGGCCTGCCTGCTCTCCGGAGACTCGGCGACAGGATCCCGTGCGTGCCCTACGCATCTACCTGCGCCGTACCAAAGTTACCCGTAGAGGGCGCTCCCGCCTCTTCCTGCCCATACGCCAGGGCAAGACTGATATCACAGCCCAGACGATCTCCTCCTGGCTGCGCTGGGTAATACGATCGGCATACATGGATCTCTCCCCACGCGTAGCGCAGAGACTGAAGATCCGCGCGCACGAAGTACGCGCCATGGCCACGAGCGTCGCATTCGATCGGAACTGCGCTGTCAAGGACATCGTGGCCGCGGTGGGCTGGCGAGCAGAATCTACCTTCGCTCGTTTCTACCTTCGGGATCTGGCGGGACAGCGAGACAACCTCGCCTTGTTGGGGGACCTCACGGTGGCACAGCACTCCCTCCCGGCGCAGCAGGCGCCGTAGGTACGCACCTAGCTCGTTACCTGGGAATTAGCAATGGGAGGACGGTCTTGGTCTCCGGTAGTACCGGGGCGGCACCCTCCTCCTATTCGTGATTCTCCCATTTGTCATGTCATCGGTAATGTTTTTGATGAAATAAATGCATTTTTCTTTAAAAGGTATTTTTTCGAAAAATACTTACCGATGACATGACACGGAGGACCCTCCCACCTGCCCCGCTTGCCGCTGGTGAGCCTAGTATCTGACTGGCGAGTCAGGTGACTCGGAACCGGATAGGCAGGTCCGGGAGACAACTCTTGGCCCCTCTGGAGGGTTCCCCGAGTGCCTCCCGGGTTGTGTGTGCACACAACGGGTTCGTAGGCTAGAATTTGAGCACGTAGTAGACACTCCCATTTGTCATGTCATCGGTAAGTATTTTTCGAAAAAATACCTTTTAAAGAAAAATGCATTTTGACGGTGTACCAGTTCTGATTGGAGAGAGTGGAAAAGTGAGAAATGTGCGCTATTTCTTTTTTTACATGTAAAATACAAGAATTCCTGCCATGTAACCAGCCTATATTTATCAATATTTCCTTTTCTGATACTGTATGCATGAGCTGTTTGAATTGTTTATATGCATATACACCGCAGACTTACGTTGAACCTTAAATGACTTAAAAACATTCCAAGGTTTTCAGCTTGTGCAGGGATCTGATTTTTTAAATCCAAGGTCCCTTTCACACCATAATCAGGATTGTGGTACTCTAAGGGTGCGTTACACAATTTTGAGTCTTAAATTTTATGTTGCACTGAATGATCTTTATATGTATGTGGTTTTTGATGTCATGTTCTTGTTTATTGAAACTTTGATAGATCAGGTAGAGCCATGCTTAGTGTTGTCTAAAATCATAGTCTTCAACTTCAGCAGCTCTCATACAAAATTGGAAGCATTCATTTTACAATACAGACTAATTTCAAACAAAAATATAAGATTTGTGAGCAAGGTAAGAATTGTTACCAGTATAATTATTTGTTGGTTCTCATGCTGAGCATTTGAATTGTACACATTTTTTCCAGTGCAGATTGTTTTGTTGTTTTTAATCTTAAATTAACTACTTGACTGCTATTAACAGTACCAATCAGTGGAAAAGACATAACCATGCATCTTTTCCCCTGAGCAGCATCATCAGTACATGTATCTGTCAAGGTATTACAGCCCTGAACCCTCCCCCAAAAAAACAAAACAATTTTTTTTATGCTTATTTGTGCAAGTTGTGTTTTACTATTCGATGGTTCTTCTTTTCTTGTACAGTGTATTTCACAATTATCTCACGGGATCGGTGGGTGTGCGTAGTGTGTTCATGGACCTATAGTCGGATATCGTCACTTTGGCACTGCTGACCTGCACCTGTAACGGTACTTCACCCAGACATAGAGTGCCATGTGCCCCTGCACTCACAGGGGCTTATGTAAATCAGTGCCTCTCTTTGTGTAATGCAATCCTCATTGCATCCTCAGACTGAAGCAGCCATCTGGCAATAAGCCGCTGACTGTTAGTCAACCCCAGGGGTGGGAAAGTGTCTGATCATTGTTGATCTGGAGCCGACCTCAAACCTTGGCCTCAGCAAGCCATAGAGTTTCATGTACCCCTTCAGGTACAGAGGCTCATGAGAAGCATTACCTCTTTCTGTGCGATACCATTCTTATTGCATCCTCTTATGTAGCGGTCATCTAGGTTTAAGTCTGCAGCTGTGGACATGCCAACTGTGATCAGAAAGCGAGAAATCAACTGCGCTGTTACTGTCTCCCCTGGGGTGAGCAGTCAACTGGCCCGGGTGTAACAGGTGATTGCTAATCCCCTAATTCCACCACACGTCACTCTCCGAGCACAGTGGGTCTCCTGTCTCGCTCAGATTGCGTAGCTTTGTTTTTTGAGGTAGTGTCCGTAGTGCCTATCAGGGTAGCTGTGTAGTCATTGATGCGTGTCAGCGGAGGAGAGGTGTGAAATTTCTTGATTTTCATCACTTACTAACCCTTTAAGTAATTGTCTACCAGTGTAAGAGGTATACATCATAGGTGATCATGACTATTTCTGTGATCTGATATGGATGAGGTTTATGGGTGTATTACTTACTTACTTACGCCTGTCACCCCTACCCGGGTATAGGCCGTCGACGAGAGACCTCCAGCAACTCCTGTCCTGTGCTTCTCCTTCGATTCTACTCCAGGTGGTTCCCAGTCTCTTGATGTCTGCTTGGAGGTCTCGACGCCAGGAGTTTCTCGGCCTACCTCTTTTCCTCTTTCCCTGGGGGTTCTGGTACATGGTCTTGACGTTCCATGTGCCCATGGTTGTATCCCTGGATAGAGAGAGGCGGCTCGGTCCTGTGGCTTCCGAAGACTTCCGGCTTTCACCACAGGATGTCATAAGTCTTCTAGTAGAAGAACCTTCCTCCTCCAGGAAAGGAATTACTGTTAGTCTTTTTGTCGGCGTTTTTGTAGCTATTTCCTTTTTTGCAGGGTGGGGAAGCTAACCCCACGCCCAACCCCCTTACTAGGAGGACCAGGGGTTTTCTGTCGGGGTCACCTTCCCTTAGACCATGTTGGTTCACGGCACCTTATTTCATTCGGTGCACCCCTCTCACGAGGGACCCCCTATCCACCACCCAGGGGACGCGCCTCAACGCCGTATGGTCCCAGCGCGAGGCTTATGGGTGTATAGAACAGTATAAAAAATTTCACAAATGGCCATGTTGTTCTTCAGACGGAGAAGTAATTGGTAGTGTGGTGTTGTCAAACACAAGGTGATTGCTCCTGCAGAAACTCCAGGTAGAACATTCTTTTCAATAAGAAAATTAGCACCATATAAGAATGAGACGTGCCTGATTAATCTTGTTTTGTTAGGGATGTGGGGTAGAGGCGGGGAGGAGGACAAGTGCATGTAGATATTATCAGCCCTCCATTTAAAAAAAGCGGTGCTATGTCCAGAGATAAAAGAAGAAAAGTTTTAACAAATAAAAATCGTCACCTCTGAGAACTCTGGTATGTCTGAGAACACCCCAAGAAAAAAAAACACGCGTAGAGAGAATGGTTATAACACGATAGTACAATATTAAAGAAAATGCCAAAAAGAAAAGCACCAAGAAATAATAATTTCAACACAACTTATTTGTAATTGTTCTTTTTAAGCGTGTTTCTTTCTTTCTTATGATTTTATGCTCGCCTGATAGTCACTGTATTGGTCTGGATTTCTTTTGTATGATACAGTGTGGAAAACGGGTGGGGGATGGCAGGGGGGCTGTTGTTGATTGATTGATTGTACATTGCTTAACGTCCCGACAGCAACAAGGCTTTAGGGGGGCTGTTGTGGCCCGCCTCCCCCCCCCGTCGAGACATTCACTGGATCCACCCTGCAAAAGTAGTACATTGCAGGGGTTGACAAGAAACTCATTTTCATAACTAGGATTTGTTATGTCCCAGCCTACCTCTATTGCAGGCGATTAAGATGTGGGCTTAACAGATTCGAAACATACCAGTACCACATCCAGATATGTGGCAGCAAATGAGTTAAATGGATCCGTCTTGGATGCAGGCAGCGTGATACATTCTTAACCCTTTTAGCCCCATGCGTGCATTTCCCAAATTTTCGAAGTGTTACTTTTAACAGCTATGTACTAGTTGCAGGAGGTGAATTGACCATGAGAATTCAAGGGTAGTGCCAGATTAGCTTGGCGCCTTCAGGCACCAAGCTAATCTGGCACTGCCCTTGAATTCTCATGGTCAGTCAATTTCCTGCTTTATAGTGTTTGGGCTAAAAGGGTTTTTGATGTTGCGCAGAGAAAACTCAGCTGTGATAAATTGACACCTTGTGCATGTGATGTCAAACTTTGACCACTCACAGCTGCCTATGTCTGAAAGGGGGCTGAATGAGAGCCTGCCTAAGGTTTGTGCTGTATTCTCAAGTAACAGTCAAACCTGTTGGGTGATCAACAAAGGGACTGTGAAAGAGTGGCTGTTTTTGGATCAGAGTGGAGGGAAGAGTACATTGGACCAAACGTATGCGGCCGTTTACACAGGCAGGTTTGACTGTACTGACAATTATGTTCTATTCTCTGTTTTTGGACGTTACAGCTCTGGGTACCTATAAGGTCCAAATCTTCAGCACAGTCGCACTTGGGCAGAGACATTAACCCATTAAACCCCATGGCTGATTTGCCAAATTTTGGAGGTGACATCCGACTATTAATTGCCACCAAGCTAATCTGGCACCACCCTTGAACTATGGTCGATCCATCTTCAGCTGCGGGGCATTGGGGCTAAATAGGTTACATTTATTCATGTGTAATGCAAAGGAAGTCTCAATTTTTGCATAAAATAGACATATATGTACTCTCTTTTGGGGCAATGTAGATCTCTAATCTTACGTTATCTTTTTGTTTCTTGATCTGTACTTTGATTCGAAATCATGATCATCAGTTCAATTGGTGCAATATTACAGGTCTGTATACGACATTGTATGTAAGTGTGTTTATGTGAAGGCATGTGGGCTCATTTTCTTTTAATTCATGGCAACTAGTGTATGAGGAATGTTATGTTTTTAAGATTCAGGATTTGTATGTCAAAATTGCTGCTGTGGTGGTGGTTTGTATTTCTGGGCTAAACACACACTGAATCACCCAGTAGGGCAAGACGATTTTGTGTTTGGTTGCTTTTGTTTACCCCACCATGTATGCAAACATAGATTAGAGGATTCTCTTCAAGTAAGACATTCTCTTTGAGTGTAAATAGCTAGCTACCCGTATGTGAATTAAAATATGACAGAAAAAGTGAGGGGAAGACAAAGGAAAATGTGTAATATGCGTATTAATAGTAGTGGTATTGTTCAATAAAATGCTCCATCACTGACAACTACATTGCGTTTTGTGTGATGGAATTCACACAAATGGTTAAAAGTGACGGTTTTGTTGGCATTCCATTTTTAATTGTGTGCAGGTGTGCAATTTTGGATTATGGCAGTAGGTCCAAATTAACAGACAAGTGCACAATTGAAAATGTGTACCACGTCAAAACATAGATCATCAGTCTTCATTTTGGATGCTTTGTGTAATTCAGCATTTTTTGTTCGCAGTGTCTTGGTGCATATTTTCATTGTTGATTGATGTGTTGCATTTGCTTCGTCTTCCTCTGTGATAATAAATGGATGCGTCATTGTGGAATCACACAGACGTCACACTGTGTCAGGGATGAAAGCACTGGGATGTAGTTTGCATGGATTATGTAATTATTTGAAATAAAATGTTATGAAGCAAAACAGTTTTGTTTTAGTTGAAATATGATCCTTGCACATGCAGACTCCTAAAATCTGAAACACAAAATTTCCAGTGTTTGTGGGTGTGTAAGAACAGGACAAAAACAAGGATACTAGCAGTAAATTTATGTAAGATTTTGCAAGAATACAGCCAGCTGATCAAGTTCACACATTTAAAAAAACGCAAGTACATGCACTTTAGCTCTGGCCAAGAAATCATTGTGCAGCAGAACCTGTTTTAAATGACCAACCTTATGAGAGATCAACATGGCCGATGCCACCTAAATGATGGTCTTTAACCTATTGCCTCCTGAGGCTGATTTTTTTTTTTTTTAATTGCTTAACAGGTTTAACGACAACTGACACTTGTCAGTTGCCCCAACTAAGACTTTTCCATAACATTCTAAGGTTGAATTTTTTTAACAATTTGTTCTAATTATTGTCCTATGAACGAAGGCTACATTACTGATTAGAAGATAGGTCAACCATTTTTTTATATTAAAGGACGGTGCCAGAATAGCTTGGCGCTGGAGGCGTCAAGCTATTCTGGCACCACCCTTTAACTATCATAATCAAATTTATTTAAGGCAAAAGTGCATCAGGATGAAATGGATTAAGACTTTTCTTTAGAGAACACTTGTCTTTTAAGACTGTTTTCTTACACAAAATTTGCTTAAAACAGGCTCAGCACAATAAAATAAACCAACTGAACTTGCAAATGGCATAATTGCACATGAACACTCTGTGCAGACAGAAAGGTACAAATGTTTGACATACAGTACATGTATGTGTCTATAAGATAAACAAGAAAGGCAAAACCATTACAGCTCACGTGTATGACCGATCCACACATGACGATAAGTAAAGGGATGGCTTCTGCACCAACAAAATCCATGTTTTCTCAAAATTTAATCAGTTTTCACACATCTGTCAAACCCCCATGACCTTTACCTTTGCGTTGAGTCGACTAAATTAGTATACATAAGAAGGTCTTATCATCAGCTACCTTGTACCAAATTTGATTGAAAAGTTTGCAAAATGTTGATAATAACTACAATTATTTCAAAAATTGGCATTTTATACACATTTGCTGACCTCTTGTGACCCATGACCTTTTCTGAGGGGTCATCCAAATAAGTATGCATAGATAGGTCTTACCATCAGGTATCTCTGTACCAAGTTTGGCTTTGAAATTGTGAATAGTAATTGAGAAAAAACACCTTGTCAAAATAGGGCTATTTTTTACCTATTTCCTGAGCTCTTGTGATCCTTGACCTTTTTGATGGATCATCCAAATTAGTATGCATAGATAGGCCTTACCATCACTCAGGTATCTCTGTAGCAAGTTTGGGTTTGAAGTTGTGAATAGTATTTTAGGAAAAACATCTTTTATAAAAACATGGCTATTTTGGACCTATTTCCTGAGTTCTTGTGACCCTTGATCTTTCCAAGGTACCAAACAAATTAGTATGTATAGAAAGGTCTTACCATCAGGTATCTTTGTACCAAGTTTGGGTTTGAAGTTGGGAATAGTATTTGAGAAAAAGTAAATTATATCAAAATATAACTATTTTTTATATATTTCCTGATCCCCTGTGACCTTGACCTTTGTGAGAGGTCACTGAAATTGGTATGTTTAAAAAGGTCTTGCCACAAAGTATCCTTGGGCCAAGTTTGAAGACTGTAATAGTCTCCGAGAAAATGCCAACGTTAAAGTTTACCACAGATGACAGCGGACGGATGACCACTGGCCCAGAACATACTCACTTATGCTTCGCACGTGAGCCAATAAAAATTACATTGCATACCTTTACCTTGCTTTAGTTTACAGCATCTACTTAATGCTATCGAAACAAGTTCATCATTGCACTGAAATGACATTTTATACAAGGAAAAAAAATGAATAATTAAAGTACCATTATGCGTAAATTTGAAGACACATTTCAGCACTGTTTGTGTTTGTTATGCCTTGTTGACACAGCTAATGAACTATAACAGCAGTTGGGACACACACCAAAAGCACACGCGTAATTGCTCTTATTTATTCTGCACTGCCGTTAGCGTGTCAATCTATTTTTAGATGTTTCTCGTACTGATGCCATTGTATTTATAGAATGGAGTGGAGTCATTGTCAGGTTACTTGATATAAAGACGTGTGCTGAAGCGGATTGTACTGTATCTAAATGAACCATAACTAGACCTGTGTGTAGCGTTTCATAACCTTCTGTTACAGAAGTGTGTCTTTGAACAGTTACGGCAGTAGTGGTCCTTCAAGTCGTAGACATTTGTACATCAGTATATGAAGTGTTAATGCTGTAACAATAAGGCATGTTTAGTACATATCACCTGTTCACCATGATTGAGGAGTTAAAAGCGACTGGCTCCAGACAACAAATTGGTTAATAGTTTGCAAGATCTCCTTTACACATGTTCTTAGTATGTCTTAACTACTGAAGTTTGAATGTGATATAATATGAAAGACTTTCCTACTCTAGCTCTCAAAAACGTACCTAGCAGATTTTCACCAACTTGCACCAGGGCCAGTACAATACCTATGTCATGTGTGCCTATTCAAATAGATTAAGAAAATGTGGGTAGATAAGTCTTAGTTGTGGCAAGTCAACAATGAGACCCTGTTCTATTGGGAAATGTGAGCAGTTAAAGCCCGCTATGGTGCAGATCGCTTTAACAAGGTACATACATAGAATGTAATTCAATATGAACAACAGGTCACAAAGCACTAAATGCCATCATGAGTAACAAAAGTAATTTTCTTTTCCCCCCAGTAATCTTCATGATACATACATGTACATACATAATTATTACTATTAAGTCAAAAGGTTACCTGTTCTCATTATATGATAGTAGATCACTGTTGTTGCTAAAGTGATTTCGGTGATCTCTCAGAGCAAAATAAGACGAGATGACCCTTTGAGCTCACGGCCCCTTTAAGTCATGTGAGACATGCCTCATCAGGATGCGCAGCATAAAGCCACGCATCCGCATGCTGCATATTTTGAGAATGTTAAAATATCCATGTTTATTCTCTTCTCTAAGTCATCGGTTCCATCACTTCCATTGTCAACTGCAGAAGGTGAATCAACAATGATTGCTAAAAGGTATCACTTTATCATTGTGGTACTTGGTGAAACTAGGAAGACACTACCTATAAGATAAGATGAAGTACAAAAGTCACAGGAGACAGAAAAGTAATGAGTGTTTCAGGACCATGCCTGATTCAAAGCACTATCCTTCAAAAACAATCTCAGTAGACCTAGCTCCTGTGATTCACGGACTTGACATAAAGCTGATTCTACAGTGTGATTGACCTTTTTGAAGTGATTGTTCTGATTCTACCCTGTGAATGAGTTATTTATGAGGAAGAGACAGGGGTCAGTTGCATGTGCTCAGCCGTTCACAAAGAAAAGCTAGAGGGTCAGTTGCACAAGCGAGCTTAGTCTTCGGAGCCCCTTGCTTAGTGGCTTGTGCAAGACAGCTCATGCAATTGAGTCTGGGTTCCTTAACACATTCAAGGCGTGCTGTATTTGGAGCCGTAGTTTTATGCCTCATATATGGATGTGGCACATCTCAAATGAGTTAACCCATTCAGCCCTGACACATGACAGCAAGAGATAGGTCGACCATGATAATTCAAGGATAGATCAGTGGCAGCACCAAGCGAATCTCGCACTACCCTTGAATTGTCATGGTCGGTCCATCTCCTGCAACAGGTGCATAGTCGTTAGATGATGCCTCCAAAATTTGGGAAATATGTGCGTGGGGCTGAATGAGTTAAGATGAAACCGCAAGTGCAAAAACTGCATAGTGTTGACAACTGAAAGTACCCAGTACAGGTTCAATATGAAAAATCTGTTTTACATGTAAAAAAAAAGCCAGACTTTATGTCAAACTGATAAGGCACATGGAATGAATGAAGTTTTAAAATATACACAGTGCACAGTGTAAACCTTCCTTGTGGACGGATGATGCACCACGAACAATACACATTAGCTTGTTTAGAAATCCTGACATGCCGTGCCAAACTTGCCATTAAATAATCTTGGTCGTATGTATGGTTTTAACCCCTTCACTGCCAATAGAAACTGAACATTACTCAGCTGCAGGAGACAAGACCCTCATGAACCCCTGTGACTGTGGGGGCTCCATGGCAAGGCAGGGGTTGACACCATGCAAAGTGACACACCTACTACGTGCACCTGACCTGTGGACCTCTTTATGAAGCACATCATACAGCATCTGTATCACACAAATATTTCCATCTGCCTCCTCCTATACAAGGAAGTATGACGTCATTGTCGAAGCCAGCTGTGTGTATCTGTATATTAATATCATCGGTGACGATTCAACTACTGCGACTTCAATGTCGAGCGAAGCAGCTGGTTATTGCATAGGTGCCTGACGAGTAGCACAGCAGATATGCATTTAGACAAAGCACCACTCGTCAGGCCCCTATGGGTTAGTATGTAAAGACTAACTTGGTGAAAAAACCATCTTACTGTAAAAGAAGGCAGATACACTTATTTTAACAACTCAATTGTGCATTATATCCTGGTCTGTGATTTTGGACTTTACAACCTACAACATTAGGATCCACAATCACAGACCAGCACATAGTGAAATCAAGCTGTACCGGTAAGTCACACCCAAGAGCCTGAGTCTGACCCATACGCAAAAGGACTGTTTCCAACAGACGACTGTAATTGGGCTGCTCGAGCTTGGCGTGCAGCAATTCCAGGGCTCACACCCGCACTAACAGACACATTCCCATTGGTCTGTGCAGGCATCTGAGTCACATGACTGGCGGGCACACGGAGAGAAGCATTCCCATTGGTTCGGACTGGTGCAGGTGTCTCTTGCTTGATTGAACCTGACATCCTTGTGATGGCGCTTTTGGGTTCTTTATCTGGAAGCGAAGCAGTTCCGTTTTCCAGAACCTGCGTCACACTATTTGCATTTCTCTGTGTTTGGGGGGCCGCACTGTCTCTATGTTTTAACACAGAAAACAAGTCTGAGCCACGAGAATTACTGTTATATTGTCCCCTTGAAGGAGTTGCACCTGCTGCTTCTTTTGCCTTGCTGACGCTAATGCTTTTGTTCCTGCTAGAAGCGTCCGTTGTACGAACCATGTTCGGCTCATTGGTACTTTGCCGAAGTGTATGAGTGTCGACTGGTCCGGTCGATTCACCGTTTTTGTCACTCCCACTGTCTGAACAAGGAGAGGCAGGAGTTGGGCGAGGACTGCCCTTTGATGACTTCCGCCATCGAAAGCTTTCCCGGTACGTAGTGCAGTGGTTGAGATCTGTACAGTCGACGGAAAGAATAGCGCAAGACGTTTCCAGGTTGAGGCCCCGCAGTTTATGAGACAAGTCTTCTGGTGACTGGAAATCATCCTGAAACGAAATAAGAAACGCCGTCAGAATCTCAAACTCTGCTCAGACTTTCGCTGATTCAGTCCGGACACATCAAGATATAGACAGATCGACCATGACAGTTTAAGGCAGTGCTAGGTGCCAAGCTATTTAGCAATACCCTTGATCTATCATGGTCGCTGTGTCTCTTTGGAGGATAACTCAGTCCTCAATTTGAGATTCAGTCTGTTATCCCTTTCCATCTTGATACATTTTTGCAAGAAATACGTCTGATTGACAGTTCAGCGCCCATAGGCGCCAAGCCATTCTGGCACCACCCTTGAACTAAAATGATTGATCGATCACCTAATCTGTAAAGAAGTGTTCATAGGACAATATGCAAATAATATTCAGCCTCAGGATTTAAAAAGAGCGCCAAAACGTATAACAAAATCCCGACTGAAGGTAAAAAAAACCCAACAAAATTAAAAAAAAAAGAATATTTTTATACACTTACCTGATACGTGGTTATGGGTGATTGGCCATTTGTACTCAAGCAACGCCTCTCTTTCACCCTGGGGCCTCGGAATGACAATGATCTGGCCAATGGCGTGGATAAGGATCGTGCAGTGGCGGGGCGTGGGTGCGTACGGGGCGTGCTGCTATTGGCTGTATTGGCTGCAGCGGCGGTGCTTGGTCTGGCATGGGATGATGACTTGAGCTGTCGGTCTGGTGCGACTGCGGCCGTCTTAAAAGGCTGTGTTTTCTTCTTGCTGGCGTTCTGTGGCGGTGCTGGAAAAAGAAAACGTTGGTTATTTTCATGGAAAACGTGCATTGACCCCTTCACCGCCAGGGGACACAAGAGTGGTGTGTTTCTGAAATCGTGTATCCAGTGCCACAGAGACCCAGCCATCCAAGGCCGACCATGTGACCGCATGGATACAAAGTGGTGTCGGCAGATAGCGTTGATCCTCCTGAGCCCCCACTAGCTGTGGTGGCTGAGGTTGATCCACGCCTCTTACAGTTGGGTGTTATTCGCTGTGTCCCAGCAGCCAAGGGGTTAATGTCCTTTAGGTGGTTACTTTGGCACTGACCAGACATAGCACGTGCTTACTTGGTTACCGTAAAGCATTCCATGACAAAAACCTATGATTAGACGCAGTGCGAAAACCTGTGCATTGACTAACCGGTTCAGCAGGTTCAACCCATCCAACTGCAAGATATATAGATGGTCATGAGCCCGCGCAGCTGGGGTGGCTCAAAAGATCTCTGCCTCTTGTTGACACCACTTTAAATCTATGTTCCTGGGACTGCTCGAGTTTTTTCAAGTTAAAACGTCGAATTAACGAAGATTGCAGAAAAAGTCTGCGTCTGGTGACACTGTGCAGATTAACCCTTTTAGCCCCAAGGTCCCATTTCTCAAAGTTTGGAGGTGTTGCCCAATGACTATGCATCAGTTGCAGGAGACGGATCGACCATGATAATTCAAGGGCAGTGCCAGATTAGCTTGGCGCCTATCGGCGTCAAGCTAATCTGGCATTGCCCTTGAATTATCATGGTCGATCCATCTCCTGCTGTAGGGTGTCAGGGCTGATGGGTTAAAGAGTATCGAGTGCAAATGCTGAAACACCGTCTCTCACAGCGGAACGTGAAATCCCCATACGAAATGTTGGGTTTTTTTGTTTTTGTTTTTGTTGTTTTCTTAAATATTGGACCGGATCAAAGCGAGCCGTAAACCTAAACTGAACAGTACACGTAGCCGTTCTGTAATTGTCTAAATGACACAAACATAAGTAACCTTGATTTATGACCACCCCAAAACAAACACAAACAGTCTTCATTCGAATAAGTTAAATACAACCTTTTTCAGCAGAAGACATTCCCAGACGCTGACAGCCGCAATCGACACAGCCCTAAACGTTTAATCGGCGCTGCGACTACGTCAGTTGTCTGAAGGACAAGCCTCAGTAACGACAGTGAAGTGTCCTCTTTATTCAACAAACTTCTTTATGGCGGTTTAACTTTTTAGCAACACAGCAGGAGTGGAAAAAAAAAAAGGTAAAGAGGCCCGTCCTCGTCTGGTTATTCCTGTTGGAGACTTTGTATGATCTCACACGACAGTGTCATTACCGGCTGTACTGCGCAACGCCAGATCCTTTCTGCTTTGATGTGTGTACCTTTAGCGCCTTATCCTCCGTCTGAGTGACAGCTTGCCGGCTAGACTGAGGTACTGCAGTCTATTGGCAAGAGGCACAGATCCTCATGAGCCCATGCAGTTGCAGAAGCTCATGAGGATCGATGCCTCTTTTGATTCGAAGCCAGGGGCACACGAACTGGCCCGAGGTCCACAATACTGACGAGCATATGTGTGTGTGTGTGTGTGTGTGTGTATATATATATATATATATATATATATATATATATATATATATATATATATATATATATATATATATATATATATATATATATATATATATATATATATATATATATGACAGTCGCAGTGGGCCCGCGCACGGCGGTCGTGCGCGACTCGAGCCCGCTGCGACCGTCATGGGCCCAAGTGAGGACCTTTGCTCACTGACCTCCCCCTTTCAGTTTTCGTTGCTTCTAGAACCAGTTGCGGTTGATAATTCGACTGTTCTATCGCCCCCAAGGTTTGTTCGTGATCCTGATTTTTGTACCAACACTGAATGGCCCGAAAAATCACAAACAACTGATCGAGAATCACACGGAATCGGGCACTGTCGCCGTGCACTCAAGTCCTCTGTTGAACTACTCGGGTCGATCTGCCTTCTGCGACTCAGTTGTACACGTTGTCGTTAACCCTTATCACACCGAATACACAAGTGTGTGAAATAAGTTTGACTAAAATAGTTCAAGCGTAGTGCCAGAATAGCTTGGCGCCTCTAGACGCCAAGCTATTCTGGCACCACCCTTAAACTAAAGCCATTGGTCCATATCCTTATCTGTAACTAGTGTAAGTACTATAATGTATTGATTGTACATTGCTTAACGTCCCGACAGCAACAAGGCTTTCTCAGGACGTGCCTGCACTGCTTGTGAAAAAAAAAAAAAAAAACTAAACAGAACATTGAATGTATGTCGCCAGCCGGTCAAATACATTAAATAAACCTAACACATGGGCCTAAATAAAGCTAAGACCATTTAGCAACACACATCCAATATCAAGAGCTACAGGCAGTGCAGACAGTAGGGAGAGTTTTTAAAAGGCAAATACAGGTGAAGGGACAAAGGGTAGACAGAAACACATGCCCCAGAATAGAGAGACAAACCCACCCTGTGGGGCTGACCAGGGTGACCCTGGGAACTAAAAAATACCTAACCCCACCCAAGTCCCCCAGGGCAGACCCGGGTGGGGCAGTACTATAATGTAGCTTGCATATGGCAGTGTACAAATTTGAAGCTTTTAGTCTCGGTATGATATGGGTTAACAGACACGGGTAAGCCTATTATAGACTCACAACGATAAAAGGACGAGCAGACCCATGGGTGAATGTATGAATAGGTCTTTCACACACGTCGTTCAAAAGCTGTTAGTGAAAAGCAGTTTGCAGAATAGTCCTCTGTGTGTTGGGGCCGTCCCTTTCGTTTCCAGGACCACTCGGCTGGCCGACTAGATCCACATTCCAAACATGTTTCTGACCAGAATTGTATACCGGGGCCCAAAGTACCGTCATAACTGAGTCGGAGAAGAAATATGTACATTCGGCTTTGAAAAACAGCACAGAGGTCAATGTAGTTCAAGGGTAGTCTGGTGTCTGATTAGCCTGTAGAGTATAACTGCCAATTTACTGATTCAAGTTCCCGCACAGATGGTACACAGAGTTTATGAACAGGCGCCTCTCAAAAATAAAGTTGCGAAAATCTATATGACAGAGTTAAAACCGTCTGCTGCTAATTTCGTCACTGTCCTTGGTCAGTACTACCCCTATTTATTCTCGTATTTTCCCCGGGCCCACAACTAGTTTTAACGCATGCAGAACTTGACAGTCGGCGTGAACGCGTGAGAAGGCGTAAAGACCCCATCCCTGCCACTGTACGTAGGCCTACATTTCAGTGTTTTACTGAGAAAGCTCGGTTTATTCAACGACCTAAAGCCAAAACCATCCAAGGAACATGGATACAAATTGGTCTCGAGCAAGAGGTATAGATCCTTATGAGCCCCCGCATTCGCGGGGGCTCATGAGGATATATGTCTCTTGCATTACGGGTTACAGCTTTCTTTCATTGGCGGTCCATCTTCACTGAGTGGCGCTGAAAGGGAAAGGTAACTAACTACCTGAGCAAAGGGCAGTTGTAAAGCTTGATTCCACTCCCAATGGATTGCCAGAATTTTTTTTTTTTTTATATCAGAGGCGACTGAAAAAAGTGCAACCGCTGAAATACGACCTCGGCACAGATCTCGGTACATTGTGCGTGTGTGTGTGTGTGTGTGTGTGTGTGTGTGTGTGTGTGTGTGTGTGTGTGTGTGTGTGTGTGTGTGTGTCCGCGCGCCACACTTGCAATTTATTACTTTGTGCGCCAAGGAACAGTCAGTCGTGAACAAGCCGCAACCTACAGTTCGGGCACGCACATTACATGTAAGTTTGGTTACTGTAAACGGCTATGTAGGAATGCAGCAAACTGTACATGCTCATTTTATCAGCTAGGCAATGTTTGCACACCAAACACACGCAGACATTACCGATAGTAAAAAAAACGAATAACTGAGCGCCATGATTTTGTTTCTCAGTCGCTGCCGGGCCAACCGAGTCATCATCATCATCATCAGTCCCTTGCCCGAACTGGGCGTTGGGGGGACTGAAAGGCAGCAGCAACAGACAGTGCTCTCCACTGAGTTCTATTTTGGGCGGTGGCAAGCAAGTCTGGCATCTCGAGTTCGGTCAATTCTTTTATGTTTGCGACCCAACTCTTTCTCTGACGACCTCGCGACGACTTCCTTCGAGAGTGCCTTGGAGGATAGTCTTGGACAAGGTGTTGTGTCGGGTCACGTGGCCAAACCAAGCAAGCTTGCGCCGTTTCACGGTTGCCAGAAGGGGTTCATGTGGGCCCACCAGGGAAGTGACGATGCTCCGTACATGTTCGTTGGTCTTGTGCTCGCGGTACGAGATGCGGAGCAACTTCCTCAGGCACTTGTTCTCAAAGGCCTGAATTTTCTTTTCTGAGTCTGCAAACAGTGTCCAAGTCTCACAGCCGTAGAGTAGAATAGACACTACGAGGGACTTGTAAAGCCTGTACTTGATGGTGAAGCTGATGGAGTTACTTCGCCATATCCTGTCCAGCCTGGCCATTGCGGATGTTGCTGTACCTATCCTGATACTGATCTCTGCTATGCAACTACCGTCTTTGGACAGGGTGGCTCCCAAGTACTTGAAGCTATTGACCTCTTCTAGCTTCTGGCCGTTCATGTGAATGTTGCTGCTGCTGTCGCTTGTGGTATTGATCATCACTTTGCTTTTATCCGTACTGATCTCCATGCCATAAGACCCTGCGCTACTTGAAAGTTTGTCTGTAAGGTTTTGAAGCTCACTATTGCTGCCTGCCATGAGGTCAATGTCGTCTGCGAATCGAAGATTGCACAGGGATCTGCCACCAATAGAGATTGAAGTATGGTGGTCGTGGAGGGTTTCCTGCATGATCTTCTCCAGGAATATGTTGAAAAGGACAGGAGAGAGCAGGCATCCTTGACGGACACCGATCGTCGTCCTGAAGAACTCGCCTGACTGATTGTTAAGTAGAACCGTGCTGCAGTCGTTCTTGTAAAGCGCTTCTATCATTTGGATCAGTCCCTCCTCTATGTTGAACGATCTCATGACTTGCCAGAGTCCGTCGTGCCAGACGCGATCAAATGCTTTCCTGAAATCAATGAAGTTGTGGTAGAGTTCGCGCTGATGCTGCAGATGTTTCTCGATCAGGACGCGCCAGTTGAAAATCTGCTCTACAGTGCTTCTTCCAACTCTGAAGCCAGCCTGTTCTTCTGCCAGCAGTTCCTCGGCGAAAGTTTTGAGGCGGTTGAGAATGATTCTAAGCATTACTTTGCTAGGGTGACTTATCAGACTGATAGTTCTGTAGTTCTGGCACTGTTTCAGGTTTCCTTTCTTGGGGAGCGGGATCACTAGAGACTGTGTCCATTCTACTGGCCATTTCTTTTGCTCCCAGATCTTTTGACAGAGTGTAGTGAGTACCTTCGTTGTTACTTCTCCTCCATGTTTCAACAGTTCAGCAGGTACGTTGTCTACACCTGGAGACACCTGGAGAGCCAACCGAGTACACTAATGAAAACATGATAACATCATTGATATGCACTGACAACAAACTATGACCACTGGCCTGACACAAATACAGCAGCTGGTTTGGATGATTCAGACAACCGACTTTTTTATTCGTCATCCATTGTCAGCTAAGGCCGGTGTGCCGGTGCCACAGGCTGGCCGCGAATTGAGAGTCGCAAAACTGAACCGCTATCCGCATGGTTGGTGGCCGGTTGGACGATGCCGCCCAACTCTTAGCACACGACCATAGCCTATTTTCAGTACTGAGTAAAACTATGTCAGCGCTACACTTGACTCGAATCTGAAGGCGACAGTGTGCATTGCTCGAAGCGACCGATTTTTTCCCCCCAGAAACTGCATACACAATTCGTACACTCAAAGGGAGTAAACAAATTTTAACGCCGGTGTGATCATGACTCATTTTACAGCGGCAATGTCCAGGTCAGTTCTGCCTGCTGTGTTTCTTCTTGACAGTCTGTTCGTGTCTAGTCATAACTCCGGTGGCTTCTAAAGCCATCTGTCTCAGACATATGCCGCCGTGCTGTACGATCATTTCAGTGTTAAACCACTATAGACAGGTCGTGGGAAACACCTCTGATCGACAGTCATATCTGCAGGGTTGTGTGCCGGATTAGCCTCTTGGCCCCGGCCTCCGCCAGTGGAGGCGCCAAGCTAATCCGGCACAACCCTGCAGCTGTGACTACAACGGTCACAGGCTCCCCCGGCCCGCGGCCATCCCCCCTCCTCGTCGCCGAGACATAAGGCAACAAGCTAATTCCAGTTGGCACCATTGTTCAGCTATGACGTTCAGGGTCGATCCGGATAATCTCCAGCAAAGCTAAATCTAGCACCACCCTCGAGCTAGCCTACTCAGTCAACCAGGCGCCGATATGGCACTACGCTTACAGCCATCGAGAGTCGACTCAGTCATCTCAGCGGAAATGCATGAACGGTTGCAGGATTCGCATATAGAACACTTTTTGCAGTAAAGCGATCTACTCCAGGTAGTGAAGAGTGAGTCAGTCGAACAGATCGCTGATCCTTTATAAATGTTCTTATTAGGTCTTACAATAATGCTGGACAAAAGCAATAAATTAAAGTTTTGGATGTCGTAAATAAAAGAGTAAAGACTTAAGCTTCTTGGCTGTTGTACACAGGGGAGTTTTTTTCCCTGAATACGCGGCTTAAAATGTAATATATATATATTAACTCTGTAGGTGTGCCTATTCACATGGATTGTGAAAACAAGGGTAGAAACGTCTCATTTGAGGCAAGACAACATCGGATAACCCGCCGTTGCCCGTCAGTATCGGCGAATTCTAGCGATCAAAGCCTGCCATGGAGCAGATCGCTTTAACCATTCAGCCCTGACGCGCTACAGCAGGAGATGGGTCGACCATGATAATTCAATGTCGGCGTCAAGCTAATCTGGCACTGACCTTGAATTATCATTGTCGATCCATCTACTGCACTGAACAGGTGCATAGTCATTATATGACGCCTCCAAAATTCGGGAAATACGGCCGTCGGGCTGAATGAGTTAATATTGTGGTCTATGCAAATGCGCATCACATCAGTTTTTAACACGCGAATACCGGATTTTGCCGGGCCTATGAACTGCTGTCTTTATTACTACATGTGTCGAGAGCACACATGCATTTGACCCGAGGGAAGGGAGTGTGTGCAAGTTAGGAGCGCGGTGGTAGGTTCTGAAAATATAACCGGCTTGCCGGACTGCCGGGGTAACATTTAAAACTTGACTGACCTGCCCAGTGCATGATTCAATAATCGTCAGCCTCAGCATAATTAGCCTATGATTAAGACGACCATCTAACCCTTTGCGGGTGTCGGTAGCGGATGTATCAGTCATCGCGACTAAAACCGCTTTTATAAAACTAGTCGCAATTGTTGCAAAGTCAATGTACTGTGATCTGGGCGAGTAACCGTTACGACACAGGTAATTTGTCCACAGGTTGTTGTTGAGAAAACAGTAGTTGTTGTTGAAGGGGGGGGGGGGGGGGGGGGGGGGAAGTAGTTTGAAAGTGGGCTCGGTCTGACACTCATCAAATGCAGTCTGGCCTACGTCACTGCCTGCTGAAAAAAAAAAAACTGCGAAGATGTCAGTCACGCTGCAAATATTGCTGTGCCTTAGTGCGTTGTTTTTTTTTTTTTTTTTTTTTTTTTTTTACATTTTGGATCCCCCTCTCCCCCCCCCCCCCCCCACCCCCCCTCCCTTTTCGTTGATTTTTCGGCTGGTGGTGGAAAGATCCTCATCACGCGTATTGTCTTCTCCTCCTCCTCTTCCCCCCCCCCCCCCTTTTCTCATTCGGGAGGTGACTGGTGATTGAGGATGGGTGACAGGACTTAGTGTTTTCCGTCGCAACACGAAAGAAACTACAGTACAATGGCTCATAGTCTGTAAGGGTCAAGAGAGCCACCCAATGCGCACAAGGCCATCGGGCCGACGTTGGCCCGCGCACTGACGTTCAGCATTGGGCAGGCTGGCGTCGGGCTAATTTAGCAATCGCTCGGTCATGATTAAATTTCTCAGTCAAAGGACGAATTCATTTCTGATACGGCATTGACCGTACCACCTGCGACATCAATGCAGTAGGTGAATTTACCCCTTGGCTGCGACTCAGTGACGATACCGCTCTGCGGAAAAGACGCGTGCGTCTTTTCCGCAGAACGGTATCGTCAGTAGAAACCAAAGGGATAAACGTTTAGAAATATATATAATTTGAATTAAAACTAGCTTTTACAAGTCTTTCAAGAAGGTATCAAAAGTGTTGACCCTGAAGGACAGCCCTGTCATCCAGAAGTTCAGAGTCCTTGAAATCGTAGTATGATCAGAGCGGCAGTGACCCGTCGTCATAAAATCAGTACGGCCGCGGATGAAAGGGCCTGGACGTGAGTGCTAACGATGCTATAATTAAAATCACATGCACTGTGTTTTAATAAATTGCCCACTCATACAGATCTGTCAAAATAAATGTATAAGCCAGGGGCCACGATCGTCCGAATACGTTAAAAAATGTGGGAACCCAGCACTCTGCGCATAACATGTACAACAGAGCCTATTTGGGGTGACCACCCTGACAGATCATCCGTCATTAAAAATAAATAAATAAACACGTGGGTGCCTGTAGCCATCTCACGCATGGTCTTTAATGACAGGTGATACTGTCTGTCTTTTCAAGACTCCTCTTGAGAGAGCACCTGTCTTTATGATCACTTTTTTTCTTGCCCCCCCAAAAAAAACAAACAAACAAAAAAACAAACAATATATATATATATATATATGCTATAAACAGGTTTTACTGTTTGGTAGGGCGTATTTTTTTCTTTTAACCCCTTCACTGCCGAGAATAACCAAACACCACCCAACTGAAAGAGGTATAGATCCTCATTAGCCCCACGGTTGCGGGGGCTCATGAGGATCTA
Source organism: Semisulcospira habei (assembly GCA_036245525.1). Classification (NCBI taxonomy): domain Eukaryota; kingdom Metazoa; phylum Mollusca; class Gastropoda; family Semisulcospiridae; genus Semisulcospira; species Semisulcospira habei. The sequence goes on along the minus strand of BTPG01000002.1, from coordinate 287,108,788 downwards.
TGCCTCTTTGCTGAACCAATAATCTATGCTCCTTTGAAGACTGGGGATTTTTTTACGCTGAATTTACAATGATTTCCAAAAATACAACCTAACTCCAGTGGCAGCATAGGAATTAAATCCGCCATCGCTGCCACAAGTTCCGGCACAACGAGAGACTGAAGGGTGGATCGACAGCCACATGCTCGAGGATAGTGCTTAACCCTTATCATTCGGAATACACCAGTGTGTGAAATAAGTGTGACTAAAATAGTTCAAGGGTAGTACCAGAATAGCTTGGCGCCCCTAGGCGCCAAGCTATTCTGGTACCACCCTCGAACTAAAGTAGAGGCGCCAAGCTATTCTGGCACCACCCTTGAACTAAAGTCATTGGTCTATAGCCTTATCTGTAAGTTCTATAATGTAGCTTGTATATGGCAGTGTACAAATTTCAACGCGGTTTAGCCTCAGTATGATATGGGTTTATGTGCGCGACGCCAGAAACGTTTATCAGTGATGCATTCGTGCCGGCGGTCATGGATCAGGACACACTGGTCAGTTGTCAGTCACCCGTGACTCACCACCTCTGATCAGTGATGCCGAAGCGATCAGGGTTGGGGTGGGGCGTGGCCGGTGGTACATGTGTCACTCTGTCTTTGCAGTTTCGCCTGCTATTCACCAGACATACTGACTAGCATAGAGAATGCGACATTTTTGGAATGACCGGAAACACTTTAGTGTTTGCGATCGTTCCAAAAATGTCGCATTTCTTTTGCTCGTCAGTATATTCAGAGTTGATGATAAGGTGCGTACGGTCGCCGCGTCAGAGCTTAGAGGCGGGGGGGGGGGGGGGGTGGGGGGGGGGAGGGGCGGAGGACTGGGGGACAACACTGCCTTTATTACATTTATCTGCTAACTACTGACTGTACGTTGAAACCGGCAATGACCAAAAAGAAAGCAAAAATGAAATAATCAAAAAAATCCGTTGAAAATGCCAGAATAAAACAGAACAGCAATGCAAATGAGTATTGAGCACAGAACACTCAGACTGAAAATTCTGGGCTTCGGATTTTTTGCGACCTGTAGTTCACATAATGACTCTGAAACGGCAGAGAGAGAGAGAGAGAGAGAGAGAGACTAGCACAAAAGAGGTAGGCCTACCACAGCCTTTCCATCCAGATCAGAGTGCGACCACTGATTAGATTGTATGTATTGTCCTGATACAATTAGCTCATTTAGTGTAGTTTTGTACCCCAAGACCGAAATCCTTAAATGGGCCGTTGTCCTCTGAAGACTCAGTGCAGTGCCGGCAGGACACAGATCGACCATGATAGTTCAAGGGTGATGCCAGAATCGCTTGGCGCCCATAGGCGCCAAGATATTTTGGCATCACCCTTGAAGTATCATGGTCGATCCATATCTTCTTGTGGTGTGTCTGGGGTAGAATGAGTTCAGCCTGACGGCCATATTTTTCAACTTTTGAAGGCCGGCATGACTATGCACCAAGCTAATCTGGCACTACCCTTGAATTATCATGGTCGACCCATCTCCTGCTGTAGTGTGTCAGGGCTGAATGGGTTAATAAAACGACAGAGACTGAGAGAGAGAGAGAGAGAGAGAGAGAGAGAGAGAGAGAGAGAGAGAGAGAGAGAGAGAGAGAGAGAGAGAGAGAGACTAGCACAAAAGAGTTACCACAGCCTTTAACTCCAGAGTCAGAAGTGCGACCACTGATTACTGTCGTATTATCAGTCCTGATCTATCTATCTATCTATATCCCGTAGTCTTGCCGACCGTTGGGGCACCACTGATGACAACCAGCTGATACAATTACTGAAAGTGTGTGTGAAAGGATGTTTTTACAGGTCTGTTTGAAAAAGGGTCAAACTAGGTCCGATCAGAACTAGGCGGTTTTTGTGATAAGACCAGAGAAGTGGACATTTGGGCTGGGAGAGACAGAGGCTCCGGCATCTCCTAGTCCTACTAGCTGAGACTTGATCAACTCAAGTCAGTTCATCAAGCAAGAAACTCGAAAACAAAAGACGACTGCGATTTTCTTCGGTGCATGATTTAGTGATTATCATTGGGACTGGGTGTTGCTGAGTCGATCCGCGGCCCTGAGTCAGTTTCAACACAGCTTACAGTGCCATTTTGTTATCGAAAAACAAGTACAATATGCTCGCTTACCTGACGGCGTTTCTGTAGAAGCGGTAGCAGTGGATCTATCGGCCATGGTTGCGGTGTTGCTTTTGGTCACCACGTGTGTGAATCCTGGGCTGGGATGCGGATGTCCAACGGCGAAACTGCCGGGCTATTCAGTCAGTCCGTCCTTTGTGTGCAGTCAGCCGGATAACGATTGCGCGCGCTGGAGTGCAGCGCGCGTGTAGTTAATGACTGTGTCACTGAGCCGGCCGCTTTGGGGCAAATCGTGTAGTCGGTGTCATGTCGCCGGGTGTGACGTGTGTTAGCCAACCGCTGCTATGTCGGTCGCACAGTCAATCTCGGCTCGCGTCCCCTCCGCCATAACTCAGGGGCCAGCTGCATGAGCGAGCTTAAATCATGGGGCCAGTTGCATGAGCGAGCTTAGTCCTGCACCAGCCACTAAGCAAGGTGCGCCGCTATAGCGGCGCACCTTGCTTAGTGGCTGGCGCAGTACTAAGCCGCGACTCACTCATGCCGCGGCAGGTCAGAGTCAGTCCCCAGTCCTAAATCAGTTTGACGAAGAACTCAGAGTCGATTTTCCCGGCTACAGCAAGAGGCATAGACTCCAACGATCCACTGCGACTAAAGGGGTTGATGTGAATCTGTGCGGTTGTGCAGGTGGAGGGGTTAGATAAGAACATCACTCTCGCGGACCAAAATGAGTCGTGCTCGTATTCGTAGGCTAAAAATGTCCTTTACAAGACTGGTAGGTAAGTCAGATATATTGACATTTGGCCCTATTGGACTTAATAGACTTTAAAATGATGGTCTATGCCGCTAGCAAAAGCACACGCACACAATGTGAGAGAGAGAGAGAGGTGGGGGGGGGGGGGGGGGGGGGAGGGGAGAGAGAGAGAGAGAGAAAGAGAACGGAGAGAGAGAATGGGAACGGCCCCATCTGCCGTGTCAGGCCGGCTATAAGGTGTCACGGCTATGGCCACATCTTGCTTGATGATCCCTGTGCCTCGCTGTAATGGCTTTGTTCGGTCGGCGGAAATGCAAAAGACCCTTTTCAAATAACGTACAGCCGGAACAATTTTGTACGCACACTTGTTACCAGCAATAATGGTATGCGGGCAGTTGACCATGGTTGGAATAACGAAGAAAGTAAGTAGCGTAAAAACGTATAGATTTGAAGAAACTACCTGAGGTACCACAAACTAGAGTAACTAAACGTCTGCTTAACCCTTATCATCCTGAGGCTAAAAGCTTCAAATTTGTACACTGCATGCAAGCTACATTATAGTACTTACAGATAAGGATATAGATCAATGGCTTTAGTTCAAGGGTGTTGCCAGAATAGCCTGCTTGGCGCCTAGAGGCGCCAAGCTATTCTGGCACTACCCTTGACCTATTTTAGTCAAACTAATTTCACACACTGGTGTTTTCCGAATGAATATGGGTTAGTACATGTTGTGTTGTTTAGTTATGTATTAGTTGACAGTCTGGCCATTGCAACATGAGCCATTTTGACAAAGATATCACTTAAAACAACTTGTGGACTCGAAACAAGTACTAGACGTTATGATGATGACCATGATGGTATTAGTTCATATGCTCCGCTTATTTTTCAAGTTCTGTCAATGTAAATCAACCCATCAACCCAGCAATCAATCATTTCATCAGTCAGTGGATTTGATTGATCAGTCAGCCAATAGGGCTCGGGACGCTGACGTCATCATGCTAGTACGTGGCGGCCATCTTGTGAAGATACCGGACTAAGGCGCTCATAGGAAACTCGCTGTCAGTACAATGTCAGGAAAGTCCTGACGTGCTATAGGCAATAACAGCGAGTCTTGCCATCACCGTAGGAAACCGCTAACTGTAATTTGTGGTGACCAGAATCTGTTTTTGTTTCTTTCCAAAGATGAAGAAACATGAAGAAAAACTTGAAACACTACTTCGCTACTATCTGAAGGCTATTCTATCCCCTTAAGATGGTGGCTAACACGCCGATGCTCCTAGGCAACGCGGGGAACTTCCCGAGCCCTGACTTTGCATGAATAGTTGACGTCATTTGTTTCTTCGTACGCTATTTGAACCCTCTTGATTAAGCTGCTAACCGCGGACGGATAATACCGATCGTCTGATGGAGATGCGCGATTACGCGTCTCAGCATAGGGCCGGTCAGTCTTACGCTGAACCTCAGGAGCAGTCAAGGGGTAACATTGATTTTTACAATTTGCCTGTCGGTAGCGGCTTTACTCGCGTTGATTCCTGCAGGAATCATCGCGAGTAAAACCGCTACCAACACCCGAAGGGGTTATATGCCCCTTATTTAGTGTCCAGAATGAGCCCTACTCATTGGTCGAGCTCCCGTCTGTCACGCTATGCGCGGTGCTGTCCCTTTTCTGGTGTCCGCCTTCAGTTTTGCTCGATACGAACTTGGTGCAGCCAGCTGCATACATTGAAACTTTTTAATTCCAAAAGGCATTGATCCTAAGCAGCCATGGCAAGCCGCGCGGGCTCACGGGATGCAGCCTATCGCACACTAAATGTTATTGTATGTCGTTTCTCTATTACCGAGACTGAGCTATTTCAGGCAGTAAATGGTTAACTCATTCGAGACGTGCCGCATCCGGATACGCGGCTTCAAGCAACGTATCCGGACAGTGGCGGATCCAGGGGAGGGGGGCATAGGGTGCCCGCCCTTCCCTCCTCCGTCAGCCATGACTGACCAACTTTTTTTTTTTTTTTTGGGTGGGTGGGGGTGGGGTGGGGGGGGGGGGGGGGGTGTTATTTATGGAAGTTGTGTTTTACTATTCGATGGTTTTTCTTTTCTTGTACGGTGTATTTCACAACTTATCTCACGGGACCCTAGTGTGTTGATTGGCCTATAGTCAAATATCCTCACTGCTGACCTGGACCCGTCACAGTACTTCACTCAGACATAATAATAATAATAATTACGGTATTTATAATGCGCTTATCTTATAATAATTATGACTCTAAGCGCACACTCACAACTCGCCCACGCATGCGCACGCTTTAGACAACGACAAATAGTGAAATACATTACGACAGTCTGTTTAGGGTGGGGAGTGTGGTGGTATAGTGCTAGAACTGTTCAGTTGAAAGAGGTGAGTTTTGAGGGCGGACTGGAAGGAGGAGAGAGAGTGTTTCTGACGGAGAGAGAGTGGGAGAGTGTTCCAGGTGGATGGACCGTATACTGAGAAGGAGCGGGGGCCGAAAGTGCTGAGTTTGGTGCGTGGGATATGGAGGCGGAGAGGGTCGAAGGCGGAGCGGAGGGAGCGGGGAGGAGTGTAGGGGTGAAGTAAGTTTGAGAGCTAGGCGGGAGCGCAGTTGTTTAGAGATTTGTAGCAGAGAGACAGAATCTTGTATTGGATGCGTTGGGGGATGGGAAGCCAGTGAAGGAGTTTGAGACATAGTGGCGTGTGCCCCTGCACTCACAGGGGCTTATGTAAATCTGTGCCTCTTGCTGTGCGATACAATCCTCATTGCATCCTGAGATTGAGGTAGCTATCTGCCACTGAATACGCCGCTCAGCCTGGTGACTGCTGGTCAACCCCAGAGGTGGGAAAGTGTCGGTCATTGCAGAACTGCGGCCCAACTCAGTCGGTCCCTCAGGCAGGCATAGCCGGAGTTTCATGTGCCCCTTAAGTCACAGGGGCTCATGAGAAGCATTACCTCTTTCTGTGCGATATCATTTCATATTGCATCCTCATACGTGGCAGTCATCTAGGTTTACGTCTACGGCTGTGGACATGCCAGCTGTGATCAGAAAACCGCGAGAATTTAACTGCGCTGTGTTTCCCCCGGGGTGAGCAGCCGACTGGCCCGGGTGTCACAGGTGATTGGCAATCCCCTAATCCCGTCACATATCACTGTATGAGCACAGTGGGTCTCCAGTCTCATTCAGATTGCGTAGCTTTGTCTTTTGAGGTAGTGAGTGTCCGTGGACATGGCACCAGTGCCTATCAGAGTAGCAATGTAGTCATTGATGGGTGTCACCAGGAGGTGTGAAATGTCTTGATTTTGATCACTAACTAACCCTTTAAGCAATTGTCACTCAGTGTAAGAGGTATACATCATGGGTGATCATGACTATTTCTGTGATCCTCATATGGAGGAGGTTTGTGGGTGCCGTACAGAGCAGTATCACAATTTTCACAAATGGTTGTGTTGTTCCTCAGACGGAGGAGTAATTGGTAGTGTAGTGTTGTCGTCATACACAAGGTGACTTCTCCTGCAGAAACTCAAGGTAGAACATTCCGTTTCAATAAGAAAATTAACACCATATAAGAATAAGAAGTGCCCGATTAATCTTTTTTGTTAGGGAGGTTGGGTGGAGGCCAAGAGCATGTAAATATGATCAGCCCTCCCTTTTAAAAAAGTGCCAAATGCGGTGCTGTGTCCCGAGATAAAAGAAGAAAAGTTTTAACAAATATAAATCGTAACTTCTGAAAACTCTAAGTATGTCTGAAATCCCCCCCCCCTCCCCCCCTCCCCCCCCCCCAAAAAAAAAAAAAAAAAAAAAAAAATCAAAAAAGAAAAGAAAGAAACACACGTAGATAGAACGGTTACAACACGATAGTGTACCATTTCAAAGAAAATCCCAAAACGAAAGCACCAAGAAAGAATAATTTAAACACAACTTATTTGTGATTGTTTTTCAAGCCTGTTTCTTTCTTTGTTATGATTTTATGCGGGGTTCCGGCCCCCAACCCCCACCCCGACCCACATTTCTGTAAAACGCTATAATAAAGTCCATTTTTGGGGTGTTTAGACCCCCCCCCCCCCCTCCCTCACCCACTTCTTCCTGTTTGACGGATATTTTGAGTTTTGACACGCACACTTATACGCTACACACCCAACCACCTTTTCCCCGATTGTTCGCTAGTTTGGCAAATGGTGAGTTCTTTGACACACAAGCTACATCCCCCTCCCTCCCCGCAACCCGCCCGTCCACCCCCCCCCCCCACCCCCCACCCCTCTCCTAGGCTTAGCAGGCAGTGCTGGTAAGAGCTGGCCAATGACTTGTCAGCAGCTGTTCTCTCGAGGTCCCTTGGACTGATGCCAGTGTACTGGAGGCGCACTTGTTGTCTAAACAGTAATTATATAAATGATATAGACCTGTACAGGTCACTCCTTCTCCCTCTCCCCATTTCAGTTCCCCACAGTAAAATAATTATATTAAACATTAATCTATTAAGTCCCTTGTCACTCTCGGTGTCTGGGGACGTTAGACATGAGCGAAGACGAAGAAAAAGCACTTTTTGTCTCCCTTGATTCGCTGCTCTGTAGCGAAGTGAGGGATCAGGATCTTATTTAACGTCTGTTCACACATTGGTGATATTAAACAAAATATAATTAAAAAAACACAAACCAACAATAACCAAACACAACTTGTTAATATCAAAGAATAGCAATAATTAACATCCATATATAATTTCTGCTAATTTTTCAACTGTGATTTTATTTTGTGTCAACAGATTCGTTGTAATAGGACATTCACAGATTATATGTTTAACAGAGATGCGGCTTAAGCACTCGCATTTGATGTCTTTTGAGAATTTAGCAATCCAGACCAAAAAGGTGACTGCCAAGCGTGTAAAATGCAAAGAAGTACCCAACGGAGAAAGAAACACGCTTAGAAAATACGGGTACAACACAATTTATTAATATTTCGGGTAAATACCCTTTGTCAAAATAGACAAACAAACGGCAGAGAAATCAGCCGCTACTTATCTTCTCTTTCTTTCACTAAATTTCCTAAAACGTTTACATCCTCATCTTTTTTTCAAATCTGTGTGATCTATATCGAAAGTAGCATTAATATGTTCCCACAGAGGTATAGTAGGTGTTAATGGTAAAACTGGTATAGACTTGATATCTATTTTGGAGTCTTCTATAGCATCTTTGACATAGTTGCGTTTAGGTATAAGATACGGGATTGTTTGCGCTCTCTTCGGGAAATCCACATCTGCGTCTAAAAATATGTCTTTACGTACTGAATTGTTGACGGCGGACAGGCTTCGGACAATGTATTTTGCAGTTGCTAATTTACGTTGGTCAAATAAAGACAGAATACCTGCTTCTTTGTAGGCTTTTACATTATTAGTATGAACTGGCACTCCAAGGGTTTAACTGCTTTACTATTAATGCTTTGCAGGATTTTTTTTTAGAGTGTGAAGAGTAGCTGGGGCAATAAAGTAGACTTCCTGACCGTACCAAGGTGCAAAAGCATTTTAATGTCCTGACTCCATGGTTGTGAGTTCACAATTTTTAACAAGTTAAGTCTTTTTCTTGCTTTATTTAATATGTCTTCAATGTGAATTCTCCAAGATAATTTTGATGTAAAATGTACGCCTACTGTTGATAGTTTAAAGGCGTCCCGTTTAGGGATAAGTTAGGTAATGTTTTAGCATATTCCCCATTATTGAAAAGCATTAGACATGTTTTTTTCCCCCCTCAGATAGTTGTAGGCCATTTTCTTTCGTATAGTTTGATAATTTGTCCAATTCAATCTGATAAATTTTTTGAACGTAATCTACGATACTTTTCGGGGTACGTTTTCTGAGATTAGTGTTTATCCATATAGCAATGTCATCTGCATATTGTGCCACAGTTGTGTTCTGTGAAAGAGAGTTTGGGAGGTCGTAAATCAACACAGAAAAAGGGTGAAATTATCGATCCCTGAGCAATACCCATATCTATTTTCTTTAAGGTTGAATAACTTTTGCCAACTTTGGTGCAGACAAATCTTTCAGACAAAAGGCTTTTAATGTATTCATACGTAAACCCGGTTATGCCAATCTGTTTTATTTTGTATTATAATCTAGCATGCTAAACACTATCGTAAGCCTTTTTTACGTCACAAAAGGTTGCTTATATACTTTTTCGTCTTGAAAATTGTTTTTTAATGTTATTTGTGAGTTGAACTAAATGGTCTGTCGTACATCTACCTATCCGAAAATCAGCTTGATTAACTGAAATTATATTCTGTTTTTCACAGTAATGAAATATATATTAATAGACGATTTAAAATAATCTTTTCCATTACTTTGCAATAGGTCTATAACTACTAATCAAGGTACGTGTTTTACCCGATTTGAGTACTGGAACTACTACTGACTGCTTCCAGATAGTAGGAAGAGATCCATTAAACCAACATTTTGGGTCAAATGTATGTAGTAATTTATTCCACGGTTCAGGTAAATGATTAAGTAGTTTGTAAGAAATTCCATCTATATCCACTGCACTAGATTTATTTGCAAACGACTGTAAAACATCTAGGAATTCATTATATTGAATTGGAGCATTGGTATACTGAGAATGATTAGAAACTGGATCTCGATAATCTGCTTTTACTTCTTCTTGTTTTCTGAGGTATACGGCTTTCAGTGTTTGGTAAACTAAGGCTTGATGTGAGACTGCTTTCTGCAAAAATATTAACAAAGGCCTCCGCTTTATCCTGCACTACTGAGGAAATGTGTTGCCTTCTACTGCTATCGGTTACACTTGTAATTTATATCCATTTTTGAATTCTAATTTTCCAAACCTTATAGGCCTCGGGAAGTTCCCCGCGTTGCCTAGCAGCGTCGGCGCGTCAGCCGCCATCTTAAGAGGATACCATAATCATCATATAGTAGCGAAATAGTGTTTCAACACAGTTTTTCTTCATTTTTCGTCCTCTTTGGAAACAAACAAAAACATATTCTGGTGAGCGGTTTCCTACAGTGATGGCAAGACTTGCTGTTATTGCTTAAGTTATAATACGTCAGGACTTTTCTGACATTGCAAAAACAGCGATTTCCCTACTGATGAGCGTTTAGTTCCGTATCCTCACAAGATGGCCGCCACTGAGCGACTGGCGTGATTACTTGAGCTTCCGGAATTCCCGAGTCCTATATGTATAAGGTTTTTCAGTCCAAACTTTATATGGGAAGTGAGGGAGACAGCCAGTGCGTACTGCCGGAGGCCGTTGGCCTTGACGAAGTCTTTGAATCGCTTGCGGCAGGGAAGTGCCCGGTCCAACGAAGCTGGGCTCTCACGATCATCACCTCGACGCTAGTGATCTACGCTCTCTTGTGTTGTCACTCCCCGGTCCTGAGCTTCAACTGAGCTTCTTGATGAGTGGTGCCTGTAGGGCAAGGTCCACATGCGTGTGTGTGTGTGTGTGTGTGTGTGTGTGTGTGTGTGTGTGTGTGTGTGTGTGTGTGTGTGTGTGTGTGTGAGTGTGGAGTGTGTGTGTGTGTGTGTGTGTGCGCGTGTGCGCGCGTGCGTGTGTGTGTTTTAAAATCTTATGACCAGGCATAATCCCTTTGCGCAAAAGGCCATCGGGCCGACGTCGGCCGCCGTTGGCCCGCGACGGTGTGCACTGACGCCGGCGACAAAAGCCATCCGCACGGCGGGAAGCCGGGGTAGAAATCTGGTCAGCCAGACAAAAAGGAGATATAAACAGGATGTACATACATTCTTAAAATACTATATTGCCAATTAAAGTGTGTGTGTGGGAGCAGTTTATTTTTGCAAGATGATCCTATTGATAACTGGAATGAGTTCTCTTTTGGACACCCCTAATTTTAGCACTTGAAGTGCAGTACGTGCTATAAATGGCCGCCGACAAGGTTATAAACACTGAAATGCTGCCAAACATAGAACACATCAGAGAGCTCAGTGCTAAGCTACACCTTTCCTGAATAAGTGCCGTTGTACGCTTGATTTATATCACGGGAAAAGTGTGACTGTACTTGTCAGTAGCACACTTATCACGTCAGGGAGGCTCTGCGCAGAACGGGAAGTGACGACAACTGATGTTACGTTCGAGAAAGGAGGAGTCTGCTAAGTTCTGCTAATTTTAGCCTGTTAATAAGTTTTACTAAGTTCATCCGCCTGCAAGAGGCATAGGTTCTTATGAGCCCCTGCAGGGCAGGGGCTCATGAGAACCTATGCCTCTTACTAATACTGAAGAGACGCATCTTTGCTTCTAGGAGTGGGAAATATTTTAGGGTTTGAGTCCGGGTGTCAGTCTGTGACTGAAGAGAGCGGACGTTCAGTCAAGGCCGCCGTGTAATGACCACTTGTGTGCGTTATTAAAATGCAGAATACGTACTCGCCGTGCTGAGTATCAGCGCTTGTAAGCACTATGGCATCAGTCAGTCATACACTAATTAGACTGACCTGAGGTCAGTTTACTGTAGGCACGTGTATTAAGACACAGTCGACGATGCTTTGAGTCGAACCTGCGGGGACTAGGCAAACTGATTTGTTCGACTTGTCTGTCGTTCGGCTTAACCGTTTTCACAAAGTTATTTGACTTAACTCATTCTACCCCAGACAGACCACAGGAAGATAAGGATCGACCATGATAGTTCAAGGGTGATGCCAGAATAGCTTGGCGCCTATGGGCGCCAAGCTATTCTGGCATCACCTTGAACTATCATGGTCGACCTGTGTCCTGCACTGCAATGCAGTCTTCAGAGGGCAACGGCAACATTTGGGGATTTCGGTGATGGGGTAGAATGAGTTAAGCGTTGTTGTTGTTGTTGTTGTTTTTTTTTCCTTCTTTTTTCACGCAAAGAAATCTCTCCGCTGCTATGAGCTAAAAAGACGAAAAAGAACACATTGATTTGTCATGTATACTTTTGCTTTGAAACTAATCCATGCACTAAACAGAAAGTACGGTGCCTCTTGAAGATGTTTTAGAGTGTTGTCTATACTCATGGTATAATATGGCCGGTTATCCGCGTGATTTCCCTCTCGTTCGTTGTTGTGAGTCGTTCCGGCACAAACGAAACCTCACCACTGACGTAAGTGAAGCAAGCGCTGGCGTGAAAGAACAGGCTCTCTTCTCTCTTTCACTGAGTCAGCGCCATCCATCACTGAGCTAGAGACGAACTTGCTGGCACGTCACACACCCAGTCCTGGACCTCACGGCTTTTTTTCTGTCCGCATAATAATCAGCGCCTGGGCGAAAACACACGTGAAGCGGCCAAAGGCCAAACCAGTGGGCCCGATGGCCTTTGCGCACTGGGAGTAGCCTAAATGGTGTATAGTCAGTTTGACATCGGAGCGCACAACATTTTTGCCAAAATAATATCTCCGCAAAGAAACACTTTGCTGTACCACTTTAAGTACAAATATGATTTCATGTTAATTGACCTAATATGGAATATTTTTTCTTAACTCCTGCGATTTCTCGATTTTGCTTTACAGCCGTAATAATTTGGTAACAAGGCAATAACAAGCCATTTTCAATAACCTAAATAGAGCCCCGGCAGATTTCAATATTGAGGTCAAGCATGCAGGCTTGATGTATGCATGCGCTGTTTCGTGTTTGAAAACTTTGCCAATTCACGTGAAAATAGATCTCCCAGAGGAGAGAGCCTAAAAAATAAATCAATTATCCTGCTGCCTTGCAGGCCTGGCCGCTTGGCTGCGGAAAGGCTAAGGGATGAAACCCTGACATCAAAGCCCCCGTGTCTCCGGGGAAGGGTTTTCAGTGAGCCAGAGACTAGGACAAGGGTAGTCTGATATAAAATCTACGACCCGAGGACCTCGATGCCACCGTCCCAGCTTGTTAGGCCATGGCAGACGAACCAAGGGTTTAAAGGGTGGGGCCAGTACTGCGCACACTGCACTCCACCAAAAAGCTCCACCGCGCAGGCTTAAGCAAACGTCCACGGACCATGACACTGACATTCCAAGTCCTGTAGCGACGGGCGAGGGGCGAAACGGCAGGTGAAAGATGTCACTGGAAGCCGCAGTCTCAAACCTGCATGCAGCCGGTTCAGGATATTGGTCGCCTAATGTTGACCTGGGGATGACGTCACTCGGCACACCCTGAACGACCAAGCAGCCTTCTCTAGGGACCGCACTGCTCGCTCCACACGGCGCCTAGAAAAGGTGGCCTAACCAAAGCTCGTCCCCTCGCAACCCCAGTTGGCTAGCCGCGGTCAACGAGCATCTTCTCCTGCGGTTAGAAAACAAGAAAGGACAACGGATCCATTCTCATGACGACCACGACCGGACTCAAAGTAGCATGCTGGAACATCCGAACCATACTCGACACAGCAGACAGCGGACGCCCTAAACGTCGCTCCGCCCTCATTGCCCATGAAGTGCGGAGGTTAAACATCGATATCGCCGCGCTCACCGAAGTACGCCTCCCGGACGAAGGCAGCCTCCAAGAACTTGGCGCTGGCTACACCCTGTACTGGTCAGGCAGGCCTGCATCAGAAAGACGGCTCTCAGGCGTGGGCTTCATGGTCAAGACCTCCATTGCGACTAAGCTGGAAAACCTACCAACGGGTCACTCAGACCGCATCATGTCCATGCGCCTCCCACTAACACCAGCAATACGTCACCCTTCTCAGTGTGTACTCCCCAACCCTCCTGGTAGAGCCTGCAGAAAAGGACAAGTTCTACACTGACCCGCTGCGCAGCCTCCTACAGAGCATCCCCGCCTGCAGACGACAAAGTCATCATCCTTGGCGACTTCAACGCCAGAGTGGGCCAAGACTCTGAAGCCTGGAAAGGAATCCTCAGCAAGCATGGAGTCGGGAACTGCAATGACAATTGCCGCCTACTGTTGGAGTTCTGTGCAGAGCAGCAACTTGTCATCACCAACACTACTTTCCAGCAAAAGGACAGTCGAAAGACCACCTGGATGCATCCTCGCTCCAAACACTGGCACCTTATCGACTATGTCCTAGTGCGTCAGAGGGACCGCAGTGACGTCCTCCTCACCAGAGTGATGCCCAGCGCAGAGTGCCACACTGACCACCGCCTTGTCCTCTGCAAACTCAGGCTCCACCTCAAGCCGAAACCCAAGAAAGGAGCCCCCCCCCCCCACCCCCCCCCCAAAAAAAAAAAAAAAAAAGCTTGATGCTGCCAGCCTTCAGCGTGACGACGTGAAAGCTGCCTTTCAGACAGATTTACAGCGCAGGCTCAAAGACACAGCTGACCCAGCCGACTCATCCCCTGAAACACTCTGGGGACAACTGAAAACTGCTATTGCAAAATCCTCTGCGGAAGTCTTGGGTTTCGCTAGAAAGAGGAACAAAGACTGGTTTGACGAAAACGACGTAGAGATCCAGGAACTCCTATGAAAAATAAAAGAGCCGCCCATCAGGCCTACCTAGCCCAGCCTTCCTGCCATGTGAAGAAGTCTGCCTTCCGCCTCGTCTGCAGCAGTCTCCAGCGCAAGCTTAGAGAGCTCCAGAACGAGTGGTGGACCAGACTCGTACAGAGGACCCAGCTCTGCGCTGACAACGGTGACTACAGAGGATTCTACGAAGCACTGAAAACAGTTGATTGGTCCCAGGCACCTGGTACAAAGTCTCCTGCGAAGTGCTGATGGACAGGCAATCCTCACAGATAATACCTCCATCTTGAACCGCTGGTCGGAATACTTTCAGAACCTCTTCAGCGCTGAGCGCACTGTTCAAGAAGCAGTCATCCTCCAAATCCCACACCTCCCAGTAAAGGTTGAATTGGACGAACCGCCCAATGCTGAAGAGACCCTCACAGTCATCCACCAGCTCAAGAGTGGCAACGCAGCAGGCATTGACGGAATCCCGCCAGAGATCTGGAAACATGGAGGCCCAGCACTGCACAACAAGCTCTACGACCTCTTTCTCTGCTGCTAGGAGAAAGGGACACTACCAAAGGATCTCCGTGATGCAGTCGCCATCACCCTGTACAAGAACAAAGGAGAGAAGTCTGCCTACTCATACTATCGTGGAATTACCCTGCTGTCCATTGCCGGGAAAATTCTCGCAAGGCTGCTCCTGAATCGGCTGGTACCTGCCATCGCTGAAGACCACCTCCCAGAGGGCCAGTGTGGCTTCAGAGCCAACAGGAGCAAGCACCACCGACATGGTTTTTGTGCTGAGACAGCTTCAGGAGAAGTGCCGCGAGCAGAATAAAGGGCTGTACGTAACGTTTGTTGACCTAACAAAAGCGTTCGACACTGTGAGCAGGCAAGGCATGTGGCAGATCCTGGAGCGACTTGGCTGTCCCCAAACGTTCCTCAGCATGATCGTCCAGCTACACGAGGACCAACAAGGCCAGGTCAGACTCAACAATGATCTCTCGGAACCATTCCCAATTCTCAACGGTGTGAAGCAGGGCTGCGTGCTGGCACCGACCCTCTTCACCATCTTTTTTAGCAGGCCACAGTGGACTTCGACGACGACGACGCAGTGTACATCAGGTATCGTCTCGATGGCAGCCTGTTCAACCTCAGACGACTGCAGGCCCACACCAAAACCCTAGACCGACTGATTCGTGAGCTGCTCTTTGCTGATGACGCTGCCCTTGTTGAACACACAAAGAGAGCCATGCAGTGCATCACGTCCTGCTTCGCAGACGCTGCCGAGCTCTTTGGACTCTAGGTCAGTCTAAAAAAGACAGAGGTCCTCCATCAGCCGGCACCCAAGGAAGAGCATCGCCCTCCCCACATCACCATCGGTGAGTCTGAACTGAAGTCAGTGCACCAGTTTACCTACCTTGGCTGCATCATCACGTCAGACGCCAAGCTGGACAAGGAGCTAGACAGCAGGTTGGCAAAAGCGAACAGCGCTTTCGGGCGACTATTCAAGCGGGTGTGGCACAATCAACAGCTGAAAACAGGCACCAAGATCAGCGTGTACAGAGCTGTCGTCCTCACCACCCTGCTGTATGGTTCCGAGTCCTGGGC
Source organism: Semisulcospira habei (assembly GCA_036245525.1). Lineage (NCBI taxonomy): Eukaryota > Metazoa > Mollusca > Gastropoda > Semisulcospiridae > Semisulcospira > Semisulcospira habei. The sequence goes on along the minus strand of BTPG01000002.1, from coordinate 287,092,947 downwards.
CCTCTACCGCAGCCAAATACGACTCCTCAAACGCTTCCACCAGCGCTGCCTGCGTACCATCCTGGGCATTCACTGGAGTGACTATGTCACCAACGTCGAGGTCCTTGAACAGGCAGAAACTGTGAGCATCGAGGCATTGCTGCTGCGGACACAGCTTTCTCTGGGCGGGGCACGTCTCCAGGATGGAGGATCATCGCCTACCCAAGATCACCTGGTTCGGCGAGTTCGCCACTGGACACCGAGACTGAGGGGCACCAAAGAAGAGATACAAAGACTGTCTCAAAAAGTCACTTAGTGCCTGCCAAATCGACCACAGCCAATGGTCTTCGCATGCTGCGGACCGCGACACCTGGCGCTCCACCATTTACAAGGCAGCCGTCTTCTTTGAGGACTCTATCAATCCAAACCAAAAAGGTGACGGCCAAGCGTGTAATATGCAAAGAATTACCCAACGGAGAAAGAAACACGCTTAGAAAAGACGGGTACAACACAATTTATTAATATTTCGGGTAAATACCCTTTGTCAAAATAGACAAACAAACAAACAGAGAGATTAGCCGCTACTTATCTTCATTGGCAGAAGGAATGTGGCAACTGAAGGAGGTGACGTAAAATAAAAGAAAAGGAAGAACAAAAGTGCGGAAAAAGTAAAAATGACGTCAACAAAAAATCGTAAAAAAGAGACTCGGAAAGAACACGAGAGACAAGAGCCTTCGCACGTGCAGGAGCGAGCAAAAGAAAAGGCGTGTAGGTGAGGCCAGAGAGAGAGAGAGAGAGAGAGAGAGAGAGAGATGGAGAGAGAGAAAGAGAGAGAGAGAGAAGGAACGGGGAGTACCCTTGGGCACGAAGTAGGCTGAGTGTCTAATACACAAAACCTGCTAAACACCAACCCGAAGGCAAACTTTATATCACCTTCAAGATGAGGACTACCTCGGGGAAAAACGGGAGGACCCCGTGAAAAAAAAACCAGCATTTAGCACGGTACACAACAAGTAATAAGTCATCAAAACAAAGCAAATAATCAAATTCAGTAAGAGAATATTGGTATAAGTGGAGAATAGGTAGTTGTGAAACCGTCTTCAAGGGTAACTAAAAAATAAGGGGGGAGAGAGAGAGAGAGAGAGAAGGGGGGGGGGGGGAGGGAAAGGAGGAAGGAGGAAGGGGAAGAAGAGAAAGGAAAAAGCGTAAAGAGAGAAAGATGGCTAGAGAGAAGTGTTAAAGGGGGTAGGGAGGGGGGGGGGGAGAGAAAGAGGGAGAGAGATAGAGATAGCGGAATGTTGAAAACTTCAATACATTACAAACCTACCGACTCACATTCCTACCTCGACTATCGATCTTCTCACAACCCCAAAACTAAAAACAGCATCCCATATTCCCAGTTTCTTCGGCTAAAAGAATATGTTCCGAAGAATCAGATTTTGATGTTCAATCCAAAGAAATGGCTGGATTTTTCATCGACAGACATTACCCACATACTGTTGTTCAAGGATCTCTCCACACGGTACAAAAACTTAGTCGCGCGAGTACACTGCAGACTAAATCTACCGCTGATAGTGACAGGCCTATCGTAGCCATGATCTACCATCCCCACACCAATCCGGTTCGTAAAATCCTTCTTTCTAACTGGGGTCTTTTGTCATCCAGTCAAGAATCTGCTGCTATCTTTTCTGAACCTCCGTTGGTAGCTTTCAAGAGGCCATTAATTTGCGGGACATGCTTGTTCGCTCTACTCTCAAGCCTCGTCATACCACCAGACCCTCCGGCTCCACTCCGTGCAATTTTCCTAATTGCAAGACGTGTCCTTTTATTTGCCCTTCCACCGTGGTGAATGGTCCACGTTACAAATTCAACATAGACAGATACTTCACGTGTCAAACCACCAACGTGATTTATGTCATCTCCTGTGTGAAATGCGGCCAACTCTATGTTGGAGAGACGGAAAGAACCATCAATGAACGTTTCAAAGAACATCTTAAGTCTGTCAACAGACCGGTCGGACGACATTTCAATCAGGCCGACCACTCCGTCTCGGACATTCGGGTTAAAGGCCTCTGGCTTATGCAAGCCAGTAATGTCTGGGCCAGGAAAGATCGTGAAAAATTTCTGATTAATAAACTGTGCATTGTGGCGCCACTCGGGATGAATATGAAAGATTAACATTTTTTACCTTGATTGTGTCTGCTAACTGTACCTTTACCTCACTGTATCGCTTCTGTTTTACTACTCACTAACCAGATAGGTGAGGGTCGCGCTGGTTGATATGTACACTTCCCTTGGGGACTTTCTCAGCGCTGGCCGTACGTTTAGTTGGATCCCTTGCCCTTCCCTGTCGGGCGCCCGGTCTCCGGCTCCCGGATTGACACGCGGTTTTGGGGCGGGACGGTCGTGTGCATCCCTTGGGGATGTATGTGGTCGTCTTGTTGCGTGCCTGTGTGTTTTTCTGTGGGCTGGTGGGTGCCTGCTGGGTGGGGCTGGTGGCTCTAGCTGGTTGTCTTCCGCCCCCACCCCACCTTTTTTATTTTTTTCCCCTCTCTCTATCTCTCCCTCTTTCTCTCCCCCCCCCCTACCCCCTTTAACACTTCTCTCTAGCCATCTTTCTCTCTTTACGCTTTTTCCTTTCCCTTCTTTCCCTTCCTCCTTCCTCCTCCCCCCCCCCCCGCCTCTCTCTCTCTCTCTCCCCCCCCCCTTATTTTTTAGTTACCCTTGAAGACGTTTCACAACTACCTACTCTCCACTTATACCAATATTCTCTTACTGAATTTGATTATTTGCTTTGTTTTGATGACTTATTACTTGTTGTGTACCGTGCTAAATGCTGGGTTTTTTTTTCACGGGGTCCTCCCGTTTTTCCCCGAGGTAGTCCTCAACGTGAAGGTGATATAAAGTTTGCCTTCGGGTTGGTGTTTAGCAGGTTTTGTGTATCAGACACTCAGCCTACTTCGTGCCCAATGGTACTCCCCGTTCCTTCTCTCTCTCTCTCTCTCTCTCTCTCTCTCTCTCTCTCTCTCTCTCTTTCTCTCTCTCTCTCTCTCTCTCTCTCTCTCTCTCTCTCTCTCTCTCTCTCTCTCTCTCTCTCCTCTCTCTCTCTCTCTCTCTCCTCTCTCTCTCTCTCTCTCTCTCTCTCTCTCTCTCTCTCTCTCTCTCTCTCTCTCTCTCTCCTCTCTCTCTCTCTCTCTCTCTCTCTCTCCTCTCTCTCTCTCTCTCTCTCTCTCTCTCTCTCTCTCTCTCTCTCTCTCTCTCTCTCTCTGGCCTCACCTACACGCCTTTTCTTTTGCTCGCTCCTGCACGTGCTTGAAGGCTCTTGTCTCTCGTGTTCTTTCCGAGTCTCTTTTTTACGATTTTTTGTTGACGTCATTTTTACTTTTTCCGCACTTTTGTTCTTCCTTTTCTTTTATTTTACGTCACCTCCTTCAGTTGCCACATTCCTTCTGCCAATGAAGATAAGTAGCGGCTAATCTCTCTGTTTGTTTGTTTGTCTATTTTGACAAAGGGTATTTACCCGAAATATTAATAAATTGTGTTGTACCCGTCTTTTCTAAGCGTGTTTCTTTCTCCGTTGGGTACTTCTTTGAGGACTCTAGCAGAGCTAGCCTTAAGGACAAGCGACTCAAGAGAAAAAACAGAGATGCCGCAACTCAGAACCCTGGCCAGACCTTCCCCTGTAGCCACTGCGGTCGAACCTGCCTGTCCCGGATTGGCCTCCGCAGCCACGAGCATGCCTGCAGACATCGGGGGCAGCCCCTATAGAATCTTCGTTCGCGAAGTCAAACCAAGAGATCATTATTATTATTTTTATTAGGCGCCAAGCTATTCTGGCACCACCCTTGAACTAAAGCCATTGTATATATCCTTATGTGTAAGTACTATAATGTAGCTTGCATATGGCAGTGTACAAATTTGAAGCTTTTAGCCTCAGTATCATATGAGTTAAGGGGCGCTTTAGGGTCCAAGGCTTTTCAACATTACTGAAGTTTCTCCACCAGATCGCTGATGGATTCGATTGGCCACGGACCGACCGCTGTTATAACCAATTAGCCGTGTAGCACTTGGACATGTATTCCGGGCAGCACATAAACCTGTTACAGTCTCATTAAATAGATATACATACGCATGTCAAGTAATTTTTGTTTGTTTGTTTGTTTGTTTGTTCAGCGCGCTCAAGTTTACTGAAAATACTTTCTTTGGTCAACCTGTCTCCTAAAATGCAATGCGGTCCTCGGAGGATAACTCCAAAATGTGGGTATTTCGTAACTCGGCTACACTGAGTTAATGTAGGAAAAGTCATGGTACAACACAATATAACTGCACGATGCCAGTCTCGTGCAACTGCACCGACGGAAATTCGACGGCAGAACATGCTGATGCCGGCGATAACTTGAAGTCTTTTGATTTGGTCAGACCGGGCCTTCAACGCGGCGTCACAACAGAAACCTGCTAATGAGGTCGACGACTCTACGTCATATTTGTCTGCAAAAAGAACATTCTCAAGCATTTGTTTCCGGCAAACCATTTGGGAGCAGATAGATGTGAACCGTTTCAACCTCGTTAACCCTTTCGGCGTCGAGAAAATTGGAACACCACCCAACTGAAAGAGGTCTAGATTCTTACGAGCCCCGCATTTGCGAGGATTTATGCTTCTCAGTTTCTGACACCACTTTGTTACTGGGACAGCTAGACTTGTTTGGTGTTGAATTAACTCATTCTACCCCAGACACACCACAGCAAAATATGGATCGACCATGATAGTTCAAGGGTAATGCCAGAATAGCTTCTGGCATCACCCTTGAACTATCTTGGTCGATCTGTGTCCTGCACTGCACTGCAGTCTTCAGAGGACAACGGCAACATTTAGGGATTTCGGTCTTGGGGGTACAATGAGTTAACGAAGATTGCAGAAGTCTGCTTCGACTGGCACTGAACAGGTTAATAATATAACTAGTATCTGGTGTTGCACCATACACTCCTCACATATCAAACAATGATATAGAATCTTATTTTACAAAGGGTCCGACTGAAAGGCAAAGCTTTTTTGCTCGCGATATTCATGACTTTGCTAGCAACTCCGGAAGGGTTTTTTTTTTTTTTCTTTTTCTGCTAGCGTGCCTCAATCAACAAATTGTAGGGAGGGGGGGGGGGATCGGGGGGTGGGGGGCTGTCAGGGGTTCTTTCTTTTTCCAAATATGGACTTACTATCTTGTTCCTTCACGAAGCAATTTGATTCAACTATACTGTAGTTTATCAGAAGCGGCTTTTTAGGGTGGCTCGCAAGATTCTTTTTCTTATAATGTATGGCTGATCTATAGCCAGTGCGCAAAAGACCATCGGGCTAATGTCAACCCCTTGGCCCTTTGCGCACTACAGCTTTCTCGCGCCACAGCCATGTCCTAACAAATGATAAAGTTCACTTCTGGCCGGCCAAACACTGAGATGATCCGATTGTCACGTGCTCGAGCTTGTCCCACTTTTGACGGCACCGACACAAAAATCGTGACTACACGCTCACACTTCTGAGTCACAGGCTCAAAATCCCGTTCCTACCTCTATCCGTGGACCAGAGAGGTACGCAAAAACATGCGCCAATCAGCAAGATGTATAAATTATCATGAGCTCCTGCAAATGCAGGGGCTCATGAAAATCCTTGCCTCTTGGAAAAAAATATGGGACTGAGGGACTGCTTACAAATAAAAATACTGGTGACATTGCTCAGTTTGATCACACTAGAGGCTGGACTCAACTTTCCATACCAACAACATAGACTGTACCAACAACGCTAATACGGATACAATCTGCAACGACTGTGCTAACAAGTATACACACGTAAACAAACGGTGCTCATCAGGATACAATAGTCGACTGGGCAAACTGCGGTAATCAGGATACAAAGCCGCAGCAATCCTCAAGAGGTTGATCTAGTTTGCTGTGTGAAAAGAATATCGTTTGCCTTCTGTTTGGTACCGCGCAGAGTTAAGTGGATAAGTCACCGTCGCAGGTCAGTGGTACACCAAAACGACCTGGTCCTTCCATTGATCATTTTCATCAGTTGGACTGACTGCCCTCGGGCAAGTCTTAAGAGTTCCAAGAGCCGACGAAGAGTGACCGTCCACACCACCAAAGGGAAAGCCACTTCGGCATCCATTCACTCACCGTGCTCGGTCAATAGCAGGTAAGTTGAGACCCAACAAGATTCCACCGGCCTGTAAGGAGCGTGTCCGGTTAACAATTAGCGGCTAATTAGCGTAAATACTTTTACTGAGCGATACCGTATATAACTGGGGTGTGGACAAGCAAGATTCCAGACGGGGTTTACATTCCAGAAGTATGATGGGGTTGTGTTTGTGACTGTACACAACAGTTTGTCTGTCCAGCGCTGAGTGATTCCCCTTGGTTGTGTACAATTCTGCCAGCGCTAGCCTCACCTATCTGGTTTGTGAGTGTTTGTGACAGCTTTACAAATTAGTTGAAACTTCCAACAAAGAAAGAAACACGCTGCGAAAGGTGCTCCCTAAGCATGTTTCTTTCTCTGGAATTTATTCTCATTTCACACCTTTAGGCAGTCATCAGTTTGCCGCGCAGTAGCGTAGGAAGATATTTACATGGATGTGGGAGGGGATGGGGATTTAGCGTGTCTCCCATGTTACTTTCTAACCTCCAAAAATCGAACATAAAAAAAGGATCCTCGTAATTCGTGAAAACGTCACGAATTACGCTGGTCTTATTTTGGCTTTCACGTTTCACGACGAATACTTTTTTTCAAGGATCACGATGATAACAAATTGCAATCACGAAAACAGATAAAAACGCCAACGACGCAGCACGATTTTAGAGCATTCCCTCATCGTCAACTACCCGCAACCCTCCCCACCCCCTTTCAGTATTTTTCGGCGCCATTTGCCGTTGAGTTGACACGATCATCCTCCCCCACTTCGAACTGAAGTACCACCCTAACGGGACTGACTACATGGCCGGCAATCGCTAGACAAAATACCAACAATTTCTTTGGGCATTGTTTCTCACTTTAAACTGTCAACGCCAGCAAACCAGTAGCAGCTGTCAGAAAGTTCAATTGCGACCTTCAGAAACTGAACCCATTCCATCTGCCAGAAACATAGATTCTCATAAGCCCCGCGGGCGCCGCAGGGGTTATAAGAATCTATGCATGTTGCTCAGATTCGGGCGCCATATATTAATAGACAATATACGAGCATTCTGCTCCTGAGTCGACATAAAGTCATTAGGAAATTGACAAAGCAGGCCGGCCTTTGTCCGATTTTGGACCTTACGGCCTTCGGCCGGAAGGTTCAAAATCACACACCGGCACACAAACGTCTTTTGACCGGACAAATTCTGACAGTCCTTCCATTTCTGTACCTTGCAACAATGAAGAGCTCTCGTGATTGGTCTTTACGTTTCACGCACAACTCTCGACGAAGGAGAAGCGTGATTGGAATTATCACCCCCTTGGCGATGACATGTTTTGCTACGGTGTTTGCGCGAAGAGTTGTTTGTTTCTGTGGCAGAGGTGCTCAAAGAAATTTTTAATTACACGGGTGAAAAGCCCGGACAAATGACAGCCTCTCAGTTGTTAAGAAGTGAATGAAGTGACACGACCATTCGCACGCTATTACGTATTGGCAATCAGGCTCAAATCGTTTCTCCACACTGTCGAACCGTGTACTACAAATTGCCACGAGTTCCTCCGCCTGCAGAGTATGTATATAAATGGGACCAGCAAAAAACATGAATCTTTATGAGTCAGTCTTGAGCCTCATGTAGATTTATATCTTTGCAGAGGAGTGCGTTATTTGTTTGAGATCTCGGACTTGTAAGTGCTGTAATGCCTTTCTGACGCACAAGTGCTTCGTTCTTTGATGAACGACGCCGAGAAATCACATTTTTAACGCTGGCATAACGTTTCATCTAACACATTTACGATACCAAATAAATGGAGCACAGACTCGTAGTAAAATCGAAACACGTTGTACAAGTCGAGTCACATTGGACCGATCATTTATCCACATTTTGCTCGCTAGATTATTACAGGGCCGTCGAACTACGTGGTCTAAAATTGGTCATTCCGATGAAATTGCGTAATTGTAAATAGGCATTTTATTATTTGTAGACGCGGCGACTTGCAGATAAGGTATTGTACAGTGTTCGAAAAAATTAAACCACAGGACAGGTGAGGGGTATTGGGGGAGGGGTGGGTGGGGGGAAGATGAGTGACAGTTTATGGGCGGAGTTGCATGAGTGAGCTTAAATCCTGCGCATGCCACTAAGCAAGGTGCTCCGTTATAGCGGAGCACCTTGCTTAGTAACATACACAGTATTTAACCTTACTCAAGGAACTGGTCCCTGGACCCCCCGAAACGCATACGGAAGGTGATTTCAAAGACGAGGCACCGAAAAGAGTAAACAAATGTTGACCCCAGCTGCGTTCGAACAGAGACAAAATAGATCTCTGGTTCGAACCCACGACCTTTCGGACGAGAGTCGAACGCTCTACCACCTAAGCTACCAAAGCCGGAAGTGCAAGAAGCATCCATCCCTCTTATTGAAAACGGACTTGCATTAAGTGCCGTTACGGGTACATTCATTCACAACTGCTCCGTATTCATTGTTCATTCAGAAGCCGCAGGGAACACGGCCAAAGTAAATCACCAGAAAATGTCAAATCAACGTGATCAACGACCGACGCGAGAATTTCTTTTTCGTGCCGCAAATTTGTTGATTTTGAACGCTGCCTCGCAAATTTACCATCAAGGTCCCGATTCTGAGCGATCGGCCCAAAGCGCAAAAGGTCATCGGGCCGAGGTCGGCCGCCGTTGGCCCGTGCGCGGGCCAACGGCGGCCGACCTGGGCCCGATGGTCTTTGTGCACTGGGATGAAGCTATTTATTGGTTTCTGAAAGCCGCTTTCAAAATGTTGAAGTTTACCCGGATATAACACCATATTAAGGGGCAACTGGGATCGACTTATTTCAGCAAAGGGGACATATCCTCATGACTGATGGGCCCCTGCGGCGCCAATGGATCATGTGAATCTATGGCCCTCGTGGACAGAAGGGTCCTGATGAGACCGCTTTGATGGTCAGCATGAAACCGCGATGTTTTTTCACGCTTCCCCTCAGAGCGTGCCAGGCGGCTTCGCGCGTTTAGATTGGTCGTGTGCTTGGCTCGCGAGGGGCGGAACGTCATCAGAATTGACGCCACCCACGGGCTTCAACGAGCGCCCTCCCCCACCCCTCCCCACAAACACACACACAGCTGCAAAGGGCATAGAGCCTCATAGCCCCCCACAATGCCACTGGATGTTGTGTTTTGGGGTGGTTGTTTTTTTTTTGCTGGTAATATGTGCACCGCTCCTACGCTTGATGGAGACTCAGCGGGTTTTCAGTCTTGGGCAGGTTGTTGAAATCACTCGAGAAGGCTCGAGCACATTAACCGCCCAATTGACGTTGCCCTGAGTGGACGCCATGACCAGAGGCATGTTTTCCGTCTGGCGACAAGCTCCATGAAGATCTATCAGCCTGCTGAATTGCTCGGCGTTAAACCCCACTCAACTACAAGTGTCGGAGAAAGAGAGCGAAGGGAATTCGCCGTGTCGTGGGTTCGAGCCCCCGTCCCGGCCCTGGTAGCTGGACTCGCAATCCAGGGGAAAAAGACGGGCTTGTTCCATAGCATGTCCGCTGAAAGGTCCTGGTAAATCAAAGTGGCACAGTTGCAGTGCGCGTGTTGAGGTCGTACTCCATAGGCAATAGATTTCCCTGTCCCACATAACCCGCCCATCAGGGCCGTCCATTGTCACTTCGGTGCCGTAGACGTTAATTCAGGCGCCAAGCTAATCTGGCACTACCCTTTAATTATCATGGTCGATCCGTCTCCTGAAGCTGGTACATAGGCGTTACATCTGAAAAAAATTCTGAAATGCGACCTCGCGGTTGAATGTTGAAGAAAGCGTATAAATTGAGCAAAGAAAAAGTATAAATTGAGAAAGAGGGCAAAAATCTCCATGAGCACCCAAAATCTGGCAATGGTCATGAAGCTCTAAGATTCTTGCAGATTGGGGGCATGGACACTATACGCTTCTGCCGAGATTCAAAAAGCCAGTATGTCGTTTAAAAAAAAAAAGAAAAAAGGAAAAGCGACATTTTCATTATTATACAATGAAAATCTCGCTTTTCTATAAACAAGAAGACATTCTGGCTTTTTGCCAAGTAACGCCAGACTTACTCCGTGATTAGTATAGTTATGTACACTAGCGGTAAGGGTACTTCATTCAGTTCCGTCCAAAAGAACAATTGACCGAAATTATTTTGAGCCGGGATGCCGAATAGCAGAATGTAGTTTAGCTCGTAAGTTGAGACGTGCCGCTTTCGAATACGCGGCTTTATGCCGCGTATCCGGATGCGGCACATCTCGAGTGTGTTAACAGATGTAGATGATAGATCCTTGAACATTGCTAAAGATCTGATGGAGACAACTGAGACTTCTATGGTTGGATGTAGCGGCGCGACCTGAAGACGTGACGTTGAAATGACGTCAGAGCCAGCTAGTTACAGCGACTGGTCCTGGATTGCTGGCGTACGCAGACACAAAGGGTTATCATAGTTTTCTTTTGCCTAACTTAACCCTTTTCATCCTGATAACCCATTGCCGCTTGAAATGAATTTGACTGATAGTTCAAGGGTGGTGACAGAATAGCTTGGCGCCTCCGGCGCCAAGCGATTCTGGGCACCACCCTTGAACTAAAACCGTTGATCTATCTCCTAATTTGTAATGCAGCTTTCATAGGTTTGGCATCCTGTCTCGGAAGACAATGGAGTATATGCGCTTGCTGGGTCAGTCACTGGAGTGACCTCTCCAGGGCGCAAGCCTGGGCGAAGTGTATGGAGATCCTGGGGTGCCCAGTCGTCAAGATCCCCCTCTCGGCCTCGCTGATGTATCCAAAGGAATGCAAAGCAGTACGTTTGGCACCAGTTTGGCTGCAGGAGCTGCCAGAACAGTGCGTGAATACAGGCAGCTGTCTGCCTTCGGGGCTCCACTCCTGATTTGAAGGGTTTACTCCCCCACATTTGGCCGTTGGATCCAACCTGATCTCCTCCGTCCTCTAGCCGTTGGCTGTCAGAAACAACTCATCCGCCTAGTGGTGCAATGTGAACACCACCCCCTCACGTGGTTTAGCCCACCAGCTGAGGTGGTTTGCCAGGGTGTGGCGCTTGGAGCCAGCACGTGAGAGATTAAGGAGATGGATGAGGACCAGTGATGCCCGTCCGTCCTATGTAGGACGCAGCTGCCGAACAGCAAAGGTGCTACCTCTATCCAGAGCCCCCTACACCCCTATGCAGCTTTCATAGGACAATAAGCAAATTTTACAAAAATCAGCTTCAAGATGCAATGGGTTGACACTTTCTACCTTTCGTTTTTCGCAGTCCATGTGAGTAGGCACTGACACGCAACAAATGTTTTCTCAGTACTGTTATGTCCCTTGTGAATAGCGGAAGTACTCTCCTACGTACAAAGGATGTACATTGATGACAGGAAAGTTGATGATATTTTTGTACCTGTCTCCATTAATAATCAACCTGTAGAGGTGGTCACTGAATTTAAGTACCTTGGCACAGTCGTGGATAGTGGGCTGTCCTTCACTGGAAACACTGATCTGATTGTGAAAAAAGCAAACCAGCGTCTGTACCTTCTTAGGAAACTGAGAAGTTTTGATGTCAGTTCCAGGGTTTTAGAATCCGTTTATAGAAGCCTGATCGAAAGCATACTGACGTTTAACATCACTGCTTGGTATGGCAATCTCAGTATGAAAAACAGGGGCAGACTGTCACGTATCGTCAGAACAGCTGAGAAGATCATTGGCCTAGGACAGTACCCAGTAGATGATCTGTACCATAGAGCTGTCCGAAGGATAGCTGCTAGCATTGTCAATGATCCTAGTCACCCACTCTCTGATCAGTTTCAAATGCTCCCATCAGGCAGACGTTTCAACATGCCACTTGCCAAAAGGAATGTTTTTAAGAAGTCTTTTATTCCAACTGCTGTCTCGATTTTGAACTCTCGTTTATAACGCCGCGATAAGTATGATCTACTTAACATTACCTCCCATCTTGTGACAGATTGCGTGTGACAGATTGCTGCAATGATAATTTTTCATGATATGCTTTTGCAGCGTTTGTTAATGTCTTATATTGTTGTTTCATGACGAGCCGAAAGGCAAATTTCTGTCGTGCCTGGACTCGAACAGACAATAAAGTTGTATTGTATTGTATTGTATTGTATTGTATTGTATTGTATTGTATTGTAAAAGAAGACCAGCGCGGAAAAGTCGTTCCTTTTCCGGTATTCAGACTTCATCAGTTAGCCCTTTTAACTCATTCAACTCCGACATGCCACGACGGGCAAGACTGGCATGGATCGAGCGTGATAGTTCAAGGGTTGTGCCAGAATAGCTTGGCGCCCATAGGTGCCAAGCTATTCTGGCACAACCCTTGAACTATCACGCTCAGTCTGTTTCCAGAAGTGTAATAACGTTTTCAGGGGGGGCAACTTCAACATTTGCGGATTTCAGTCTTGGAGCAGAATGTGTTAATTTTGTCCAACATCTTTGTAAGTCATGTCAAGAACAGTAATAAAGGAGATATTGCAAACCATTAACACTTTATTGCCTGGAGCAGGCCCCTTTAACTCATTATATCCTGAGGCTGAAAAAAAAAGTTTTTTGTCCTATGAAGGCTGCATTATATATTAGTCCAATGGTGGTACCTCAGGCCGGCGCCAAACTGTTTTGGCACCAAGCTTCAACTTTGCGAACCATTAACCCTTTATTGCCTGGAGAAGACCCCTTTAACTCATTACTTCCTGAGGCTGAATAAAAAAAGTTTATTGTCCTATGAAGGCTGCATTACAGATTATGAGATAGGTCAGCCATATTAGTTCAAGGGTGGTACCTCAGGCGCCAAGCTGTTCTGGCACCACCCTTCAACTTTCGTTAACATTAGTTCGTTCAAGCAATAGTGTTTCAAGATGAAATGGATTAAAGCAAGGTTGGTTTAGGATTGAGACAAGACAGAAAAAAGTGCACTTGCAGATACAGCGGCAGTCGGCATACTGTAGCAATTCTTAGGTATGTTTGTACATACTGTTTTGGCTAATTTTAATGAAGAAACAAAGATGAAGTTTTCCTTGACACATAAGTTACCTTCAGAGGACATGATTCGTGTACACACTCGCATCTGGAATGATCAGTTTAACCCATATCATACCGAGGCTAAAAGCTTCAAATTTGTACACTGCCATATGCGAGCTACATTATAGTACTTACAGGTTAGGATACAGACCAATCGCTTTAGTTCAAGGGTGGTGCCAGAATAGATTGGCGCCTAGAGGCGCCACGCTATTCTGGCACCACCCTTGAACTATTTTGGTTAAACTTATTTTATCAATAACCCCCACGCCTTCTGCTGCCATCTGCGGCAGACAGATCGACCAAGCGAAAAGCTCGACGACGGTACCAGTTAGCTTAGCCTAGAAAGCAAAAGAAATAATGTGTCACGCTCTAATTGAAAGAGCACCCAGCTGCAAGAGGTATAGAGTCGCATGAGCCCCCGCAGTTGCGGGGGCTCATGCGGATCTATACCTCTTGCTGAAACAACTCTATATCAATGTTCCTTCGACGTCGGCTGGGAAAAGGCCCAATGAACTTACCGGGATGTGTCCACTTCACAGGGCACCGCTGGCACTAATCTGTTCAAATGACAGAACCCCAGTATTGTTGTAGCAATCTTTTTTGACACGTAGTTCTGCTCGTCTATGCCATCTGCTTCAACTTCATGGATGTTGCCTTGTATGAAATGCCGAAAATACCAGGTAGGTGTTGAATTCCAGACGAAGCCGCTTAATCCCATCATGGCCTTCGTAAGTGGATTAACTTTATGGCGTGTCGCGGTTGACATGGGGTCTGCTGATGAATACGAGCGGCAGTGACTTTTTGGGTAGATATACTTCTAAAAAAAAAGACAAATACATGTACACACTGACACCCACCCACGCACCTCTCCACCCCTAGCGCACACCTCGCTCCCCGGCCCCTCCTCATCGCTTGATCCTCCCTGCCCCCCTCCCGTCCCAATAGGCCGGCTCGGGACTGCTGACGTCATCACGCTAGTTGTGGCGGCCATCTTGTGAGGATACGGGACTAAGAGCTCATAGGGAAATCGCTGTTTTTGAGTCAGGAAAGTCCTGACGTACTATAGGCAATAACAGCACTGAAGTCTTGCTATCACTGTAGGAAACCGCTCACCAGAATCTGTTTTTGTTTGTTTCCAAAGAGGAAGAAAATTACATGGAAAAAAAAACCCGTGTTGAGACACTATTTCCCTCTGATGACTATGGTATCCTCTTAAGATGGCGGCTGACGCGCCGACGCTGCTAGGTAACTTCCCGAGCCCTATCTGCATTTTATCATGACGATTTTTTTTTTTTAATGCCGCTACGTGCTGTAACCGTAAATGAGCTTAAAACCCTTCACTGCCGAGAAAAAGTGAACACGATCCATCTGCAAGAAGTACGAATCCTCATGAGGATCTATGCCTCTTGCTGAGACCGAGTTGTATCCAAGTTTCTTGGGCGTTTTGGGCTTTTGGTTGTTGAACTCATGAACAAAAAAACAAAAAAGTCCGTACAGAGGAATTAGTGAAATACCTAACTCGTGACGTACTGAGACGAATATGACAAAATCCTATTACTGTTCCACTGAGTGAACTGTGTGACTGTTGTCTGACTGCGTGACAGCGGATTAAGGTGGTCGCCCTGAGTTATAACATACGCTATATTATGCACTTGCTTTGACACCGAGTTTAGCACTACTGACCACGTTCGTCTAGAGAATCCGCATAACTTTACAAGCAAGAGGCGTAGATCCTCATGAGCCCTCGCGTTCCGCGGGGGCTTATGAGGATCTACGCTTCTTGCAGATGGCTTTTACAGTGACACGAAAAAAAAAAAAAACGCGTGAAAACAGTGACAAGCAAAACAACTGGGAACAGCTGTCGACTTCATGTTTATCCGATTAGAAAACAATAGTCTGACAACTCGCGAAACTATTATCTGTAACGTTCCACTGGTGAAACAATTAAGGCAACCGGCCATTCTCATAGTATCTAGCTGTTTGAGCTTTACTGAGTAAATTAGCGGTTGTGTGGTAGAAAAAAAACAAGCGGTGGGAGAGTGGAGTGTATTGTAGATGCGTTTAGAAACTCAATTAGGAATTGACAACTGACTCTCATAGTTTGGTTGTGAGATTCGGCTCGGTCGGGCTCGAAAAAGTTTAATAGTAGCCTACATGGGATAGTGGAGTGTATTTTAGATACATTTTGTACTCAATTAGAAGGATAAAGTGGATCTGAAAGGGGGGGGGGGGGCAGTGTTAGGGGGTGGTGACTGAAAAAACCCCAGTCCGTTTCCCACTCGAGTTTAGCTGAACTCGCAATCCAGGGGGAAAAGACGTTTTGCTTTTTTTCCGCAATAGCATGTCCTTTGAAAGGTCCTGGTAAATCAAAGTGGCACAGTTGCAGTGCGCCTGAGTTGATCAGTGTTCAGGTCGTACTCCATAGGCAATAGATTCCCCTGTCCCCCATTACCCGCCAGTCAGGGCCGTCCATTATCACTTCGGTGCCGTGGAAGTTAAACCCCGGGCCACTCGAGTTGACGTGATGAGCGGCCGCCACGCGCACGATGTAGTTAGGTGGTGACACTGCAAGATTGTTCGTATTTGAGCTGGAAATCGTGTCATCTAGTCAGTTTACAAAATAGAGCTCGCATGCTTTATTGGCTGGAATTTCGTTGCCGACTTGAACGACTAACTATATTGTGTTCTGACAGCGACGGGGCGACACCTTCATTGTCAGCAGACGCAGATCCCAACCGTCAAAGGAACATGATATACCGGCAGTGGTTTCATCAAGAGGCCGCATAGATCCTCATGAGCCGCCGCCGCCAACACTAACCAGCAAGACTGATACATACAGATTCTTATGACCCCGCCTACTCGGCCTAGACGCGTATGAGTATATGTGATTTTGCAGCTGTCGACGTTTTGCCTGTGTTATATTCATCACCGCAACCCGATTAAATTAAGTAAACATAGCAACCTGAAGGTAATTCGACTCAGAAATACACATAGCTTCTCACAAGTTCCCGCACTGCGCGGACCCTAATGAAGATCAATCTATGCCTCTTGGAGAGTTTTGTCTTCTGTTATAGGCGAATATTGCTAAATAGTGAATGCCATCCGTCTGATGTAAAAACAAGAATATATTTATCCTCGAGTGAGAGTATGTGGTAACAGTGCAATGAATGTTTATTGATAGGTTCATTTGTCTCTGAGCACATCAGACGGAACAGAGTAGAACCTTCTGCCGTACCATCTGACGGCAGTTCAGCTGAAAGCCTTCAAGGCTGGCTCTAGCCTTGTACTGCCCCCCAGCCCTCAACCAAATAACAGCCCTGTCCAAGCCCATGTCAGTATACATTTTTAATTTGTATCCTGGCTTTTAAATTTATGAGTTTTCAGAAGTGAACCCGCCCGTATATGCGCCTTAGCAGGTCCAAGTATATTCCGTAGTGAATCCGACTCTGTCTTTAACAGAACGAAAGAGGGAGAGGGGGGGGGGGGGCGGGAGGGGGACGGGAGGGGGGAAGGGGGGGGAGTGTGTTTATTTATATGGTCAATGATGTACGGTTACAGAAAAACAACAGAAACGGCTGAAACTCACTGCAAACTACAATAGCGCATCTCCCTCCCCCACTCAGCCTGGAAATTAAAACTGTGTGAACTGAAAAAAGGCACAGATTCTCATGGGTCACGGTCCTGTAACTCGCATGGCGGAAAAACTTGAGGATCTATGCCTTTTCCCATCTGTAGAAAGGGCCACTATCACACTCAGTGATACTCACTGATACGCACCTCCTGTCTGAAATAAACATAGATCCTCATGGCGCCCGCGGATGCGAAAGCTAATGAGAATCATGCCTCTTGCCTGCCTGAATCATTATGCTGGTCCTCACATAGAAGAAGCTGCGCGAGCTGATTCAGTGTCTGCCTTCCATACGGTGGACAGTATTAGACGCGTTGACAATGAGCAATTATAAACAAACCTCTCTTGGCTTGACTTCGCGAACGAAGATTTTATAGGAGTTGCCCACGACGTCTGCAGGCTTGTTCGTGGCTGCGGAGGCCAATCCGAGACAGGCAGGTTCGACCGCAGTGGCTGCAGGGGAAGGTATGGCCAGGGTTCTGAGCTGCGGCATCTCTGTTTTTTCTCCTGAGCCGCTTGTCCTTAAGGCTAGCTCTGCGAGAGTCCTCAAAGGAGACAGCTGCCTTGTAAATGGTGGAGCGCCAGGTGTCACGGTCCGCAGCAAGCGAAGACCACTGGTGGTGGTCGATTTGGCAGGCACTAAGTGACTTCTTGAGACAGTCTTTGTATCTCTTCTTTGGTGCCCCTCTGTCACGGTGTCCAGTAGCAAGCTCGCCGAACAGGGTGATCTTTGGTAGGCGATGATCCTCCATCCTGGAGACATGCCCCGCCCAGCGGAGCTGTGTCCGCAGCAGCAAAGCCTCGATGCTCACAGTTTCAGCCTGTTCAAGGACCTCGACGTTGGTGACATAGTCACTCCAGTGAATGCCCAGGATGGTTCGCAGGCAGCGCTGGTGGAAGCGTTCGAGGAGTCGTAGTTGGCTGCGGTAGAGGGCCCAGGACTCGGAACCATACAGCAGGGTGGTGAGGACCACAGCTCTGTACACGCTGATCTTGGTGCCTGTTTTCAGCTGTTGATTGTGCCACACCCGCTTGAAAAGTCGCCCGAAAGCGCTGTTCGCTTTTGCCAGCCTGCTGTCAAGCTCCTTGTCCAGCTTGGCGTCCGACGTGATAATGCAGCCAAGGTAAGTAAACTGGTGCACTGACTTTAGTTCAGACTCGCCGATGGTGATGTGAGGAGGGCGGTACACTGTCTTGGGTGCCGGCTGATGGAGGACCTCTGTCTTTTTAAGACTGACCTCGAGTCCAAAGAGCTGGGCAGCATCTGCGAAGCAAGACGTGATGCGCTGCAGGGCTCTCTCTGTGTGTGCAACGAGGGCAGCATCATCAGCAAAAAGCAGCTCACGAATCAGTTGGTCTAGGGTTTTCGTGTGGGCTTGCAGTCGTCTGAGGTTGAACAGGCTGCCATCGAGACGATACCTGATGTACACTGCATCGTCATCATCGAGGTCTACTGTGGCCTGCTTCAACATCATGCTAAAAAAGATGGTGAAGAGGGTCGGTGCCAGCACGCAGCCCTGCTTTACACCGTTGAGAATAGGGAATGGTTCTGAGAGGTCATTGTTGAGTCTGACCTGGCCTTGCTGGTCCTCGTGTAGCTGGACAATCATGTTGAGGAACTTTGGGGGACAGCCAAGTCGCTCCAGGATCTGCCACATGCCTTGCCTGCTCACAGTGTCGAACGCTTTTGTTAAGTCGACAAATGTTACATACAGCCCTTTGTTCTGCTCGCGGCACTTCTCCTGTAGCTGTCTCAGCACAAAGACCATATCGGTGGTGCTCCTGTTTGCTCTGAAGCCACACTGGCCCTCTGGGAGTTGGTCTTCAGCGATGGCAGGTACCAGCCGATTCAGGAGCAGCCTTGCAAGGATTTTCCCAGCAATGGACAGCAGGGTAATTCCCCGATAGTTGGAACAGTCAGACTTCTCGCCTTTGTTCTTGTACAGGGTGATAACGACTGCATCACGGAGATCTTTTGGTAGTGTTCCTTCCTCCCAGCAGCAGAGAAAGAGGTCATGGAGCTTGTTGTGCAGTGCTGTGCCTCCATGTTTCCAGATCTCTGGCGGTATTCCATCAATGCCTGCTGCTTTGCCACTCTTGAGCTGGTGGATGGCTGTGAGGGTCTCTTCAGCGGTGGGCGGTTCGTCCAATTCAACCTTTACTGGGAGGTGTGGGATTTGTAGGACGACTGCTTCTTGAACAGTGCGCTCAGCGCTGAAGAGGCTCTGAAAGTATTCCGACCAGCGGTTCAAGATGGAGGTATTATCTGTGAGGAGTGCCTGGCCGTTCGCGCTTCGCAGGGGACTTTGTACCAGGTGCCTGGGGCCATACACTGCTTTCAGTGCTTCGTAGAAACCCCTGTAGTCACCATTGTCAGCGCAAAGCTGGGTCCTCTGTGCAAGTCTGGTCCACCACTCATTCTGGAGATCTCTGAGCTTGCGCTGGAGACTGCTGCAGACGAGGCGGAAGGCAGACTTCTTCACAGGGCAGGAAGGCTGGGCTAGGTGAGCCTGATGGGCGGCTCTTTTTTTTGCTAGGTGTTCCTGGATCTCTACATCGTTTTCGTCAAACCAGTCTTTGTTCTTCTTTCTGGCGAAACCCAAGACTTCCGCAGAGGATTTTGCAATAGCAGTTTTTAGTTGTTCCCAAAGTGTTTCAGGGGAGGAGTCTACTGGGTCTGCTGTGTCTTTGAGCCTGCGCTGTAAATCTGTCTGAAAGGCAGCTTTCACATCGTCACGCTGAAACAAACCTCACTGCTGGAAAAAAGGGGACAGAAACAGAGAATAGCGCGAGCTCACATTCCAGCGAATCAAAATGATTAGGCTTTTCGGAGTCTGAGTGAGAACTGGTTTGTCTTATCCTCCCGGATCACTACATGTGCAAATGGGGTGGGGTGGGGGGGGGGGGGGGACACAAATAGCAATTACTGATATTTTGTCATTATGATTCATTTCTCTCACATTACTAGCACAAATCCAGACCAAAAAAGTGACTGCCAAGCGTGTAAAATGTAAAGAAGTACCCAACGGAGAAAGAACCACGCTTAGAAAAGACGGGTACAACACAATTTATTAATATTTCGGGTAAATACCCTTTGTCAAAATAGACAAACAAACAAACAGAGAGATTAGCCGCTACTTATCTTCATTGCCAGAAGGAATGTGGCAACATGGATTTGTGTAACATCTGTTTGATCAAATTGGACAGATGGGCACTGCATAGCCAGAGGGTCTTTTTGACATCAAGTTGCTCTCCCCATCACAAACTACGGGAATGGTGCCTCATATAAGTGTATGCCTATGTTTAACTCATTCAAGGCCTGTTGTTGCAAGTACATTAAATTTGACTTGAATCAATGTTACAAAAAGGATGATGCCGAGCATGTAACGGTCGAGAGGACAGTAAACCGGACTTAGACAGTCAGATGCCGAGCACATTTTCTCTGGTTTATTACTAAGAAGAACACACACAAAATATTCCGTGTGTATTTACACATTCAGCCGACAGGCACAACCCTTACTCTGGCACAACCCTTGAATTATCATGGTTGGACCCATCTCCTGCTATAGTGCGTCAGGGCTGAATGGGTTAAGTGTGCTGTTCTGTGATTCCGGGTAAGGTCCAGAAATACAGACCAGCACATGCGCACATCCTGAATTTTGTTTCGACATTGGAAGCAAAATCGTTGTTCGAGAAAGATGAAGGAGGTCGCAAAATGGTCGTGTCTTCCTAAATACAATAATATTTTACACTTTGATTCGCCTTAGAACTTTTCGTCAGTTGTTGTTTAATTTTTCGTTAACCCGTTCATCCTTGACGCACTACAGCAGTCGGCGCCAAGTTAATCTGGCACTGCCCTTAAATTATCATGGTCGATCCATCTCCTGCAACTGGTGCATAGTCATTAGATCAAGGCCTCCAATACGGCCGTCAGGCTGAATGTGTAAATACAGACGGAATATTTTGTGTGTGTTCTTCTTAGTAATAAACCAGAGAAAATGTGCTCGGCATCTGACTGTCTAAGACCGGTTTACTGTCCTCTCGACCGTTACATGCTCGGCATCATCCTTTTTGTAACATTGATTCAAGTCAAATTTAATGTACTTGCAACAACAGCCAGTTGTATCCCTTCAAAGCCGAGAAATAGCGAACACGATCCATCTGCAAGAGACATAGATCCTCATGAGCCCCCGCGGTCGAGGGGGCTCATGAGAATCTATGTCTCTTGCTGAAACCAATTTTTGGCCTTTTTTTTTGTTAGGGGGGGGGGGGTTGGAGGTGTTGGGGGTGGGGGGTGGGAGGGTGTTGGGGGGGGGGGTGTTGGGGGGGGGGGTTGGGGGTGTAGGGCGGGGGTTGGGGGGGTTGGGGGAGGGTTGGCATAGCTACGGCTTTTGGATTTTGAACGAAACAAATTTCAGAATCAAAATGTGCCTCCAGCGGCAGGGAAGGGGTTAAAATTTCTACACGGGGCGAAAAATAGTCCCAGATCCTCATTAGCCCCATCTAGTGGGTGGGGGTCATGTGGATCTATGACTCTTGCTGGGTTCATGTTTGCATATTAGGAACTTTCTCGGGAAGAACTGCCGGGCTATCGACTGTCCAGGTGGAAACGTACGTCCGTACACCATCATACATCACGCCTTTTTGCTTCCCATGATGAAAGGCTATATACGTTAATTCTTGCTGGAGGGTGTTGCTTGAGCCACTTTTCAGTGTGTCGCCATCCCCTCAGCTTCCCAAGTGCAGTATGGCCGTCTTTGTTTGAATTCTCCGTCTCGCACGCGACCTTTTGTTAGTACGAGGATCGCTAATCCCCATCCCTATTGTCCTATGAAGGGGATTAAAACGTAGGTCTTATTTGACGCACGAGCGATCGCGACTCTCCCTCCACTTTGTTAAGTCATTAGCCGGCACAATCGCCCCTCCCACTTTCCCCCTCACTCGTGTGCATCAGGTCGCTGCCGTACCTCCCGGGGAAAGGGGGTGCCGAGTGTGGGCAGTCAGGTGGTAAGACCTTGAAGACTGACCAACTAGGGGTGAAAATCACAGGTAGATGTAGGTAACGCTAATCCGTGTCAGCAAGAGGCGTAGATCCTCATGAGCCCCTGCGATCTACGCCTCTTGTAGGTAGACGTTTTAGTGGTGGGGGTAGGGGACAAACAAATTATAGTGGGTGGGGGGAGGAGATTGTCACACTTTGTCAGGTGAGACGTGAGCACAGCCGTTTAATTCCGGGTGGAGATCGAACCCAGACTCAGTCAGTCAGGGTACACGCTTCAGTGTAGATCATTACTCGCCAACCCCGGGTGTTGTAAAGTCCAGCGCTTTCATACGGTGTCAGAGAAGCGAAGGAAGTGCGATACTGGTCAGACGTCCGAAACAATACAGTGTCTCATTGGTGTAGCGATGTAGGAAGTGTGGTCACGTATTACATCCAGTTTCTCACGGACTATTTGGACAAGTATATATTTTTTTGAGTTTTAGCGGCCTCATATTGACTGGTTGAACTTGCATCTTGTCGAGCCTTGAGATGTAAAGTTCTTGTGATGTGATACGGAGAAATTCCGATACTTAAGACCAGAATTATCAGGTCATGGTTCTATTTACCACTAGAAGTGGAGTTCATACCATTCAACATGTCTGATGCTGGAGCTGCAGATTCACAGGTAAGATAGTATTTTAATTCACTTTCACAAAGCCGGTTTCTTCTTCACACAGTGGTCGCCATCACCACAGTGGTGATTTATTACTAGTTAAAACTTTTATCCGCAAATTTGGGACTTTGGAACTTCTATATTAACTCTTTGCGTGTTGGCAGCGGTTTTTGTCAGTACGCCTGAATTGATCGGTGTTCAGGTCGTACTCCTTAGGCAATAGATTTTCCTGTCCCCATAACCCGCCCGTCAGGGCCGTCCATTATCACTTCGGTGCCGCGGACGTTAAACCCTCGAACTGACCAATCAGCTCCCTCGATTTGCTAGCGTTGAGCCGTACTGAGCGGATCGAGGGACTCAGACTCAGACAGTTTATTGTTCAGACAAATTGTCCATACAATGGAGTGAGACATTACATAATTTATAATTCAGGTGTATATAAAGGCCATAAGGCGATGTTTATATCAACACACACACACACACACACACACACACACACACACACACACACACACACACACACACACACACACACACACACACACACACACACACACACACACACACTCACACACACACACACATTTCCATTCGATCTACGCCAGCACATAATAGCCACTTTTGACCTACATGTAAAATGCGGTATCCAAATCCAGGCCACAGCCGTGTACTACACAGACCAGGTCGGAGTAAGAACCACAGTTTGCACGTGGAATCATACAAGCATGCTGCTACGGAGTTTAAAAGCATGACATACAAATCTTGCTAAATCGGCAATAGACTGCGGGTTGGTAGTGTCTAGGATACACAATTCTTT
Source organism: Semisulcospira habei (assembly GCA_036245525.1). Classification (NCBI taxonomy): domain Eukaryota; kingdom Metazoa; phylum Mollusca; class Gastropoda; family Semisulcospiridae; genus Semisulcospira; species Semisulcospira habei. The sequence continues at coordinate 287,069,657 of BTPG01000002.1, read as the reverse complement.
CTTTCTGAGTTCCACAAGGTCAAACTTACATAGGTATTTGGCTCGCAGTTCATCATAGAATGGACAATAAAACATAAAGTGAACTTCATCTTCCACAGCCTTGGCACACAATGGACACACTTTCGTTACAGCATTGGGAGTACTATATCTTTGTTTGTTACTTTGCAATTCGGTTATGCCAAGTCTAAATTTAATGTATAGATTTTTGACATAGGTTGGCTTAACCAGTTCAAAATAATTTTCTTGGACAAGTGTATGTTTAAAACTACGATACACAGTAAAACGTTCACTCTCAGAAAGCTTTGATGACCAGTTTTGTTTGGCACAATCAACCATCCTTTGTTTAAACTTGTTTATAAAAGCATTCCTGTTTCCAACACCTTGTGAAATCCATACATGACCAAACCCATTTCGGAAAAGCAAATTCCTTATCTTTGACACCCATGTTTCTTTCCCTTTATCGTCTAAATCCTTAAGCATATGATAAGCCATATTTGCAAATCTAGTAACAGGTAAAGCGCAGAGTCGAAGCCAGTAGGAAACACATCTTACTGACGTTAATACTGACAGGGGATATCGACCAAGTTCACCATAAACCATCAGGTTCGGTGTGCGGAAGTTGACATTAAGAAAACGTTTACATGCAAATGTATGGACTCTTTCAATTTCGGCACACTCGTTTATACCCCAAATTTCTGAGGCATACAACAAAATTGGGACAACCTGCGCATCAAACAGCTTGAAAAAAACATCAGGACTAGCGCAGTTAATTTTCTTCAACATACAGAAAATATCGATTACACATTTTTTTGCCTTAGTCACTAAGTCATCAACGGATGTGTTTAAACTCAAACGTGTGGTAAAGTTTAACCCAAGGTACTTATACATATTGACAACTTCTACCCTCGTTCCCCCGTAAATCCATTTCTCATATTTTGACAAATACCCACCATTTCGAAACACAATTATTTTTGTCTTGTCTAGGTTAACAGACAAACCAAGCTTAGATGCTTCTTTGTATAAATTGTTCAGCTGAGTCTGAAGGCCATTGGGGGTTGATGAAAACAAAGCAATGTCATCTGCAAACATCAACAAAAACAGTTCTGCTGCATCGGCTTTTAGTTGGAAACCATGTTTACCATTTTCAATAATGTACACAGCAAGCTCGTTAATCAAAAAGGAGAACAATGTCGGCGATGCTAAACATCCTTGTTTTAAACCTTGGAAACACTCAAAAAACGCTGTACAATTCAGGCTGTCTCTAACACAAAATTTTACCGAGTCATACATTGCCTTCATAGCTGAAAGCATTTTGCCGCGCACTCCAGCCTTCAATAAAATATTCCAAAGCACACCTCTTTTAACAGTATCGAAAGCTTTGCGGAAGTCAACAAAAGCCACATAAACTTTCTTATTTTGTAGAAGTTGTTTTTGAACAATAGCATAAAGTGTAAATATATGGTCCACAGTAGAGTAGGATTTCCTAAACCCGGCTTGTGTTTCAGACAGAATATTATGTTCCTCAGCCCAGTCTGTTAACCTTCTGTTCAAAATGTAGGTATACAGTTTACTAACACAGCTAATGAGAGCAATACCACGATAATTATCTGGATTATTTACATCTCCTTTCTTGTGGAGTGGGAAAATAATAGCTTTAGACCATTCGCTGGGGAACAACCCTTTGTTGAATAAAGCATTAAAATACTTAGTGAGAAAGGAGATGATAGCTGGGTTGGAGACTTTAAGAACTTCATTTATAATTCCATCAGGCCCGGGGGCCTTTCCTGCTTTGGCATGTTTTATAGCAGCAATAACTTCTGCTTCTTCTATGTTGATATCTAGGTCATGAAATAAGGCTTCATCAGACTCAGAGTCTTCTGAAAAATATACATCATCATTATTCTCTTGCTGTGCTATGTTTTCATTTAGAATGCTAGAGAAGTGATCAAACCACTGCTTCTTTGTTATATTGTTTCTTAAACGACGTTTTCTTTTCCATTTCTTTATTTCCTTCCAAAATGCCTGAGCCGAGTTATGTCTATACTCAAGAATTTTGTCAACAGCTTCCCTCTTAAAATTAACTTCTTTAGCTCTAAGTAATCTCTTGTATTGTTTTCTCTCATTAACAAACGATGCTTTATTTTCCATGGTTTTATTTTTTGTGTATGTACGTAAGGCTTTACGCGTTCGCATTTTTGCATTTCTGCATTCCTGGTCAAACCAGGGGTGACTAGCGGTGTTTGTTTTGTGTGTATTGCCAGTGGAGGAATGAAATTGTTTTGTCATGCAACTAGCAGCGTCTTTGATAGCACATGTGAAAATGTCTAATGCACTATTAATATCATCATCGATCTCAGCAGTAGCAGCTATTAGAGCATCCTGGAATGCAGGAGTAGTTAAACTGTCGCTGAGCGTTTGGGCCTTAGCAGGTTCCCAGATAATCTTATCAAATGAAAAACACTGCGTATCATCATCAGAAACATCGTTGTGGGGTGATACACGTACACAAGACACAGTAAGGACCAGTGGCATGTGTACAGACTCTATCCTCTCGCCAACTTCAAGTTTGTCACACAAACAAATAAAGTCAGGAGATGCAACAAAATAATCATTAATACTACAACCAGTGGGAGAAATAAATGTCAGGTGCTTTGACAGATCAGGGCTACAGAACCCATTCAGAATCATCAGTTCAAAACATGCACACAAATCTAATATGCAAACCAAGGGGAATCACACAGCGCTGGACAGACAACAGTTAGATCCCCTGCCCCCGCCTATCAGGCACCCAATCGCCAGCCCACAGAGAAATACGCAGGTATAGAACAAGACGATCATTTCCATCCTAAAAAGAATGGATCAGGTCTCTTATATAACCCATGTCTTTCTCCTGAACTAAGGAAGTAGGCAGGAGAAACATACATACACAAACATGAAGGTGCGCTACTATATGGGGTCGGGTAAATACCCTGATTTCCCACAGTAGATGCACAGAACATTACACAAAAATGTAACAATACAAATTTGCCCCGAGTTATAGATACTCACAAACCAGATAGGTGAGGCTAGCGCTGGCAGAATTGTATGCAAACCAAGGGGAATCACAGCGCTGGACAGACAACAGTTAGATCCCCTGCCCCCGCATATCAGGCACCCAATCGCCAGCCCACAGAGAAATACGCAGGTATAGAACAAGACGATCATTTCCATCCATCTGGTTTGTGAGTATCTATAACTCGGGGCAAATTTGTATTGTTACATTGTTGTGTAATGTTCTGTGCATCTACTGTGGGAAATCAGGGTATTTACCCGACCCCATATAGTAGCGCACCTTCATGTTTGTGTATGTATGTTTCTCCTGCCTACTTCCTTAGTTCAGGAGAAAGACATGGGTTATATAAGAGACCTGATCCATTCTTTTTAGGATGGAAATGATCGTCTTGTTCTATACCTGCGTATTTCTCTGTGGGCTGGCGATTGGGTGCCTGATAGGCGGGGGCAGGGGATCTAACTGTTGTCTGTCCAGCGCTGTGATTCCCCTTGGTTTGCATACAATTCTGCCAGCGCTAGCCTCACCTATCTGGTTTGTGAGATGCACACAAATCTAATAGTTTTCTTCCAAATGTATTTACAGTCATATCTTCAGTAAATCGTGAAGGTTCAAATAGAGCGGTATTAGTTAGTAGTGTTTCATCAGGATCAAGCTGAAACAAATATGGATTAGGCTGCAAATCCCCAGTTCTACCATTAAAATCACCACACATTAGGAAATGAATGTCTCCAAATTGCTCGAGGGCACTAGCAAGACACTGTTCTAATTCTTCCAACAGGCAGTCGTACGGTAATTGTCTATAAAATGGTGAATCCTTGGGCGGAACATAGCACGCGACCAAAAGCACATCGCATTCAGTACCAAACAATGATCTGTCAAGTTTGAGAAAGACACTTTGAGCGCATGTCATGTTCACTTGGAAAACAAACTTGGCATACACATTTTTTACTAACACAACAACACCTCCCGAGCTTCTTCCTTGACGTGACAGTTTGACTGCAGGTAGGGAAAAACACGTGAAATCAGACCAGCAGTCAGGCGGGACGAAAGCATTGTCTAAAAATGTTTCAAACAAACACACAATGTCATAATTACTTACATATTGTAGAAAGTCTGGGTCAGATAGCTTGCTCCACAGTCCATCAACATTCCATGACATAAAGGTAAGTGTATGCAACACATTATCTACTGGCTGCTCTACAACACACGCGCGCATCGGTGACACATCCCGTGCAATTGAGGTGGGAGACGCGGCTTGGCCGACATATCACGGGTCACTGGATTCGTCCCCGACCTCAATTGTAGGGGAACTGTGTGGCCGGCGCCGTTTCGCTGGTTTAGGTGAAGGCTGTAACGGGGACACCAAGTGTGGCGCACGTGCCGGTGTTGCGTTGACCTGCTGACCAGTAGCTGCGGCGGCACCGAGTCCTTGGATACGGTTGTCCGGTCTTCTGTCGACGCTGTTGTCTGTCGCATGACGGCGGCCGAAGTTGTCGGTGTCGTGGTTCCGTTGAACTAGGGGTCCAGCGACGACCAGCTTGTTTCCCTTGTAGTACGCCCGCATTCCTTTCTCCCGGTGCAGTCTGATCTGTTCATGTTGCCGGTTGGTTAAGTCACCAGCAACATTAACCCCCTTTTGCTTGAGTGCAGCACGACCCTTGGTCAGGACGTCCATCTTGTCCCTCCATCTCGCGAACTTCACGATCATGGGGCGGGGCTTGTTGTTGGCTCTGGCACGGTTGGCTGCTACAGATGCAAAGTCCGGTTTGTTCCCCACCCGGTGTGCGCGTACCAAATCGTCCTCAGTCCAGGTTTTATTTGGCACTGTGCCCTGCAGACATTCCAGTACTTTAGTGGCACAGGAATCGAAGGTCTCGCCTGGCGTTTCCACGATTCCAAAGAGTCGCAGATTGTCCCTACGTGAGAACGCCTCTAGCTTGTCTAGTTCTTCCTCGTAGCGTTTCCGCAGATCTTCCATGTCCTCCTGCAAGTCTTCTACAGACTCGGAAACCTCCTCCTGCTTCTCAGTCAGTTCCTTGCAGGTGTCCTCCAGGCTGCGAGCGCGTTGCTTCAAGTCAGCAATGTCGGTGCCAATCGCCTGTATAGAGGTCAGCACATCACAGAGGTCAGCACGAAGAGACCCCAGTTTCTCGTCAATCACCTGTGTCTGCTTGTCGATTATACGCTGAATGTCACTGACAGTAACTAAAGGTGGTGTAGTTCCAGAGACCTCGAGTGGATATGCGGATAGAGCTTCTTTGTCTGCCATCTTAGCACAGTTCGATTGACACAACAGTGCTACACAGTAATACACAGTACTACACAGTGCACGTAGCTGGCAGTGTTGTACTAACAGTCACACCGACGATTGTCGTACTCAGTTCAATGGCGATACAGGAAAACCAGTCAGATGGCAGAAGTCTGTGGTCGCACAAAGTCCAAATTTACACCGTTATGACCAGCGTAGATAGGCCAAGACACTGGTAGTAAAATCCAAACAGTAGAACTTTGATTAGTGACGAAATCGCCTAATTTTGCATCGCTAATTGACTCTGAACTTTTTTTGGTGTGCTACATTCGTGAGCTCGAACTCACTCCGCGGATCGAGGGAGACAACTAGTGTTGTATCGACCATGATAGCTTGGCGCCAACCTATTCTGGCACCACTCTTGAACATTCATAGTCGATATATGCCACAGTCCCATGGGGAATTATTGTATTATTACAGTGTATTTTATTTCTCTCCATTTTTTGGGGTAGATACACTCAACAGCGTTAAAGACACGCATGTAAGATTATTTGACGTAACTTGATATATACATTTAACGAGAGTCGAGGGGGTATGCCCTAAAATCATGATGCGTGATCGGCGTTTTTGCGGTCAAGTTCTCGTGATTTCATGCTTGCATTTTTGCATCCTCGTCCGTGAAGAAAGTATTCGTCGCGAAACGTGACAGCCAAAATAAGTGCTCTGTAATTTGTGAAAACGACTTCGTTACACCGTGAAACGTTTAACATCTGTTACAAAATTGTTCATTCTGTTTTGACCACCCTCCCCCCCCCCCCCCCCCCCACCCTTTCGTCTGATTGTTATATTCTGGCCACTTGATGAACATTTTCCAGTCCCATCAACTCCGGCCTTGTGGAACCGCAAACTGTTTCACATGTTGCAGCGACACGTTTTGCGGCTAGGTGCAACACCACACAATGTTGCACAACGTTTTGCGGACGCAGTTTAGGCCGAACACAATGTTGCAAATTGTGGAAAATCAAGGGAGACAACCAGTGAGGGATTAGTGCTTGAACTGTCCCCCTCATTGCTCTATTTGGCGCATCCGGATTGAAACGATGTAATTGGCATCAAAAGCCGGTCCAGATTGAAACGATGTAATTGGCATCAAAAGCCGGTCCGGATTGAAACGATGTAATTGGCATCAAAAGCCGGTCCGGATTGAAACGATGTAATTGGCATCAAAAGCCGGTCCGGATTGAAACGATGTAATTGGCATCAAAAGCCGGTCCGGATTGAAACGATGTAATTGGCATCAAAAGCCGGTCCGGATTGAAACGATGTAATTGGCATCAAAAAGCCGGTCTTTTTGCGCAAGTTGATGCCAACCGTTCAGCCGATCTAGACTAACCCCATCACTGCTAAAACAAAGTGATCGCGATCCAGCTGCACTAGACATAAATTTAAATCTTCTTAGCGCAGGAGGATCGATGCCTCTGGCTGACACCACTTTGAATCCACGGCTCTTTGGCGTTGAACTAACTCCTTCACACACTGAGGACGAAATTATTAAATTTGTGCAGATATTCTCTGAGGTATATTACAGTTCTGGAGAAAGATCGAGCATATATTTCAAGGTTGATGTCAGAATAGCTTGGCGCCTAGAGGCGCCAAGCTATTCTGACACCAACCTTAAAATATCATGGTCGATCCACATCCCGTCCTAGTCTTTCAGGGCTTTATGGGTTAAGAACTGCAGGAATACAAATCCGGCTGTGAAAAAGGCTGAACGTCTTGGCGGAATTCCGGCGTACGGTAATACGTGTAATTAATTGTTGTTGCTGGGTGGATTGAGCCAGTCACCATTTTCTTCATTGTGTTAATTTTACAAGTCATGACTTTTTACTAATATGAATACTTAAATAATTTTATTTTATTATCATGAGCAAAATTAAACGAATTCGAGACTCATATAAGTACCTGGACTTCATTTGCCGTGTATCAGTCGTCGGCGTTCGGCGCGTGTCAGTGACTAACTCATTCGAGACATGCCACATTGTATACGCGGCTTTTTGCTGTGTATCCGGATGCGGCACGTCTCGAATGTGTTAACCCCTTGGATGCCAACGCCACCGTAACAGATAATTTGCTTTTACCTTTTACATCTCTCTGCCGTCGCGAGAAGCTGATCGGTCTTGATATATATCTAGTTTAAGGGGTCCGGATAATTTAGAAAGCGTAGGAAGGGGGTCCGTTTAATCGTCCCCCAATACCCATTGATACAAGTACTGCGCAACCAACTTGTTTGGTGTAGTTAACCCCTTGACAGCCGGGACAAGGCGACCAGCTGCAAGAGACATAAACCCTTATGAGCCCCCGCAGTCGCGGGGGGGGGGGGGGGGGGTGGTTCGTGAGCTTTTATGTCACTTGTTAGGCTTATGTTCTTTAAGCTTAATTTTGTCCTATTTGCATCTGTGTTCTTGACGCGAATTTTGGTGCAGTCGTTTCAGACGCGAAATTTGAGATCACTGGCAGCGAAGGGGTTAAGCCCTCCCGTAAGATACTCGGTACATGAATTGTTATTTTGAGTATACTGGACGGTTGCTAGTTAACAATTACCCTTATCCTTTTCCGAGTTTCTGTACCGTTATGTAGTGATGTCACACCTCTCCCCCCAAACAACAACAACAACAACAAAAAACCAACAACAAAAAACAACAACAAACAAACAAACAAACAAACAAACAAACAAACAAACAAACAAACAAACAATACAGAAAACACAAGCATTAACTCTTTCGAGACGTGCCGCAACCGGATTCGCGGCTTTACGCCGCGGATCCGGTTGCGGCACGTCTCGAAAGAGTTAATGCACGTCTCAAATGTGTTATAACTAAACGTTTACTGTTTACATAAAATATTTTCTGTTTCTTTCAGACCGCCCTGTCACCAGGAGAGCTGAGAGCGCGTTCACGCCGACAACTGTTCACAGTAGAACACCTGGCCAGGAGCAGTGCGGCCGACACCCTCAACCCGCCAGTCCAGGCACGACACGAAGCTTGTCCCTCTCCAGTGGTCTGCACACCCTGCACAACCTCTACAGCCTGCGGCAGCGGCCACGACCAGCAAGACCCACTCAAGTCCGCATCGTCTAGTGGAGAGGCAGCACCAGACTCCTCCCTATCCGTCCGCACTACAGGCGTGGTCACCAGTTCGCCGCTCAGCTCCAAGATTAAGACCGCTCTGACTATCTGCAACGTCCACCTCAACGACCACTACCCCGTGCGACCGAATTTTTCCCCCACATCTTTAGAACAAACGCCACAAGAGAATATTGTGGCAGTCCACGCAGAGCACAAGTTGTCATCGCCTTGTGAAGGCGACCCAGACGATTCCTCTAACGTGTTTGTTTTGCACGATCAGGCTTCTCAGTCCTCACCCACAGGACTGAAATCTGCGGATGCCAATGCACTGATCGAGAAGTCCCAAGAAAACTGTGATAACTCAGCCTGTTCCGTCGTTTTCCCAACATTTTCTCCGCAAGAGAAGGGGGCTATTTATTCAGGCAAGGAGTCGTGCGCGAAAGCCAGCAATATGATTTTCCCATGCGGCAACACCCCCTCCACGGGTCTACCCCCATCCCCCAAACACAGCACTCCCATCAGTCACGACGCATCAGCCCCTCGCTCCCGTAGCAGAGTTGATGGGGAAGAGAGACGGGGGTCAGTCAGATCTTTGCCCATGAAAGTCCATCATGCCGACAAGAAGCGTAAGACTTCGTCATCCACTGGGCGCGCCATGCTGACACCCACATCGCTGTCTCAACTCAACCTGTCGCTCTTCTCCCCCTCAAAGTTATCCTTTCTCGGATCTTCATCGTCCGCCCACTTCCTCCACCTGTCCACTCCTCACCCGTCCTCCCCCAGCCTGGGTTACGAGTCCTGTGACGTGTCTGCTTTCCCCTTCCCGCCTCTACCTCACGCCAGCCTCTCCGGCTCCACCTCCACCCCTGACAGACTCTCCTTCGTCTCCCCCTCCAAACTTCTGCAGGAGGTCTTGCAGTCCACGTCATACTCCCACCCCTCAAAGTCCGCTAGAAGCTTGTCAGAGAATTCTGCTGAGCAAAGAGTGCAGGAAGAAAATAATCACAGAGCCCCCTCTCCATGCAGGACAGGACACGCTCGTCGTGGTGGCAAGGTTTTTGAATCATCAGAAAATGCAGACTCGGCGATCCATGACGTCTCTTCGCTGCGGGAACTGTCTTCGGAGGACGCGTCAGTGCCACAGGGGTCACATTTATGGAAAGGTAAACCACGTTATTGATATGATAAAGTAAAAATGCAAATCTAGACCAAAAATGTGACTACCAATGCAAAGAAATCCCCCCCCCCCACCCCAAAAAAAAAAAAAAAAAAAAAAAAAAAAAAGAAAGAAAAAGAAAAAGCGTTGTGATTGTCCTTTTTAAGCGAGTTTATATTTTCTGCTTCGCCCCATACAAAAAATAAGATAACCTTAACCATCGAAAGAAAAAGTACATTTATGACATGCCATAAGAAATTCACAATAGGCATGTCGTTAAAATGTCAGCTAGCCAGTAGTACTGCAGATTATTATTATTATTATTATTATTATTATTATTATTATTATTATTATTATTATTATTATTATTATTATTATTATTATTATTATTATTATTATTATTATTCATTATTATTATTATTACTATTATTATTATAATTATTATATTTGTTAACTGATTCAGCCCCGACACACCACAGCAAGATACGGATGGACCATGATAATTCAAGGGGGATGCCAGAATAGCTTGGCGCCTATAGGCGCCAAGCTATTCTGGCACCACCCTTGAATTATCATGGTCGATCTGTCTCCTGAATTGTTATGCAGTCATCAGAGGACAGCTCCACCTGGGACACAACGAGTTAAACAACAGCAATAACAAATAAATAACTTAAAAAAAAAACACTGAATAAATGTACAAGCATTTAAACATCATTAGAAAAATCATAAAACCCCTCGCCTTCATCACCAACCTCCGTTTTCATTCATTTATTTCTTCATGATTAACTCAGGTGGTCGGGTGTCCCCGGCTGTCTCCACAACTGTACCCGCTGAGCCAGAAACCTCGAAGCGTCACCGCCAGGGCCCCTCAGTCACTCCACCCCTGTCTCCAGTTCCTGTACACCCGGGATTCCACCCGGCCAAACACCAGGCGAAGCAGCAGTCCGTGAAAAGGCGGGGAATCAAGAGACGGTTGTCTTCCCACAGGACCAGCACCCCACACAAAGTCGATGACATCTCTTCTTGTGGTGAGTTGAGAGTTGTAACACATTCCAGACGTGCCGCATCCGGCCACGCGGCATGAAGCCGCGTATCCGGATGCAGCGCGTCTCGAATTTGTTCACTCTTGATCCCTGATCCTTGACGAGACGGAACGACGATGATAGTTCCAATCAGTAGGCGCCAAGCTGTTCTGGAACCAACCTTCAGGTATCATGGTCGATCTGTCTCTTGAAACGTATTGTAATGTAGTCTTCAGGAGATATGCACAGGTACTTTCGTTTTCAGGGCTAATTTTTGAATGGGAAGGGGTGCTTTGGTCGATCGAGTTTTCGATATAGCTTGTCAGTACTTACGATAGAAAAAAGAAGGAAAGAAACACGCTTAGAAAAGCCATGCCGGTGCAGCACAGTTTGTAATATTTTCGGATTAAAACATTTCTTCAAGATGGACATACAGACAAGAATATAATTTTCTTCTAATCTAATCTGTTAGCTGTGAGATGTATTGTATTCATGGCTGTCTATTCATTTTGATAAAGTTTTAAGAAAGACATACGAAAAAATTTGTTCAAGTTCGGGTTAACCCATTCAGCCCTGACGCACCAGCTGCAGGAGATGGATCGATCATGATAATTCAAGGGTAGTGCCAGATTAGCTTGGCGCCTGTCGGCGCCAAGCTAATCTGGCACTGCCCTTGAATTATCATGGTCGGTCCATCTCCTGCAGCTGGTGCATAGTCATTAGATGACGCCTCTAAAATCTTGGAAATACGTGCGTGGGGCTGAATAAGTTAAAACATTTTTTTTTCCAAGATGGACTACACTTAAGAATATAATGTTCTTCTGATCTTTCACCGAGGAGATATCTTTTATTGTATTCGTGTCTGTCTGTTTATTTTGCAAAAGAGTTATAACCCGAATAGTTAATGAGTTGTATTATAACTATCATTTCTAAGCGGCTTCCTTTTTTGTTGGGTGATTTTCCTTATATTAAATACATGCCTGGCAGACTCCATTTTGGTATGGATTTGGCTTGTCAGACCCTAGCGGTTTCAGTCAATGTATCTGAAGACCAATAGCTATTTTCTCGGCTCTTCTCTCCCATCCACACAGACTCTGATAGTGATGTGGAAGAAGGCTCGGACAGTGACGCAGACGACGTGCTGGAGCGGAAGCGGAAGAGCAGGACGTGCTTCACGATGGCGCAGCTGACAGAGATGGAGGCCATCTTCGGCGCCAACAAGTATTTGTCCACCGGCAAGAGGGCGGAACTGGCCAGGAAGATAGATCTTCACGAAAAACAGGTTGGTATTGATTGGCCTTTTGAACTGTTGTTTTTCAATGCATCCCGGCCTCTCGTCATTTTTTCTTCATGTGTTTGGTTTCCAGTGGGCCAAGATCTTCCGGCCGACGTCGGATGCAGTGGGCCCGCGCACAGCTGTGCGCGGGCCCTCTGCGACCTACGTCGGCCCTATGGTCTTATGATTGCAGAAACGTGTTACTATTGTAAAAGGATGTGACGCGCTACTCACAGAGCACACTGAAATCGGGCCAGCGTCGACAGACGGCCCGTACTGAGGTGGGAGGGACATATAAGGCCGACTCCGGCGTTTTTATATATTAACCCTTTTCATCCTGATACACCCATTACTTACTTACTTACTTACGCCTGTCACCCCTACCCGGGTATAGGCCGTCGACGAGAGACCTCCAGCAAGTCCTGTCCTGTGCTTCTCCTTCGATTCTACACCAGGTGGTTCCCAGTCTCTTGATGTCTGCTTGGAGGTCTCGACGCCAGGAGTTTCTCGGCCTACCTCTTTTCCTCTTTCCCTGGGGGTTCCATGACAATGCCTGCCTAGTGATACTGGAAGCTGGCTTTCTCAGACTGTGACCGATCCATCCCCATCTTCTTCGCCCAATTTCATTCTCTGCTGTTATCTGCTCTGTTCTCTCCCAGAGTCTGACGTTGCTGATCTTCTCTGGCCAGTGGATTTTCAAAATTCTTCTAAGGCAACTGTTCATGAAGGTCTGTACTCTGTTGACTGTGGTTTTTGTCAATCTCCAAGTCTCTGCTCCATATAAGAGAACTGCTTTTACATTGGAGTTGAAAATCCGGACTTTGGTGTGTTGTGACAGCTCTCTGGAGCTCCCCACTTTTTTCAACTGGAGAAAGGCTGCTCTGGCTTTACCGATTCGTGCTCTGACATCTGCATCAGTGCCGCCTTTTTTGTCTATGATGCTCCCGAGATAGGTGAAGGACTCCACCTCCTCCAACGGGGTGCCAGCAAGCAAGACTGGTTCTTCCCTGGTTGTGTTCAGCCTCATTGTCTTTGTTTTCTGTTTGTGAATGGTGAGGCCCACTTGGGACGAGATGTCAGCAAGCCTCGTGGTCTTGTCCTGCATTTGTTGATGAGTGTGTGACAGTAATGCCAAGTCGTCTGCAAAATCGAGGTCGTCAAGCTGTGTCCATAGTGTCCACTGTATTTCACTTCGTCTGTGCTCTGTGGTCATCTTCATGATCCAGTATATGGCCAGTAGGAAGAGGACAGGAGACAGCAGACACCCCTGCCTGACACCGGTTCTGACCTGGAGCTCCCTGGTGAACTGCCCTTCGTGGATCACGCGACATGTCATGCCATCGTAGCTGCTCTTGATCAGGCGGACGAGCTTTGTGGGTACACCGTAGTGTCGTAGGAGTTTCCACAGAGTCTCTCGGTCCACACTGTCAAATGCTTTCTCATAATCCACAAAGTTGACGTACAGCGGGGAGCTCCACTCCAGAGACTGTTCCACGATGATGCGGAGAGTGGCGATCTGGTCTGTACATGATCGGTTCTTCCTGAATCCTGCTTGCTGGTCTCTCAGCTGGTGGTCAACGGAGCTCTTCATTCTCTCCAGGATGATCCTGTTGAAGACCTTTCCTGGTACTGACAGCAAGGTGATTCCTCTGTAGTTGGAACACTTGCTGAGGTCGCCTTTCTTGGGAAGCTTGATTAGGTACCCCTCCTTCCAGTCAGCCGGCATCACCTCCTCTTCCCAGATCTTTCCAAACAGTGGGTACAGCATCTCCACTGTTGTCTCTAGGTCTGCTTTCAGAGACTCCGCTGGGATGCCATCTGGGCCTGCTGCTTTGCCGTTCTTCAAGAATGCCACTGCTCTTCTGATCTCTTCCCGGCTGGGTCTGTCACAGCTGATGGATGTCTGGGGGGTCGGGTGGGCTAGGTCTGTTCAGTAACTCTTCAAAATACTCGGCCCATCTGTCGAGTTGGTCTGCTCTGTCTGCAATAGGCTTGCCTTCTTTGTCTTTTACTGGTCTTTCTGTATGGCCATACTTGCCTGACAATCTTCTGGTAATGTGGTAGAGCTGTTTCATGTTGCCGCTGCCTGCTGCCTTTTCTGCCTTTGCTGCCAGGCTGTCTGTGTAGGCCCTCTTGTCTGCCCTGATACTACTCTTCACCTCGCGGTTGGCTTCCGAGTATTCCCCCTGTGCCCTTACTTTGGCTGCTCTTGTGCGACTGTTGTTGACAGCTGCTTTCTTCTGCTTCCTCACTTCTATCTTCTTCAAGGTCTGTGCCGACAGCCAGTCCTTGTGGTGGTGTTTCCTGAACCCTACAGTGTCTTTGCAGGTTGAGTTCAGCGCCTCTCTAACTGCCTTCCACTGCTGCTCTGTGGTGACCGCCTCCTCTTCATTTACTAGCTCCTGTAGCCCTTGAAACCGGTTGGACAGCACCAGTTTGAACTCTTCTCTAACTCCAGTTTCTCTCAGGAGGCCTACATTATAGCGCTGTCTTCTTGTTGTCTCTGTGCGGCTTTTCTTTAGCTTGAGCTTCATTCTTAAGGTAAGCAGATGGTGGTCGGAGGCGACATCTGCTCCCCTCCTCACTCGAACATCTTGAAGGGATCTTCTAAATTTCTTGCTAATGCAGATATGGTCTATTTGGTTCTCTGTTGTATGGTCAGGTGAGACCCAAGTTGTTTTGTGTATTCTTCTGTGTGGGAAGATGCTGCCTCCAATGACAAGTCGGTTTAGAGCACAAAAGTCTACAAACCTCTCCCCGTTCTCACTCATCTCCACCCCACCCGGGTCTGCCCTGTGGGACTTGGGTGGGGTTAGGTATTTTTTAGTTTCCAGGGTCACCCTGGTCAGCCCCACAGGGTGGGTTTTTCTCTCTATTCTGGGGCATGTGTTTCTGTCTACCCTTGGTCCATTCACCTGTATTTGCCTTTTTCAAACTCTCCCCACTGTCTGCGCTGCCTGTAGCTCTTGATATTGGATGTGTGTTGCTAGGTGGTCTTAGCTTTATTTAGGCCCCATGTTGTAGGTTTATTTAATGTATTGGACCGGCTGGCGACATACATTCAATTTTCTGTTTAGTTTTTTTTTTCACAAGCAGTGCAGGCACGTCCTGAGAAAGCCTTGTTGCTGTCGGGACGTTAAGCAATGTACAATCAATCAATCACTCATCTCCGAGCCTAGTCCCTGTCTCCCCATCACCTCTTCGTATCCGGTGTTGTCCTCCCCTATTTTGGCATTAAAATCGCCCATGACGATGGTGATGTCTCGCTCCGCACATTTGTCCAAGGCACTCTGGAGTCGGTCGTAGAACTCTTGTTTCTCTTCCTCATCACTGTCATTAGTGGGCGCATAACACTGGATGACGTTCAGCTTGAGCTTTTTCTTGGTTCTAAAGGCTGCTGTGATAATTCTTGGCCCAAGAGGTTCCCAGCCCATCAGCGCTCTCTGTGCCTCTGGTGACAGCATGAATGCTACACCTTCTGTATGGGGGGCATTCTCCTCTTCATGACCTGAATACAGAATCATCTCCCCACTTAACAGCCTTTTCTGGCCAGACTGCGTCCATCTGGCTTCACTGATACCTAGCAGGGAAAGGTTGTACTTTTGCATTTCCGCTGCTATCTGGGCGGCCTTGCCGCTCTGGTACATGGTCTTGACGTTCCATGTGCCCATGGTTGTATCCCTGGATAGAGAGAGGCGGCTCGGTCCTGTGGCTTCCGAAGACTTCCGGCTTTCACAACAGGACGTCATAAGTCTTCTGGTAGAAGAACCTTCCTCCTCCAGGAATGGAATTACTGTTAGTCTTTTCGTCGGCGTTTTTGTAGCTATTTCCTTTTTTGCAGGGTGGGGAAGCTACCCCCACGCCCAACCCCTTTACTAGGATGACCAGGGGTTTTCTGTCGGGGTTTTCTTCCCTTAGACCATGTTGGTTCACGGCACCTTATTTCATTCGGTGCACCCCTCTCACGAGGGACCCCCTATCCACCACCCAGGGGACGCGCCTCAACGCCATATGGTTCCAGCGCGAGGGATACACCCATTGCTTGAAATAAATTTGACTGATAATTCAAGGGAGGTGTCAGAATAGCTTGGCGCCTCAGGCGCCAAGCTATTCTGGCACCACCCTTGAACTAAAACAGTTGATATATCTACTAATCAGTAATGTAGCCTTCTTAGGACAATAGGCAAAGTTTACAAAACCAGCCTCAGGATGTAATGGGTTAAATTCTTATACGAAGTGAATCCTGAGAGACTGAGTTGGTTGACTCTGCTGTTTTGTGTAACTAGCTCAGTGCAGGAGTGAGGCATTCTTTCATCGCTGTATTTTCTTGTCTGCAGGTAAAGACGTGGTTTCAGAACCGGCGCATGAAGGAGAAGCGCGCGAAGAAGGCAGAGCAGGACATGCGGGACGCCATGCCCACAGGCGGCATCGACATCATGCAGCTCCATGCTTACGCTCTGCAGCACCTCCAGCGCCAACGCCTCGCGCCCTCACCCCACCACCCAATGGCCAAGGACGTCTCACCGTTTCTGGCCTCGCCTCTCCATCTGGGAAAAGAGCTCCCGTTTGCGGCTTCACATCTGGCAAGAGAAGCTCTGGGAAAACTGGACCACGCCGGACAAAGGTCTGCGGTCATCCCCTCGGCTGTAGGAGGGTTAGCGAGACCTGAACCTCATTATCTGGGTCAACCGCCAGTGCCGCATTCTGTAGGGTTCCTGGGCATGCCGCCTTCAACTCCTCCATATGGGGTGAGCGGATTCCCAGCTTTGCCCGGGCTGGGGCCGCGAGAGCCGCCGACCTCATCTTTTGATGTTACATCGTACGAACTCGGACGTCGACACATGATGGAACAGCTAAGTAAATCCGCTAAACCCGACCAGCAGGAAGTGAAAGACGCGGCCACTAACCCAATACGCGAGTGTTCTAGTATTTCCCCACTTGATCCCGCGACCGCACATCCATACGCCTACCAAGGTAGTTTCCACAATGGCTGCCTCCCTCGATTCGCTACGCTGGAACAGCGTAGCGAATCGAGGGAGGCAGCCATTGTGGGAAGTCTCCCGAACGTTTCCCACCCGTATACCCTGCCTTTCCCTCCTTCTCTCGCCCCCTTGCCCCCATACCCGGGTTCTGCAGCCTCACCCTTTTATCCCACTACAAGTACTTTCCAGGACCCCGGGTTGATGTCCGGTGCGCTTCGCGTTGTTGATCGTGCTGCTTTGCCTAGTGTGTCCGGTAGCGCAGGACTAAGTCATCCTAATTTTGTAAGAGACTCGGATGGTGGGCAGTTTATCCCGGTGTCTCGCGGTTTAACATTACCCGCGCCGTCACCAGACCCCGCTAAAATTACGCGACCCACGGCGCTATATCTGCCACCTAGGTGGTAACAAGCATACGCGAAAAATTAAAAAAAAAAAAAAAAAAAAACCTTTGGCTGTCGGTAGCGCTTTTTGTCGAGGTGATTCCTTGCAGGAATCACCTCGACGATAAGCGCTACCGACAGCAAAATGGTTAAAAATAAAAACTAAAGAAAGAACACAAATGTAAATTTGATTGATGAACAAGAGGCTTAGATCCTTACGAGCTTCAGCGGCGGCAGGGGCTCATGAGGATCTATTCCTTTTGCATACGGTTGGCGTCGCTGAATGTTGCGTAATAATATCACACGATTTTTATGATGTCCTTTCTGTACATAGCAATTTTTAACTGAAATCTAGTCTTACCTGTGTGTGCGTGTTGAGTGAGAGAGGGTGCTGTAATGTTAACAAATTTTATTATCTTGTTACTTTTTAAAAAAAAAACAAATGTGCGTGTATGCGTGTAAATGTGTCAGAAGATGTGTAAATATTTCCAAGAGCATGAATGTACAACATTAGAACGGAAGTCACACTGAAGAAATGTTGCCAATCACACTGATTGTCTCACTCGACTCGCCGAGCGGGTGCGCGTGAATCGAGGGAAAGAACCAGTGTGGTCACGGATATGTGTAAATACATGTGTGTGTAGTAGTGTAGATTGTAAGCAATGACCGGTGTTGTACATAGTGACAATGAATCTAATTTTTTAATCTCATGGGCAACCATTTTGTCCGCTGACCTATTGTCTTTCTGTAGAAAACGGCGTGTGACTTCATTACACTACATTTCAAATTTCATGAAGTCTTCCACTGTGTTCTCATTTTCATCGTATGTGTGTGTGTGCGCCTGAAAATATTTTTTTCTGAAGCTGTTTGGAGCCGCGACCACCTTTATGAGAAATCCCCTGTTATTACAGGCCATCATTTAGGTTACTGTTGCCACCTAAACGATGGACCTAACCCATTCAGCCCCGACGCCCTACAGCAGGAGATGGATCAACCATGATAATTCAAGGGTAGTGTCAGTTTAGCTTGGCGCCATTAGGCGCCAAGCTAATCTGGCACTACCCTCGAATTATCATGGTTGATCCATCACTCCTGCAACACAGTCGTTAGGTGACACCTCCCAAAATTGGAGAAAAGTGGCCCTGGGGTTTGAGGGGTTAATGACAGGTGACACTCTTGTCTTCAGACAGCTTATTTCACGCAGCAACAAACAAGGGTGCTCGAAAGAGGTTCTACTGTAACAATAAACATAACATCCGTACGCCCATCTCATCCACACGTCAGTCATGCATTCTTCACGGAAGGAAAATCGCAAACGCCTCAGGTCAGAAATAAATACAAATTATATATACTGTTTCTAAAACAAATCACAGATATTACTTTCGGGGACTTCAGCAGTTTACAATTATAATACGGTTGTAAATGACGTGGCTGTTGAAAATTCTGAAACAGACATAGTTAAATACTGCATGATACATACTGATGTGGGGGGGGGGGGGGGGGGGGGGGGAATGCAACATCACCGGAATGGTAGGAAACACTCGAGTGTTCCTAAATGACCGATTTCAGTGGTGCCACATATCTTTTGCTCAACGGTTTATATGTCGTGCGCGGGCCCTCTGCGGCCGTCGTGGGCCCGAAGACTGTTGCTTACTGGTGGTGGTGGTGTATGTGTGTATGCGTTATAGCCTAGTGCTTGGAAATATGAGCCATTCAATTTATCTGGTTTAACACGAAATATTTTCTGATGGTATGAGCGTTCTGCACGCTGTTACCATAAGGCCATGTTTTGTTTAGAGTGTATCACTGCAAATCATGCAAACATTGCCATATACAATACAACCACACCTTCGCTGTCGACTGAAATAAATTAACCAATAAAAAAAAAAAATCCAGCATGAGTCATTCACTACATAGTACAAATCGAACAATCCTAGCTGTACAACATGCAGTCACAGCAAAACCAACTGTAAACTAGAAGTCTATACGAACCAGACTTGCATTCAAAATCGTTCGTGAAAAGGCAAAAGAAATGTGTGCAGGTCTGTGACTTTGGACTTAACGGCCTACAGCCTTCATCCATTAAGTCTAAAATCACAAAGCAGCAAACACAGACTCGTTCATACAGCAGAAAAACTTATTTCAGTTCAATTCAATTTAACTCATTCCGGCCCGACGGCCGTATCTCCCAAATTGTGGAGGCATCATCTAAAGACTATGCACCAATTGCAGAAGATGGATCGACCATAATAATTCAAGGGCAGTGCCAGATTAGCTTGGCGCCGACAGGCGCCAAGCTAATCTGGCACTACCCTTGAATTATTATGGTCGAACCATCTCCTGCTCTGCTGTAGTGCGTCAGGGCTGAATGGGTTAATAAACTTTATTTATCCCTCAATACCTTCACCGCCAGTGAACGGACATTTTGTTTGTAAAACCTCTCTTATCACTAATATAACACCAAAGACACTCAACCCTCCAAGGAACCCGGGATACAATTACCCTCAGCAAGAAGCATAGATCCTCATGAGTCCCCTGCAACTGCGGGAAGGGGGAGGGGGTTGGAAGGGGGGGGGAAGGGCTCATGTGGATCTATGCCTCTTGCAGTCGGGGTTAGCGTTAACCTTTTCTTTGCAGAGTAGGAGTTAAAAAGGGCAATTGCAGTGCAGCGCTTATGAAGGAGGCACTTATAGTTAGTTACACCACAGGATGTACGATCAAAGCATTTTGATGATGATTTGTCCACTATCTCTTTATTATATGTTTGAGAATCAGGGGGCAGGCCAATTCGTAACAGTGCACATTTTCTCAGAGAATCATAGATTACGCTACTGCACTAAGGTTAAAAAAAAAAAAAAAAAAAAACCCACTCCAACCACCATTTTGTGGCTGTATACCCCTGATCGGGCCCAGGTAGGGTCAGAGTGGGTCGCATATAGTTGTTGCAGCCTTAAACTCATTCCGCCCCGACGCACTACTGAAGAAGATAGATCGACCATGAGATAATTCAATGGTAGTGCCAGATTAGCTTGGCGCCTGAAGGCGCCAAGCTAATCTGGCACTACCATTGAATTATCATGGTCGACGGCCTATCTTCTGCAACTGGTGCATAGTCGTTAGATGACGCCTCCAACATTTGGGAAATACGGCCATCGGGCTGAGAGAGTTTAACCCTAAATAATTAATCTTCAGGCCATTTCTGACAGAATAAAATATAGCCACTAAATGCTGAAGACATTTGCAAAGACTGAGAATTTTAAGCAGAATATCAGCACTAAAATACAAGGCAAGTGTGGTGACATAATACGGGCTACATATTAACTTATTCATCTTCAGGGAAATGTATGCCATTTCTGACAGAATAAAATATAACCACTAAATGCTGAAGACATTTGCAAAGACTGAGAATTTTAAGCAGAATATCAGCACTAAAATACAAGGCAAGTGTGGTCACATAATACGGGCTACATATAACGTATTCAAGCACCCCCCCCCTGGGCAACGCTACACAACACTTCCCCGGCTACTGATGCGGGGCGCCGAGTTAACCGCCTTGTGCACACAGCGACTAGTACTGTAAACTGCACCGTCGGCTGCATGGGCAGAGGGGTTAACGCACAAATCTCAACGACCTTTTCACACAACAGGTCGATACACAAAATACTGGCATGAATATAATATAGAAATTCCAAGGACGGATGCGAGTACTACTGGTGACGCTAGTGGTACATCAGTCACAATGCATGGTTCATATCACAAGTGAATACACGTAGGAGTGGAAAATACACTCAGCAGGCAAATAATACACTGTGCTGTCAAAAAGGAAGACAACTACATGTACAGCAGAACCTGTTGGGAGCGGCCACCCGTTACCCGCTCAGTGCCGAGATAATTTGACCACCACCCAAATGCAAGAGGTATAGATCCTCATGAGCCCCTTGCTGAAACCACTTTGAATCATGTTCCTCAGTGGGACATCTAGCTTTTTTGGCTCTTGAATTAACTCGTTCTACCCCAGACACACCACAGCAAGATAAGGATCGACCATGATAGTTCAAGGGTGATGCCAGAATAGCTTGGCGCCCATAGGCGCCAAGCTATTCTGACATCACCTTTGAACTATCATGGTCGATCTGTGTCCTGCACTGCACTGCAGTTTTCAGAGGACAACGGCAACATTTGGGCTACAATGAGTTCACGAAGACGGCAGAAACACAAGCTGCGTCAGCTGGTAATGAACGGGTCCGGAGAGATCACTTCATCAATGACTATCGTTTAGGTGGGTGGTTTGTCTTTAATGACAGGCGACACTTTTTGCCCTTCAAGACAGAGCACGTCTTTTTAACCCATTTAGCCCCACGGGTGCCTTGGCCAAATTTTGGAAGTTTATACTTGACGACTATGCACCTGCTGCAGGAGATGAATTTTCCATGATAATTCAAGGGTAGAGCCAGATTAGCTTGGCGCCTTCAGGCGCCAAGCTAATCTGGCACTACCCTTGAATTATCATGGAAAATCCATCTCCTGCTGTACGGCGTTGGGGCCAAATGGGTTAATTAAAGACCATTTCTTTCTTGCAAAATGTGGCTGCTCAAATTATGTTCTGCTGTGCAATGCTGTTTCATGTACATGCAAAGAGAGCAGCAAGAACAACTACTAATTTGGACGGGATCAAGACACATGTACAGGATCAAGACACATGGGATCAAGACACATGCACGGGACAAAGACACATACACGTGTACTGGATCAAGACACATGTACCTAATTCATCTTGGCAGGAAACTGAAAGAAGAACATATGCTGGAGAATCTGTCAATGTGCACACAGAACACAAATGAGACAGCACAGGAATATCTTGATGACACGTACAAGGACAAGTAAATTTTTTGTTCCATTACAAATAATGAAAAAGTTGCTAGATGAGTCACATTGGTTCAGGAAAAATGCCACCACTCCATTCACGCATAAATTACTGCAGTAGGATTATGTGTACCTATAAAAACAGGTACAACAGAACCCGTTTTCAGCAACCAATTTCTGCAAGAAAATAAATGGGCAAAAAAGTGTCACCCTGCCATTAACTCATTCAGCCCGACGGCCGTATTTCCCAAATTTTGGAGGCGTCATCTAATGACTATGCACCAGTTGCAGGTGAAAGATCGACCATGAAAATTCAAGGGCAGTGCCAGATTAGCTAGGCGCCGACACGTGCCAAGCTAACTTGGCACTACCCTTGAATTATCATGGTCGACCCATCTCCTGCTGTAGTGCGTCGGGGCCAAGTGGGTTAAAGACCATCATTTACGTGGCTTTAGCCACCTAAAAATGATGATCTTTAATGATGGGTGATCTGTGATTTGGGTAGTCACTCAAAACAGGTTCTGGTGTAATTTCAGACACTCCCAAAGATTCCTAGCCATGAATCCTTTATCTTGAAATGGTCCAATATTTCAGTAATTACAAAAACACACTAACTCTCTGTCCATGAAATGTGTCTTGGAATGGTTCATCTATGGAATTAACATTCAAATTTCAGCCAGATCTAGCCAAGTCAGAAATAAAACATTAAAAAAAAAATTAATGGCCTTTATCCCACAGATCACGTTTGACAATCTGATCATGAAGTCACCACTGGTGAACCTGCAGGACATGATTCACTACATCCTAAGGATGAACGTTATCCCACAGATCAGGTTTGACAATCTGATCATGAAGACACCACTGGTGAACCTGCATAACATGATTCATTACATCCTAAGGATGAAATTGTCGGTTTTTTAGGCATCCTTTGGGGTCTATGTCACCGTCCTGGAGACAGATCGACCATGATAGTTCTAGGGTGGCGTCAGAACAGCTTGGCGCCTACAGGCGCCAAGCTAGTCTGACGCCACCCTTGAAATATCATGGTCGATCCACATCCTGTTGTACTACGCCAGGGCAGTATGGGTTAACCCTTTTAGCCCCACGGGTGCATTTCCCAAATTTTGGAAGTGTTACTTAAGGACTATGTACCCGTTGCAAGAGGTGGATTGACCATGATAATTCAAGGGTAGTGCCAGATTAGCTTGGCGCCTTCAGGCGCCAAGCTTATCTGGCACTACCCTTGAATTATCATGGTCAATCAATCTCCTATGGTATGGTGTTGGGGCTAAAAAGGGTTAACACAGAAATAAGATTTCTCCTGTAACTGAACCCAATTTAGAACTCATCATGAAGCCATAATATAGAATATAGACTAAAATAATTTATTATCCCAAAAATGTGGAAATTCTGCTTTGTGCATTCACAAATGCAAAGTGAAATAATGCGAAATATTATTATGAAACACTAACCATTTTCACACATTCACATTCGTTCTTCTGCACAAGTACACGCATAAAAACAAAATAAAAACTAAACTTTACAGTACATAAAATAATCTTGTTCAGTTTCAGCAGTATTCCAACTAAAAAGGATGGATGGCTAACACAAGCTATCCTTGGGCTAAGTTTGAAGACTGTGGCTTGAACAGCCTCCCAGAAAATGCCGACCTTCAAATTTTCTGAGAATAACATCTGACGGACGACAGCAGATGGGGGATGGATGACCATTGGCTGAATACATACTCCCTTTTGCTATCGAAAGGATAAAAAAATACACACTTAAGACCCAGATGTTTATACTAACAAAACAAAAAAAGAACATTAAAATAAATACTAAAGTAGAATTAAATGTACAAACTAAATAACCTCCATCAGCTGTAAAACGAAGACATACACAGCGTCTTCTCAAACATTTAAGCACAGTCTTGACATAACACAATTACTTTATTTGCCAAAAAGATGTAAAACACATCTCAACACTGCTCCCGCTCCCCGGCTTCCTGCACCAAATCCCCCCCCCCCCCACCCCCCCCCCCAGCTTATTGACATCTATGAGACCACGTCCAAGATTACCACTGCCCTGACAAAGCAACCTGCCATTAACCCCTTCACTGCCCAGGAAAACTGAACATGATTTAACTGCAAGAGGCATAAATCCTCATGAGCCCCCACGACTGCGGAGGCTCATGAGGATCTATGCCTCTTGCTGAGACCACTTTGTGCCAATGTTCTTTGGACAGTTGCGACTTCCGGTCGTTCAGCGACCACAGGTTTCAGAAACAAAATGTACGTTTATTGGCAGGGAAGGGGTTACCTCCCATGACTGCTACTGAGGCGACACCGCTATGTGGAAAAGACACGGAACCTCACATCGTTTCCACCGAGCCCTATCGTGCGGATCGGTATCATGAGTAGCAGTCAAGAGGGTGCCTGGCATTTTGGTACTATACATAAAACACTGTATATCCAGGGTAAAATGTGATACACTCATACACATATATGTACCACCAACCAAGTACAATACCCAGCAGCGCTGGCAGCTTTGAGGAACCAGCTTTTAATTTTTTGGGCAAGAAAAAAGTGCTCTCTCAATAGAAGTCTTGAAGGGCAAAAAGTGTCACCTGTCATTTAAAGACCAACATTTAGGCAGCTAAATGATGGTCTTTAATGACAGGGTGACCTCTCATACGGACTACGTCAGGGCAGTATGGGTTAACCCTTTTAGCTCCACGGGTGCATTTCCCAAATTTTGGAAGTGTTACTTAACAGCTATGTACCCGTTGCAGGAGGAAGATTGACCATGATAATTCAAGGGTAGTGCCATATTAGCTTGGCGCCTTTTTATCTGGCACTACCCTTGAATTATAATGGCCAATCAATCTCCTATGGTAGGGTGTTGGGGCTAAAAAGGGTTAAGACAGAAATAAGATTTCTCCTGTAACTGAACCCATTTTAGAACTCAACATGAATGCCATAATATAGAATATAGACACTCAAAACAGGTTCAGCAGCTGCAACAGGGACACTATAACATGATTGATTCTTTTATCTGCACACATTCACGCCCAACACAGCCGAGCACGCACTCACCCATACAAATCACTGAAAGGCTTTCATAACATATATGCCTGTCAGAATGCTGTATGCTCTGCTCTGATGAAACTGAAATTCCAACAGTAACCATGCAGTACTATATCTGATTAACCCTCCTAACTCCACGGCCACATTTCCAAACCTTTGGAGGCGTCGTCTAACGACTGTACCATCTGTAGGAGATAGACTGATCATGATAATTCAGGGGTAGTGCCAGATGAGCTTGGCGCCTTCAGGCGCCAAGCTCATCTGGCACTACCCTTGAATTATCATGATCAATCCATCTCCTGCTGCACTGTTTTGGGACTAAAATACATGTTTTCTCTTTTAAAGTGGAGTACTACACTGTAAAGTACCATATTCAAATATACATGCAGACAAGTTAAAAAATATAAAAAAAATCACAATTCACATTTGTCTACATTTTCATTTTATTGTTGTACCATCAATTAACTTTTTTCAACGCTACTTTTGACTTTCTGTTGCTGTTGATCATTCAAACATATTATTTCAGGAATAACACCTCGTGGTTCATGATTATCATTACAAAGTCTGAACACCATCTGTAAGAATACAAAGCACTATTCTCAGAATGTTTCACAAATGTGTCGACCCTCCGTGACCCTTGACATGAGACAAAGAGGTTTATGTCGAAACAACTGATGTAATATATGTTACTACTCTTTTCTCTTCCAAGACACAGTGACCATATCAAACACCAAAACTGGAAGAGAAATCTGCAAAGTGGGAACACTTTACGCATCAGTCAGCTCTAAGTGCCCAGTCTCTTCCCTTCCCGAGTCATCTTGGTAGGGCTAGATACCTTGGTGCTATCAGTGCTATCAGTGGGTCCTCCAACAGCAGACATGCTGTGCCATGTAAAGTCATATACTGATGAACAAAATAAATGCAACATTTTTGCAATCACTGGAAACACTAAAAAGTTTCCGATGATTCCAAAAATGTCGCATTTCTTTTGCTCATGAGTTTACCGGCACTTCATGTACGTGCCAATCAAGCTGGTACATGAAAGGTCATCCGGCAGATGTTGCCCACTGTTGGCCCATACACTGAGTGTGTCTGATATTACCCCAATGGCTTTTACTTACTGGGAGGAGGACAATGCAGACACAATGAGTTGCATCTGCTGAGAAAATTAGTTATCGAAAATTAGAAGTCAGAAAATTAGTTATCGAGAAGTCACTTGACCATTACTGTATCATGTAACTTCCATTCTGCTCCCACTAATGCATATTCAAATTGTTACTGCATCTCCACTATTACTGCATTCCAATGCAAAAATAAGCAGATACATGTATGACATTCATTTAGTTGTCTTCCAGCAAAATCCCAGTCCAAACTTTGTGCAGTAAGAGAGACCAATACTTGAGACTGTTGTGCTGGATCACTCACGCAGCCATCCCCCGGCAAACTCTGTCCAAAATGTTTTATCGAAATAGACAGCCATGAATGCCAAGTTACACCAAGTAGAACATTTCAGACAACTTGTATGCACCACTCATTTACTAATAACTTACAAACTTTCTTGGTGCTTGCCATCACAAGATAACTGGTCAAACTGCTGGCATTTACATCATACTCAGATCAAAGTCAGCCATTCAGATAACCCTCATCATTCTGATACACTCATGGCTTGAAATAATTTTGACAGATAGTTCAAGGGTGGTGCCAGAATAGCTTGGCGCCTGAGGCGCCAAGCTATTCTGGCACCACCCTTGAACTAGAACAGTTGATCTATCTCAGTCGTAATCTGTAATGCAGCCTTCATAGGACAATAAGCAAATTTTACAAAATCAGCCTCAGGATGTAATGGGTTAAGTTCCAAATCAGTCCTGTGGAAATCTGAACCTCAGACAACCCGGCCCCTTTGCCTGAGGACAATGGACATGCATGGTCCAGCGAGATGCAAGGGGTCAACCAAGACATACCGTAGAATTTGTCCCCAGCAATCTTAATCCTTTGCGTGTCGGTAGAGGTTTTGACGCGACGATTCCTACAGGAATCATCATGACCAAAACCACCACCGACACACATAGGGTTAAAAGAAATGCTCTCTCTCAAGAAAAGTCTTGAAGAGCAGAAAGTGGCACCTGTCAATACAGACCATCGTTCAGGTCGCTATGGCCACCTGAACGACGGTCTTTATTTAACAACAGGAGATCTCGTAATGGTGGTTGTCAAAAACAGATTCTGCTGTAAATATGTGCCCTGGTTTGTGATTTTGGAGCTTAAAGCACACAGCCATAAGGTCTAAAATCACAAACTAGCACACACATATACGCCTCTTTCAGTTCAGCGGAGAGGATCATTGGACTGTCGACTTCACTTGACAAACTTTTTGGGCTGTGGAAGAGGCTTGGTGGGATTGAGGTTGTTATCATGGATGGGTGACCCTGGAAGAGGCTCAAGTCGTGATGCAACGGTCAGGGCGTTAAGGGATGGAGCACTGGAGTGCTTGACAGGCTGGGCTTTGTCCCCCTTCTTTCTTGGCTGCACACACATATTACGATAGATATTTGATATGTATACACCAATGCTGATCAGGATACATAAACCTGCTCAAGGGTGGTGCCAGAATAGCTTGGCGCCTGAGGCGCCAAGCTATTCTGGCACCACCCTTGAACTAGAACAGTTGATCTATCTTGTGCACTTGGGGGAAAATATGTTACGTGAAAACTCAGCTGATTATAAATCAATGTTTGCTTTTGAAATATGGTCATTTCAACCTTGCACTGCATCACACTGATTTGAACTAAACTGCTGAACATGCATGTACATGTACACAGACCAGGGTACGGAAAGGTCATATTTGTTTGCGCACTGCAAACAGAGTTGACTGTGAAAGCCCCATAATGTTCAATGAATCTTTTTCTTTTTGAAACACATCTTGTGTTTGCCAGTTTGTTGACCCTTTGGGCATCAGTAGCCCTTTCAGAATCGCCACAGAGAAAGCACTACTGACAACCAACAGGTTAAATGTTTTTGCTGTTCTTGGAATTGCAGATCATAACTCTAGATCCAGGTCATCAAATGTGGTGAAGAATAGGCTTAGATTTGTTTAGTCCCCCTCCCCCCCAACCCCTCTCCCCCCCCAACCCTCTCCCCCCCCCCAAACCCCTTCCCCCCCCCCAAACCCCTCCCCCCCCCCCCCCCGGCCTGCCTCCCACCCCTTGACCTTCCTCCCACCCCCCTTTTTGCTACCCCCTGACCCTCCCCCCCCAATCCCCATCCCGCCCCCTCAACCCCCCCCCCCCCCCCCCCCCCACTGCCATGCTCGGGGGCTCATGAAAATATCAGCCTCTTGCAGATGCGAGTTATAAAGAATGGAAAGGAATGGAATGTCAAAACATGATCATGATCAGGACTGAGGTACTGACCAGATCTTCAAATGTGGCCTGGAAGAAGACATCGATTTTCTGAGCCCCTGCACATGTGGGGAATCATGAAAATCTAAATCTGTTGCAGACGGGAGATATATATAAAAAAAAAAAAATGCCATGAAAGTAAAAACATATGACATGATCATGATCAAGACTGAGGCATTGACCAGACCTTCAAATGTGGCCAGGAAGAAGATATCGATTTTCATGAGCTCCTACAGAAACTATAAGCTTCCTTGTGACGGGAGATTCTGGATTAACCCACTCAGCCCTGACGCACTACAGCAGGAGATGGGTCGACCATGATACTTCAAGGGTAGTGCCAGATTAGCTTGGCGCCTGTTGGCGCCAAGCTAATCTGGCACTGCCCTTGAATTATCATGGTCGATCCATCTCTTGCAACTGGTGCATAGTCATTGGATGACGCCTCCAAAATTTGGGAAATATGGCCGTCGGGCTGAAGGAGTTAATGAAATGCAATGACAATTAAAACACCATTTTCACATTTGTCTCCATAACCCTCTGTGTGTTGGTAGTGGTTTTTGTCGAGATGATTCCTACAGGAGTCATCGTGACAAAACCGTTACTGACACGCTAAGGGTTAACCTGCTGCAAACAAATTACAATTTCCTAATTTGGGACAATGAAAGTCCTCTCATATTGTACTGTACTGTATTATATAATGATGTATTGTAGTGTGACAGATTATGGTCAAGACTACATTACTGACCTTTGCAGCTGTAAGTGGGTTGAGTACGCCTACATTGGGTGACGTATTGAAGACTTTGTTGAAGTTGGTTTCTCGGTTCACCAGTTCCAGCTGGTAGAAGCGCTTTTCATCCTGGAAGCAGTTGCAAAATAAGTCACGACATTAATCTCTGTGCACATGCAGTCACTGTTACTACTGTAAACAGTATTGTGAACAGTAATGGTGTCTGTATACATATGGGGCTTAAAACAGTGACAGTGATGTCACAACGCAAAGTGATTCAATCAATGCTCAGCTCCAACACACACATTAATGTAGAATTTTCAAAAGTTATTTCACTTGAATAATATACATAAACACAACGTTGCAATACCTAGAAAGTAAATGAACAGGTTTATTTGGGATCAATTCAGGTAGGTTACAGTAATCATTGCACACACTGTTTGAGGATTGGAAAAATGATCCAAGCAGAGCATCACAACTTCCTAATTTTGCAACAAACAACAAATGCACCCACCCAACACAGCATACATTTTCATGATTTGACATGATAAATTGAATATTTCTCATCTCTCTCTCTCTCTGCTTATTACTGTCTCTATTTTTTCTCTCTCTCACTCTTTCTCTCACTACATGTATCTCTATCTTTCTCTCTCTCTCTCTCTATCACTCTCACACACACACACACACACACACACACACACACACACACACACACACGCGCACCACAGCATAGAAAACTCACAATAAGCTGTTTGACTCTCATCTCCCTCTCCAGAACCTCCTGCCTGAGCTGCTGTATCAACTCCAGGTCCTCTGGCCGTGAGTCCCGCTGGTTGTAACGCTCCTCTGCTTCACTCAACCTGCACAGAACGTTCGTGTCACCAAATGGCATTTATCGGCAAGAAGCACAGATGTTCATGTACTACAGCAAGGGGACCTTGTGCAAACGCAAGATTTTCATTGTAATACACTATCAATTGAAAATCTGGCTCTTTTTGTGCCTTCACAGGGCAAACTAAGGAGTTGATCTGTAGGCAATCTGACATTAATCCTTTTAGCCCCAAGGTCCCATTTCTCAGTCTTTGGAGGTGTTGCCTAATGACTATGTACCAGTTGCAGGAGATGGATTGACCATGATAATTCAAGGGTAGTGCCATATTAGCTTGGTGCCTTCAGGCACCAAGCTAATCTAGCACTACCCTTGAATTGTCATGGTCAATACTCCTGCTGTAGTGACTTGGGGCTAAATGGGTTAAACTCACATCATCTGCAGCTCGGAGATCTTGTCCTTGAGGATGGTCTGTGCCTCGTTGAACTGGCTCAAAAGCTGCTGCTGCTCTCTCTCCTGATCAGCTGCCAGAGCCTCCATGGCCCGCTTGTGGTCACGCTTCAAACGGTCCTCCGCTTGCCTGAACACACCACAAAGCAGTGTCTAGATTTGTAATTCCCCTCTCCTGTCTACATAATGCGTACCTAACCAACATACTTGGGACTATAATGCTTTTTTTTTTATGGCAGGGTATTGGAACATTACCATTTTGAGGCTGTTCAAATGCGAGAACCTGGGTTTCACTGTAAAGCAGGGGGGGAAGCTCTTTGTATTCCATAGAGAAAATGGTTATGTTATGAAAGATTTGTCTTTATGGAATGCACAGAATAATCCCCTCCTTCCCCAATCCCCCCTTCCCCAATCCCTATCCACCTTGACCCCCCCACCCCCCAAATCCCTATCCCAATTTAACCCCCCCACCCCCACCTCCCCCAATCTCCTGCAACTGGTATGTAGACATTCGGTAACACATAAAAAACTTAGGGACATTCAGCTATGGGGTTATATGGGTTAACTGTAAGAGTGTATGAACTATCATCCTCCCTACTTGAGCTGTTCCTTGAGTTCTGCCCGCACGCGCTGTGTGTCCTTGTCCTTGTCTGCAATGGCCTTGTTGAGGGTGGCGATTGCAGCCTGCAATTTCTTCACCTCCTCCTTCAGCTTGACGATGTGTGTCTCCCGCTGGCTGATCTCCTCATGAAGCTCCTCCATCTGCAGCTGGTGGTCACGCTCCTGGCAAACGGAGGATTTACATATGTCAGGCTAACGTTAGGTGTGGACAACTGGGACTAGGATGGACTCATTCAACAAAAGGTCCCTGGGTCGAAATTGGCTTCAGCTGGCCTACGCACAACTGTCTGTTGACCAACTGAAACCAATGTCGACCTGGGGGGCCTTTTGCCTTCTGGGGAAGGTGAAGTGGTATCAGGGGATCTGAAAACCTATTGTTCACAATTTCACACCTAACATAGTAAATCTAAGGTAGTAACAAAGCGACATGAGACCCAAAATTGTAGTTACATCTAAAGTTAGCTATAGGCAAAGTATTTTACAAATGATGAGTGTAATCTAGGCTGCCGAAAAGGAGTTCTATCTGAATTTGGTTATAATGTATATGCGAATTACTGTAATAACTTCAAGTAGGTGCCTGTAAACACCGAACACCTGTTATAAATATTTTAAGGACGGTGCCCGGTCAGCTTGGCTGAACTAATTAAGCATCATCCCTGAACTTTCATGGTCAATCTGTCTACTGCTTACAGTACCTGTGGCTGCATGCGCAAGGGGGTTAACCCTTTGCCTTTTGATAGTCCTTTTTGTCACAATAAACACATCATGATGAATCCTGCAGGAATCATCATGACTAAAAGAGCCATTGACAGCAAAAGGATTAAAGCCAAAAGACACCCACCTTTTGTTTTGATATCTCAACAGCACGTTCGAGCTCCATGCGCGCGGAGCGCAGTTCAGAGCCATGCGTCTTGCGCAGATTCTCCACTTCTATCTCCAGCTTGGCATGTAGCTCGGCTCGCAGCTTGCCTGCAAAAATCAGACACATGTCACATGTCAATCAACAATTGATTGTGCTGAAAGAATATACATTAACCCATTCAGCTCTGACGCACTACAGCAGGCGATGGGTCAACCTTGATAAATCAAGGGTAGTGCCAGATTAGCTTGGCACCTGTCGGTGCCAAGCTAATCTGGCACTGCCCTTAAATTATCATGGTCGATCCAATTCCTGCAAGTGGTGCAGTCATTAGATGATGCCTCCAAAATTTGGGAAATATGGCTGTCGGGCTGAATGAGTTAAAACTTTGACCTAATGACTTAATTTCACAAATCTTAAAGGCACCTATACAGACTGTGACCCAGCGGAGATGGGGTGCCCATGAATGTTCCAGGGTAGTACCAAAGCTAATATAGCACTATTCTACGTTACCATGATCTTCCTTTCAAAGTAGCCATACATGGTGAATGCATTAGTCTCAGCACACATCTTCAAACCTCACCCACTTTTGAAATGGATTTCAAAATAATCTGTTCATCGTTTTGCCTGTCGGTAGCACCTTTTGTTGAGGTGATTCCTGCAGGAATCACTTCGACGAAAAGGGCTACCGACGGCCAAAGGGTGAAGCTGAAAAACAAACTTCGAAATTTCAAATTATCCATGAGCTCTGGCTTCATCTTCGTAATTTTAACCTGTGCCTTCAGCGCCTTAATTATAAATGCTTGATAGTTCATCAGTATCTGCCTGATAATATTGTCGACGACTCTCCATTCCCATCTTGAAGAAGTACAAGTTCAATTTTAACCCATTTCAGCCCCAACACCCTACAGCAGGAGGTGGGATCGACCATGACAATTCAAAGGTAGTGCCAGATTTGCTTGGCGCCTGCAGGCGCCAAGCGAATCTAGCACTACCCTTGAATTATCATGGTCGATCCATCTCTTGCAACTGGTACATAATCTTTAGGTGAAACATCCAAAAGTTGGGAAATGCGGCCGTGGGGTTAAAAGGGTGAATACACTTGGGCCATATGATCAAAATTCCTAAATTTAAAATTCTCAGTGCCCACGATGCAAAACCGTCATCTTTGTAATAGGAGTTTAGAAGTACCTTGCTCTGCTGTGAATCTCTCCTCTGCCTCACGGAGCTGTGTCTTGAGCTGTTGTTCGGCCACCTCTTGGGCCGTCTGTAACGTGGCTTTGTGGGCCGCCATCAGAGCCTTCAGATCTTCCATATGGCTGTCCTTCAGCTTTTTCTCCAGTTCCTACACGCACACACCACACAAAAATTATGATCATGTCATGAACTCACAGCAAACAATCACCTCATTATACAACATAACCTCCTGCTGTTTTGAGCGACTCCCATCATCCCTTATGTTCACCTGTCATTAAAGACCATCATATAGGTGGCTGGAGCCATGTAAGTGATGGTCTTTAATAACAGGTGACACTTTTTTCCATTCCATGTCCTCCAATACCACTTTTTTCCTTGCAAAAAAGGGTGGGTGCTGAAACAGGTTTTGTTTTATGCAGTGGTCCACTGTAGGTGCCCACTTTCAGGTGCTCCTTCAGCTTTTTCAGTTACATGTACTTTAACCCTTATCAGTCAGAATACACCAGTGTGGGAAATAAGTTTGACTAAAATAGGTCAAGGGTAGTGCCAGAATAGCCTGGCGCCTCTAGGCACCAAGCTATTCTGGCACCACCCTTGAACTAAAGCCATTGGTCTATATCCTTATCTGTAAGTACTGTAAAGTAACTGGCATATGGCAGTGTACAAATTTGAAGCTTTTAGCCTCAGTATGATATGGGTGAAACATGATACACATGTATAATCACATACACTTTATTATCATCATAAATTATGTAGCAATGCCCTCTGGGTGAGAAGGGCAATATATAATTTATGGTTCAATTAACTCTTTGCATGTCAGTAGTGGTTTTAGTTGTGATGCTTCCTGTAGGAAATGACTATGAATACTGACACCCAAAGGTTAACAAAATGTGACTATGTGCCAGACTGATGAACAGAGAATAGAAACTACAACTGTTTCAAGAAGAACTAAGAATAACATGAAGAAGAACCAGTAAAGCAAGCAACCAGCTACAGGAACCAAAACAAAGAAACACCGCAACTATCTTAGTCAAATTTATGTCAAGCAATGGGTGTATCAGGATGAAAAGGGTTCAAGTCAATTTTCAAGGTTGACTCGATTATTGTCATCGCCACTACACCTCCAACCCCCCACCACACCACAAAGCCACCCCCCCTCCCCCCCCCAAAAAAAAAAAAAAAAAGAAAAAAAAAAAGAAAAAAAAAAGAAGAAGGCATAACTACATCAAGACAGTACTTTCCGAAATGCTCACCTCGTTCTCTGCATTCTTCTGTTTGATGGTGCTGTTCAGCATGTCGTTGTGCATTTGCTCCATCAGACGAATCTTGAGGGCGTACTCTTCTGCTGCCTTCACCATCTCCGCCTCTAGCCGCGCCCTCTCTGCCTCCATCTGCTCCCGGAGACGGTCCTGTGCTTCCGCCTTCACGGAGTGGGCCTGGTCCAGCTTAGCGCGGAGGTCATCCAGCTGTGCAGGAAATATAGTGATTTTAACCCGCTTGTGAAAGCATCCGCCAGTACTATTTACAGCAATAATAACCCATTACATCCTGAGGCTCATTTTTTTTGGAAAATTTGCTCATTGTCCTATGAAGGCTGAGTTAGAGATTAGGAGATAGATCGACCATTTTAGTTCAAGGGTGATGCCAGAACAGCTTGGCGACTTAGGCGCCAAGCTGTTCTGGCACCACCCTTGAACTATCATAGTCAAATTCAAATCCAGCAGTAGTGTATCAGGATGAAAAGGGACAATAATACCAGTTGCTACAAAGGCGCTTAATTTACATAGGCAATATGAATCTGCTCAAAGTACCGCAAACTGAAATGCACACACCAAACATGAACAGCACAAGACAAACACAGAATATGTATGCAGTGCAAAGGGTCAGCTCAGCTATTTAGTTTTGAAATATTGAATGTTAGTATTTGAAATTAATAAAGTGGCATGACACGTACTGTTACCAAAGTGGCTGAATACACAAGAGTGTTAATTCAAAAACAGTACCAACGGTTGCAGGAACAAGAGGGTCAATTTTACAGCCTTTAGAGAACTAGCTCATCTCAAAATAGATATGTCATTCCCAAATCAGATTCAAGTCAAAGCCACATGAAAATAATGTTAGGGCAAGCAGTGCACAGGAACTGATGCTAGACCGCTGCGATCGCTGTGACGACCTAACCCTGTGGCTGTTGGTAGCACTTTTTGTAGCAATCTGCCTCGTGCAGGAATTATTAACACAAAAAGTGTTACTGACAGCAGCAGGGCTAAAATGGAGCAGAAGGAAAAGGTACCTTTACTGCACTATTTTTCTCTTTAAAAAAATCGAAACGAGTATCTCTTCTTGCAGTAATACATTCTGCCATCTAAAATTGGACTCAGGAGAACGCCAGGCTCTGTGGAACAACATTCCCACAGTGAAGGTATTCCACTATCAGACAGCTGTGAACTTTCAGCAGTACCCCCTAGTGAGATTCAATGACATCTGTGATTATAACGCCCCAAACAGATGGTCTACTGACACAGGTAGGAAACAGGTGACACTGTACATCACGTTAACATTTTGGCTGTAATTTTGGACCTTATGGCTAACAGCCCTTTAGGGCTGTTAGCCATAAGGTCCAAAACTACAGACAAGCACAATTAATCTGCCCCCTTCATTTCCAAAGCCAACATGCCATTTTTTAAATCTCTGAAAGGCACTGTCCAAAGCTATACCACAAGGACTGTCCACATGAAAGGATGTTGGTACCTTGATCTATGGGGTACCACATTTGGGCTATCATGGCTGATCCATTTTGTGTTAACAAAAAAGCTAATCAGTCCACCCTTGATGAAATCATTTGGGTTGCATTAACCTGAAGACGATTTAAATGAACCTGATTACAGCGAGAGGTCCTAAAGCGCCCCCCTGCAGCCTGTAGAGGTACATAAAGATCTGTGCCTCTTGCAGGTGGTGTTGTACCCTGCTGGACTATGCCAGCAGTTTGGAATCCCTATCAGTAGTTTGTCAGCGGCCGCAAAGACAAATTCCACTCAGAAACAGTCATGACAGCACACTGTAGGATTATCAGCCCCCCCTAGTGGAAATAAGCGGCTCGAGGGCTTTTTCCATAACATGATTTATCAACTGTGAGATAAGACAGAAATGGCAAAGTCCTTATGGCTCACTTGTATGAATGATCCACATAATTAGTATGACCTTTGCTTCCATGTCCTTTCCGGCAGGTCACGTGAGTGTTATGTCTTAACATAAGTAAAGGTTGGGTTTTGTACCAGCAAAATTCACATTTTTTCCAAAATATATGCAGTCAACCTGTCCCTTGACCTTTGCAAAGGGTCAAATAAATTAGAATGCACAGCAATGTCTAATCACCTGTGTGCCCATGCAGTTTGGTTGAATAGTTTGCAAAACCTCTGATAAAAACTAAGTTTTAACCAAAATTGGCACTTCACATACCGGGTATATTATATATGTCTCAGTCCCACTCCCATCAAGTTCTGCCGCTGAACATTGAATCTGAGTACCAATTTATTTATGCCTTAATTAGCACTTTGGTTGCTGGAATTTTTCAGGTATGTAAGATAATAACATCTTAATGACACTGAAAAATCACATCAAGATGTGTGCTAGTCTGTAATTTTGGACCTTATAGCCCAATGCCTTAAGGTCCAAAATTGTGGACCAGCACACTTACCGAGGTAACATCTTCTCTAACCTTTGGGGAGTCAGTAGAGGTTCTAGTCACAATGATTCCTGCTGGAATCATCGCGCCTAAAACCGCTACCAACAACCAAAGGGCCAAGAGAAAAAATCTTCAGATCCTACACACATACATTTTGTTAAAAAAAAATTCTTATGCACATACCTGTCTATTGAGGTGGATGATCTTGTTCTCGAAACCTGCCCTGTCGGCAATGATCTCCTCATCTTTGAGGCGAGCCAGATGTTCCAGGGCAGCTCTTCTCTCATCATCTTTCTGAGCCGTGAGCTCCTGCCGAAGTTTGCTGCACTCCATCCTGTTCACCCATATCATACTGAGGCTAAAAGCTTCACATTTGTACACTGCCATATGCAAGCTACATTATAGTACTTACAGATAAGGACATAGACCAATGGCTTTAGTTCAAGGGTGGCGCCAGAATAGCTTGGCGCCTAGA
The DNA here is from genome assembly GCA_036245525.1 of Semisulcospira habei. Taxonomy (NCBI): domain Eukaryota; kingdom Metazoa; phylum Mollusca; class Gastropoda; family Semisulcospiridae; genus Semisulcospira; species Semisulcospira habei. The sequence goes on along the minus strand of BTPG01000002.1, from coordinate 287,032,232 downwards.
GGCGCCAAGCTATTCTGGCACTACCCTTGAACTATTTTAGTCACACTTATTTCACACACTGGTGTATTCCGAATGATAAGGGTTAAACACATCGGAACCTTTAACCCTTTCAGTTTCAGAATCTACTGTCCTACAAACAATGTTATTAAACCTGTTGTGCATGAAACCATCGGTACTGTATACAGTACCTCTGGCTGCATGCAAAGGGTGAGGGACTGGGGAGGGAGCGGGGAGGGGTGGGGGAGGGGGGTGGTGGGGCGTTGGGGGAGGGGGCGGGGGTAGGGGTTAATTAAAAAAATACACATATTTTACTGCAAAATGCTGCATATCTGTCAGTCAGAATGGTCATGCAGTTTCATTAGTGTACATGACAAATCAATTCAAAATTTATCCCTCCTTCACAAACTGCCATGTAGTGAACTTTGGACATATAACAAAATGAAGGGGGACCTAGCGGTTTGCTTTGTGATATCTGAACTTTGCTACAAAGTTGAAAAATTTACAGAGAAAAAGTAAGTCTGGGAATGCTGAAAAGCGTCGTTATATCCAACTATTGCTAAATCCGACTTTACAATAAACAAGTCAACTGCATGTGTGCTGGTCTGTGATTTCTGACCTCATGGCCAGCAAAGACCAGCCTGCATGTCTTTAACTCATTCGCGGCCAGTCGCATCCGGATGCACGGCTTATACCGCGCATCCGGGTGCGGCTGGCCACGAATGAGTTAAGGCATGAGGTCCAACATCAAAGACCAGCATATTTATGACTAAAATTTTAAAAGATTAAAAGATTGCTCACTTCATGGTGTCCGTCCACTTGGTGTCGAGTTCTGCGGCCAGTTTCTCCATGCGAGACTTGAGCTCCAGCTGCCATTCTGTCATCTTGCTGTTGTACTGCAGTTGCAGCTTGTCCAGCTCAGCCTGCAACACGGCATAAACACAACGTCCTGCATTATCACACTGAGCCAATAATCCCCAATAATAATTGGTGGGGGGAAAAAAAAACCCACGCCGTAAACCCTTGACTGCTACTGACAAAACATGCGTCATTAGCAGTCAAAGGGTTAACCCTACAACAGGAGATGGATGACCATGATAATTCAAGGGTAGTGCCAGTCCATCTGGCACTGCCCTTGAATTATCATGGTCGATCAATCTCCTGCAACTGGTACATAGTTGCTGGGTGACACGTCCACAATTTGGGAAATGCAGCCGTGGGGTTAAATGGGTTAAGGTTGAAATGCTTAAATGTGGGACTTGTCGTTTGAAAACTAAATTTCAGTTCTGGGGGGGAAAAAAAGCGAACATGATACATGAAGTTCAAGTGTGATGCGAGACTATTCAGGCATCACCCGTTAACTGTTTCATTGGTTCTGTCTCCTGCTGACATTGCGTCACCATTAAATAGTTTACACAGGCAGCAAACAATTTAATATAGCTGAATGAGAGAAACGTTTAAACAAGTACTGGGAAAGAAGAGGTCAAGCAAATGCACAAAATAATAGACAAAGCGACCACAAACAGGAAATACAAAATAGGAAACACAAACAAACAAGCAGTTAACCCATATCATACTGAGGCTAAAAGCTTCAAATTTGTACACTGCTATATGCAAGCTACATGATAGTACTTACAGATAAGGATATAGACCAATGGCTTTAGTTCAAGGGTGGTGCCAGAATAGCTTGGCGCCTAGAGGCGCCAAGCTTTTCTGGCACTACCCTTGAAATAGTATAGTCAAACTTATTTCACACACTGGCCTATTCCAAATGATAAGGGGTAAGAGGAAGAGGAAAGTACGTGCTTCCGCAGCAAGAAAGAAAAGAGGCTCACTGAACATGAGCACAGAAAACAATTGCTTCCGTACAGCCATGATTCAAGATATTTATTGTCCCAAACGGATATTCTGGTTACAGCTCACATCTCAAAAAAAAAAAAAAAAAAAAAGAGGTAACAGGATTAGTAAGAAACAATCTAAACTGAGACCGATAAAGAATACAACCACCATACACATCACATTCTAACGATATATCACATAAACATGTAAGCTAATTATTTAAACATAATATTAAACATCACATAATTTGCATAATTTAGGCACTTTCATCTCAATAAGGCAGCTATGAAATGTCACTAAAAAAAAAATTGTTTCAATAAGTAACTATGGTCGTAGTCAGTGAAATACACCGGCACCCACGCACGCACACACTGTTTTTCCTCACTCTCTTTACTTCAGGCATTTACAGTCACAACATGTTTGTGTGCTGGACCGTGATTTTGGAAATATGGCCGCAGTCTGCAAGGTAGAAAACCACAGATCGGCACAACACTTTGTCTCTTTTACGCTCCAGTCATTTAGGCATTGTGCACTGGGTCGCGGGATCATTGTAATAGTGAACTTGACTTTTTTTTGCGTGCACATGACTCTGTCTATTATCGTCACATCTCTCCTGTCCACCTGTGAACTAAACGCTCCAAAACCTCCTCCACCCAAGTAAAACACACTGGAGCGCCAGCAGGCAGCCTTGAGCGAGAGGCGCAGTTCCTCATGAGCCCCCCGCAAATTGCGGGGGGGGGGGGGGGGGGGGCTCATGAGGATCTGTGCCTCTTGTGGCTGGATTTGGTTATCATCCCCCTACCCTAATGGAAGTCTGGAAGAATGTTGAACGATGCCAATGTCTGTAAAGTACTGTTTCCAAGTAAACAACAGGCCATCAGGCCGTCGTCGGCTGCACCTGGCCGGTGCAACTGCGGCCGCCGTCGATCCGAAGGCCTTTTGCGCACTGCGTTGGTTTCATTTTTTCGAGACCAACAGCTAAACGACCCGTGACATGTAGTGCACGCACGCACGCACGCACGCACGCACGCACGCGCGCGCGCGCGCACGCACACACACACACACACACACACACACACACACACACACACACACACACACACACACACACACACACACACAAAAGACGCGGGGAATTTCAGTGAGAGAAACAAAAAACCATGTGGAACTCATAATTTCTGACCCACTTTTTGTTTCACACACGACTTATGTGAGTGCCCTTTAAAAATAATTCCTGCTACTGCAAGCTGACTTAATCGATGGACTGCACGAGTATTCAAAAGTAAGCCGTTGTCTATTAAATCCACCAACCCTTTTAAAAACGACCTTTTCACTCGCAACTTATGTGAGTGCCCTTTAAAAAAAAAAATCCTGTTACTGCCAGTTGACGGGACTGCACGAGTATTCAAAGGTAAAGCCGTTGTTTATTAAATCCATCAACCCTTTTGAAAGCGACCCTATCCAGGCATTACAGGGTTCGCAATATCTCGTTTATAAATGTTACGATAATAGCATTACAGGGTTAATGGTTATTGTAAGATTTATATAGGAGATATTTTGCCAACCATTAATCCTGTAAATCGTAACATTTATAAACGAGATATTGCGAACCATTAACCCTGTAATGCACCTTTTCTCAGCAGTGATGGGGTTAAAGTACTAAGAATCGAGCGGCGAAACAAGACACAGAGGGATAACAGATTTCCCCCGCTTATCTGTTGTTGTCCTAGCGAAGTAGTGTTTCTACAAATTTTTGTTCATGTTTCTTCCTCTTTGGAAACAAACCAAAACAGATTCTGGTTAGCGGTTTCCTACGGTGATGGCAAGTCTTGCTGTCAAGTTATTGCCTATAGCACGTCAGGACTTTCCTGACATTGTCCTGACAGCGATTTCCCGATGAGCGCCTTAGTCCCGTATCCTCACAAGATGGCCGCCACGACCAGCGTGATGACGTCAGCTTCCCGAGCCCTATCGTGGGCAAGCAGAACTTAACCAAAGATCCTATATAGTATTTCTATGTGGGATCTTTGACTTAACTATCGTGCTGACAGCTTCGCCATTCAGTCCTTTAACCCCTTCCACTGCCACTGAACGTATATTGCAATTCTGAAATCTTAGAACGTACATTCAACGACCAAACGTCAAAAAGGTCCCGCAAGGAACATAGATGCACATTGGTTTTAGCACGAGACATAGATCCTCAGGAGCCCTTTCACTGCCCGCGATTTAACCCCGCTTTCACTGCCGACAGAAATAGAACACAATCCAGCCGCAAGAGACATAGATCCTCATGAGCCCCCGTGATTTAACCCTTTCACTGCCGAGAGAAATGGAACACAATCCAGCCGCAAGAGACATAGATCCTCATGAGCCCCCGCGATTTAACCCTTTCACTGCCGAGAGTAATGGAACACAATCCAGCCGCAAGAGACATAGATCCTCATGAGCCCCCGTGATTTAACCCTTTCACTGCCGAGAGAAATGGAACACAATCCAGCCGCAAGAGACATAGATCCTCATGAGCCCCCGTGATTTAACCCTTTCACTGCCGAGAGAAATGGAACACAATCCAGCCGCAAGAGACATAGATCCTCATGAGCCCCCGTGATTTAACCCTTTCACTGCCGAGAGAAATGGAACACAATCCAGCCGCAAGAGACATAGATCCTCATGAGCCCCCGCGATTTAACCCTTTCACTGCCGAGAGTAATGGAACACAATCCAACTGCAAGAGACATAGATTCTCATGAGCCCCCGCGATTGCGGGGGCTCATGAGGATCTATGCCTCTTGCAGCTGGATTGTGTTCTGTTTTCTCGGCAGTGAAGGGGTTAACACATTCCAGACTGACGTGCCGCATACGGCTATAAGTTTTTTTTTGTTTGTTTGTTTTTTTGCCGCGTACCTAAAAGCGGCACGTCTCGAATGAGTTAAGACTCCAAAGAGAGACAGATCAACCATGTCACTACGACCCCCCCCCCCCCACCCCCCCACCCTCCAAACACACTCTTGCCGGCATTTGTTGCCAGGGCTCCGCAGTCACCTTGATGCCCATCTAAAAGCAAAGGGCCTTAACTTATCGCGGGCCAGGCCATAACTATTAAGTAAATATTTCGTCTGCTGGTGTTATTTATGGCACCCATCAACTGGAAATTCACATCTATGCAACCGTTTACATTCGAACAGTCGTAAAATACTACTTGAACATCCTAAATTGATACAGGTGGAGCAGATCTTGGTGTAAAATATAAAATAAAAATAAAATTAAAATAAAATAATATAATATATTTTTTTTCCCCAGTGAGGTAATTAATACAGGCTGAGATCTCTTAACCCTTATCATTCGGAATACACGACTGTGTGAAATAAGTTTGATTAAAATAGTTCAAGGGTAGTGCCAAAATAGCTTGGCGCCTAGAGGCGCCAAGCTACCCTTGAACTAAAGCCTTATTGGTCTATATCCTTATCTGTAAGTACTATAATGTAGCCTGCAGTATGGCAGTGTACAAATTTGAAGCTTTTAGCCTCAGTATGATATGGGTTAAGCCCTACAAGCTGATGCAGCCCTCAATTAACCCTTTCGAACTGATCTGTTGTAGTCTGTCTTGTTAATGTGGTACTTCTGTCGCCGGCGTGGCAGTCGAAAACGTACTAGCCGACGCGATTCATATAGTTTCAACTAGCTCTTGGACTAGTCTCTTTCTGCCAACGCGTATGTCAACAGTCTTTCGTGTCAAAGCGATTTCACGAAATTCGCTGCACTGAGTGGGAGTCCTTGTCAATGCGTAATCCTAATTTAGCAAATAACCGCAGTCTCAAAGTACCTTTCGATAACGGGGCTCCTAACCCTTCGGTTGTCAGCCGTATCGCTTTTTGTCGAGATGATTCCTCACCTCGGCAAAAAGCTCTGCGGCCACCCAACGGGCTGATGCATCTGGATCTCGTTGTCTTTCTTGTCAAAAAGACTTCCTCGCAGGTGCGCCTAGAATAGAACGCCAGGAGGGTGAGAGATGGCCTCGCGTCCCCTTTGACCCGGTTGGTTCGAGACCAGTTTCAGTATCTCCGGAGACACAAGCCATAGAGCCTCATGAGCCTCGGGGCCAATGTGGTTCTATCGATCTTTCTGGGCTAATCATCATGCTTGTTACTCAGGACATCCCGTCCAGAGTAACAAGGATGATGATTAGACCAGAAAGCTCTGGGACGGGCACGTGTGGGACAGGACGGTCGGAGTCTCCGAGTATAAACCACAAACTCCTATATAATCCTCCATCTCTGAAACACAGGTGTTAGTAAAATCAGGCCGAACAAGCGCAGGTTTCATATGCAAGAGGCACAGAGTCTCATGCGCCACTGCGACTGCAGTGGCTCATGAGACTCTATGCCTCTTGCACAAGGTCAGTGTTGTTCTGTCTGAGGGAATGGAACCTTATCGCGTCTCTCTCCCTCCTCCCGCCCTCAACACGAGAGACTTCAGCTGCAAACGAATCTTGCCACTAGACCCAATGACACGACAAATAAATCACTATTTAACCCTTTTCGCGCCATGGGCGCATTTCCCGAATTTTGGAGGTGTTACTTAGCGACTACTGATGTACCACTTGCAGGAGGTGGATTGACCATGATAATTCGAGGGCAGTGCCAGATTAGCTTGCGCCTGAAGGTGCCACTGAAGCTAATCTGGCACTACCCTTGAATTATTATGGTCAATCAACTTCCTGCTGTAGGGTGTTGGCGCTGAAAGGGTTAAACCGCCGGAAGAAGGGCTTATTTTTATAGTCACATACACACAACAGTAAAAAGATGTGGCCTCTTACAGATGAAACATCAAAGCCTGTGTGTGTGCATGTGTTACTGTGAGCGTGTGTGTGTGTGTGTGTGTGTGTGTGTGTGTGTGTGTGTGTGTGTGTGTGTGTGTGTGCGCGCGCGCGCGCGCGTGTCTGTGCGTGCGTGTGTGCACGTGTGGGAGTTTGACAAATCAGTTGTATAATTGGGAGAATTGACCGAAGAAAGAACGGCAGAGAGCAGCTGCCGGAGCTTAGAAAAGCAAGACCAATGAGAACAAGTGACAATGTCGTACACGTTTTGTGAGCGTACTCAGCACAATCAGGCTGTCGAAAAATAAACTCAATATTCAAGATCCAAGATCAAGATTTAAGATTCAAGATAACTTTATTGTGGCTATATAGCAACATTTGTTTTGCCACCTCAGGTGCTGCTCACATTCACTCAAAAAAATAAAAAGATATCGTTTCTGTTTGGCGTGCAATAAACGCCTTTACGAGGTCCAGAAATACCGCACAGTGCACTACAATATCAGCTGATACGTTTAATCAGCATTTTCTCTCTAACGCCACTACACTGCTACAGAATCATACGTCTCCCGGTCAACCGTCTGATGTTTCAGAAAAGCTAAAAAGGTTTTGTGCTGAAAGATTAATACCTAACACGTCTTGCAACATTCCGCTCTTAACAGTTTATGAAGTGGGAAAATCAATTTTTTCATTGAAGAGTAAACGTACATCTGGCGCCATGATGGAATTAGCTGCACTGTTCTTAAAATGGCTCTTCCATACCTCGTTGAGTCGCCAACATACCTCTACAACCTTTGCATACAACATGGACAATTTCCGTCTGGTCTGAAAACGGCAAAGGTAATACCACTACCTAAAACAAAAGATTTAAATGACTCCAAACATTTCAGACCTATCTCTCTGTTGTCAACTCTGTCAAAACCGATTTAAAGACATATCCACACACATTTACAACAATTCTTAGATGAATACAAACTCGTTTTTCCACTACAGTCTGGTTTTCGTAGGAGACATTCTTGTCACACACCCTTGGTTCACCTGCTTGACAGATGGTTAACTGCTATGAATAATGGGCAAATGACTGGAGCGGTATTTTTGGACCTTTCAAAGATTTTGATCTTGTCAACTATGATCTTTTAATTAAAACACTTGCTGCCTATCAGCTGAGTGATGGCACCCTTGCCTTCATTACATCATATCTAAATGGGCGCACACAGTACGTCTGTGTGAATGGTACAAACTCACGTGAGGGGGTGATAGAGCACAGAGTACCACAAGGATCTGTTCTCGGTCCATTATTATTTTCAGTTTTTATAAACGATCTTCCCTTACATATATCCGACCACCGTGTAATCTGTAGTCTCTTCGCTGATGATGAAACTCTTGACGTGTCATCGTCGGATGTATCCTGTATAACCCAGTCCTACAAAGCGGCCTGAATGATGTTTCCACATGGTGTCAAAACAATTATATGATTCCGAATCCTATTAATACCAAATTTATGTTAATTACTACTAGACAAAAACATCAGCTGAACCTGCCTCCCCTACAGCTCTATTTGAATGGGCAGTCTGGTCAGCGAGTCAAGGAACAGCGTGTACTTGGAATCATCATTGATGACAAACTGTGTTAGCAAAGCCATATTATCAAAGTGTGTAAAAGAATATAAAAAAAAATTATTTTTACTGTCAAAATTAAGATATTTTACTAACGAACCAACAAGGAAACTTTTTTTACTGTGCCCATATTCAGCCACATTTGGATTATGCCTCCTCCGTTTGGGATGGGAGCGGTGATGCTAATCTCAACAGGATGAATTCGCTTCACAGACAGGCAATCAAATTAATCGTTGACAGACCCATGCAAGTCATTAGTACTGATTACAAGTTCAAGCTGCTGGATATCCTACCACTTGACAAGCAGTTCATTTATAATAAGTTGGTACTCATGCGCAAAATCACCCTCTCAGACACACCAGCCTATCTCTCTAATTTGTTCGCATTTGCCCAAAGATCTAGTCGAACATCAGGGAACAATCTGGTAGTACCAAGGCCCCGCTTAGATATTTACAAGACGTCCCTCTCCTACTCTGGTGCAAAATTATGGAACACAGTTCCTGCAGACATTAAAGCAGCACCTTCTTTACGAACTTTCAAGAACCAACTGCATAAATTTATTAAGAACATGTGAAAACACATTGCTCATATTTTTCTTTCACATACCGTCATTGACTGCAGAAACATTTTCTTATTCATATTCATGTATCATAATACTTTAGACTTGCATAGGTGTTCTTTGTCAATTCCTTTGTTTTGAAACCTCAGCGGAAAAGAAGACATGCCTTCTTTATGTCCTCTAAATTGTTCTAGCATATTTGTAAGTGCTTGGTGTCAGTGTGTGTGTGTGTGTGCGTGTGTGTGTGTGCGTGTGTGCGCGTGCGTGTGTGTGTGTGTGTGTGTGTTGTCAGTGTGTGTGTGTGTGCGTGTGTGTGTGTGCGTGCGTGTGTGTGTGTGTGCGTGCGTGCGTGTGTGTGTGTGTGTGTGTGTGTGTGTGTGTGTGTGTGTGTGTGTGTGTGTGTGTGTGTGGACTAGTAGAAATCAATCCAGACCAAAAAGGTGACTGCCAAGCGTGTGAAATGCAAAGAAGTACCCAACGGAGAAAGAAACACGCTTAGAAAAAACGGTACAACACAATTTATTAATATTTCGGGTAAATACCCTTTGTCAAAATAGACAAACAAACAGAGACATTAGCCGCTACTTATCTTCAGATGCAGAAGGAATGTTGCCACATTCCTTCTGCATCTGAAGATAAGTAGCGGCTAATGTCTCTGTTTGTTTGTCTATTTTGACAAAGGGTATTTACCCGAAATATTAATAAATTGTGTTGTACCGTTTTTTCTAAGCGTGTTTCTTTCTCCGTTGGGTACTTCTTAGTAGAAATCAGTACGCGTGTGTGTGTGTGTGTGTGTGTGCACGCGGACTGGCATATATCAGTGTGTGTGTGTGTGCGTGTGCGTGTGTGTGTGTGTGTGTGTGTGCGTGTGTGTGTGTGGTGTAATGTGAGCATTGATTATTTGGAATAAAATTATTGTTGCCTGTACTTTTTCACTATGATTGTATACTTATATATATATAATTATGTGTATGTGTGTTTATGTGCATGCTATAACTTAGCAAGGACATGATTGAAAAAAAAGGTCATTGAAGGTACCTAATCATTTATCCTTGAAAAATAAAGTTTCATTTCAAATAAAGTTTCATTTCATTTCATTTCACTCGCTCATTCCACAAATTACAAGAACTGAGCTACAAAATGGACAATCAGTGACTCGGGACGGGTGAAGCCCGCCGCCAAGGCATAGTGGCCGGCGCCAGTGGCCTCCTCCTGACCCGAACCTCCCTGACAAAAATTGACAGAATGCTAAGACAGCCCTATGTCTCCTAAACACACTATTTTATATTCTTTTGTTAAGTCCCTACTTGACTAAAGCTAGTACATGAAAATACAAGTTAACAACAGAAACAAAATACCGTCGATGATAGGGAAAAGATCTCCGATCTAGGCAACATAAAAACAACGGTCAAAACTGCATATAATAATAAGCGCATTAAATAGGCGCTTTATCCCAATTGAAAATCGGCTCAAAGCGCCGCCGCGAACTGAACCCAACAAGCACGGTCACGTGAATCACGCGCATTCACTCACACACTGTACATAAACACAGAACATTCACGTGGTGCTAAGGGCAAGCTCAAGCGAGCTACTGTAGTTTTTGGAAATTCAAAATCGTTTGTATTTGAAATTTGATTAAATGGACTGAAACTGATATCAAAACTGCATATATGCCCGTCGCCATAGTACAGCCTGAAGAACTAGAACACCCAGCGTCCAGCACACCCCTGCTCCCTTATGTCGTTCCATGCCGCAGGATTTAGCAGATTTCCCAACGAATGTTGCTGTATTCATCTGACAAACCGTTGTTTTAACCCTTTGGCTGTCGGAAGCGGTTTTTGTCGCGATGATTCCTGCAGGGATCATAGCGACAAAAACCGCTACCGACAACCAAAGCGTTAACCCCTTTCAATGCCAGTGGCCGCAGATTTTTCAATTTGTGGTAAATTCAACGCCAAAGCGCCCTAGTCGTAAAAAGGAAAGTGGATAAAATGTGGTTTCAGCAACAAGCATTTGGATCCTCACGTACACCCGCAGTTGCGAGGGTCCATGAAGATCTGTCTTTTGTATTTGGATCGTGTTCACTTTTCCTCCGCAATGAAGGAGTGAACGAAGGCTGAAAGTGGCGGCACATTATGGTTAACCCTAGCACAAACTTTTAAAATAATAATAATAATAATAATAATAATAATAATAATAATAATAATAATAATAATAATAATGTATATTTTTAAGGCGCCTATACTTTTGATAGAAAAGCTCTAGGCGCCGTACAAATGACATACTAACATACACAGACCTTGCATCCTACAGCACATATATATGCCCTAACATACACTCTCACGCAACAAGATATACAGGGAAAATAAACTTCGCAGAATAAACACACCAACAAGAAATGCTCACACACACCAAAGATATACGAGTACCATAAAACTAATAACAGATACACTAGGCAGCTCTCACTGACAGCAGCACCAAAAACAAAATAATTATAACCAGTGAAAGCACGTTTAAAGGAATAGATGTGTCTTTAAAGACTGCCGGAAACTATTCGCTGGTTCAACATATCTGAGGGACTGTGGGAGTTTATTCCAGAGAAATGGTCCTTGTTATGAGACAGACCTCTCGCCAAAAGACTTAGTTCTCACAGTCGGAAAGCGTAATAGTTTAGTGTCTGCTGAGGAACGGAGCTGTCTTGAAGGTGTGTACACATGAAGAAGCTCAGAAAGATAGACAGGGCCAGTAGAAGTAGACAGACAGGTATGACAGATGGACAGAACTTTGTATTGTACTCTGGATGTGACAGGCAACCAATGGAGTGAACGCAAGATGGGTGTGATGTGGTCTGACTTCTTTGCCTTGACAACAAGCCGTGTTGCTGAGTTCTGCACCCTCTGGAGCCGAGTAGGCATTTTAAAAAAAAATTATCTCCTGCATGCTGTTACTTTTCGTGATTTCTTTCGTCACTATATACTTGCAGTGGCGGTGGTAGTGGTGTTGGTAGTGGCGGTGGTGTGGTTATGTGAATTATAGCGGTTAACACATTCTGCCCCAGGACCGAAATCCCCAAATTTTGAAGTTGCCCTCTGAAGGACTGTAGTACAATTCTAGAGACAGATCGAGCATGATATTTCAAGGGTGGTGCCAGAATAGCTTGGCGCCCATGGCACCACCCTTGAACTATCATGCTTGATCCATGTTTTGTTGTGGTGTGTCGGGAGCTGAACGAGTTAATAATTCAACAATAGGCCACTCGGAGTTAAAGTAATTTCGAGTTGGTGCATCCGACAGACATACACTGTGTACATGAGAAACTGCACACCGCACGTAAGAAATCGCACACTACTCCCTCGCGAGAACAATAACAACATCTGAGTCCCGCTTGCTACTGTGACAATGAGTACATGTGCGTATGTACCAACAATACAAGGTCAATGTAATCAGATACTGTTTTCGACCCGATCCCTTGTCCACTTGCACACGAACACTACCCACGTGCAACAGGCGCAGATCCTCATAAGCCCCCGCAGACTGCGGGGGCTCATGAGGATCTACGCCTCTTGCTGGCCTCACTTGCTTCCATGTGGTTGCACGGCCTCCCATGTTGACGGCGCTTTTTTTTTCTCTCTCTTCCTTTCTGTCCTTTACTTGTGTAATGTTCTTATTTTTCATGTGTCTGTTTCGCCTGATTTGTTTTCTTGTTTACTGTAACCTTTTCCCCCGCAGGAAACAAAATCTCATGTGCCCCAGGGAAGTTGAAGAGTTCCAAGAAAGCACTGAAGCCATCTTGATTTTTTTTTTCCCTCGGAAGGGAAGGTTAGGGGTTTTCAATCTGCGACGGTGACGGAGGGGTCAATTAGGCCACTTAGATCTCGCAGGGGAGGTAAGTGGGGGCACAAGTAGACAACCCTTGATGCCAAGGGAGAGAAAGGAAGGCAGGTCTTAATCACAGGAAGTTGAGACCTTTGACAATGGAAACACCCTCCTCAGTCGAAATTCCTTTTAAATCTCAGACGGTTTCTCTTGAGAATCAGTGGGTCTGATCTCAAAATGAGAAAGGCATAGAATTTCATGAGCCCCCTCGGCTGCAGGGGCTCAAGAGAATCTATGCCTTTTGAATACAGAAGGGGCTGAAAGTAGGATTGTCCTAGGCGCTGCATAACATGTTTTGCAGGCTTCTGTTTAGTCGTCTTGGACTGGGGTAAACATAATAAGTACAAGTATCAATCTGTACCACACTTGGAGCTTTGCTTATTGTCATCGACAGCCCTGGAGATTCACAGTCAAACAAAAAGGCAGCATCATATACGAACCTGCAAAGCCAAGACCTCAAGCTGCATGATGGAGGTTGAGGCCGTGACACGCTCTGAAATGAATTGCTACGCTGGGTGACAGCCAAATCAGTCACGCCATCATTCTCACAGACTCAAAATGTCTGCTGCAAAAAAATCGAAGCAGGGATGGGAAGGCAAGACTGGCACTGGCCAATGGCCCAATTGCAACTCCTACTGCCCATGATATGCTGGAGTCCAGGACAATGATCAAGCGGACACCCTCGCTGGCAATGCAGAGGCCCAAAAGGGCTACGGATGGGCAGATCTGATGTGGTGCGGAACCTGAGAAAGCATTTCAAGTATCTCTGTACCAAATTTGAGTTTTAAGTTGTGAACAGTATTTGAGAAAAAAAACATCTTTTGTCAAAATATGACTATTTTAGACCTATTTCCTGAGCTCTCGTGACCCTTGACCTTTCTGAGGGATCAACCAAATTAATGTGCATAGAAAGGTCTTCCCATCAGGTATCTCTGTAGCAAGTTTGGGTTTAAAGTTGTAAATATTATTTGAGAAAAAATATCTTTTGTCAAAATATGGCTATTTAGGACCTATTTCCTGAGCCCCTGTGACCCTTGACCTTTCTGAGGAGTCATCCAAATTAGTACGCATAGATAGGTCTTACCATCAGGTATCTCTGTAGCAAGTTTGGGTTTGAAGTTGTGAATAGTATTTGAGAAAAAATAAATTATGTCAAAATATAGCTATTTGTTACGTATTTCCTGATCCCCTGTGACCTTGACCTTTGTGAGAGGTCACTCAAATTGGTATGTTTAGAAAGGTTTTACCAAAAAGTATCTTTTGGGCCAAGTTTGAAGAATGTGGCTTGAATAGTCTCCCAGAAAATGCCAACGTTAAAGTTTACCACGAACGACGGCGGACAGATGACCACTGGCTCCAGCACCGACGACAGAATATCGACTATCCCCAGAGTGTCCTTAAAAACCTTTGGACAGCGGTCCTTTACTTTCCAAGCTCCCAAAGTGTGGAATGGTCTTCCCCATGATATTCGCCATGCACCATCTTTGGCCATTTTCAGGGCTAGATTGAAAACATTTTTTTCAATCTGGCCTTTGAAAGGGATTGATCAACCCTACGTTTTCCCATCAACATGTATATATCTAATCAGGCTCTTGACATGTTATGTTTATTATTTGAGTATTGTGTAAATGTGCATGAATGATTGTGTTTTTGTACATCGTCAGTACTTTAGTTAGTTAATTTCAATTAGTTAAATTATCTAGATGTAAAGCGCTCTGAGCCTTTCTTTGTGGGGATATTGCACTATAGAAGAGTTATACATTATTATTATTATTATTATTATTATTATTATTATTATTATTATTAAAACATAGACTCACTTTTGCTATGCACATGAGCCAAACAAACACTATAATAAAATCAGGTGCACCCAGGGGCTGATGAGGCCGAAATATTTCCAGACTAAACAGCAAGTGATCCTAAGTTACGACTTCCAGCATGCCGACGCCAAAGCCGCCACTGATGATCTACGTCTACACTGGCTGAAGCGTCAGAGCTAAACATGTAGGAAATCGGTGACAGTCATTTGTAACGTTTGCCCCAGATCAGTCGATGCCAGCCAACGAGCACATCCCAAAGTCTTTCTACAGTAAGAAATACAAAAACTACCAAGTAAGCAAAAGGTTCTTGTGCCGGTGGGCCTTTTCCCGGTGCGCAAAGGTCCTCGGGCCGACGACGGCTGCAGTGGGCCCGCGCACGCATGTGCGCGGGCCCACTGCGGCCGTCGTCGGTCCGAAGCTCTTTTGCTCCTGGAGTTGCATACTGGGTATAGAAATGCGTCAAAAGGCCCTGCAAACTCATGAGGAGCTATATCCAGTGCAGGTGAGGAACTAGGTCAGTTTTTGAGGACGTCGTCATACTCATAGTCGTATAGGCCCGACCGCTTGATAGAGCTATTTACGGCACGTGACTAGCAAGCGAGCACAGTATACTGACGAGCAAAAGAAATGCCACATTTTTGGAATCTGATTACTGCAGGAATCATCGTGACTAAAACCACTACCGCCAACCAAAGGGTACAGGAGGTTGCCTTGTAAGCCTCGCAATGTCTAGGAATGTCTAGGAATGCAAGTTCCCTAGGATCCAAGCCCTTTTGTAGACTCATTGCCTATCCCGCCCAAGCTTTCCAAACACCCGTTCATACCGTTTTAACACCACAGACTCGCGTTTTTTTTTTTTTTTTTTGTTTTGCAACACACAAGAAAATCTTTCTTTTCTGTATTACTTTAAACCACATGCTTTGTTTGAAGGGTGGCGAACCGCAGTGACGGATAAGAAAAGGCCAGCAATGTCTGCACGAGTCAAATTTACACCGACCTGATAAGCTCGCAGATTTTGATCATAAGCCGCCACACAAAATTCCCACCTCATTCCATAACATTTTCTCTTCAAAAGAAAACATGCGAGGAGGAATGGGAGGCGACTTCTGGCGAGGTGCTAGAGAGTCTCGCTGAGCTGAACCTCGTTAGCCCGTTTCAATGCCAGCTGACACAGACTGTGTTTCTGCAATCTTTATTAATTCAACACCAAAAGGCCCTAGCTGTCCCGGGAATATGGATTCAAAGTGGTGTCACCAAGAGGCATAGATCCTCATGAGCCCCCGCAACTGCGGGGGCTCATGAGGATCTATACCTCTTGCAGTTGGGTGGTGTTAGCATTTTCTCGGCAATGAACGGGTTAAAGGGCCCAAAGGTCGCACTGACCCTTTTGGACTAGTGTCCTCCTTTACTAACGATTCCAATCTGCCATGACAGTATATTAAGTCTATATTTACGAAAAGCGAGATATCATTGTAACACAATAACAATCTCTCGTTTTTCACAAAACAATATCGGCTTAGTGTCTTTTGCTTTCTGCTGCAGTCTAGCAGAAGAACCTTCACTTTTGATCTCGGACATCCAGACACTGATCTACCACCCAACAAAGACTATTTTGCCAGAAATACACTGAAGTCCTAGACTCGGACCACAACGTGCTCTCAATCTGATGAGCAATAGTGGTGTTAATGAAACCAGCAAGTTGCATAGATTCTCATGGGCCCGTGCGGTCGCACGGGCTCATGAGAATCTATGCAACTTGCAGACGGAAGGTGCTGGGGTTACAGGTAGTGACTTGACAGAAGATAAGTGCAAGTTATACGCCTGATAAAGTGCGATAGCCGGGCGGCAGCCATCTCAAGTTACACACCATCCGTCGCTTTTCCAGTTCGTACCATTTGAAAGAGGCACAGATTCTCATGAACTCCTGCAGCAACAGGATCTCATCAAAGTCCACGCCTCTTGCTGACCATGTTCGGCTTCAGCTCGTCCTGAAATTGCGGGTGTTATCACGGGTAGGGCGCCTTCGACTGCCATGACACTTTAACGATCATAAAAGCCCTATACGTCATGTTAGTGCAAAAAGACTAATACCATCATACACTCTATGTTCAGGTCAGGTGAGACCCTCAGGATGAACAACTAGGATGAAAATGCGGTGACCGAGATACACGTATCCTACAGAGCCCCGCTCACATTGCGGGGGGTCGTCAGGATCTATGTCTCTTGTTGATGAGTGGGCTGGCTGAGTTAGTTGCAGGATGCCAGACGCCCTAGGTTTTACGCAAATCGCGCCCCGCACCAGATGGCGAACTGGAGGAATTCCACCTGATTGAATCGCAAACCCCACACTACCTGTGAAGGAGAACAGGAACCGAACGCAATATCATTAGGCTTCATCGTAACCTGCAAACCAGATATTGTTTCATTTTTCTGTCAAGAACACAATCGGATCATAACCGAAAATGATGTCAGCGAAATGGTCTATATCTCATGGATCCTCCCCATGTTGCAAAGCCTCATTTACACACTGAGCCACGCTGTTGAAATTCCCAAATTCTGGGGTTGTCCTCTGAAGACTACAGTGCATTTCAGGCGCAAGATAAAATCGGGGCGATGCCTGAATAGCCTGGCGCCCGAACCAAACTGTTCTGTCAACCTCCTTGAACTGTCATGGTCCATCTGTATCTGCAGTGAAAACAGGCTGACTAGATACAAATACACGTTAGTGATTACTTTAGGGTAATTTATAGTCATCTGATTTTAACTAAAAACACTGACGGAGACTTATCTGACAGGCTAATCAGGCACTGAACTGGAGCTATCATAGTCATGACATCCCCCGACGATGAGGATGGAACTGAAACAAGAGTTCTATCACTCAACCGCTGGCATTCTTCTTCACGCATGACATGCGCCCAGGCTGACAGCATTCGCCGACACACTACATGGGGTAAATGCACGCGGCAGAAATCGCGCAATCGACTGGGGAGAAAGGAGGTCGTCACCTCCGCCCCCCCCCCCCCCCCCTTTACACCCCTCTCTCCGCAGGAAGATGAGAAGCGGAACTTACTACAGCAGTTCAGATGAGCTACGGCCAGACACTACATTTGTTTTAATTACGTATATTTGATGTAAAATAAAATGCACTGGTGACCAACAGATGCCGGGAATCGTGTATACCTCAAGTTTCGTCTGACTTCAGTTATGGAGTTACACAGGTCAGCCTCTCACTATGGAGCTACACAGATCTGACTTTTATTATGGAGCTACACAGGTCTGACTTTCATTATGGAGCTACACAGACCTGACTTTCACATGGAGCTACACAGACCTGACTTTCACTACGAAGCTACACATAGACCTGACTTTCACATCGAACACACGGATCTAACTTTCACTATGGAGCTACACAGACCTGACTTTCACATGGAGCTACACAGATCTGACTTTCACTATGGAGCTACACAGACCTGACTTTCACTATGGAGCTACACAGATCTGACTTTCACTATGGAGCCACTCAGACCTTTCACATGGAGCCACACAGGTCTGACTTTCACTATGGAGCTACACAGACCTGACTTTCACATGGAGCTACACAGGTCTGACTTTCACTATGGAGCTACACAAACCTGACTTTCACTATGGAGCTACACAGGTCCGACTTTCACTATGGAGCTACACAGACCTGACTTTCACTTTGGAGCTACTCAGACCTTTCACATGCAGCCACACAGGTCTGACTTTCACTATGGAGCTACACAGACCTGATTTTCACATGGAGCTACACAGGTCTGATTTTCATTATGGAGCTACACAAAAACCTGACTTTCAGATGGAGCTACACAGATCTTACTTTCATTATGGAGCTACACAGACCTGACTTTCACATCGAACACACAGATCTGACTTTCACTATGGAGCTACACAGATCTGACTTTCACTATGGAGATACACAAGCCTGACTTTCACATGGAGCTACACAGACCTGACTTTTACTATGGAGCTACACAGACCTGACTTTTACATGGTCCTACACAGATCTGACTTTCTTTATGGAGCTACATAGACCTGACTTTCACTAGGTCCTACACAGATCTGACTTTCTTTATGGAGCTACACAGACCTGACTTTCATTATGGAGCTACTCAGACCTGACTTTCACATGGAGCTATACAGGTCCGACTTTCACTATGGAGCTACACAGACCTGACTTTCACATGGAGCTACACAGGTCTGACTTTCACTATGGAGTTACACAGACCTGACATTCACATCGAACACACAGATCAGACTTTCACTAAGGAGATACACAGGTCTGTGTCTCACTATGGAGCTACACAGGTCTGACTTTCATTATGGAGCTACACAAATCTGACTTTCACTATGGAGCTACAAAGGTCTGACTTTCACTATGGAGCTACACAGACCTGACTTTCACACGGTCCTACACAGATATGACTTTTCATTATGGAGCTACACAGACCTGACTTTCACATCGAACACACAGATCTGACTTTCACTATGGAGCTACCCAGGTCTGACTCTCACTATGGAGCTACACAGGTCTGACTTTCACTATGAAGCTACACAGGTCTGACTTTCACTATGGAGCTGCACAGGTCTGACTTCACTATGGAGCTACACAGGTCTGACTTTCACTATGGAGCGACACAGACCTGACTTTCACATGGTCCTACACAGATCTTTCTTTATGGAGCTACACAGACCTGACTTTCACATCGAACACACAGATCTAAATTTCACTATGGAGCTACACAGGTCTGACTTTCACTATGGAGCTACACAGGTCTGACTTTCACTATGGAGCTACACAGGTCTGACTTTCACTATGGAGCTACACAGACCTGACTTTCACTAAGGAGCTACTCAGACCTTTCACATGGAGCCACACAGGTCTGACTTTTACTATGGAGCTACACAGACCTGACTTTCACATGGAGCTACACAGGTCTGACTTTCACTATGGAGCTACACAAACCTGACTTTCACATGGAGCTACACAGATCTGACTTTCATTATGGAGCTACACAGACCTGACTTTCACATCGAACACACAGATCTGACTTTCACTATGGAGCTACACAGATCTGACTTTCACTATGGAGATACACAGGCCTGACTTTCACATGGAGCTACACAGGCCTGACGTTTACTATGGAACTACACAGGCCTGACTTTCACATACAGCTAAACAGGTCTGACTTTCACTATGGAGTTACACAGACCTGACTTTCATTATGGAGCTACACAGACCTAGATTTCACTATGGAGCTACACAGACCTGACTTTCACATACAGCTACACAGGTCTGACTTTCACTATGGAGTTACACAGACCTGACTTTCATTATGGAGCTACACAGATGTGACCTTCATTATGGAGCCACACATGTCTGACTTTCATTATGGAGCTACACAGATCTGACTTTCATTATGGAGCTACACAGACCTGACTTTCACATCGAACACACAGATCTGACTTTCACTATGGAGCTACACAGATCTGACTTTCACTATGGAGATACACAGTCCTGACTTTCACATGGAGCTACACAGGCCTGACTTTTACTATGGAACTACACAGACCTGACTTTCACATACAGCTACACAGGTCTGACTTTCACTATGGAGTTACACAGACCTGACTTTCATTATGGAGCTACACAGACCTAGATTTCACTATGGTCTGACTTTCACTATGGAGCCACACAGGTCTGACTTTTACTATGGAGCTACACAGACCTGACTTTCACATTGAGCTACACAGGTCTGACTTTCACTATGGAGCTACACAAACCTGACTTTCACATGGAGCTACACAGATCTGACTTTCATTATGGAGCTACACAGACCTGACTTTCACATCGAACACACAGATCTGACTTTCACTATGGAGCTACACAGATCTGACTTTCACTATGGAGATACACAGGCCTGACTTTCACATGGAGCTACACAGGCCTGACTTTTACTATGGAACTACACAGACCTGACTTTCACATACAGCTACACAGGTCTGACTTTCACTATGGAGTTACACAGACCTGACTTTCATTATGGAGCTACACAGACCTAGATTTCACTATGGAGCTACACAGACCTGACTTTCACATACAGCTACACAGGTCTGACTTTCACTATGGAGTTACACAGACCTGACTTTCATTATGGAGCTACACAGATCTGACTTTGATTATGGAGCTACACATGTCTGACTTTCATTATGGAGCTACACAGATCTGACTTTCATTATGGAGCTACACAGATCTGACTTTCGTTATGGAGCTACACAGATAAGATAAGATAAGATAAGATAAGATGGTTTATTGCCATATGTTTCCATGTACAAAACAATAAAAACATTGGAATTTGTCTTGATGTCAGTTACTAAGACTAAACACACACACACACACACACACACACACACACACACACACACACACACACACACACACACGAGAGAGAGAGAGAGAGAGAGAGAGAGAGAGAGAGAGAGAGAGAGAGAGAGAGAGAGAGAGAGAGAGAGATCTGACTTTCATTATGGAGCTACACAGACTTGACTTTTACTATGGATCTAAAGAGACCTGACTTTCAAGATGGAGCTGCACAGATCAGACTGATACCTGACTTTCACATCGAACACACAGATCTGACTTTCACTATGGAGCAACACAGATCTGACTTTCACTATGGAGCTACACATGTCTGACTTTTGCATGGAGCTACACAGACCTGACTTTTAATATTGAGCTACACAGATCTAACTTTCACTATGGAGCTACTCAGACCTGACTTTAACTATGGAGCTACACAGACCTGACTTTTACTATGGAGCTACACAGACCTGACTTTCACTATGGAGCTACACAGACCTGACTTTCACTATGGAGCTACTCAGACCTGACTTTCACTATGGAGCTACACAGACTTGACTTTCACTATGGAACTACACAGACCTGACTTTCACATGGAGCTACACAGGTCTGATTTTCATTATAGAGCTACACAAACCTGACTTTCAGATGGAGCTACACAGATCTGACTTTCACTATGGAGCTACACAGACTTTCACATTGAGCTACACAGGTCTGACTTTCACTATGGAGCTACACAGATCTGACTTTGACATGGAGCTACCCAGATCTGACTTTTATTATGGAGCTACACAGACCTGACTTTCACTTAGAGCTACACAGATCTGACTTTCATTATGGAGCTACACAGATCTGACTTTCACTATGGAGCTACACAGATCTGACTTTCATTATGGAGCTACACAGATCTGACTTTCATTATGGAGCTACACAGACCTGACTTTCACTGTGGAGCTAAAGAGACCTGACTTTCAAGGTGGAGCTGCACAGATCAGACTTTCATTATGGAAGTCAGACGAAACCTAAAGAATACACATTACTGTTGGTCGTCTCTTGTGCGTAACTCGAACTACGATAATTGATGCGGTTGCCACTTTGTTTAAATACCTGACGAGTTTATTACTTCAAATGACCAAAAGAACTCAGGAGACGCTGGCATTGAACGCCACCAACCTGAAAGAACCTCAGTCATGAGCCCTTGACGAAAGTGAGAATGAGATTGCCTTCCAGGTCAAAGGTATACGACTGTCAACCGATAAACATATAATCTGCCAGTGTTTTGCCCCAACAAACAGATTATGTTCAGTGGACGGAAGCGAATATCCCTTCCTTTAATAAAGCACGCAAGATTATCACCAGTCGCCTACAGCAGACAAGGACACGGTCTGTTTCCAGTCTGCTGCACTATCCGAGACAGAGGAGTAAGCGCATCCGCGGTATCTGATCTCCCTGATTCCTGCATAAGAAGCCTATTATACACGGACCACATTTCATTCAACTCCGGATAGACCTTAGCCGGGGATCAGATACTCTCTACGGCGCCCGCCGTGGTACAGCGACTGAAAAACAACTTCCAAATAGTCTGCACTCCCTTGGCAAGAACCCGGTGAGCAAAGCTCCTCGGGCCCACGACGGCCGCAGTGGGCCCGCGCACGGCTGTGCGCGGGCCCACTGCGGCCGTCGTGGGCCCGAACACGTCTCGCTACTGGGGAACCAGGAAAAGCAGCAGTATAACAACTGTATTTGTCACCTTATCAATTATAGCCTGAATGACTGTGATTGTTCAAGGGTAGTTAGACCTCGGCACCTGGATACCTGCACACGCAATCAGGTTTCACATCCAGTCCTTTTTAGTTCACATTCTATTATCGTCTGCTCTTCTGGCATTGTAGAAGATGGACTAGATCAACTACTGATAGCCCAAATGCAGTGCCCGACACGATGTACGCCTGAATGGGATGCATCTCTCGTAACAAGAGCAAGATGTAAAGTCTGGAGGAAACTACAAGCTAACCCTTTGTTGTCGCGAATGTGAACATGGACAAAGGAGTCCTTCACACCACTATCGCCCAGTGTCCGGAACTGGGCGGACAAAAGTCTGATTACACGAGCAGCGTCTTCTTGTTTCTAAACCAACAGATTGCATGCAAAAGAAGTCAAACGAGTTCTTAATATCACCTGTGGCTAAGCTGAATCAAACAAGCAGTTCCTTGGTGTAACACAGTCAAACACTCTCTTAAAAGCAGTCCATGTGTCTGTCAGTCTATTCCGTCTGCAAGAGACACAGATTCTCAAGAGACACTGTTGCCTCATGCACTCGTGAGAATCTATTCCCTGGTAGTGGTATGAACTGGCGTTATCTTTACTAGATGGAGGTAATCACCAAGATTTAAGCCTTTCACAATTTGAAGACACAATATTGGCGTCTATTACCTGATTGTTTTTCAAACGAAAATTGTTCACTTTGAAGAGATATCTCTGTTATTGCGGTGTGTGATGCACACTTTATAATGTCTTATTGTTTCCAAGGACGTGGGAACTTCGGGTGGCGTCGGCTTGTGGCTCCAAAAGAAATACACACACTCTATTTTGTATGACGCAAAAAGTAAACATTGCTGGCATACACAGAGAAAAAAGACAGTATCATGATAATACGATTTTGTCACATAACATGAGAGTGAATGCTAAAAGGATTCAACTCTTTGGTCAGATTATTTGCACAGAAATATGGCTGCAGTAACCTCTACCTTGAACCATTCAGCCCTGACGCACTACAGCAGGAGATGGGTCGACCATGATAATTCAAGGGTAGTGCCAGATTAGCTTGGCGCCGACAGGCGCCAAGCTAATCTGGCACTACCCTTGAATTATCATGGCACTAACCTTGAATTATCATGATCGCTCCATCTCCTGCAACAGGTGCATAGTCTTTAGATGACGCCTCCAAAATATGCGAAATACGTGCGTCGGGCTGCATGAGTTAAGGCAACGACACGATTCTTGTCTATAGAGGTCAGAAGAAAAAAAAACGGTACTAAGTCGCCTATTAATCCTTCCCTGCCAGTGATCAGGAATTTCCCGTTAGAAACAACTCCTCACTGACCGACTTCCGCAAGAAGTACACAGACGTACGTGGGTCAAAATTATGCGTACAGTACATGGGACTAACAAGAGACATAAACCCTCATGAGCCCCCGCGACTGCGGGGGCTCATGAGGGTTTATGTCTCTTGCAGATGAGTAGACTCGCCTCATTGCCCCCGGCAGTTTAAGGGTCAGTTAAACAAGGCTCCTTTTAACTGAACATAATTCAGGAAACGATGAAACGATCAGCGAAGAGTGCCACTACAACCATCGTTGAACTCTTAAACTCCCAGACCTAAATGACTTATCATTTTTATAGAATGGAAGTCATTTAGTTCTGGGAGTGTAAGAGTTAACGGTGGTTGGAGTAGTTGTACAGAATGGAAGTCATTTAGTTCTGGGAGTTTATGAGTTCAGACATAAACTGGGCTGGAGAAACGTGTTTTCTCGATGTTTATAAATGTACCAGTTTCTTTCCAGTTCTCGTCCCTGTAAACGAAGTCTTCACTAAAACAAACAAATGCCGCCGTACACTGACACGCATGGCGAAAACGCGTGTCTCTAACGATGCCCGTGATCATTTTAGAGGCACTGCTATAACCGCTCTACGAACAGCACCGTAGAGTGATTAAAAAAAAAAAAAAATTAATGGCTACCTCATGCCGATCTCAAACTATAGGTTGTTGACGAGGTGGACCGAAAGCTGGGAGGTCCAATGTCGCACTCTGAAACCCAACTGACTTTCTCCAACAACAGAAATGCAGAAAGATGAGCCGGCAGCCCCTACCAGCAAAAAGCATAGATTGTGGCGAGCCCCTGCAGCTACAGGGGCATCTCAGAATCTATGTTTCTTGTAGATGGACCAATGCCAGAAAAATGTACAAAAAAGACCACAAGGTTTTGTTGCTGTCCTTTACCAGCAGGAAACCACTAGAGATATGGGCCTTGAAAGGCAAATGGCGTTTACTCTTCTGGCGGCTAAAGAGTTAAAGGATGATTCCACCTTGACACTACAAGCACAATAAATACTGCCGATTACGATCCGGCATTGGAGGAAGATACGTAAAATCACCCCCCCCCCCCCCCGCCCCCCTATAGTAATAGTAATAATAATAATAATAATAATAATAATAATAATGTCATTATTTCAGACCAGCAGAATGCATGGAAATATGGGGGAAAACTTAAAATTTTTACTGAAGAACTACCGATGACAAAGAAGTCGACTGAAAATCTGGGTTTAACGACTTCTAAGCGGCAGGGGCAGTACTGTGCTGGCCGTGGCTTAAACATGTATACGCTTCTAACCTATCGGCGGTGGAACCTTTCCAGATGAAAAGTGTTCCTTTAAATGTCGTGTGTGCATTTCAGCCTTGCACGGGCACGGCACCAAGGCATTCCCGCTGAGTGTCCAGTGCCGATAAACGTGTCATGATTACCCCCCATTACGCCGTGCAACCAGACACAACCACTTGGCCATATCACTGACAGACTCCACAACAGAATCCGCTTCCATCAGAAAGAAGCACAGATTCTCATGATACCATTTTTTTTGTACACAAAGTATCCTGCCTGTCCCATTTTTTCCATCTGCTAGAAACATAGATTCCCATGAGCTCTTTCAGCTGCATGGGCTCATGAGAATCTGTGCCTCTTGCCTCTTAATTAAAACATGCTTATTTCTGTGAATTACCGCAGTTCACAAACAAACACGAGTTTAGACATACAAAAGCAACTTAATGCTAATGACGAATGTCTCCTTCCCGCTTCTGAAATCCTGTTGTCTTTCGCGGCCACTGATCAAAACCCTGCCTAAGACTGTAGGGGGCTCCTAAGAATCTATACACGCTCTCGGTGGCACTTGTTCACTTCAATCTCTTGCTCTTCAGACAGAGGAAGTCCTCGAGCTTGGAGAATATCAGTGACGCCTACACTGCCTTTGGGCGCAAAACACAAACAAGAAAGAACAGCTGCGAAATATGTCCAAACAAACACGCGGAGAACGAGAGACGTCTCGCCTATCATGCCAGCTGCTCGTCTGAGCGCAGACGACGATCTCCAGGTGAGAAAACCGTGGAGCTGATCAAGGCTAACAACAGGCGTAGATTCCCATGAGCGCCTGTTACTGCAGGGGCTCATGAGAATCTATGCCTCTTAGAAGTGGACCAGATCTGGTGAGGGACGTGATATGAACCAAAGACAAACGTATGAAACCGAAGACCCGAGGGTGGTCTATTTTTGTTGGTACCCGCTTACACTTCGACAACTGCGGCAATTTTTACACATCAGTCGGGAATGCCTCACCATCCCACCCCCCCCACCCACCCCCACCCCATAACCATTATCAATTATCAGTGGAAATAAAGGTAAACACACTCAAACTCTCTATATCAACTACTGGTGTGTCAATAGAAAACTAGCAAATGAAATGGGTACTAACAACAACAATAGTAATACTAACGAGAACAACAATAGCGAATTCTTAAATATCAAAAATGTTATCAGATGAAATAATTGTATACATTATATGTATTGAATGTTGTTTTGTAAACAGAAAGCTAAGAACAGGGCTGTGTGGCGCTTCTTTGGAATCTTCTGTGGAATCTAGTTGTACAACTGGCCGTGCACGTGTGGCACAATCTGTGCAAACATTCAAAATGCCGCTGATGGATGAAAGCTGCATGAAAGCGTATGCGCGCGCGCGCGCACACACACACACACACACACTGACACACACACACACACAGTGACATTGGCTAAGGAAGCCAAAAAGGCAAACCGTAACAAAATATGACAAGCCCTTTCAGCGTAATAATTGTTGTCTCAAGAAATCGCGGGCATTTTCCCCTTTGCTTATTAACTCATTACTCCAGCGAGGTGAAAGTTGGGTGTAACATCTTCCACATGGAATCCATCAAAAGACCGGCTAAGGACAGGAAAGAGGCCCAGTGCGCAGACAGTCCTCGGTCCGACGTCGGCCGCAGTTGGCCCGCGCACGGTCGTGCGCGGGCCAACAGCGGCCGACGTCGGTCAGAGGAACGTTTGCATACTGGGGACAGGCCTGAAAGGCGAGATGCGACACCGCTTGAGGGAGCAAGAGCATTAATTTAGCTACTTGCGCAAACGAGGCGGATCCAGTAATCGCTCCTGTGTGAAATTAAATTGTCAAAAGTGCATGACGACCTGCCCGACACTATCATCTACTGTGAATACAAACTATTCGAAGACGTATTCCATTTCTGAGTGCATTGGATTTAGCGCTGGGACCAGCTCCAGATCTGCGGGCCCAGAAACCCGTAGAAAATACCGAGAACATAATCCTCGAGTAAACCTGTATCAGGTCAGAGACAATAGTCTAAGTAGGTTGAGCCCCTTTATAGTAAGGGTTAAAGTGGCCGTTTCGCTGGATCCTTTTTACGTGTGTAGATTATTACAGTCCTCTGGAGTTAATTCCCTCCTTACGGTGCAAACGCCAAGAAGCGCCTCTTCACGAACGCCGCGATCACTGAGGCAAGCGTCCATGTAGTAGTCGAACTGCTCAGAATACCGGATAAGTACCTCGAATTGTGGATGTCAATGAGGACAACCACGCGAGCGAGAGGCGTATATTCTCATGCGACTGCAAAGGCTCATATACGCCTCTTGCAGGCGGAGCTGGCTGGATGAATCCAAGGAAAGCCTAAGTCACCGTGCAATGTTTGACCTACTTCTGAAACATCAGTTGGAAACCTCTATTCGGCCGTGAACGTCGTAGACTGAACAGTGAACTTCCGACGACAGACAACGTTTAGGTAAGCATGTAGGGACCATTCGATACCTGTGAGCAAGAGGCATAGACGCCCCTGCGGACGCAGGGGCTCCTGAGAATCTATTCCTCTTGCAGAGGCTTCAAAGAGGCAAGCAAGAGACATAGGGCCTCAATCGTCACACACCGAAAGCAGTTTCTTTAGGTCAGGGTTAAAAACAAAAACAAAACAAAACAAAACACCCGCAACAATCTTGCCCTAAAGTTTCACCGACTGGATAATCCGTTGTGGTCCTTACTGCTTTGAGCCGTGAGATCCAAGATCCAAAATCGCAGACAAGAAGATGCCTCTGATAAAGGTTGCTGTCATCGACTGACTTCACAGCCCCAAAAAAAAACATGAAAAATGTCGTGTGGCGATTATCTTCATCCAGGGTAAGTTCACTTCGTAACGAATTGCGTCCTTAGTCCAGAATCAGAGAGTAAAACTATTCTCTAAATGTCGGAGTGTGAACACCTAGGTCGTGTGGTAATTATTTCCTTCACTGCCGAAAAAAGTGAAAACAATCCAACTGCAAGAGACATAGATCTTCATGAGCCTCCGCGCCTGCGGGGGCTCATGAGGATCTATGCCTCTCGCTGAGACCAGTTTGTGTCCATATTCCTTGGACGGTTTTGACTTCTGGTCGTTGAATGAACAGTGATTTCAGAAACAAAAATGCACGTGCAGTGCCAGGGAAGGGGTTAAAAGCAGATCAACACGAAGCCCAACACCCCCTTTAGTGGCTATCTACATAGCGAGGTAATAGAAAGCAGCCACACACGCAATACTCTCACCCTGCTGGATGACCCTGTAAGTGTTCAGCCCAGGAACACAACCACAACAGACCAAAACACATTTTTACGTCCGTTCTATTTATAAAAGGAACTTTTTAGGACGGGTCACGGTGGGGCGAATTTAATAGCATGTCCATGATGTCAAAGGCGGGCAGGTTAAACCTCTAACAATTGAAGTAACAACATAAAAATTACGTCATGTCTAGTTACGCTAACCGGCCTCGTTGCTGAAGGTACATTTGGCGCGAAGCGCCGTATGTGCGTACGGTATGTATGTATGTGCGTATGTTGTATGTGCGTGCGTGCGTATGTATGTATGTATGTATGTGCGTATATCTGTCTGTGCGTGCGTATGTATGTAAACAAGAAAATCTCCGATATTTTTTGTACACACAAGCTTGAAACTTGGCGAAATGCTTTCTTAAGTGGGTGGCTAAGAGAGCATCCGAGCATATTGTAATTGAATGTCTCATTTAAGACATAAACAACCGTTAATAGGAAGTCGGTTGACGCAGATGAGAGTCCGTAATTTTTGTCATATTTACTTGAACTTTTGCATATAGCTAGTTTGGAGAAAGACATTGGATGAGTTCGTTAGCCAGCTTTGTATCCTTACAACTTCTTTATTAAAAATTAATTCTTTTCATAAAAGACACCATCGATCATGACATTCTTTTAAGACGTCTGCAGTGTACTTTTGGCATAACTGACACTGCCTTACGATGGTTTGCCTCCTATTTGTTAGGCCGCTCTCAGTGTGTGACTGTTGGAGGTGCAAAGTCCAAACCACTCCCCCTGCGTTGCGGCGTGCCCCAGGGTTCTGTCTTGGGGCCTGTACTGTTTTCAATGTATACTCAACCCCTGTCATCTGTTGTGTGTCGGCATAGTTGTGATTTCCACAAATATGCCGACGACACACAGCTGCTCAGGGACTCAGTCCATGCCATGTGATATCCCAATTATAATTTAGGAAGTCGAACTCTGTATTTTAAAAAGAATGGATGTTAATGAACAAGCTCATGCTGAATGGTGGCAAAACTGAGTCAATGTGTGTCGCGTCATATCACACTCTTTCCCAGGTCACCTGCAGCATCTTGACTGTTGGTTAAGCTGGCATACCTTTCAAACGCTGTGTACGTGACCTTGTTGTTCTTTTGGACTCTACTTTGTCTATGCATGACCATATCACTTCCATCTGTAGAGCAGCCTATTTCCAGCTGAAGAAAATCAGCTCTGTAAGATCTTTCCTGACTCAGTCAGCCACCACTCAGCTCATGTCTTCACTAATTGTGAGCCGCATTGACTATTGCAATTGTTTGCTGGCCTGCCATCTGAAGACTTGAACTGGCTCGACCAGAGAATATTAAACAGTGCAGCTCGCGTCATTTTTCAGAAATCAAAAAAAGCTCATGCGTCATCCTTGTTGTACCAACTTCACTGGCTTCCCATCAAAGCTAGGATTGAGTACAAGGTAGCTACTTTCGCTATCCGTCATTTCGATGGTACACTGCCTCCCTACCTTTCCAGTATGTTAACTACTTATCAAGCTTCCCGCACCTTAAGTTCTAGCAGTGAAAAACTTTTGAAAGTACCGAAAATAAATACAAAGTCCTTTGGTCAAAGGTCCTTTTGTTTCCAGGCCCCAGTCATTTGGAATTCGCTTCCGAAGCACATTCGTGATGCCCCGAAAAAGTCAGCTTAGGCACATCTTTTCCAGTCTCACTACTCTGTCTTACCAAATTCCAGTCTCTTTTCTGTTTCACAATAACATCATGATGATCCTGTGCCAGTCCTTGTTGCGATGGTTGTTTGTGCTTTGGGTGTGTTTATGTGCTGTTAATTTTAGAATTTGTATTGTAATATTTGTATTTTGTGTTTTGCTGTCTATTGATTTGTGTTTAGGTTTAAACTTTGATTTGCATTGTACAGCGCTTAGAGCCTGCACCGTAGGGAGTTTGCGCTTTATAAATATAATAATAATAATTATTATTATTAAAAGAATTAAAACACTAAAAAAAACCTTTACTTCTAGAGAAAGTCAGACAGTGGCGGTGACGTAAACGAGGCGACTCCGTCATCACGCAGACACTGACATAATATTCTAATATGACGTCTCTCTCTCTCTCTCTCACTCTCTCTCTCTCTCTCTCTCTCTCTCTCTCTCTCTCTCTCACACACACACACACACACACACACACACCAAACAAACATGCGTGCATCTCCAGGAGGAATAGATCCTCATGCGCCCTCCAGGCGCATTGAGGATCTATGCCTCTTGGAGATGTTTGGCCGAGCGCGCGCGCACGCACGCACCGTAACACGCACACACACACACCGACGCGCTTTCAGAAGAGCATGCAGGTTACCCGTGTACTTAGTATATCATTTAGCTAGGTAAAATCAACCTGCTTTCACACAAATTATACCAAGACTGAAATTGTACCGTAAAGTTTTAGTTTTGTCACCATTTTCTCAAGCCTATGAAGCGAAAGTGAAACTCATATCACGTAAAACTTACGCCATGACAAATGACGTTAGAAAAATCAATGACGCGTATGTTCTGCGCCCCTTATAAAACTCACTGACGCATTGGCTGATCTGCAAAACTTTTTCAATAGGAGATAATTCAACATCAGAATCAGGTTAAAGACAAAAAGTAGAGACCATTGACAGCGAGGACAGCTCTTATATAGAAGGGACTTTGTGGGTTATGGTTTATCCCATCTTGTTCTACTGCCAGTCCTGCATGCCCGTGCACAACTTGCCACCGATCCGACAACGTGCGCACACCATAGATACATAAAAAGACATAATTTATCATCAATGGAGGACAAATGACAGTAAACTGCAAAGTGCCCGCATATTCGTTACATTGACTATGACGTTTGCAACGATCCGTTTCGCCTTAACTGATGAAAAACTGGAGTTTTTACACATGTGAAAAATTCCGCACACAAAAGAAAAGAACTGCTCCATTATTAATATGTCACCTTCCATCAGCTTTTTCCCATTTGTAACTTCAAGGAAAAAAAACAACCCCGATGACAATGCACTGGCGTAGGAAACGGCATTGCATGGTGTGGCCCTTCACTTGTATCGTTAGAAAGGAGAAAACAAAACAGTTCGTTAGGGACTCTGCGTTTGCAGTATTTTGTGGCGGCCCCAATGCGCAAAGAAAAGAATCACCGTTAACCCCGTCAGAAAGACTGAACATCATCCAACTGCAAGAGGCACAGATCCTCATGAGCCCCCGCAGTTGCGGGGGCTCATGAGGATCTATGCCTCTTGTTGACACCACTTTACATCTATGTTCATTGGACGGCTGGGACTATTTGGCGGCGAATTAACACAGATTTTAGAAATACAATCTGCATCCACTGGCAGCGAAGGGGTTACCTCATTCGGGATGTGCCGCATCCGCATAGGCCGCACAAAGCCGCGTCCGGATGCGGCACGCCTGCAATGAGTTAGAGCGGGTTCCAGTTTGCATGTGTATAGGTGTCCTGTCACTCTGACAGAGTTCGATCTGATCATTCAAACTGCGTCGTATTTGTGCCGGTCTGTTATTTTGAGCTCTTACGGCGTAAGGCGTAAGGTCGTGAATCGAATACCAGCACGACATTCCGGCAAGCTATTGTAAGCATCCACAATGCAAATGTTCTTTACAAAGAAGAAGACTGAAGCCTCAAACCCCCGCCCCTACGGTTTTTTCTTCTTCTTCTCAATTTAGTTGGGCCCTTCTTACTCAGTAACTCTGAAATCTTCCTGCGCCACTGCAAAATATTGTAGGAATCCGGTGAGCTGTGCATGCCACATGGATACTGCCGTGCCTGCACCCCGGGTTGACACAATTGTTAAGATAAATTGCTGCCTATTATTCTCCTTTCCCTTCCCTCTTTATTTCCCGTCACAGCCTCGGCGTTTGTTTTTCTTGTGTGATGTATATGGCGTTACTGGCAATATACGCCAGATCTGCGTGTTGTGATCTATTAGGCTGTTTGAAGTTTTTGCTGTGGATTTCGTCAATGTTTTCCGTCGTCTATTATCTCTTCACGTGCCATTTACGCCGCGCGCTGTGCTATTGTTTTTGAGCTGTGGGAACTAATGCTGCAGGCGTTGCAGCGCCGTTTATGGTTTCTTTTTCCTCTTTTTATTACTGTCATATGCTTGTGCCAAATCTTAGCACAACGCCCCAATGGTATCCTTCGTCTTAGGAACACACACGTGAACAAAGCGGATCATTACCTGCTAGACGCAAGGAGCTACGTGAGCCCCTGCTGGTTACAGAGAACCACGAAGATCCTTGCTTCTTGCACGAGTAACGCCAGCCATACTCTCGGATAAGACCCTATCTTCATCATGCCATACTCTGCTATAAGACCCTTCCGCATCTTTTAAACCATCCAGACATACTCTGCTATAAGACCCTTCGCTATTTAGCCCATTTAGTCCCGACGCCCAACAGTTGGAGATTGACTGACCATGATAATTCAAGGGTAGTGCCAGATTAGCTTGGCGCCTGAAGACCTGACAAACCTGAAGGCGCCAAGCTAAGCTGGCACTACCCTTGAATTATCATGGTCAATGCATCTCCTGCAACTGGTGCGTGGTCTTTGGATGACACCTCCAACATTTGGGAAATGCGGCCGTGGAGTTAAATGGGTTAACTTAGAACACCTATGTAACTTTGGTCAATGCTCACTTGCACGCGGCACAGACCTTCATAAGTCCCTGCAACCTTGACGTGAGAAGGCGCATCTTGTTTCCGGAGGAGGGCACTTACACTATTCCACACTGGCGTCTCTGAGAATATTTTGTCCATCAACATTTTCATGTCGTTTTCTTAAGGAGGCGATATACTGAAAAACACCGACTTAACCGATACACTTACAAACAAGATAATACCCATGTTGCGAAGGTGCGACCCTCAAAGACGGTTTACAAACGCTGCAGATTAACTTACAAACAACCCCTGTATATTGAGCATGTTCCTCGACCGATTTGTGATAACCACTAACGTTTTTAGCTCTGCACTGCGATGTTGTAGTACAGTATGGCTTTCTGAATCTGAGGATGTACTAAAGCACCGATATAACTATCTGCCTTCAAGAGGCATAGATTCTAGTGAGTCCCTGCGGCCACAGGGGCTCATGAGAATCTATGTCTCTTGCAGATGGAAGAGGATGGCTAAGGAACTGGATACGGCAGATGGGAAACTCTTGTCAACAATTCTGCAAGGCTTAATCGTTATGATTAACCCATACGGCCCGACGCACATATTTCCCAAATTTTGGAGGCAGTCATCTAACGACTATGCACCAGTTGCAGGAGATGGATCGACCATGACTCTTTGAATTATCATGATCAGTCTATCTCCTGCTGCAGAGTCCCAGGGCACTACCCTTGAATTATCATGGTCAGTCCATCTCCTGCTGTAGTGCGTCAGGGCTGAATGGGTTAATGCAATCCCTTGCATATGCACTACTCGGAAAAAAAAATCTCAGTGCTACACTACTCCTGCAAGCCGAACATCCTCCGGCACCTACTTCAGCAAAAGACTAAATTCATTATACAAACCCCGCATCATTCACGTCTGTGTTTATCAAGTAAAGGAGGGGGGTGAGGCATAAGAGGCAATGAGCGTCCGCATTACGATACGACTGAACTGGCATATCAGAATCATTTTCTGTCACTTTCAGACCCAAAATGGATCAGTTCCAATCGTCTTAGTGCTAAACACTAAACAAAAAGACAGGGGGTGTACCGACCGTAATGGCTCAAGGGCAGTGCCTTATCAGGCACTGTCCTTGAGCCATTACGGTCGATCCACCCCCTGGCCGCTTACGAGGCGCAACACTTTTCCAGGCAATGCTGCCCAGTGCAGACAAAAGACAGCAAGTCGATTTTTTGTTGTTGCGAAAAGCAAGATTTTCATTGCCACAATGAGAATCTTGCTTTTCACCGAACAAAAAAAACAAACAAAAAAAAAATGGTCCTACTGTCTTTTGCCTCCACGAGTCAGAGTGCCCCTCAGGTATCGCAGTCGACTTGTGCTTTGCACTAGTTGGCCTTGGGGGTCAGTCAAAGAGGTACTGAACTGGTTCACGTTTCTTGGCTGAAAGTGGATTTTGACCACGGTAAAAAAATAAGGGCGGGAGGAGAAAAAAGAAAGAAAAAATGCTAGTAGCACGCTGGCGGAGGGGCGGAAGGGGGTGGGTGGGTGTTCTTGGTGGCTGGATAGGGGTGAGCAAGAATGGAAGCGGGAGGAGGGGGAGGGGCCAGTTAGCAGTCGACACAAATGACTGACAAAATGCGCGCGCGCGTGGCGGTTCACACGACTAGTTCATATATGGGCCTGACGAGTGGTGCTTTGTAAATGCAAGTCCGCTGCGCCAGCGCGTGCTGGTTGGTTGGTTAGTTCGGGTTTAACGTCCACGGCATCGAAGTGATAATGGACGGCCCTGACGGGCAGGTTATGGGGGACAGACAAATCTATTACCTATGGAGTACGACCTGAACACTGACCAACTCAGGCGGACTCCAACTGTGCCATTTTGATTTACCAGGACCTTTCAACGGACATGCTATGAACAAGCCCGTCTTTTCTGCCTGGATTGCGAGTCCAGCTACCGGGGCGGGACGGGGATTCGAACCCACGACCCGGCGATTCCCTTCGCTCTCCTGCTCAGACGCTTAACCGCCTGAGCTATTTCAGACTCCCAGCGCGTGCGCGCGGCCACCGCGTAAAATACGCGGTGGTCGCGCGCACGCGGTGGCGCAGCGGATTTGCATTTAGTCAACTACCACTCGTCATGCCCCTATGGACTGGTTAAAGAGGCAGTGCAACTCCGCCCCCTTAATTCTCCTGCGAACCTCTCACAGGTTCACTGCGGGCTCCTAAAGAGTTCCTGCAGCCAGAGGATCGGTGTCACTTGCAGACAAGAAACGGTTAAACATACGTCTGTGTACCTCAGACAGAAGCGGCAAAATAGATTTCAACAAGAAACGTTAGACTCTTTATGCCAAGTATAAGGCTCCGCCACGACCACTCCTGCATCTAAATTTTCTCATTGTCCTGGACTTAACACTAGCTCTGGTACGTGGTGTTCTTTTTTGTGAATGGGAGCTGGATCGGTGTTCAAAACACTGCCTGTAAAGCCTGTAAACAGTGAACTAGGAGATGTCAAATGCTTCCACACAGATACTTTCCTAGTACACGAGATTTTTACATATGTGTTATCAAACGTCTAAGGAAACTAAGATAATTTCTGATCTAACAACAGGAAAACTGACTGATGACAAATCGCCCAAGGAATTCTGAAGGAGGCTCTATACTGAACGAATATACACCGGGCAGTGCCTTCAGAGCAGAGCAGACAAGCTATTTGTGCAAAGAAAAAATAATCATATGTCGTCAGTGACGTCCACACGGTGCACACAGGATTGAGTGAGTGAATAAAAGACGACGTTGGATTTATGTACTGAAGCGACCGACTCGTTGCTGACGGCCTGATAACGCACCCCATAACACAAATACACATCTGCACTAACCCTGCCACAGAACACCATGTCCGACCAAAGCTTGCTGCAGACCATCACTGCCACCCTGTCCACAACCATGGCCTCACACGACGATGGGACCGGAACAACATCCCTCACCTCCATGGCGACACCCGTGGCCATGCCACCCGAGGGACGACCCACCCCACCTGACTACCTCCTGCACACGCAGTTCGTGGTGGACCGCGTGCTGATCCCGGTAGTGGTGAGCTTCGGGATCGTGGGCAACCTGCTGAGCCTGGTGGTGCTGACGCGCAAGGAGATGATGTCGCCCACCAACTGCTTCCTGACGGCGCTGGCTATATCAGACCTCTCCCTGCTCCTCCTGCAACTGCCCATGTTCTTCGGGCTCAACGCCGGCATCGCAGCCACCGACAGCTTCAGGATGTTCGTGCGATACTACACAGTTATAATGTAAGTAACAAGCGCTTAACTCATTCAGCCCGACGCACGTATTTCCCAAATTTTGGAGGCGTCATCTAACGACTGTGCACAAGTTGCAGGCGATGGATCGACCATGATAATTCAAGGGTAGTGCCAGATTAGCTTGGCGCCGATAGGCGCCAAGCTAAGGCACTACCCTTGAATTATCATGGTCGACCCATCTCCTGCTGTAGTGCGTCAGGGTTGCGCCTGAGGATGAAATTATCGAGATTTGTAGACGCCTTTAAGATATACGTCACAGTTCTGTACACAGAACGACCATGATAGTTCAAGGGTGGTGTCAGAATTGCTTGGCGCCACTAGGCTATTCTGACACCTCCTTTGACCTTTCATGGTCGATCCATGTCCAGTTGTAGCAGGTCAAAGCTT
Source organism: Semisulcospira habei (assembly GCA_036245525.1). NCBI lineage: Eukaryota > Metazoa > Mollusca > Gastropoda > Semisulcospiridae > Semisulcospira > Semisulcospira habei. Next base: position 286,995,277 of record BTPG01000002.1, on the reverse strand, counting down.
TCTCGGTTATATGTGACTTACCATTTTCTGGTGTCTGTATTTTTGGACCTTACAACTCCCGGAGGTAATTTCCAAAACCACACACCATCATACACAGTCACAAATCACTCTTTTTTTTTGTGCTGCCAAAGTGTGTGTCACACAATTATCTGGACACACGTCTTAAGAACCGGCAAACGAAAAGCACACATGTAAAATACCATACGGCAGGCCTGAGAGGTGTGATTTTGCAGCAGCAGAAGCCCGCACACCGTCCACTCTGACTGACCAGCGGTAGCGAATCAAAAAAGACAACCGGTGTCAGTGCTCAGTCAGTATCGAGCTCTCCGTTTCCGAGTACATGAAGCAACCGAGAATACTGCAATAGGTACTATTGCTTGAAATTCGCGCGTCTCACGTGTAAGTTGTGATCTCCCAATCTGACTCTCCCCCTCAATGTGCGTGCGTGCGTAAGAGTGTGTGCGTGCATAAAAGAGTGTGTGTGTATGTTGATTGATTGATTGTACATTGCGTAACGTCCCGACAGCAACAAGACTTTCTCAGGACGTGCCTGCACTGCTTGTGAAAAAAAAAAAAAAAAAAAACCAACAGAATATTGAATGTATGTCGCCAACCGGTCCAATACGTTAAATAAACCTACGACATCGGACCTAAATAAAGCTAAGACCATTTAGCAACACACATCCAACATCAAGAGCTACAGGCAGCGCAGACAGTAGGGAGAGTTTAAAAAAGGAAAATACAGGTGAATGGATCAAGGGTAGACAGAAACAAATGCCCCAGAATAGAAGGGAAAACCCCCCTGTGGGGCTGACCAGGGTGACCCTGGGAACTAAAAAGTAGTTAACCCCACCCAAGTCCCCCAGGGCAGACCCGGATGGGGTGTGTGTGTGTGTGTGTGTGTGTGTGTGTGTGTGTGTGTGTGTGTGTGTGTGCACGTTGCTCCCCCCCCCCCCCCCCCGCCCTAGTCCCTCCCCACCCCACCAAATTGAAGAAAACGAGGAACGTGCTTTTCTGCATGCATCTTTCAGCGCCAGGCAGCGCAACACCCCCAGCAGGCAAGATATTGGTCTAAATGATACAACATTCACTGCTGCGGGTCGCCACAAATTTGCCATCAATGTTGGCTTCTCTGCTATAAAGCAGTTCTTGAATGAGCACTATCTTGTCTCTCTCTCTCTCTCTCTACTGATCACCGAATGCCTGGAACATCTGTTGCTGGTATGTTTGATACGCGCAAGTTCGTGAATACGTTCGTCTTGGCTTTTGCACCGTAAGGAGAGAATTAAGGACGGTGATAATCTACACACGTAAAAAGGGTCCATCTCTTGCAACTATAGACACAGAATATCATGGGCCCCTGCTTCGCAGCTGCTCTTGGGAATCTATGTCGTTAGCACACAAAAGAGCATCGCAGATAAACAGTTCGTACCATCGTGGTGCCTTACGCCGGATGGCTACACCTGGCACTCACACGCATGTAAAGGAGATCAACAAGAGGCATAGATCCTCATGAGCCCCCGCAGTTGCGGGGGCTCATGAAGATCTACGCCTCTTGCAGATGTATGACGTTCTCGGGAATCAGCGTTAATAAGACAAACCTCTTCTAGTGATAACCCTGTTCCACGGATGTCCTCCCACTTCCCGGTAAGAAATGACCCCGTGAAAATTATTTTCAGCCCGGCGGATGGATGGTTCCTGTAGGACTCACTCTGGCCAGAAATACTCATAGTCAAACTTTGGCCAGAAATACACTCACAGTCCAACTCTGGCCAGAAATACACTCACAGTCGAACTCTGGCCAGAAATACACTCACAATCAAAGACTTATCAATGCAAGCGACACCCCATATCCCTGTCACGCCCAGAGTCAATAGCTCAGTCGTAGTTTAAAATTGTATGCTAAGCATTTTTTACACTGGTGTGCGCTTCCAGCTATGCTTCAGTGATAATCGATGCGGAGTGGTAGCGGATTTGATCATGCTGAATCGACCATGATTAAAAAGTACATGGTGATACGTGTTGTGTCTAAGTTTTATGCGACTCAAGCTTCGCAGACAGCAAGCTAATATAATCTATCAGAACTTGAATCAACTAAGTTCGGTTAGAAGTGAGTAACAAGCGTCCTCGAATGAAAGGCGGTTTCGAATGAGAGCCGGTTAGTCTTGGAATAAAGACTAGGTTTACCTTGCTCAAGTACTTTGCGCTGGGAAAAGTCCACACGCACGCCAACAATCTGATTTAGCAGCCACGTTCGCATACTACCCTTGAACTGTGATAGTCGATCCTACACTGAAGACCACCTGATACTGGCTGTGCAACGGGTGGACAGGAAGGGAGTCGCCCTCGTAGATACAGGAAGGCACTGTCGACGATGTAAACGGAGCCAAGAGTGCGGCTAGGTGCAGTCGTGTTAACCACTTTCCCGCCACTGATCGTGGATCGTGTTTCCCAAATACTTCTTAATTTAAGGCCAAATAACCCAGACCATACTGAGCCTAGAAGCTTCACATTTGTACACTGCCATATGTCTACACTACATCAGTTATAGTACTTACAAATAAGGATATAGACCAATGGCTTTAGTTCAAGGGTGGTGCCGGAATAGCTTGGCGCCTTTAGGCCTCAAGCTATTCCGGCACCACCCTTGAACTAAACTATTTTAGTCAAAATTATTTCACACACTGGTGTATTCCGAATGATATGGGTTAACTTTATCCGTCCAAAGAACATGGATACAAAGTGGGATCAGCAAGAGTTATAGATCCACATGAGCCACCGCATCTGCGGGGGCTCATGAGGATCTATGCCTCTTGCGTCATGGCGTTGCTTGTATTCAGGCCGCGAAGGGGTTAGACCTAACCGTCCTAGATTCAATGTCTTGATTTTAACCGTCTGTTTTAAGAACACACACATAAACCTAAATCTGGCCCAGATATGAAAACAAAGTGAACGATTTATCGTAGCCACTCACCACGGACGGGACGTAAATCTGGTCGGTTACAGAACACCCTCGTGAGGTTTCGTTTGAGACGAACGACTAGACTCCCAACAACGAACGAAGTCACGGCGGTTAACCAGATTCTGCCATCAGCGTAGACAACACTCCAAAACATCTCCACGAGGCATAGATCCTCTTGAGCACTCCGAGCTCATGAGGATCAATGCCTCCTGGGGATGTTTGGAGTGTTGTCTACGCTTATGGTACGATCTTTTGTCACCCGTGACTGATCTCGCTCTCGTTTGTTGCTGGTAGTCGTTCGTCGCAAACGAAACCTCGCTACTAGTTTGGTTTGATTGTGGCAAGTAAGAAACAAAATCCGCATGAGCACAAGCATGTACATCTGGCCGTATTTAGAACTGCAAGGTTTGACTGTGGCGCACACTCGAGGCAAGAAGCACAGCCGGATCCCCAAGAGCACAGACAGGCGTGAATCTGGCCGTTTTGACCCATATCATACTGAGGCTAAAAGCTTTAAACGTGTACTCTGCCATATGCAAGATACATTATAGTACTTACAGATAAGGAGATAGACCAATGGCTTTAGTTCTTGAACTATTTTAGTCAAACTTATTTCACACACTGGTGTATTTCGAATGATAAGGCAGGGCTAAATGAGAACGTTCGGCTTTGATCGTGGGCGACAATCGGCAAGCTATGTCCTGATACTTTGTCATGAGCCCAGACAGAACTGGCCGTTTTCAGGATGACTTTTAGCTCGGCGCCCGACAAGAGATCTATATACTCCCAATGCGCAAAAAGGCCATCGGGCCGACGTCGGCCGCCGTTGGCCCGCGCACAGCCGTGCGCGGGCTAACGGCGGCCGACGTCGGCCCGATGGCCTTTGCGCACTGGGCTCATGAACCCCACAAATGCGGGGACGCATCTGTGTCGTTTGGAGATCTGTTTCTCTTGGAGATGGATGTTTTCTTGAAAGGGATGTAACTTGATGTGGATTATCTGTAATCGCTAAGGCTAGCGCAAAGCGCTGGCATCAATTACGGTCCCCCCCAAAAAAAAAAAAAAAAACACAAAAAAAAACAACAACAACAAAAAAACAACAACAAAAAACAAAAAACAAACAAACAACAAAGCCCCCCCCCAAAAAAAAAAAAAAAAAAAAAAACAAACCCAAACAAACAAACAAACAAACAAAAAAAAAAACACCCCAAAAACAATCCCAACAACAACAAAAAAAAAGGTACGAAGGTATATTTAAACTTCCTGATAAACTAAAAGACAAGAGGGGAGTGTTTAGTGTTATCAAATAATTATATCTGATAGTTGTTGACGGGCTGAAATGCGGGAGTTTTGAGTGTAATCAAATAATTATATCTGACAGATGTACAATAGAAAGAGGGGTGAGGGAGAGGGGGAGGGGGGGGGTTGCTTCTACCTCCTCTCATTTGACCGTTCCCAGACCAAGCTCCCGATAACGCCCTTTTTCGTCATTTGCATCTTAATACCCTCTAGTTTTACCAACCACTGATCTCCACACAGGCTGGGGTAAAAAAAAATTGGTTTTGACGATGTGATATCAATATACAGTATTTATTTGTTCTAGTCACCATAGAACAGGACAACAGTGAGGTTTCGTTTAAAGGGAACGACTTACGGCCAACAACGAACGAGAGCGAAATCACGGCGGACGACCAGCTTGTACCATAAGATTACGGAATATAAAAAAAAAAACAACAGCTATAAACATAGCGGGAGTGTGGAAACGCATTAGTTATTGCCAGTCATTTGTAGGCTTTGGCGGAGAAATTCAAAGAAACCGTTGGTCATTTACACAGGAGGGCTCATGAGCATCTATGCCTCTTGGAGATGTTTGGAGTGTTGTCTGTGCTTACGGTACCCGCCACGATTTTAATCCCGCTCGTTGTTGCGAGTCGTTCGTTTGAAACGAAATCTCACCAGCGTCACTTTCGTCTTGAGAGACAACAGAGCGCATAGAACCTAAAGGCAATTTTCTGTTTTGTTTCCAAACAGATAATAAAGTTTTCTTGATTCTTGATACAGTGACTAGAAGAAATAAGTACTGTGCATTGATACACAACGTCCAAATAAACATATTTCTACCGCAGCCTGTGATCCCACGCCCCCCCCCCCCCACCCCCTTTCGCTTTTAACCCTTATCATTCGGAATACACCAGTGTGTGAAATAAGTTTGACTAAAATAGTTCAAGGGTAGTGCCAGAATAGCTTGGCGCCTCTAGTCTAGTATATCCTTATTTGAAAGTAGTATAATTTAGCTTGCATATGGCAGTGTACAAATTTGAAGCTTTTAGCCTCAGTATGACAAGGGTTAAACACTCCTACTTCCTAATTTTAGGGCTATGCTTTGGAGTATACCGAAGAATGTGCAAGCGTGAAGATGAAAAAGGAGAGATCGACTTTGAAGCTGAATTGTTAAGGTGATAACACTTTGAAGCTGAATTGTTAAGGTGAGAAGTCAAGATAAATGATAAACTAAAGTCGGATTGTCAAGATAAAACCTAAACTAAAGTCAGATTGTGCAGGGAAAAAACTGACAGACCGCAACGGGCATTAAAGAACAAACGCAAACACTTGAAAAGAGAGAACATTTGCGCTGGGGTCATAGATTGTAAATGACCAACCGTTTCTTTGAATTTCTCCACCGAAGTCTACAAATGACTGACAATAACTATGCGTTTCCACACTCCCACTATGCTCATAGCTGTTTTCTTATTCGGTAATCTGAATATAAAGTCAAAGTTTTTTTTTGTTTTTAACTTATTCTACCCTAACACTGAAATCCCCCAAATTTTGCCGTTGTCCTCTGAAGACAGCATTGCAGTGCAGGACACAGATCGACCATGATAGTTCAAGGGTGATGCCAGAATAGCTTGGCGCCCATAGGCGCCAAGCTATTCTGGCATCACCCTTGAACTATCATGGTCGATCCTTATCTTGCTGTGGTGTGTCTGGGGTAGAATGAGTTAAAAGAATGACACTTTAACCGCTTCACTGTCGAGAAAACCTGAGCGCGATCCTTATGCAAAGAGACACCGACCCCAATGACCACCCGCAACAGTTGCGGTGGCTCGAGAGAATCTGTGGCTCTTCCTGACACCATTTTGTATCCGTGTTTTTTGGGACGGCCGAGGCTCTTTTACGCTGAATTACCACAGAAACACAATCTGCGACCACTGACCACAAGGGGGTAAGTGTCGGTCATTCTATTGTCAAGAAGCCCCTTTGTGCTGTGACTTTCAAAGCTAGACAATGGAGGGCGGAGCCAGCATTTGGTGCACACAAATCTCCTTTTAGGTGCAAATAAATCATCTTCCGGGCAATAATGAGACAGAGATATCAGTGACGCCATCGCAAACAGGCTGCTTATAACCTTCTCGGACTGACGAACACACAAATCCACTGATTCTCACGAGCCCCCGTACGGCGTAGCTATTGAAATGGGGCTAACAAAAAAAAAACACACAAAAAAAAATTCATGAGCGTTAGGCAAAAGGCCATCGGGCCGCCTGTCGGCCCGATGGCCTTTTGCGCACTGGGCTCACGAACCCCGCATGCGTCATTCGAGGTGTGCCGCATCAGGACTCGCCGCTTTATTCCGAGTATCCGGATGCGGCACATCTCGGATGCGATTTTTTTTTTTTTAATGGACATTGAAATCAGGCGTAGCTTAAAAAAACAACAACAAAAAAAAAACAACGAGAAAAGAATTCATTGTAATATTTACCACTCAATAAACATCGCACTGCAAGATATAAAACATTACAGCGAACGTTCGTGATGCCCCTTCCGGGCTACGGTTATCCTGCAGCTAATTTTATAACTTTTATTCACAACCGCGCCCAGGCTTATCCCAAACAACAACCTCCAATTTCAGGGCTGGCCGGGGCCGATCTTGGTCGGCAAGACGCAGAGATCTTAATGAACCCATGCTGCTGCAGAGGCTCATGAGAATCTATATCTCGTGCAGTCTATGTAAAGAATTTACTGTAGAACTTTTACTTCGTAACGTACACCTGATTTTATATTCTTGGACGAGATTTTGCCCTGAGAACAGGGACGAAATTCTGATGTGTTAGTGCAAGACCGAGACCTGTTCGCTGAGGACAATGTCGTCATGAGAAGACGACAATAAAACAGACCGGAACTCCCAGAATAGAACCGGAAATGATATGACAAGTGCCTGCAACTCCTCTCTTCACAAAGCCCCCAAAGAAACTGTTTTCTTCTTTCACACAAACATGTGTTGTAAGCACATCCCGCCTCTAAACAGAGCAGACAGGCAGGCGCCAAGTCTCTAAGTATGCAGACGTCATTGTGACAAAGAGTCCAATTCATTCCACCAAGCTAACACCACACTGGTTGCTTCCCTCGATTTGCTACCGCTGATACAGCGGTAGTGAATCTAGTAAGACAACCACTGTGAACGGACACCAACTGCAGGCCATCAGAAAAGTCTGCCACTAAAGAAAAATCCGGCTACGTTTTCAAACTATCAGCTTATTAACCCGTATCATCCTGAGGCTAAAAGCTTCAAATTTGTACACTGCCACATGCAAGCTACATTATAGTACTTACAGATATGGATGTAGACCGATGGCTTTAGTTCAAGGGTGGTGCCAGAATAGCTTGGCGCGCGGCGCCAAGCTATTCTGGCACTACCCTTGAACTATTTTAGTCAAACTAATTTCACACACGGGTGTATTCCGAATGATAAGGGTTAAAGGACCACATAATTATTAGCTGTCTGCGCCAAAGAAGACTGGGAACAACTCGTCTCTACTTAACTCATTCTACCCCAAGACCGAAATCCCCAAATTTTAAAGTCGTCCTCTGAAGACTGCGTTGCAGTGCCGGACACAGGTCGACCATGATAGTTCAAGGGTGATGCCAGAATAGCTTGGCGCCCATAGGCGCCAAGCTATTCTGGCAGCACACTTGAACTATTATGGTCGATCTTTATATTGTTGTGGTGCGTCTGGGATAGAATGAGTTAACTGAACTATTCAGTCAAGCATTGCATTTAAACCCCTCACTGCCAACTGACGCCGATTGTGGAATATTAATTAATTCAATGCTGTAGAGCCGTCACAGGAAGATGAATTTAAAGTGGTGGCAGCAAGAGGGATTGATCCTCGTGAGCGCCCACAACTGCGAGTGCGGCTCATGAGGATCTATATCTCTTTGAGTTTGTCCACTTTTTCTCGGCAGTCAAGAGGTTAAACACACAATTCGGGCCACTAGAGAGAACGCTCTACACGCTACTGTCCATCTGTTGAACACAAAACACCGTAATTATGAATAAATTGTGGTGTTGTTGCTATTGTTTGCTGTTGATGCAAACGAATACTAATCATTAGCCCATTCGACCCTGACGCGCTACAGCAGGAGATGGGTCGACCATGATAATTCAAGGGTAGTGCCAGATTAGCTAGCCAATCTGGCACTGCCCTTGAATTATCATGGTCGATCCATCTCCTGCAACTGGTGCATAGTCAATAGATGACGCCTTGGGAAATACGGCCGTCGGGCTGAATGAGTCAAAGTCGATGACTGGGTAAGTAATTCTTCTTGCCGATTCCCTGACAACATCCTTGCCAGTAATTTATCAACGTGCAGTATCAATTTAGTTCTGTTCCACCGACATTATGACTGTGGAGCGGAAAAGTTTGTTTGTAAATCGGCACACTACCTGTGATTTAGTCACTGACGTCTGCTGCGAAACGAACTTGAAAGGTCCCCTTCCCACCCACTTTACTCTGCTAACCCTTTGCGTGTCCGTAGCGGTGTTCAAGTTGCGACATTTCCCACAGCAATCATCGCGACTAAAACCGCTACCGACACCCTTTCCCCTTGCGCATATGTACATTGTATATCTCGTTCAGCCCGACGAATTTTGGAGGTGTCATCTAATGACTAAATAAATAAATAAATAAGCGCATTAAATAGGCGCTTTATCCCAGTTGGAAAATCGGCTCAAAGCGCCGCCGCGAACTGAACCCAACAAGCACGCTCACGTGAATCACGCGCATTCACTCACACACTGTACATAAACACAGAACATTCACGTGGTGCTAAGGGCAAGCTCAAGCGAGCTACTGAAGTTTTGGAAATTCAAATCGTTTATATTTGAAATTTGATTAAGTGGGCTGAAATTGATACCAAAGACAATGCACCAGTTGCAGGAGATGGATCGACCATGATAATTCAAGGGCAGTGCCAGACAAGTTAGCTTGGCGCCGAAAGGCGCCAAGCTAATCTGGCACTACCCTTGAATTATCATGGTCGACCCATCTCCTGCGGTAGTGCGTCAGGATTGGATGGGATATACCTAACCATGGGTGCTGTAAACAATACCGGTGGCTGCAAGCAAAAGGGGGTTAACATTTTTTTTACTGTGATGGTGTTGCAGGTACGTGATGACCAACGTGTTCCTGACGTGCACGTGCTGGCTGACGGTGGCGGTGACGGTGGAGCGTTTTCTGTCTCTACGCTTCATGATGCATCCACGTGTAGTCTGCTCCATCAAGCGTGCCAAGCGGGCCATCCTGGCCATCTTCTTTGCATCCTTCCTCTTCCATTTTTCAAAATTCTTCGAGTACGTGCCAAACACGGACCTGAGCAGCCCGCGTCCCCTGCTGTCCACGGAGCTAAGCCTGAACATGGCGTACGACACCGCCATGCACATCACCAACATCACGCTGGCGGCCCTAGTGCCCATGGTGGCCCTCATCATCTTCAACACCTTCCTCGTCTACTTCCTGGCCACCCATCGCCGCCGCATGCAGAAGCACAAATCTAAGGGCAGCCTGGGCGGGGCCGGCAGTAACGGGGGCACGAGCGGGGTAGACATGATGCACGTCAGTGGGGTGGTGGTGGCTGTGGTACTGGTTTTCGTGGCTTGCCACTCGCTAGGCGTCTTCGTGGCCCTGAACATAGCAGTGCACGGGCGCCACAAGATATTCTCTGACCACCTCTTCCTGGCCTTCAAGCACATCAATGGCCTGCTGGTCATGGTCAACTCCAGTGTCAACTTCCTGCTCTACTGCTCCATCAGCCGTAAGTTCCGCAAGATGTTCACGACCATCTTCTGCAAGCGTCTGCTAAGCAAGACCTCCGCCTGGTCCCTGGCCGTGCCGCTCAGTGAGAACAGCATGGCCACCGCAGTGAGCATCAGAGCTCCCAATGCCAACGGCTACAGCCGGGCTAGCGAAAACGGAAGTGCCAAAGAGGCATCCTTTGTGCGCCCGTCTCCAACCAACAGCTCCTTGCCTAGTGCCGAACATCCGGAAATGTGAGCAGCTTCAATTAGTGGGCAGACTTGTTATGAAAAGAAATAGTATTCAGAAGACCCAGTACAAACTAAGAATGTGAACCATGAGTCTAACGCCAAGCTATCTCACGAGTTCTACACTGCAGTTATAAATGACGGATGCTACACTTTGTATTTTCCTTTACAGGCATGATATGAGGAATACGGCATTTAATTAAAAATGTAATCTGAAAATACGTACTGATGCAGAGATTACAGAAAATGCAACGAGCCTTGTTTCCTGAATTACACACTAGTGCTATCTGTAGCATAACCGACCTCTCAGACCGCTAGACAAGCTGAAAGGATCTATTGAAAAATATTACACTTGTAGAAACCAATAGTGTCGCTGCGCTTGAAAGAAACTTTCAAGTGTTTGTATTTACTGCAAACCAGAGACTTTCTTCATTGCTGGTCAGCCTCACTACTTACTATCCGCTCCAGTGCACAATCAGGTATGAAGCACACAGGTCTCTGGCTCCCATCGGGATGCCCGATGAGAAAAAAATCCTCAGGTCGACGTCAGCTAAGATGGCCTGCGCACGGCCCTGCGATAGCCAAATAAGGCTGACGTCAGCCCGATAACCTTTTGCCTACCAAGTGTGTTTCTTCACAAGTCCATGTAAATTTAGCACTACAGTAACGTGATTGGGAATATCGCGTCGGACTTTATGGCTCCCAGGTACCGCGATATACTGAAACTGACCTGAGTGTAATCCTACCTGTGTCCCTTTCTGAATATGATATCCTATGCAATACTTGAGTGAACCAGGAACAGCCCAAGCATAGACATAAATGATTGCAGATGCATAAACCCTATCTTCTACACCAGGGAAGACAGCAGCGATTCCGGCATAAGATCTGAGTAGATGGTATCAGCAGCTGTAGACTTGGCCTGGAAAAAATTCTTCTCGGAGGATGTGCATGAGGCTGATCTCTGCCAGCAAAATCATAGATTCTCTTTAGCTTCTGCGCCTGCATGGGCCCATGAGACTCTATGCCTTTTGCAAACGGAAGAAGCTGGCTGTGGTCTGAAAGAGACAGCCTGGAAGACGCTGAGCGTGGGCGGACGAAGTGTACTTTTCACTGCCAGGGCCAGTCACATTTTATAAAGGTTGCAAGTTTACAAGTCACGAGGTGAACTTACCGTGATAGCTCATATATAGCACGTGATTAAGAGTGAGCTATCATGGTGGATTTTCTCTCCAGCTGTTGGCACCAGAAATGTAAGAAATACATCAATACTGGTGTACATGCCTGAAAAACAGTTCATTTTGCAATTTCTTACATTCATTTTTTACGTATTGAGCATGCATGCAAAATAATGTGTCTTAGTCTTATGGCACTAATAGTAATAAACATACAGTCGATTGTTTTTAGCTGTAAAGTACTTGTATATAATTATAAAGTGACCTCATGGAAGCACAAATATAATGTATGAAATCTAAATGGCACACTCAACGTTCAGAAGTATTTGTAAATATAAATGTAAGTGAATATGTACCTTTGTATTGGCATGCTAAACTCATTTGTGGGCCAGCAAACGTAAAGAAATACATAAATGTATAATAATCACCTTCCACAATTTGCCCTGTACATTTTGTGTTAACCCTTTTAGTGCCAAGGGTGCATTTCCTGAATTTTGGAAGTGTTACTTCACGACTATGTACCACTTGCAGGAGGTGGATTGACCATGGTATTCAAGGGTAGATCCAGATTAGCCAGGCGCCTTCAGGCACCAAGCTAATCTGGCACTACCCTAGAATTATCATGGTCAATCAATCTCCTGCTGTAGGGTGTTGGCGCTGAAAGGGTTAATATGCGCAGACACAATGAGATAAATTCAAGCACAAACTGTAATTTTTATTGCCAGCACATGCTTCATTATGGTATCATCAATTGATACATTCGTGAGTGACTGACATATTCAAGATGTGCTGCATCTGGATAAAGCTGCATATATACTGTGCAAAAGAAGAAGGCGATACTGAGATTTTAACTTGAATGGTTCAAGATTTTCAAAATGATTAGTTATGCCGTTGATTAATCACGCCACCTGCCTACATTTTTATACCATTGGTTTGTTATGCAGCTCACATGGTCATATTTGGAGCCATGAATATGGTGATGGGGTCCTGTGGTAAAAGTCACATGCAGACTATTGCCTTGAAAATCGTTTCAATTCTGTTTTCATTTGTCTTGTGATAATCATGGTTGTGTGCACCATTGCCTGTCTTGTGTCAGTTAATCAGGCAGCAATTCACAGGCAACTGATCATGATAATCAGCGACAACTGTAAGTCTTCTTAAAACAATCTAAACAATCATTCTGAATCAGCCTCAGACCCAGTCAGATCAGAAAATAGCCAAACATTAACAGAAATGCTGTTGCAGTGTAGACCCATTATTTATCCCCAGAGTTACTAAAGTATCACTTGGTACACTATAAATAATCACAAACACTTGAAATGACTAATAAAGAACTTGCAGCAGCATGCTGTGACCCATGCATATCCAGAAACTACAAAGAATACCCAGAAATTTTGTGGACAAAAGTTATATTCCACATGTACTGAAAGAACACCTTTTGACTTCATACTCATACAGTTTTAGTTAGTGGAGGGCAGAGTGAAAGCTGCAGCCTAATGCAAAGTGCAACATAAACTTCAAAAATCATAATTAAGTGAAGCATTTTTGTCTCATGTTTCAAAAGTGACAAATGAAAGAATTATTGTCAACTGGGTTCCAAACTTTAAAACCAGTTCTATGAATCGTAACGTACTTGCTGTCAGTCTTAAAAATGAGCTGATACAGAGATGTCCCATTAAAAGACAATGGATGATGTTTAGCCATTTTAATAACAGTACACATAACCATGCTTATCATAAGACAAACCAAAACAAACTTGAAAATATTTTCACAGAAATAACCTGCATGTGACTTTCACCATCAGACCCCAATACCATATTCATGGCTCACAATCTATGTGAACCACACAACAAAAGCAATGTTGTGAAAATGTAGGCAAGTGACGTGGCTAATCAGTGGCATAATTTATCACTTTTCTGATTTTAAAAAGTCTCAACCATTTAGCCCATTCAGCCCTGACGCACTACAGCAGGAGATGGGTAGACCATGATAATTCAAGGGTAGTGCCAGATTAGCTTGGCGCCTGTCAGCGCCAAGCTAATCTGGCACTACCCTTGAATTATCATGGTCGATCCATCTCCTGCAACAGGTGCATAGTCGTTAGATGACACCTCCAAAAGTTGGAAAATGCGTGCATCGGGCTGAATGAGTTAGGTTGAAATCTTAATATCCCCCACTTTTTTTTTGCACAGTATATGAATACAGCACATCTGGTTGCTTATACACATGTAGTCAATTGTCTTCAAAAGCGGTCAATTCTGTGGTTGTAATTGATGCAGCAGGGATAAAATATGTCATGGAAGTCAAACATGTCTAGGCACCCACCTGTAGAAAGCGACCACCTGTCTAAGCAGACTACCTATTTTTGGTCCCAGGTCTTTTTCCTATTACTTAGATGACCCGGTGTAAAAAGCCAAATGTCTAAAGCGCCCACATTTTGATAGTCTCTTGGGTGGTGGCTGTACTAGGTTTGACTGTAGATGATATTTTAAGACTACATGGAAATGGGTGTAAATGTGTAATAAGCTGTGCTGGGATACAAGTGATTATCAGCAAGTGGCACACTGGCTGTGATCATTTGCGAGATTAATGTAACATCCCATAATAGGCCTGATAATATAGAACAATCCTCAAAAGTGCATTTCATTATAGAAAACTCAGGTTTCTATAATAAATATAAAATCAGGCCTATTATGAGAGGTTTCACTAATCTTGCAAATGCACACAGGTTTCTGTAATTAAATATACTTTTGTGGATTTGCCAAAAGAATGTGATATGCTTGCCATTAAATTGTGCATCAAGACAGCAATAAACACCAGACATCAGTTCATTTCATCTGACCACATGCTGAGTGTTAGTTTTCATTGCAGTGGAGTGGAGTAAAGGCCTCAAGTGCATTAAGTGTATATAGAATTGATGTAAATATGCAAATAAATTCCACGCTTGTTTATCAATGATATATCATTTATTTCTATGCTGTGTGTATGTGTGTTCACAAGCATCTTGTCAAAAAGACAGAAAAGCAAGGAATTTTGCATGTATGTGCAAAGAAATATGCAACGAGTGTGCCACACACACACGCACACACATTTTCTCTCTTTTCTCTTACGCACATGCACACATACAAACAGAAATAACCCCACATAATTCACACAGCGACAAAGACAGACGTACAATGATACATGCATACTTGTATAAACAAACAGATACACATGCTACATAACAAAAAGATGTGTCCTTGACATCACATATATTTGTATTCTTCATAACTGACCTTGAGATTGGCACTGGTGGTTTTGGCAGTTTTTAGTTCAGAGCGCGTCTTGTCCAGTTCCGCCTTGAGGGAGGCTGCAGCTTCTTTCAGACTGTTGATATGAGATGATGCTGATCCCAGTCCCTGCTCACTCTCCTGCACCATCTTGCTCAGTCTGTCAACCTGCAACATAAATAGTGGGTGAGTGCAGTCTGGAAAATAATCCATATGCAAAAGTCATATATTATCATGAGCCCCTGCTGGGGCTCATGATATTCTATGACTTTTGCACCATTGTCATCAGTCATTCCAGGCAAAAAGGTGAGTGAGAACAGTCACTCTCACACTAAAAAACAGAAGTACATTATGTGTAAACTTATAACTAAACCTAAATGCTGCAAGAAGCACAAAACATAAAAACGTGTGATAATAAAATTATCTCAGATGCAGAGCAGGACAGACACTAACTCAATCTCTGACATTTAAGCTTCATCAAAATACTAATGATAAACTTATTGTACGGATGCAAGATTACCCAGCACCCACCTACCACCAACTTGTGCCACCCCTTTCACCTAATGCACTGCAAAAATAACGTGAGGAATTTGCAATGATTTCTGCAGATGACCATGTGATACAAAAACATGGAAATAAAAACCCAACAACTCTACTCATGTTTGTCAGACTTGCTTGCAGTGCACTGTGCAAGCCCCCGATGGCTGCAGCATGGAAAAGAGTGTCTAGCTGCTGCTACCAGGGTATGAAAGGGTTGAATAGGGAACAGAAAGCACTTTGGTTCAACCCCTTCACCCCTGAAGACCATGCAAATGCAAGAGGTACAGATCTTCATGAGTGGGGGGTTCATGGGAGTCTATGCCTCTTGCTGAAACCGCTAGGTATCCATGTTCCTTTGACAGCAGGGGATCTTTGACACTGAATTACAGTGATTTTTAAAACACATTCTGTGTCCATTGGCAGTGAAGGGGTCAACTCATTCAGCCTAACGCACGTATCTCCCAAATTTTGGAGGCATCATCTAATGACTATGCACCTGTTGCAGGAGATGGATCGACCATGATAAATCAGGGGTAGTGCCGGATTAGCTTGGCGCTGACAGGTGCCAAGCTAATCTGGCACTACCCTTGAATTATCTTGGTCGATCCATCTCCTGTTTTAGTGCGTCAGGGCTGAATGGGTTAAGGTGACACAGGGTGACATACCCAGCATGTGGCACTCTGGCTGTCAGGAGCACTTTTTGTAAGGTGATTCCTGAAAGTTCATCCTCTGGTTGTCGGTAACTCTCCGTGTCGAGGTGATTCATATCATAATCACCCCAACAAAACACACTGCCCACAGCCAAATGGTTAACCCATTCAGCCCCAATGATCTGCAGCAGGAGATGGATTGATCATGATAATTCAGGGGTAGTGCTAGATGAGCTTGGCACCTGAAGATGCCAAGCTCACCTGGCACTACCCTTGAATTATCATGTTTGATCCATCTACTACAACTGGTACATAGTCGTTAGATAACACCTCCCTCCAAAATTTGGGAAATGCGGCCATGGGGTTAAATAGGTTAATAAATATTTGTTGAATGTAGGGCTGAAGCAGACACTTACCTCCTCCTCTGCCTGCTTGCAGCGGGACAGCAGATCCGCCTTGACACGGTCAAATTCACTCTGTATCGCAACTTTTTCTGCCTGCAGCTTGTTACGCTCATCGTCAAACTTTGACTGCATCTCCTGCAGGGACACAGAACAAAATGTGCTCATCAGTTATCAAAACATAATTACCTTGTGGACATGACTGATTTCCTTTCAAGAGCAATAAAACATGAGGCAACATTGAAAGTTATTTCCCATAGGCAATAATGCAACTATACTACAAAACAAAGGCAAAATCATGTGCACATATTTCAGACTTGCAGTACAAGCCTTTCCCTTTCTCTGAAAATGGCTGCAAGCGGAGATTATAAAATCAATACAGACCAAAACAGATCAAACCCCCCCCCCTCCCCCCACCACCAAACAATACCAACCCAAACAAACACCAAAACCAAACCAAAAGAAAACAACAGTTAACTCATTCAGCCCAGTGCACGTATTTCCCAAATTTTGGAGGCGTCATCTAACGACTATGCACCAGTTGCAGGAGATGGATCGACCATGATAATTTAAGGGCAGTGCCAGATTAGCTTATGGTCGACCCATCTCCTGCTGTAGTGCGTCAGGGCTGAATGGGTTAAACAAAACATTTACCCAATAAACTAATGAACTTAACATAAAATGAAGTCAGCAAGAAGCATAGATCCTCACAAGCCCCTGCAACTATGGGGGGTTATGAGAATCTCTTTGTCTCATGTCGATGGGTGGTGTTTATATACATTCTCTTGAAGGCGTAAAAGCAACCAAACCTACCTGTTTTGTTTTCACCATAACTTCAGCTGCTGCCTTCCGGTCCTTATCCCGCTCTTCCACGTGTTGTTTTTCTGCAGCTGTCAGTTTCCCCTCCAGTTCTTTGGTCACATGGTCGACCTTGTCCTGCATCATCTGTTTCAGGCTCTGCATGTCGCGCTCATATTTCTGCCGCAACTTCTCCTTTTCAATTGTCAAGTCCTGGATTGTCTGCAGGACAAAATAAAAACACAGTTAAAGCTGTTTATATGCCATGCCACTTTTATGCATACACCATATATTTGTCAACTTGGCTTGAGGACATATTTTGTCCCTTTAAAATAGAGACCTATTATATGTCACTGAACAGAAAGTGGCTGACAGCTGTCATAACTTTCCTTCAATTTGTAATCTCTTGTAGTCATGCTTGAGCACTGTTCATTCATGCCTTTTCACTCAATCAGGGGCTATTTAGTGTAGTTCATTTACATCGATCATCACTTGCATACTCGGAATAGTTTACATCATCACTTGGAGAGTCAGTTACATCACCTTGGCAGCAGTCAAAGCAAACATTGAAAAAGTCAACTTATTCTTGGGTGCAAACAATTCAACTGCTGAACAAAATAAAAACTGCACCTTCTGGAGTAACAAAAGAAAAAATTTCAAATGGGCGTATCTAAATGAACTGTAGAGCTCTCCCTCATTAGATGCTTATATGTCGCACTGTATACATGTCACAATTTCTTACGGCCCGAAATGATAGCATATAAGCGGCTTCAACTGTATTTTCTATTTTTTCACTTCTGGCACCAGCTGTTAGTGCATCTAGAAGGAGGAGGATTTACCGCCGCTCTCACCCCCCTCCCAAAAATACTTTAAAATGCTATATCAAAGTCCCATCAGGGGAGCTTGGGGAGCCAGCTTATCCCATTACATCCTGAGGTTGATTTTACCAGATTAGTGAGTTGTACTATGAAGGCTACATTTCAGTTTCGGCAATAGACTGACCATGATAGTTCAAGGGTGGTGCCAGAACAGGTTGGAGCCCCTGGGCGCCAAGCTGTTCTGGCACCACCCTTGAACTATCATGGTCAGATTTATCTCATATGAGAGCATATCAGGATGCAAAGGGTTATACACTGCCGATACAGTCCCAGCATGGCACTGGAATCCTAGCTGTTAGTGTGAAAGCATCCTGCAGTCACCATTGCATGTGTCCATGATGTCGACCATCAGATAAGGAGGCTATACAAGTACAGCACTATTTCAAGCTTGTGAAAGATGCATATGAAGAAAACAGTTCCCGTAGTAGACAGTATACTGTCCTCAGGCTCCAAACATAGAAACATGTGATCCCAATAGTTCCAGGGGAGGGAACTAACCCATATCATACTGAGGCTAAAAGCTTCAAATATGTACACTGCCATATGCAAGCTACATTATAGGATAGCTTGGCGCCTAGAAGCAATAAGCTATTCTGGCACTACCCCTGAACTATTTTAGTCGAGTTTATTTCACACAATGGTGTATTCCGAATGATACTGTCCTCAAGCTCCAAACAAAAAAAAATTTAATGTGATCCCAATAGTTCCAGGGGAGGGAACTGAAATAGCTAGCCCATGGGAAAAACATTTCTAGTTCACATGCAGGAGTGGCCAAATGTCTTTTGGGACACAGTAAGCACAATTTCAAACTCTTTAACCCATAATAATATCCTACTGAGGCTAAAAGCTTCAAATTTGAACACTGCCATTTACAAGCTACATCATAGTACTTACAGATAAGGATATAGACCAATGGCTTTAGTTCAAGGACGGTGCCAGAATAGCTTGTAAAATGTAAACGTTGTAAAATCAGTTATTTCCACAACGAATAAAAATGTCTATGGTCTTTATGTGTACTCCTGCTCACCTTCTGATACTTTATGCACACCTTACCTGATTGAGTGCATCCAACTGGGCCTGCTGCTCACTGGACAGCGACTGCTTCTGTGACTGCAGGCTTGCCCGCTCAGCAGTCAACTGAGCCAGCCGCTGGTTGAGGTCATTCACTTTCTTTGTCAACTCCTCAACCAGAGCTGCCTTCTGAAGTTTGTTCGCCTCCAGCTCCCCAATCAATGCTATGAGAAAGATTATTGACAGTGTTTAATTTTTGTAACATAAATTTCAAAACTTTCAAAAGTAAACAAAGAAAAAACCATTCACTGCCAGAACACACTAAAAACAAAAATACCAAAATGCAAAAGCCATACAAAACACCATGAGCCCCAGCGCATGTGGGCCCTCATGGGGTTTATGTTTCTTGCTGGCTTCATTCTTCTCCAGCTCCCCAGTCAATGCTGCCAGAGTAAGTTTAACTCATTCAGCCCGACGGCTGTATTTCCCAAATTTTAGAGGCGTCATCTAATGTCTATGCACCAGTTGCAGGAGATGGATTGACCATGATAATTTAAGGGCAGTGCCAGATTAGCTTGGCGCCTCTCGGCGCCAAGCTAATCTGGCACTGCCCTTGAATTATCATGGTCAACCTATCTCCTGCTGTAGTGCGTCAGGGCTGAATGGGTTAACAGTATAACTTTCGGTGCCTCAGCACAGCAAAATTAAAAGATCAAATTGCAGCAGGTACAGAACCACTGAGCCCTGCACATACATGGGCTTATTAGGCAATATGCTTCTTATTTGTGGTTCTGTTCATGTTTGCATTCCTTCCACAACATAGTTTCAAATGGATGATTATCGTTTGCTGGCAGTGAACAGGTTAAACAACGCAAAGGTGAATAAACTGTTGGATGTTCTCTTCTATGATGAGGAAAGAATTTAAGACAATGTTTCATATCTTGCTCAGCATTAATCATTCAACTGAATTGCAAGGAAAAACCTCTTTGAGTCTTTGCATGATGGATGTGGAAAAAACTGAAACAAGCTGAACAAGGAGAAATATTTTACAAATCAATGGGAAAGACAGTCTTTATCTGCTTTACAGAACTTTTAAACTCTCTTCAGTCAAACACCATAACTCACAAAGTCCCTTATATATATATATATCTCTCATTACTAGACTTGAAACAGATAATTTGTTTGTTTTGATTTGCAAGGTTAAAAAACAAACCCAGTAAAACACAAACCTGATTTCCTCAAAAGATCCTCTGCCTGATCTGCACAGCGTTCCTTGGAAGCTGAAAGTTCTGTTTCCACCTCTCTTAATCGAGCTAATGCTGCTGCTGTCTCTTTATTGGCTTCCTCCAACTGAAAATATACAGTTGCAGCATAATATAACCTCGTGCTGGGACCATACAGCGTTGAGGCGTGTCCCCTGGGTGGTGGATAGGGGTCCCTCGTGAGAGGGGTGCACCGAATGAAATAAGGTGCTGTGAACAAACATGGTCTAGAGGAAGGAGACCCCGACAGAAAACCCCTGGTTCTCCTAGTAAGGGAGTTGGGCGTGGGGGTAACTGCCCCACCCTGCAAATAAGGAAATAGCTACAGAAACGCCGACAAATAGACCAACAGCAATTCCTTTCCTGGAGGAGGGAGGTTCTTCTACCAGATGATTTATGACGTTGTTTGTGAAAGCTGGAAGCCACACGACCGAGCTGCCTCTCTCTATCCAGGGACACAATCATGGGCATATGGAATGTCAAGACCATGTACCAGAGCGGGAAGGCCACCCAGATAGCAGCGGAAATGCAAAAAGTACAACCTTGCCCTGCTAGGTATCAGTGAAGCCAGATGGACGCAGTCTGGTCAGGTAAGGCTGATAATGATTCTGTATTCCAGACATGAAGAGGAGAATGCCCCCCAAAGAGAAGGTGTAGCATTCATGCTGTCACCAGTGGCACAGAGAGCGCTGATGGGCTGGGAACCTCTTGGACCAAGAATTATCACAGCAGCCTTTAGAACCAGGAAAAAGATCAAGCTCAACGTCATCCAGCATTATGCGCCCACTAATGACAGTGACGAGGAAGAGAAACAAGAGTTTTACAACCGACTACAGAGTGCTGTTGACAAATGTGCGGCGCAAGACATCACCAACATCATGGGTGATTTTAATGCCAAAATAGGGGAGGACAACACCGGATACGATGAGGTAATTGGGAGACATGGACTAGGGGAGTTGAGTGAGAATTGGGAGAGGTATGTAGACTTTTGTGCTCTAAACAGACTTGTCATTGGAGGCAGCATCTTCCCACACAGAAGAATACACAAAGGAACTTGGGTCTCACTCGACCATATTACAGAGAACCAAATAGACCATATATTAGCAAAAAATTTAGAAGATCCCTTCAAGATGTTCAAGTAAGGAGGGGAGTGGATGTCGCCTCAGACTACCATCTGCTGACCTTAAGAATAAAGCTCAAGTTAAAGAAAAGCCGCACAGAAACAAGAAGAAGACAGCGCTATAATGTAGGCCTCCTGAGAGAGACTGGAGTGACAGAAGAGTTCAAACTGGTGCTGTCCAACAGGTTTCAAGCGCTACAGGAGCTAGTAAATGAAGAGGAGGCGGCCACCACATCCAGGCCCCAGTCGTTTGGAATTCGCTTCTGAAGCACATTCGTGATGCCCCGACAGTAATTTCTTTCAAAAGTCAGTTTAAAACACATCTTTTCCTGTCGTACTACTCTGTCTTACCAAATTCCAGTCTCTTTTCTGTTTCACAATAACATCATGATCCTGTGCCAGTCCTTGTTGTGGTGGTTGTTTGCGCTTTGGGTGTGTTTATGTGCTGTTAATTTTAGAATTTGTATTATAATATTTGTATTTTGTGTTGTTGTTGTCTATTGATTTGTGTTTAGGTTTTAACTTTGATCTGCATTGTACAGCGCTTAGAGCCTGCACTGCAGGGAGTTTGTGCTTTATAAATATAATAATAATTATTATTATTATTATTATTATTAAGGCAGTTAGAGAGGCGCTGAACTCAACCTGCAAAGACACTATAGGGCTCAAGAAACACCATCACAAGGAAAACCCTGAAAAAGATAGAAGTGAGGAAACAGAAGAAAGCAGATGTCAACAACAGTCGCATGAGAGCAGCCAAAGCAAGGGCACTGGAGGAATACTCAGAAGCCAACCGGAAGGTGAAGAGGAGTATCAGGGCAGACAAGAGGGCCTACATAGACATCCTGGCAAAAGAGGCAGAAAAGGCAAAAGGCAGCAACAACATGAAACAGCTCTACAACATTACCAGAAGATTTTCGGGCAAGTATGGCCATACAGAAAGACCAGTAAAAGACAAAGAAGGCAAGCCTATTGCAGACAGAGCAGACCAACTCGACAGATGGGCTGAGTATTTTGAAGAGTTACTGAACAGACCCACCCCACCCGACCCCCCCAGACATCCAGCCAGCAGAGACTGACCTACCCATCAGCTGTGACAGACCCAGCCGGGAAGAGATCAGAAGGGCAGTGACATTTTTTAAGAACAGCAAAGCAGCAGGGCCAGATGGCATCTCAGCAAGGCTCTGAAAGCAGACCTAGAGAAAACAGTAGAGCTGCTGTACTCACTGTTTGGAAAGATCTGGGAGGAAGAGGTGCTGCCAGCTGACTGGAAGAAGGGGTACCTAATCAAGCTGCCCGAGAAAGGTGACCTCAGTAAGTGTTCCAACTACAGAGGAATCACCTTGCTGTTAGAGCCAGGAAAGGTCTTCAACAGGATCATTCTGGAGAGAATGAAGAGCTCCGTTGACCCCCCAGCTGAGAGACCAGCAAGCAGGATTCAGGAAAAACTGATCATGTACAGACCAGATCGCCACTCTCCGCATCATCGTGTAACAGTCTCTGGAGTGGAGCTCCCCGCTGTACGTCAACTGTGTGGATTACGAGAAAGCATTTAATAGTGTGGACCGAGAGACTTTGTGGAAACTCCTACGACACTACGGTGTACCCACAAAGCTCGTCTGCCTGATCAAGAGCAGCTACAATGGCATGAAATGTCACGTGATCCACGAAGGGCAGTTCACCAGGGAGCTCCAGGTCAGGACTGGCATCAGGCAGGGGTGTTTGCTGTCTCCGTTCCTCTCCCTAATGGCCATAGACTGGGTCATGAAGAGGACCACTGAGCAGAGAAGAAGTGGAATACAGTGGACACCATGGACACAGCTTGACGACCTCGATTTTGCAGATGTCCCACACTTACTGTCCCACACTTGTCAACAAATGCAGGACAAGACCACAAGACTTGCTGACATCTCGTCCCAAGTGGACCTCACCATCCACAAGCAGAAAACGAAGACAATGAGGCTGAACGCAACCAGGGAAGAACCAGTCTTGCTTGCAGGCACCCCATTGGAGGAGGTGGAGTCCTTCACCTATGTCGAAAGCATCATCAACAAAAAGGGTGGCATTGCTGTCAGAGCACGAATCAGTAAAACAAGAGCAGCCTTTCTCCAGTTGAAAAAAGTGTGGAGTTCCAGAGAGCTGTCACAACATACCAAAGTCCGGATTTTCAACTCCAATGTAAAAGCAGTTCTCCTATATGGAGCAGAGACTT
Organism: Semisulcospira habei; assembly: GCA_036245525.1. NCBI lineage: Eukaryota > Metazoa > Mollusca > Gastropoda > Semisulcospiridae > Semisulcospira > Semisulcospira habei. The sequence continues at coordinate 286,971,678 of BTPG01000002.1, read as the reverse complement.
GGAGGTTGACAAAAACCACAGTCAACAGAGTACAGACCTTCATAAACAGTTGTCTTAGAAAAATCTTGAAAATCCACTGGCCAGAGAAGATCAGCAACATCAGACTCTGGGAGAGAACACAGCAGATAACAGCAGTGAATAAAATTGGGCAAAGAAGATGCGGATGGATTGGTCACAGTCTGAGAAAGCCAGTTTCCAGTATCACTAGGCAGGCATTGTCATGGAACCCCCAGGGAAAGAGGAAAAGAGGCAGGCCAAGAAACACCTGGCGTCGAGACCTCCAAGCAGACATCAAGAGACTGGGCACCACCTGGAGTAAAAATCGAAGGAGAAGCACAGGACAGGAGTCACTCGAGGTCTCTCGTCGACGGCCTATACCCTGGGAGGGGTGATAAGCGTACGTAAGTAAGTAAGCATAATATAAACGGAACACAATTTGAAATCATAAATATAAATGTAATACTTTATTTAGTTTGAAAATAATAGACATTACTAGTATCAAAATCAGCAATAACACTACTACAACAGGAGACAGATCTGCCATAATATAGTTAAAGGGTCAAGCCAGACCATCCTTCAACTATGATGGCTGAACTATCTCCTAAACTGGCTTATTGTCTTTAAAGGACAAGTGCCAAATTTGGGGATTTATATACCTTAGGGCCCACTGTGCATTCACTTTCACTTCAAAACTATGCACAGCTTACAAAGACATTTACTGATTTATAATTTGAGCTGAAACTAAACTGGACCATTATGAGCTGTAAAATTGATGAGACAACTAAAATGAACACCTGTGTAAAAATAAATATTAAACATCAAATTGCTTTTTTTCTTCACATGAACATACACAAACATTTACACACATCCAGAGACACGACAACAACAACAACAAAAAACACATGACACACAGATACAAACACACACCTGTTGGTTAATGGAAGCAGCACTGCTGTCTTTGCTGTTCAGTTCCTTAAGCAGCCTCTCCTCTGCCTGTTTGTGGGCCTCTGCTGCATCTTCTGCCTCTGCTAACTGTCGCACCAGACGGTCAATCTGTTTCCGCAACTCCCGTTCCTGGGCTGCAAAGTCACTTTTCAACTTCTCCTGCTGCTCACGCAAGGCACTTAGCTCCGCTTCGAAATACACTGTCTGATTCTGCTGCAAAGCTGCAAGCTCCTTTTCATAGAAAGCTTGAGCTTTCTCCAGTTTCTGGGTGAACTCCTCTTCAATTCTGAGTCTCTCAATCTGTTCAGCAGCTAACCTTTCCTCTAACGACGAAATTTCACCCTTAAATCTGTCCTCAATCTGTGCACACTGGTTGAGCCACTCTGTGTCCTGGTCACGTTGGAATCCTCGCAGTTTATCCAGCTCCTTCACATGCCGAGATTCTGATTCCCTAAGGGCCCCCATATGTTCATCTTCTTTCTTCTTCCTCCACGCCTCAAATCCCTGTAAAAGATAAGTAAGTGCACCATGAACAGAATCTATGTCATATCAATCCCTGATGAACATATTCATCATGCTAAAGACAGAGTGTCTGCAGTTTGAGCCCCTTGAAACTGCAGCTAGCCGCACTGTTCACAGTACTGGTTGCTGTATCTACAAGGGGGTTAAATTAGCACTTTGCTGCCTGCCATTTTATATAAACTGTCAAACATCCACCATTATAACCACAAGACAGACAGACAGACACATGCACACACACATCCAAACCCACCTGTAAATGATCCTCAAACTCTCGCTTTGCCCGCAACACATCCTGTGTGAGTTGTTGAACTTGCTGGTTATATTCTTGCTGCTGTTGTTGTTCACGCACAGAAGTCTCCTGTTTAAGTCGTGCCAGACGATCTTCCACAGATGCGCTGTGTTGTTCGTACTCACTGATGCGTGTCTGTAAAATGCTGATTTGGCGTTTGTGGTCTGTCTCCCCATCAAGGCGGCTCCTGATGATTTACATAAAGTTTTCACAAAATCAGCAATCAGACTGTATCTAAATATATGTACAGTAAATTTCTTGTCAAACTTATCAATGGAAATGTCATACATAAACAACTGATAGCTTTTTAAGTTTTACATTTCCACTGACAGGTTTGTGGAGAAATTGTGCCACTCACATTTCAGAATCATCTCCTGAAGAATATATAGTTATATATATTATATTGTCAGATAATGACTGACAATTAGTCGATGACTCTTCATGCTGTTGAGATATCATGGTCTGCTGATTTCCTTTAGTTTATGCTAGAATTAATGAGAAAAGCAGATTTAGTTTTGTGACGAGGTTTCCAATTTGTATCGAGTGTGTGTGTGTGTGTGTGTGTGTGTGTGTGTGATCAACACTTTTCACTCAACTGCTTTACTGGTATTCTGCAACTGATGGTTGCATGAATAAGGGGGTCGAAGGTGCAACAACCAACAGTCGACTGTCAGGTAAATATGCAGCACTGTAGTGTGATGCTTACCGACATTGACAGCCAGGTATCAAATGCCATACTAGGATTTCACACTATTTATTATGCCAGTTTTGTCCTCACACATACTACTACTACTACTACTACAGTTGTAACATTGATACTCACTTGTACAGCTGGAGCTTGTTCTGCATGTCATTGAGAAGCTGCTGTTTTTCTTCTTCATGCTGGTCGCGAAGTGCTTGTAGAACAGCTTCATTTTCATCATTTTTGGTGTTCAAAGCATATATTACCTGCATGAAACAATTCGAAGCTTACATTTCATATAAACGATTGTAATTCATTCTCATATCCACATAATCTGTCAGGCAAAGAGTTGGTTATAAAGTAATGCGTCAAAATAATTAGTACATTTACGTATATATAATAATGTTGTTTTAGCTAATGATGCCACTCTTTCAGTGAAAAACGAACAAGACATACTTAAAGACACACACAGAGGCACAGATCGATCGATCCACTGACAGGTAGGTAATTTTGTTGGTACAGAAGCAGACTGGAACAGACAAACGGGGAGGCACGTTTTTTTTTTTTTCTTCTGAGTTCTGGTAGGATATTGGGACACGTTCGATTTTCATCAAAACGCAGCCATGAAAATATCACATACCTTGGTAAGTTGGGCGATCTTTTTCGACATTTTGAGGTGCATGTCCTGCGTGACCTCCATGTCTTTCTGCGAGTTGTGTGGCACCGATCCATACTTGCCATTTTGGTAGTAGTTGAATGACATTTTGCCAGTCGCCATCTTAGAGCAAGGTATTGCTGTTCAGCAGAAGAAGCCTACATGTGTTTTCCATTAAAGACAGGCAGTAGAGGCCAACACAACTTCAAACGAAGATACGTTCCGTCCACCGTCGCCTTCTCCTGGAACATTATCAATTTGATAAGCCGAATCTGAAAGTTGTTTTGACCATTTTCGGTACAAAGTTTGGTCAGTCGTCAATGTAAGCGATACCCACAAGAATTCCTACGCACTTCCGCTGACCATAGTTACAACAAATAAGGGCACAATATGAATAAACTGTTCAATGTTTATTAATTTATTACAGTCTCCAATTAATATATCATACAACAGCCGCTTCAGATGTAACAAATCAGTATTGACTTCATAATTTCTAACGTAGTGTGAACGCGCAATATTAAATTAAAACTATGTGACGCGGTGCAAGACATTTGACAGCAGCTCTTTTAAAAGAGTCATAAAGACCCTATTCGAATCCAACCCGAGAACTACAAATTTTAGTTTCGCGATCATGTACCATGTACGGTAGGCATTTTTTCTTTTTTTTTTTTTTTTTTTTTTTTTTTTTGGGGGGGGGGGGGGTCCATTGACCCCCATTCGTAATTTTTAATTTAATGTCTAGGTATATTTTAATGCATTATCAAAATAGGCGGAAAATGTGCCCCCAACAACACACAAACAAACAAACAAACAAACAAACCTGCAAAATTATGGAATCTTGATGTCGTGTGTGTTCTTTTGAAATCATTCCAGCGCGTCCCATCCAAAAAAATATTCTATAAATGGAAGAGACTTAAAAATAAACGCGGCCATGCACTGCACTCACTAGTAGTGACTGCGGACAAACCAGACGGTGAAGAATTACCTCGTATTGCTACTGGATAAATGTAGTCACGTCAGTGTGTGTGTGTGTGTGTGTGTGTGTGTGTGTGTGTGTGTGTGTGTGTGTGTGTGACGGTGTGTGTGTGTGTGTGTGTGTGTGTGTGTGTGTGTGTGTGTGTGTGAGACGGTGTGTGTGCTTTGTGTGTGTGTGTGTGTGTGTGCTTTGTGTGTGTGTGTGTGTGTGTGTCGGCACGCACGCGGCGCGCCGCGGCGGCATGTGATGTGCCGTGCGGTTTGTACCGTGTAGTGTCACGTAAGTATGCACGTAGACGGCGGCTGTGGCTGAGCCGGAACTGCGGCGTGAGCGGCCGGCTAGCATATATGTATGATCATTTATGATTGTAGCTATGTATTCTTAAGAATGGTGGTGAGGCTGTCCCCCCCCCCAACCCCATCCAGACAACCTCTGGATCCGCCCATGCACAAGACAAATAGTTTCGTACAGTGAGCCTATGCCGGCGCGCGAGAGTGAGGTTATCTCCCTTTCGAACTATGCTCGCCCAGACGAAGCCGCATCATACCATCAATATACGCGCCAAATGACAGCCGAGTTGCCCATCTCTCTCTCTTGATGCAAGATTGTACAATGTGTATAAACTTTCTAGCCCCCCCCCACCCACCCCCCTTCCGCATGCAGGATTCTTATCACTTAAGCGTTTTTCAGTGTTGATCTCTGCCGGTATATTTTGCCGCCCCGTATGACTGAGGGACTGACACGACATCCAAAACGTTGCCGCCTTTCTCAAAAGTAAACCGTAACGAATGAATACATGACTGTCGCCGGATTGCTGGTGAAAAAAGAAAAGAAAAGTACATAATAAAAAAAAAAATCTTGTTCACACCTCATTGATGCGTGCCGCCAGAATGATTGCATAATAAACATATGCAAACTTGAAACGCAGTGACTGAATGAACTGCCCCAATTGAACTAAATAAACTTGACGCCGGATTGAATTATGAACAAGATGGGATGAACCATAACCCGCAAAGTCTCTTCTATATAAGAGCCATAACTCACAAAGTCCCTTTTATATGCGAGCTGTACTCGCTGTCAAGGGTCTCTACCTCAGTGCGGTTGTCTTTGACCTAGTGATTCTGCTTGTGAAATATATTTGAAAACTGAGCTGGCCTCGCAAATTTCAAGTGCCAGTGCATCAGTTAGCTCTGTAAGGATTACAGTGCATACGAGGCCGCGTCAGTCATTGTTTTGAGAGAGACTGAGAGAGAGACTGAGAGAGAGAGAGAGAGAGAGAGAGAGAGAGAGAGAGAGAGAGAGAGAGAGAGAGAGAGAGAGAGAGAGAGAGAGAGAGAGAGAGAGAGAGAGAGAGAGAGAGAGAGAGAGAGAATTGAATTGAATTGAATTGAAACTTTATTTTCTAAGGATGAAGACAGAGAGAGAGAGAGAGAGAGAGAGAGAGAGAGAGAGAGAGAGAGAGAGAGAGAGAGAGAGAGAGAGAGAGAGAGAGAGAGATGATGATGATGAAACTTTATTACATAACGGTAGAAGTTTTGACAGATACAAATACGTCATTTTTCAAACTTGCCGTTTCTAACGTTCTACAACATGAAATACAATGAAGACAAATAAAAAATATTTAACGCAAACAAAAAACATAACTAAATAAGTACAGACACACGCAATACAGAAAATGATACTACTAAGGTAGCAATAAACAAATACAAAAAAGGAAGTAACACTCCTCAGCACAATTTACATAGGAAAAAAATCATAGCACAACAAAAACAAGCACAAAGTACCAAAAATCAAACATACATACACACACCTTTACAGCCGTGTAAATGCACGCACTAACATATATACATTTACATAACCTTTCATCAGAATGACAGGATAAAAATAATATATCTAAGCAGTTTCCATCAGGTATATGTGTAGTTTTGTTTTAAAGGAGGAAAGGTGGGTTAGTGTTTTTAAATGTTGAGGAAGTGAATTCCATAAAAGTGGTCCCGAAAAGGCTAGGCTTGATTTGAATAAGTCAATGCGAGGTAGTGGTAATCGAAGAGTACTGTTCCTCGAGGACCTTTCACACTGTCGTGGAGTAAATTTAGCTGTTAGATACTGTGGAGCTTTCTTGTGGAGAATTTTAAACATAAGTATGCACTTGTTGTAAACGAGTTGTTGACGAAGGCCAAGAAGTTTGAGATTTTGCAGTTTTACAGCGGTAGGAATGGGTCTTATATCTACATGTTTAATGGCTCTTTTGTATAGTGAATTTAGTTTTTTGATATGCACATCACCGCTACCATCCCAAACAGTGGAGATGTAATCAACATGAGATTTAATGTGTGCATGAAAAAACATTTTTCGTGTATTTATGTCACTCACACTTCTCAATTGTGATAAAAGAAAAATATTTTTTGATATTTTCTTACATATATTAGTCACATGTTTCTCTCAACTTAGTTGCTCATCTATACATATTCCAAGGAAGTTGCGTTCATGAACTTGTTCAATAGGTTGGCAATTAAGACTGAGCGTTAGTGAAGGGGGGTGAAGTTGATGTTTTTGTCGTGAGGTGATTAACATGCTCTTCGTCTTATCAGGATGTAGTGCCATGTGGTTTTTACAGCACCAATCAGAAACTTCGTCAAGACTGGATTGTAAACGACGACTAATATCATGACTGTTCTTACCAGGAACGTGAAGGCTTGTGTCGTCCGCAAAGAGATTACAATTAACGTTAGGGTCGGAAATATGTAAAGGAAGGTCATTTATGAAAAGTAAAAATAGGAGGGGTCCTAGAATTGATCCTTGAGGAACTCCAAATTTAACATGGCCTTGCCTAGAGTACTGACCATGGACGTATACTTTTTGCTTTCGGTCTTCCAAATAGGATCTGAGAAAAGTTATTGTAGTTTCGTCCATGTGGTATATTGTAAGCTTATGTAAGAGAATCTCATGGTCCACAAGATCAAAAGCTTTTTTAAGATCTAGGAAAACTGCTCCCGACATTAAATTTTTATTAATTGACTCTAGCCAGCAATCTACAATATGTGTGAGCGCTGACTGGCATGAATGTGTCGGGCGAAAACCGGACTGATGAATGTTTAGTAAATTACCCTTCTCAAGGAAATTAAGAAGATGCTTGTGAATGTGCCGCTCTAATGGTTTTGACAAGGCTGAGAGCAAAAAGCTTTGTGACAAGGGGGGTTTCGTACACAAATAAAACTACAGGAAGAGACAGTATTCACTTAGTGTATGAAGTGTCAATAAGAGATAATGAACAAAACCGGTTGGAAGTTAAATTGGTCGATACACACACGGGCACTCAAAGGTTCTCACAGTACAGTCGGGGGTTCTTTCTCCGGGTACTCCGGCTCTTCCTCCCCCTCCACTTTGGTATCAGCTTCAGCCCACTTAATCAAATTTCAAATAGAAACGATTTTGAATTTCCAAAAACTTCAGTAGCTCGCTTGAGCTTGCCCTTAGCACCACGTGAATGTTCTGTGTTTATGTACAGTGTGTGAGTGAATGCGCGTGATTCACGTGAGCGTGCTTGTTGGGTTCAGTTCGCGGCGGCGCTTTGAGCCGATTTTCAATTGGGATAAAGCGCCTATTTAATGCGCTTATTATTATTATTATTACATACACACACGTGTCCACGTCGGTGCCACTGTCTCACAAAAAGAACAAGTTACGTGTCACAGTTTTCCGACTTGTTGATAAATGCAAAGTACAAGATAATTGATTATGACAAAAAGTTAATTGAAAAAAGGTGAATAAATGTTATGACTGCACACTATTCTATTGCAAAGAAGATACAAAAAAATTAAAAGAAAGAAATATCAACTTCGTCAAAATTGTTATTCCAAATAAGCAGTTAACCGATCGCACACTAGAAATCTGTCAATAAACCCTGGGCAAGAAATTACACCAGACGCCTAGAATCGCACTATCTACTGTCCGGCACGTGGCCTGATCCTGTCAAGCAGATTAAACAACACTGCAAAGTCACTGTCACTAAGCTGCCCACGTGAGGCTGAGGGCTGGCACTGGAGGGGGTGGGGGTAAAAGTAAGAAGGATACGGGTACATGGGCCGACCAGCCGGGACAAAAGGCGGTCATCCATCATACAGCGCACAGCAGCGAAGGAGAGAGGACGGCTACCGCTCTCTCCTCTCACAGCCAGTACAGCAGCAAACAAGCAAGATGAACCAAGCGAAGAAAGGACGGCGGAAGACTAACCGCCAACAGGCGGAAGAGCTTTCCGCCACCCTCCCTCAAGCGGCAAGACCACCACCACCGGCCAGGAGGGAGACGAGGAGCCATAGGCCCCCTCTCTCCCCTCCGATCCGGCCACAGCCGCCAGCACAGGATACGTGGGAGATGTGGGCCCCCACACCACCCCACGTGGCTACAGCGAGCCTACGGTCACCTATGTCCGTATCGGGCCGCAAATGGACCCCACCTAGCCTTCCAACACCGGACTACATACGACGGCTGATGGAGGGAAGGGTAGCTCCATACCACTTTCAGCAAGAAGAAGAAGAAGAGACAGCCCTAGACCCTCCTCAGGCATCGCCCCCCGGGGGCGAGGAACCCGAAGAATCGTGGGAGTCGGCCTCGGAGCCGGATTTTCCACCCTCCTCCCCGCCGCCGCTCACCTTCCCGGAACACGTCACCCGGGAGCGGGCGGCATCGTCTGTGGAGGAGGGGACCCGACTCCGGAGCATGGACTTTAGTGATTTCGTCATCCTGCTCCAGGACGCGGTGCCTGCAATATCATCGGCGAAGGGGGACAACTACCACCGGGCACTTATTGCCGCTCGGTGGTTGATCCACACCGGGGCTATCGCGGATCTCACCACCCTGACACTCTGCGATTCGACCGCTCAGACCACCAACACCACCTCCGCGGATCAAGAGTGTCAAGCGGTCCCCACATACGTGGAAGCAGAGTGCCAGGTGGCACCCAAGCTGCAGTCAACGGGGTCGATGGCGGCCCCACAGACTGCAGCTAAGAAGACTGGGACCACCACCACCGTCACCAAACACAGGGGTTGCGGAAACACCACGCCGCCTACTCATGAAGTAGGCACCGATGCAACCCCTGCCCCCCAGCAAGAGGAGACAGGCACTACCACCGAGCCAACTCAGCAAGAAGAGAAAGGCACTACCACCGAGCCAACTCAGCAAGAGGAGACAGGCACCACCACCGAGCCAACTCAGCAAGAAGAGAAAGGCACTACCACCGAGCCAACTCAGCAAGAATCCAGCACGGAACCACACAGGCGACGGCGCAACCGGCCTCCAAAATGGTTCAGGCAACGACAGCGTCGCCCGGCACTGCTCCCTACGCCGCCACCACACCTCCGCCTACCACCCCAACACCGTCACCCACCCTATCCACGACAGCGCGCCACGCCTCGAGCAAGGATCGACTGGCCGCCACCACCACCACCCTACTTCCCCAGACCCATGTACAACCGGCCACGGTTTCCCCGGCCACCCCCACCACCACCGCCACCACTCCTACAACATCATCTGGAGTGGTTGGCCTCCCACCACCCACCAGCCTGGCGATAGGTGACGGACCCCCGGCCTACCACCTGCCTCCTGCACCACCAACCACCCGGCCCCGGCAAGAACATCAGCCACTGCACTACGGAGCGGCAGACAGACAGTGAGACGGCCCTCCCCCCCTCCCCTGGCCCACCCCCCCCCCCCCCCTGGACGAAATCAGCGAAAGCTGGAAGTCCCAATCCCTTCTCAAGCTATTGATTGATTGACAAAAGGCGGGGGGCCCATAGGCTGTGGAGCAAAGCCGTAGAGGGGTTGCTGTTGCTTCGGGTCAGTGGTCGGTACATCCTTTGATCTATCGACCGGCTGGATGGGATTACCCGACATTATCGGGGTAGCTTTTTCACAGGGGTTTGGATCCCTCTGATCAGGCGAAGTTTTCAGCTGTGGCGGCCCTCGGTGCAGTCCACGTACTTGTCGCGAGTTTCTGTCCTCGCTATCATGCTTGTCTTGTTGCGTGTGTTGGCGGGGGTGTTGTTGCCCATCTTTGTTACGCGACATTACGCTAGACTATGTCCGCTTGATATTGACGGCAAGGGCGCTGGTACCCCGCCTGTTGGGATGAATTGTATCTGTGTACCATCCAGTTTTCAGTTCAGTCGCCTGTCCTAGTATAGAAGGCACAGTCATTGTCAACGAGGTTTAACTTTAGCGACTCGCACACTTCTCTCAGGTACATGTTAGTGTCGGCGATGCACGGGTCTACTTGCTGGCGTTCGTTATTACTGGCAAGACGGAGGACATGTAGATCTTCGCTTTAGGGAAGGCATTGTTTGGCAGCGGAGATCACATCCTTCCAGCCCTTCCTGCCGATGACGAACCCACGCTTACAGTCGTTTATGCCAACATGTACATCGAGAGAGAGAGAGAGAGAGAGAGAGAGAGAGAGAGAGAGAGAGAGAGAGAGAGAGAGAGAGAGAGAGAGAGAGAGAGAGAGAGAGAGAGAGAGAGAGAGAGAGAGAGAGAGAGAGAGAGAGAGAGAGAGAGCGTCCCATCCAAATTCAGAGAGAGATGATGATGATGATGATGATGATGAAACTTTATTTATTAACGGTAAAAAGTTTTGACAGAAACAAATCGTCATTTTACAAACTTGCCGTTGCTAACATCTACAACATGAAATAGGTTTAAAGGGTTTAAAATAATAATAATAATCAAGACATTATTATTTATACACATTATTCATGAAACAATAATGTTAAAAAAAAAAAAAACTTTAAAAGAAAATATATACACAAAATAATAGTAACACTCAACATTCATCTTATACCACACATACACACACACACACACACACACACACACACACACACACACACACACACACACACACACACACACACACACACACAAACACACACACACACAAACACTATACATAAATGCATGTATTACATGAAAGTATTAACCATCAGGGTTTGTTTAAATAAATTCCCAGTGATGTTATGTTTGGCTCATCAGGTAATCGAAAAGTTTCGTAAAGATTCCAATCGAGGCTATAGTCTTCAAATGTGCAGGAATAGTGTTCCATAAATATGACAAACGGTCCAGAAAATGATAAACTAGTTTTAAAGAGGTTAATTCTAGGCAGAGGTAGGGGTAAAGTATTGTTCCTTGAGGTCCGTTCGCGTTCTTGCAGTGGCATAAATTTGGTAGTTAGATATTGCGGTGTCATGTTATTTAATATCTTGTCACGTGTGCATGAGGATGCATTTGTTGAAATTAAGTTCAGTGACGCAGGCCGAGAATGTTTAGATGTCTAAATTTGTCTGTGGTAGGAATGGGCCGCGTATCTATCATTTTGACAGCTCTTTTATGTATAGCCGGAGTTTAACCTGTTCACTGACACACACACACACACACACACACACACACACACACACACACACACACACACACACACACACACACACACACACACCTACACACACACACACACACACACACACACACACACACACACACACACACACACACACACACTACACGGACGACACAGTTGAAGAGCGGCTCCGCACATTTTTAGCATTTTGCAACATAATTACTTAATTAGTGACTTTAGAACAACGACAGGGTGATTCAGCTCATCATGCCAAGCAGTCCGGTATCTTTTCGTGCCATTTGCGGTACCTTTTACTGGACTTTTCAAAACTTCATGGCTCGCAAAGCACAGAGGAAGGCAGCCCTACGTTACCGCACTGTCAGTGTCAGCGGACCGGTGGCAGTCATTCTCGTGTTTTTGGTCGGCTTTCTGCTCCGGTGTGGCGATGTCGAAGCGAACCCAGGGCCACCGAAACGACAGACTCTTTTGACATGCCAGGGGAACCAAGACAACCAGTCGCCCGGGGGTGAGGCAAACGCAGTGTCTGAGCCGACCATTGCTGATGTGTTTAAAATGTTGAATGTGATGGACAAAAAGATGGACAGTATGAAAGCTACAATGCAGGAGCAGATGGACAAAATTCAGAGTGACTTTACTGCGGTGATGAAAGAAAACAGAGAGTTGAAGGAGAAAGTTACGCAGCTGGAGGATAAGCTGGATGATTTGGAGGGGCGGAGCAGACGCAATAATCTGATCTTTCACGGAAGCCCCCACCCCCAGGGGCGCTCAGAGACTTGGGCGGACTGTGAAAAAGCTGTCAAGTCAATGTTGAAGGACGAGATGGGCATAGAGGAGGAGATCGAGGTGGAGCGTGCCCATCGTCTGAAGGGGGGCAAGGCGCCCCACCCCATCATCGTGTGCTTCAACAAGTACAAAGACAAGGAGCGGATCCTGTTTGAGCGAAGAACGCTGAAGGAGAACAGGTCCCGGGTCTACATCTCTGAGGACTTCACCCCTCGGGTGAGGGACGTGCGCCGCAAGCTACTACCCTTCCTCAAGGAGGCCAAGCAGGCGGGGAAGAAGGCCTTCCTCCGCTTCGACTCCCTCGTTGTTGAGGGAAAGACCCACGCATACGACGCTGCTACCCAGAGGCCAGTGGAGCGCAGGGGGCAGAAATGAGGGGCAGGCCGGCATGTTGACCCAGCAACCAGGAGAAGACAGCCCGTCCCTCATTCAGACCCCCAGGGCCCCCACCATGTGTCTTCAAAGGACGACTTACCTGCACACACACACACTCAAGTGCCCATACTCAAACCCACACCCGCACACTGTGTTGATGAAAGTGGTAGTGATGAAAGTGGTAGCTCTGTGTTTCGCATCATGGCATGGAATATCCAAGGTCTTGTAAATAAGCTGAAAAGTGTTTCTTTTAGGCAGTTCTGTGAAAAGTGTCAAATTTTTGCATTTTCAGAGATCTGGTCGTGTAAGCAAAATGTTATAGAGGATACCTTTCCAGAGTATCAGGTGTTTTTTTCACCACGTACACAAAAGTTAAAAGGGGGCGTGGCCGTGTGTGTACATAAATCTATAGCCTGTCATGTGTTGCGTTTAATGCAGGCAGCTGAGGATATTGTGTTTCTAAAGATCGGTAAGTCTGTTTTGAACTCTGCATCTGATGTTCTGGCAGCATTTGTGTATGTGGCTCCAGAGCGTTCTGTTGTATATGGTGAAGATAACGTTGATGGTTTTGAAGTGTTAGAAAACTACATGTCTCAAGTTTTACGTGCTCACCCTGAGCTGCCTTGGCTATTATGTGGCGATTTTAACGCCCGCACTGCCGGGCTGTCTGATACTGATTTTATTGATGGCAATTCACACGTGCAGCCTCTACAGGAATTAACAGATCTGCTAGAGGATGTACCACAAAGTCCACGGAGGTCAAAAGATATTGGCGTAAACAGTTTTGGTCGGAAACTGATAGAACTATGTCAAGAGTACTGTTTGTTTATTGTCAATGGCAGAACGAAAGGTGACAGTGAGGGAGAAATTACGTGCGTGGCCAACAGAGGCAAAAGTGTGGTGGACTACTGTATTTGCTCTAAATCCGTGTTTGACCTAGTGACCGATATGTTTGTTGCAGACAGGTGCGAGTCAGACCATTTCCCCATTGTAACCACGTTTACTTCTATTCAGTCTGTTTATTCATGTGATGATGATGATTTAAATGATGATATAATACTAGAGGAAGGGGTTAAATTTGTTTGGAAAGAAAACTACGCTGAATCCTTTTGGGCATACATTGAAGATAATCAGGAGACTCAGTTTCAACACTTTTCGTCAGCGCTTGACTCGAGTGTAGAAGAAGGGTCGGCCTGTTTTGTAGCATTCATTCAGAAGGCGGCTGACAAAATGAGGTCAGGTAAGAAGATAGGTGAATCCCGTGCACAGCCGCCGTGGTGGGACTCGGACTGCGAGTTAGCAAAACAAAACAAGTACCTACAGTTGAAGCAGTTCAGACACACAAACACACATGACGACTTAGGGAAGTATCTTGACATGAAGAAAGAATTTAAGAAGTTGTGTAAAACAAAACAAGTAGAGTACAACGCACGGGTTTTGAATGAGCTCAACGATGCATGTAATGATGCAAACTCAAGAACATTTTGGCAAAAAATAAAGTCTCTGACTGGCGTTAAAAAGTTGTGTTCTGATGTCGTTTCACCACGCGTGTGGTATGATTATTTTCGTAATTTGCTAAATGTGGATCAGAATGTTGATGATTCAGGTTTCAGCAGACAGGCCGAGGGTGTTTTGAATGACCATATATCTGATGATTGTGATGGTTGTCATAATGCAAAATTTGACGAGGAAATCACGCAGGATGAAATTCGCAGTGCTATTAATAACATGAAGAAAGGGAAAGCATCAGGCCCTGATGGCTTGCCCACTGACCTTTTTCATCATGCAGGTGAGATCCTTGTGAAATTTCTGCATCCTTTGTTTAATCGTGTGTTTCAAAGTGCGGAATACCCTGAAAGCTGGACCATGGCTGTGATATTTCCACTACACAAAAAGGGTAACCCTAGAAATGTTGACAACTACAGAGGAATTTCTCTTCTGAACGTTATCAGTAAGTTGTACAGTTTTGTCATTAACAACAGGTTGGTTCGTTTTTGTGAAGAGAACGATTGTATTCCTGAGGCCCAAGCTGGCTTCCGTAAAGGATACAGTACTATAGACAACATTTTTTGCTTACAGGCACTAGTGCAAAAGTATCTTAGCAAGCAGGGTGGCCGTTTTTACACCATGTACGTAGATTTTTCTAAAGCTTACGACAGTGTGCACAGGACAAAACTGTTGTATCTCTTGCTACGTAAAGGAGTTCATGGAAAGTTGCTTCAGACACTTGAGAGTATGTACAAACATGTAAAAGCTGCTGTAAGGGTTGGAACCAAAGTTACCGACTACTTTGATTGCATGTCAGGGGTGCGACAAGGTTGTGTGTTGAGCCCACTGCTGTTTTCTATCTTTCTTTCAGAATTTGAGACAGAAATATCATCGTGCGGTGCACGTGGCATTGATATTTTTGCAGACCCACTGGGTATTTTCCTTCTTATGTATGCTGATGATATAGCCATTGTCTCTGACTCTGTAGCAGATCTCCAAAAGAAAATTAATTGTTTAGAAAAATACTGTAAAAAATGGGGTCTCACTGTGAACATGGACAAGACAAAAGTGGTGGTCTTCAAAAATGGAGGTTTTGTGAAAAATTGTGAAAAATGGTTTTATGCTGACAAGCAGATTCAAGTCGAGTCCAGTTATACTTACCTTGGTGTGATATTTTCCTCTACTCTGAACTGGGCTAGATGTGTAGAAAACTTAGCTGGAAAAGCCAGGAGAGCAGTTGCAGGTATCAAAAGACTATACTTCAAATTACAAAACTTGCCAGCTGACACTGTTTTTCACATTTTTGATGTCAAGATTAAACCCATTGTGCTATACGGGTCAGAGGTCTGGGGTTTCCAGAGACATGATGTAATTGAGCAGGTTCATATAAAGGTTTGTAAAATGGTCCTTGGTGTTGGAAGAGATGTAAAAAACAATATTGCGCTGGGTGAGTGTGGAAGATTCCCTATGTATATTGATGCCTATGTTCGAATGGTGAAGTACTGGTGCAGACTTCTTACCATGTCAGAAAACAGATACCCAAGACAGTGTTACACGATGTTATATATGCATGATACTTCGGGTAGATCGAACTGGGCTACTCAAATAAAGACTCTATTGTGTATGCACGGGTTTGGGTATGTATGGGAAATGCAGTCAGTTGGAAACACTCCTCTGTTCATTCAGATATTCAAAGATCGGCTGATGGATTGTTTCCGACAGGACTGGCATGCATCCCTTACCTCAAACACAGAATACTGCCATTACCACCCAGAAATACTTAGAGCCAGTTACATAGGGCAGCTGAACTCTTGTGAACTCAGGCGGGCAATATGTTTACTTAGATGTAACCGTTTACCTTTAAACGGAGTATCCAGATTTGGAAAACCCATCACTAATCCAGAATGTAATTCATGTGATTGGCATAAGGCTGAAGATTTGTGTCATTTTCTGTTCGAGTGTCCAAAATATGCCCCTTTACGTAAAAAGTACATTCCACTGTTTTACTACAGATTCCCATCCGATCTTAAAGTTCAGCTGCTGTGTGGAAACCTACATGATAAACTGGTCTTTAAAGTTGCTATGTATATTTCAGGTTGCCTTAAATTAAGGAATTAGAGGGATTTGCTTTGAACTTTTCTTGTTTTTTGTATGTGCGCTGATGTAATGCTATATGAGTGTGTTTTACAACCACCTTCCTGTATTTTCTGGTTGTAAATTGTATTTTGTGTTCATATGGGCCTGATGGCCTGCAAAAACTGAAATAAATTTATTATTATTATTATTATTATTATTATTATTATTATTATTTACACTACACGGACACTCACACGGCACAGCAAAGTTTGCGTCACTGAGACCTGACATAATTTTTAATAATAATATTATTATTACATAATTTTTATCTTGTTACTTCACTGTCAGAGTTTTAGTCTAGCCCATCTATGATGTCGTGTGTGTTCTTTTGTGACTGACTCGAATTGAAATCGCTCCACCGCGTCCCATCCAAAAGAATCTTCTATAAATGGAAGAGAATCCATAAAATGAACGAATACCTCACCACTGATGCCGATTACACTGCTTTTACACCAGGTGAAGAATTACCTGATATTGCTATTGGATATGTGTAGTCACGTCAGTGGCGGTGTGTGTGTCGGCGCATGTGCGGTTTGTGTGTCACGTGCATATGTTCATCAGTTATGCACGTACACGGCGGCTGTGACTGAGGAACGTGAGCGGCCGGATAGCATATATATTTGTATGATCATTTATGATTGTAGCTATGTACTCTACCCCATCCAGACACCCTCTGGACCCGCCCATGCTCAAGACAAATAGTTTCGTACAGCGGTGAGACGTCAAACTTTATGCACGCGCTTATGAGTGAGGTTATCTCCCTTTTACCATTTGATATGAAGCTCGCCGGCCAGAAGCCGCATCATACCATCCGGCCATATACGCGCCGAATGACAGCCGAGTTGCCCATCTCTTTCTCTTGATGCAAGATTGTACATTGTGCCGTATAAACTTTCTACCCCCCACCCCACCCCCCTCCCCCTCCGCAGCCTTTTAAGTTCAGTGTTGGCCAGATACCGACCCTTTCAGTTCGGGCATTGGCAACCGAGGAACCGCAGGAATCGTAGTGTAGTGAAGCTAAAGTGCAGTCACTATATCCAGGGCCGGATCCAGGGGGGGATGCTTTAGTACTACAGCACTCCCCCCCCCCCTCGGCTTAAAAAAAAAAATCATTCACTGCCAGTCCGGCACAACTTGGTCCGAGAAGGTGCTTTAATATTATTGCAGCACGCCCTAGAACAGTTTCGGTTATGGTGTTTTGATATATACTAGACCCTGGCAATAGAAAAAAAAGTTGAGCATCCCCCGGCCTTGAAAACTCATTGATCCGGCCCTGATATAGCATACATTTTACGACACTAGCGGCTGTACCTGGGTTACGCTGTCTTACTTACTTACTTACGCCTGTCACCCCTGCCAGGGTATAGGCCGTCGACGAGAGACCTCCAGCGACCCCTGTCCTGTGCTTCTCCTTCGATTTTACTCCAGATGGTTCCCAGTCTCTTGATGTCTGCTTGGAGGTCTCGACGCCAGGAGTTTCTCGGCCTGCCTCTTTTCTTCTTTCCCTGGGGGTTCCATGACAATGCCTGCCTAGTGATACTGGATGCTGGCTTTCTCAGACTGTGACCAATCCATCCCCATCTTCTTCACCCAATTTCATTCTCTGCTGTTATCTGCTCTGTTCTCTCCCAGAGTCTGACGTTGCTGATCTTCTCTGGCCAGTGGATTTTCAAAATTCTTCTAAGGCAACTGTTTATGAAGATGTGTACTTTGTTGACTGTGGTTTTTGTCAATCTCCAAGTCTCTGCTCCATATAGGAGAACTGCTTTTACGTTGGAGTTGAAAATCCGGACTTTGGTGTGTTGTGACAGCTCTCTGGAACTCCACACTTTTTTCAACTGGAGAAAGGCTGCTCTGGCTTTACCGATTCGTGCTCTGACATCTGCATCAGTGCCGCCTTTTTTGTCTATGATGCTCCCGAGATAGGTGAAGGACTCCACCTCCTCCAACGGGGTGCCAGCAAGCAAGACTGGTTTTTCCCTGGTTGCGTTCAGCCTCATTGTCTTTGTTTTCTGTTTGTGGATGGTGCGGCCCACTTGGGACGAGATGTCAGCAAGCTTCGTGGTCTTGTCCTGCATTTATTGACGAGTGTGGGACAGTAAAGCCAAGTCGTCTGCAAAATCGAGGTCGTCAAGCTGTGTCCACAGTGTCCACTGTATTCCACTTCGTCTGTGCTGTGTGGTCCTCTTCATGACCCAGTCTATGGCCAGTAGGAAGAGGAAAGGAGACAGCAAACACTCCTGCCTGACACCGGTTCTGACCTGGGGCTCCCTGGTGAACTGCCCTTCGTGGATCACGCGACGTGTCATGCCATCGTAGCTGCTCTTGGTCAGGCAGACGAGCTTTGTGGGTACACCGTAGTGTCGTAGGAGTTTCCACAGAGTCTCTCGGTCCACGCTGTCAAATGCTTTCTCGTAATCCACACAGTTGACTCCAGAGACTGTTCCACGATGATGCGGAGAGTGGCGATCTGGTCTGTACATGATCGGTTTTTCCTGAATCCTGCTTGCTGGTCTCTCAGCTGGGGGTCAACGGAGCTCTTCATGCTCTCTAGGATGATCCTGTTGAAGACCTTTCCTGGTACTGACAGCAAGGTGATTCCTCTGTAGTTGGAACACTTGCTGAGGTCGCCTTTCTTGGGAAGCTTGATTAGGTACCCCTCCTTCCAGTCAGCCGGTATCACCTCCTCTTCCCAGATCTTTCCAAACAGTGGGTACAACAGCTCTACTGTTGTCTCTAGGTCTGCTTTCAGAGACTCCACTGGGATGCCATCTGGCCCTGCTGCTTTGCCGTTCTTCAAAAATGCCACTGCTCTTCTGATCTCTTCTCGGCTGGGTCTGTCACAGCTGACGGGTAGGTCGGTCTCTGCTGGCTGGACGTCTGGGGGGTCGGTTGGGCTGGGTCTGTTCAGTAACTCTTCAAAATACTCGGCCCATCTGTCGAGTTGGTCTGCTCTGTCTGCAATAGGCTTGCCTTCTTTGTCTTTTACTGGTCTTTCTGTATGGCCATACTTGCCCGACAATCTTCTGGTAATGTCGTAGAGCTGTTTCATGTTGCCGCTGCCTTCTGCCTTTTCTGCCTCTGCTGCCAGGCTGTCTGTATAGGCCCTCTTGTCTGCCCTGATACTCCTCTTCACCTCGCGGTTGGCTTCCGAGTATTCCTCCTGTGCTCTTGCTTTGGCTGCTCTCGTGCGACTGTTGTTGACAACTGCTTTCTTCTGCTTCCTCACTTCTATCTTCTTCAAGGTCTGTGCCGACAGCCAGTCCTTGTGATGGTATTTCCTGAACCCTACAGTGTCTTTACAGGTTGAGTTCAGCGCCTCTGTAACTGCCTTCCACTGCTGCTCTGTGGTGACCGCCTCCTCTTCATTTACTAGCTCCTGTAGCGCTTGAAACCGGTTGGACAGCACCAGTTTGAACTCTTCTCTCACTCCAGTATCTCTCAGGAGGCCTACATTATAGAGCTGTCTTCTTGTTGTCTCTGTGCAGCTTTTCTTTAACTTGAGCTTTATTCTTAAGGTAGGCAGATATTGGTCTGAGACGACATCTGCTCCCCTCCTCACTCGAACATCTTGAAGGGATCTTCTACATTTCTTGCTAATGCAGACTATATGGTCTATTTGGTTCTCTGTAGTATGGTCAGGTGAGACCCAAGTTGCTTTGTGTATTCTTCTGTGTGGGAAGATGCTGCCTCCAATGACAAGTCTATTTAGAGCACAAAAGTCTACAAACCTCTCCCCGTTCTCACTCATCTCCCCTAGTCCCTGTCTCCCCATCACCTCTTCGTATCCAGTGTTGTCCTCCCCTATTTTGGCATTAAAATCGCCCATGACGATGGTGATGTCTCGCTCCGCACATTTGTCCACAGCACTCTGGAGTCGGTCGTAGAACTCTTGTTTCTCTTCCTCGTCACTGTCATTAGTGGGCGCATAACACTGGATGACGTTCAGCTTGATCTTTTTCTTGGTTCTAAAGGCTGCTGTGATAATTCTTGGCCCAAGAGGTTCCCAGCTCATCAGCGCTCTCTGTGCCACTGGTGACAGCATGAATGCTACCCCTTCTGTTTTGGGGGCATTCTCCTCTTCATGAACTGAATACAGAATCATCTCCCCACTTAACAGCCTTTTCTGGCCAGACTGCGTCCATCTGGCTTCAATGATACCTAGCAGGGAAAGGTTGTACTTTTGCATTTCCGCTGCTATCTGGGCGGCCTTGCCGCTCTGGTACATGGTCTTGACATTCCATGTGCCCATGGTTGTGTCCCTGGATAGAGAGAGGCGGCTCGGTCCTGTGGCTTCTGAAGACTTTCGGCTTTCACCACAGGACGTCATAAATCTTCTGGTAGAAGAACCTTCCTCCTCCAAGAAAGAAATTGCTGTTTGTCTTTTCGTCGGCGTTTTTTATAGCTATTTCCTTATTTGCAGGGTGGGGAAGCTACCCCCACGCCCAACCCCCTTTCTAGGAGGACCAAGGGTTTTCTGTCGGGGTCACCTTCCCTTAGACCATGTTGGTTCACGGCACCTTATTTCATTCGGTGCACCCCTCTCGCGAGGGACCCCCTATCCACCACCCAGGGACGCGCCTCAACGCCATATGGTCCCAGCGCGACGGGGTTACACTGTCCCGCTGTGTTAAACTGTACCGACACGGGGTACACTGTCTTTGTGTTAACACATTCAGCCCTGACTGACTACAGCAGGAGATGGGTCGACCATGATAATTCAAGGGTAGTGCCATGTAATTTGGCACTACCCTTGAATTATCATGATGGTCGATCCATCTCCTGCAACAGGTGCATAGTCGTTAGATGACGCCTCCAAAATTTGGGAAATACGTGCGTCGGGCTGAATGAGTCAAGTTAAACCCTGAACCTGAACATGGTGTACTCTCCCCTGTGATCAAGCTTTTCTTGCTTGATGCAACTTTCAACATAACTGACCTGTTCGCAGCACTGTTGAGCGGGCACTTATAGAACAAGCAGAGGCTTGAAAAGCTTGATATACATTATAGAAGACAGTGTATACTGTTTACACTTTCACACAAGACAACGTAACCCATGTACAGATAAAATACAACTAATGTAACCCACGTACAGTTTAACACAGGACAGTGTACCACGTGTACAGTGTCGTAAAATATATACGCGTTGTAAAAAGAATACAGTGTACAGGGGCGGATCTGGGGGGGGGGAGGTTCCAATGGTTCCGGATCCCCCCCCCCTCGCAGACCCATAAAAAAATGCTATAAGAAAAGTCCCTTTTTGGGGTGTTTGGACCCCCCCCCCCCCCCCCCCACGTTTAAAATTTTGGCGAGTTTTCACACACGCCCCCCCCCCCCCTCTCCCCGTTGTTTGATGTTTTGGCGAACAGTAAGAGTCTTAACTCGCACGTCAGTGTCTTCTTCCTCTTCCCCCCCCCCCCCGCCCCTTCCCCCCCCCTCCCCCCCCCCCGCCCCTCCCCCCTTTCACTTTCGATTTTTCCGCCCCTGGAAGCAAAGTCTAGCGTCGGAGACGGAGGCGGTTTTGTATCAGGTTGAAGGTCTCAAGCAAAAAGTTGGAACCCCCCCCCCCTCTGGAGGTAACTGATCCGCCCATGGTGTACACTGTTTACTCTTTAACACAAGACAAGGTAACCTGTGTACAGTTTAACACAGGGCAGTGTACCACGGGTGCAGTGTCATAACTTGAACGTCATTATTAGTGACCACTCAGTTCAGCAGTTGTGAAAGGGTAGATTTCGTTGATTTCACTTCATTTTGGCAAAAATGCATGCTACTCAGTGTATTTGCCCGGCTCAGTTTAAACCCAATGCGTCACTTCCTGTAGTTTTTGTGCCCATACAGTGGTCATACACTGATATAATGTATTCTGAACCCATCTTGCTGGAGAATCAAGTGATTCTTGGACTGACTCACAACTTACTTTATTGATGCGAAATAGCCACACTGTGTCGATACTGATTGCTCATCAATACTGAATTAAAATTTAAAAAAAGATGGTACTCCGGCTAAGTGCTCGGCCAAGACCTTATATGATAATTCTGTACTGATGTCCGCCGGAAGTAACTCGTAACTTGCTTGGTGCAAATAGGTCGGGTTGCAAATGTATTGTACCGGAGAAACCACCAAACTCTACACCTTCAGCCGCAGTGCCATGTTCATTACCCCAACCTCTGTTTCCATCACTATACCGGCCGTACTCGCTTTATAACCTGGGCACTGAGGTGTCGTAATCAGACAGGATGTGAATCGACCAAAATATTCACTGAAGGGTCATGTGCCAGACTCTTGGCGCCTGTGGGCTTTAAGCTATTCAGTCTGGCTGACACCACCCTTGCTCTATCATGGTCGATCTGTATCTAAACCTGTGATATATTTATGCAGGCCTGTGACACTGAAATGACATAGTTATGGCAGGCCGTTCCACTGATAACTAATTCATTTATCCGCTACGACAAAACGTTTAATGCTAGGACTAAATAAGTTATCTAAGATTAATTCGATTTAATTGCTAGGAATAAATAAAAATTATTCCAAGGACTAATTCAAACCAATCAGCCATAAAGCCTCAGGCGCAAATCGTCCAAATGAATGAACATATTTTCTGTCCCTTAGTGTCTTTGAAAGAACATCTATGATTACCTGTTTTAATTTGATTTTATGGTAGGAAGGATTGCATTTGTCTTGGGAATAAATACCTTCTGTCCTTGGAATAAATACACGTTTTCTTAGGATAAAACATCCTAATATAATACACTGTATAATAGGAAAACGTGTCACATGGGGATGATTTATGCTGTCTGATTCGATCACATTATTCATAGGAATAATTATTTATTCCTAGCATTAAATCGAATGCGTCCTAGAATAAATTATTTAGTCCTAGAATTAAATATTTTGTCCTAGGATTAATGGATTAGTGATAAGTGAAACGACCTACCATAAGGCATTGTCCTCAAATGATAAATATAATTTCACTCTCGGGATGTAATGATTAACTGACTCAAGACTAAAACTGAAACGTATAGCAATACATGTATCCCACGGCCGAAATGAAAGGTACAGCTTTGCAAAATTTCTTTTCCCAACCGAGTTTGGTAACGCAAACTCCACGCATAGTCACTCTGCCGACAGGCAGAATTATACGTGAAGCTTGCGTTAGCGAAATCTGTTGGGGAAAGAAATTATGCGCCCGGGTCAACTGCGGCCGACGTTGGCCAGCGGAACCTTTTATTTATTATTTATTTTGTTGGTATTGGGATGGGCGTCGCTTTAGACCGCTTTCACGCTGACGGCGCAATAGCCGCCGAAATTAACGTGACTCCACAGCCGGCGGGAAGGGAACTCGGCTGAGTGCACTTCAGAAAGATCCTGTTGTAAAACTAAAGTTGAATAGAAATAATTGTGGTCATAAAGCATGGGCCAAAAAGATAAGACGTGAATGGTCCGTGTGCTTTTTTCCCCCTTTATGTTCCAAGGGACGAAAGGCAGAAAAAAGACATACACATTGGTGACGTGCGCGCGTGTACTGACTGTACCCCGGCCGTGCGCGCGTGCCGTCACATTTTCAGTATTGATGAGCAATATCGACACAGTGTAGATATTTCACATCAGTAAACTAAGTTGTCAGTCATTCCAAGAATCACTTGATTGAAAACAGGCCTGTCCTTTGGATCACTGAGTTCTTGACTCAAAGGTCACAAAACTGTGTATTCCAATGGCCATTCTTTCGCTGAGGTGCTTGTACACTCACCGGTGAGCACGGGTTCCCCTCAAGGATGTGTTTAATCTCCCCTTTTGAACATTTTGTACACAATGACTGCAGAAGAATGCACGAGAACCGTCACCTTGTCAAGTTTTCAGATGTGACACTGCCCAACTTAGTTTGTTTTTTGGCTCCGAGCAGAGTCATGGTCCTGTGCTAAACGAGTTTGTTGACTGGTGTGATAAATCATATCTTGAACTAAATGATCTAAGATTGACGAGGGAGTTGCCTCAGTGTTGACTTTAGACGAATTAGTCCTGTCCTCAGTTATGAACACTGTGATTCATGGCCAAGAGATTGAAATAGTTAGCGCCAGTTTAAATACCGTGTTACAGTCTTTGATAAAAAGCTGAGATGAGATGAAAACACTGCCGAGACGCGCAGTGGTGAAAAAAATGTAACCAAAGGTTGTACTTCCTCAGGAAGCTAAATTCCTTTTCTGTTGACAGAACATTTCTGAGGCTCTTTTACAAATCATTTGTGGAAAGTGTTTTGACTTTTTCTTTTATCTGCTGGTTCAGCTCTTTAAGTGCCAAAACAAAAACAGCCTTGAACGGACCGTGAAAATCTGCTCTAAGATCATTGGTGAGCCTCAGAGGACTATGCAGTCTTTTTTTTTTGACCAGCAGACAGTGAAGAAGGCAATGTCCATTATTAGCCGAAAAGACCATATTTTAAGTACAAAATTTGAGCTGTTGCCCTCAGCCCGCCGGTACAGATGTTACAGTTGTAAGACAAACAGAAGGAAGTTCTCTTTTATTCCCACCGCTGTTGTTCTTCAGTTTGAACAAAGAGGCATAGACTTTTATTAAATGTATTCAGCTGTGACATCTGCACTCAAGCATGAGGGGGGTGGAAATTTCCAGTTTTGTTCTTGTAAGGTTTATGTGATAATAGCTTTGTTTTAATTCATGTAATGTATGTCAATATTAGCATCTGTATTATTATAGTTGTCAGTATTAGTATAGTTGTCAGTATTAGTAAAGTTCTTAATTCTGCGTGCATGGGGTGCCTGCGTGCCTGGGTGTATGTGTGTACGTATGTCCGTCTTATACTGGAATTGCCCCTTCGGGGGATAAATAAGGTTTTTTGACTTGACTGAGGAGTGCCGGACTGTTGGAGAAGTGTGGACCAAGTACATAAAGCAAGGGCATGGCTATCGAGCCGATGTCGGCCTCTGCTGGTCCGCACACAGCTGAGCGCCGCGGGACAATAGTCCGACGTCGGCCGCCCGATTGCCTTTTGCGCACTGGGGTTATAGCTCTCAACCCACGACCCCATTAAATGACAATTAGTGTAGCACAGTGTACTGTAACTCAACGCTCATACAGATGCGACGCTCTTGCACTCATCTCTGAGGGTCACGCATAGCTGCTGTTTTGGTTTAGTGTTGCTTTCATGGGTACATGCAACGTTCTTTTTATCAGAGCCTGGTGTCACTTTCGAAGAAAACAAGCGATTGGGAAAGAGTCAGGTACAAAGAAAAGAACACATAAACAAGGTTGCAGTGGAAGGTGCAAACTGGTGTACACATTCGGGATTGTAAACCTTGCCAGGGGACTGCAAAACAAAAACTTCACTGACAAGATGAGGATTTCCGCCTTCCCAAAGTCTACAGTATGGTTCAGTGGAGCTCAGTTGCGTCAATTTATCTTTTAAGAACATTCAGTTGTTCATATTCATTAGGCTTATAATGCTGATCCATTTCCCTCCTGTCTAAGCCAACCGGCTCTGATCAACACACACGTCGGCGCACACAAATAAAGACAGACACACGGCGCTTCCCGCCATTAGTACGCTCTGTGTGCTCGTCAGTGTAGCCCACAGGAACCCATCTCCTCTACTCTAACGGCATCCTCTGATCCACACACACTGGCACACAGAAATAACTTGAAGACGGACACACGGCGATTCCCGTCATTCGTAAGCTCTGTGGTCTGGCGTAGCATGATGGCTATTCTGCCGAATAATAACACTAACGAGCAGCGAAATGACGTCACTTTAAGCTTCACGTCATGGCATCATTAGTCCCACGACGCCGTGTTCACAGTGACGACTCGATGTTAGACGTCACTCATCGCAGTACTAACATTTGACGTATCAGAGAATCAACTTTGCAATTCAGTTTCTTGCTGATTTTCACGCCTGTGGCTTACCGGTCACAATTTGACCTAATCCTACCCCAGGGCCGGGACAAACTGCAGGCTTATGCAAACACTGTTTATAAAAAATCATGCGGGTATTAATGAGAAGATAGTTTTTATTCGTAAAAGAAAAATTAAAGTTATGTTAGCTGTTTTACAAATGACTCAGAAAAAGTGGTGCAGAAAATTGTCTGATTTTCACGCCTATGGCATACAGGTCACTATTGACCTAATCGTACCCGACAACCGAGACAAACTGTAGGCTTATGTAAGTACCGTAAACGAAAAATCATGCGATTATTAATGAGAAGATTGTTTTTTTCGTAAAAAAATCAATTGTTTTAAGATTAACCCATATAATTGGTGAAATTAATCAGAAAAACGTGAAATATATTTTATCAAAAAATATTTAATTATCACTCAAAACGTTCTAAAAGTACAATGCTGGTTACGAATTCATTCAATATCTCCCTTTTATCTAGCTATATACAAAATATCTAGTAAAAATAATAAAAAAA